>CM053571.1:53000459-53394827 GCA_028646485.1 Cryptoprocta ferox | reverse complement strand
GCTTCCTCTTTTGCTATAATTGTGTCTTCTAATTCACTTATTCTCAATATGTTTTATAATCCATCAATGTTTTCTATGCATCTTTAGTTTGTCTTTGCTCTTTAGTATTCTATCATATAAATATACTATACTTTGTTTATTTACTTTACAGTTAGTGGACACTTGAGTTGTTTGTAGTTTTGAACTATGCACCATGAGCCTTCCAGTACATGTATCCTAGTGAGCCATAAAGAAGCCTTTCTATGGGGTTTATGGCCAGGTATGACATAGCCTATGTCATGTATCTGCCTTTCAGATCTCCTAGATACGGCCAATTGTTTCCTGAAGTGTTATTCACAGTTTACACTCTGACAAGCAAGTCATGAACATCTCTGTCCTTGCGAACACTTGGCATTATTACACTATTGGATTTTGCTATTCTTTTCATTGGTGAGTTATATGTTATGATTTTAGGTTGCATTTATTTCCCTGGCTACTAGTGAGATTGAACATTTTGAAGTGTTTTATTTAAGATTTTTGCCCGTTTTCCCATTTTGTCTTTTTATTGTTGCATTTTAAGAATTTTTAACATATTCTGAATAAGAGATTTTATTGGTTACACATATTGTAAATATTTCCTATCTGTAGAATAGTTTTTTACTCTTTAAAATCTATTTTTTGATGAACACAAGCTCTTAATTTTAATGTAGTCCACTATCAGTCTTTCTATTTTTGCCTAATTCTTTTGTATTCTTGTTTAGTAAAGATACTAAACTTTAGTAAAGATCCTGGGTGGCTCAGTTGGTTAAGCAGCCAACTTTGGCTCAGGTCATGATCTTGTGGTCATGGGTTCGAAGCCCACATCAAGCTCTATGCTGACAACTCAGGGACTGGAGCCTGCTTTGGATTCTGTGTCTCCCTCTCTCTCTGCCCCTCCCCTGCTCATACTCTGTCTCTATCTTTCTCAAAAAATAAACATTAAAAATAAATAAAAATAAAATAAAAGAATTAGAGATGGTAATCAAAAAGTGAGATACTTGAATTTGAACATTCAAAGTTGATTGGTGATGAAAAGGTCAGGTGTATAACCAGGGTAGTGGGCAGCTGAAGGACAGTGGAAGAAATAACCATTAGAGATGAAAGGTCCGTGCGGTTGAGAGTATAGGATCCATATTCCAGGAATCATTTTTGAGGTATAATTAGGATAACAGAACTACCTACCACTAAGTATCATTTTAAGATTTAAATGAAATAATCCACATGAAACACTAAAAATAGTGTAAAAATAATGCAAGCACTCACTAAATATCAGCTACCATTATTTTTCAATTTTATTAAATTCTTCTTCTGTAATTAAGGTGGATTTGTTTCTCAGAAAGCTTTCTGAGCTTGTGTGTACTATTCACCTTTAGGTTTTTCCCTTTGACCCTGAGCTAGATAGCTATTTGAAAAGAGGCAAATGAGATACATGTATATGAACTATATATTTTTAAGTATGTATTTAGGCAATAAAATTAGGGGTAGATTTAGGTGTAGCTTCTGAAATTATGTGTTAAACAAGTATATGTTTTATGTATGGTCTACTTCAGTTAACCATAAATAAGAGTTCAAAAAGCATTAAACTAAAAACTATAAAATATGGCATAGTGAATCATTTAATTTTCAATGTGTTGCAAAATATTTCCTTAGATGTAGTGTTCTAAAATAAGCATAATCTGTGTAAACAGGACACTACTAGTTTACTCTCCAAGTGAGTTATTTCTTCTTAAAAGTTATTTTTAGAAAAAGACAAAAATCAAAACCTCCAAATCTGCTGAATACCTCAACAATAAAAAGACTACTAGTAAACAGGTGATGTGATTTCACTTCACAGTAACTCTCCTCTAAACATTCTGATCCCAGGTAAGATTAACGGATAATTCATGCTTTGCACTTGTTATAATGGTGAAATGAGAGACAGACATGCTGAGTAAATGTGTACCACCATAGCAGCCTACATCTGTCTTCTAAGCATCCATTTATAGTGGAAATTTGGTGAAGCTTCAGAAAAGCCCCTAAGAATTACATAGAAAGATGGTCATTCTATGTTATAGCAGTGCAAATAAGAGACAAATTAGACGAGGCAAGGATATAAAAATATTATCCATTATCTATCGAGAAGAAATACAAGTAGGAAGTTAGATGGGGTCCACCAATTTGAAATCCTTTCCACTGTGCAAATAGCAAAATCTTAGAGTCACGTGTCTCAAACTACCTAAGTGAAACCTCCCAGTCATTCCTGCGATCACCAGGGGAAAAAATAACCACTGTGAAAATTGTTAAATCAGGAACCAATTTGTGAAAATTAATGCAAAGATTTGGGGATTAAATTCTCTAGGAGGATGCAGGCATGATAATTTTGGTAGTCACAATTCACCGGTGTGCATACTTATTAGCCTAAATTTTCTTTCCCCGTCACTTTCAGGAACCTATCTCTGAATCAAATAGCGGCTCTGCCTGAGGCATATGCTGGGACCTTTCCTGGCAACTGCAAGTAAGGAACTCTGTAAATGTCCTTCTCACCCACAAGGATGTTAATATCAGATTTCCAGCTACATTGCCCTCAATTCACCAGCAAGGGCATGTGTGAGCCTTATTTAAATATGTAATTGCTTTCTTGGTTACTTATTTCTTAGAGCTTCCAGATCGGTGAGTAGCATGTGACTAAGCACCTGACCCTTGTCTGGGTTATCCACATTTTCTCAGTCCCTTCTGACATTGTTTCTTATTTATTCATTCACTCACCAAATCTCTTTTAGGCACCACCAATGTGGTAGGCACTATGCTGAATGTTATATATGCTGGTGAATAAAACAGACATTTTCCATGATTTTATAGAATTGATAGTTTGGGGATAATTATTCAGTTCTTGTAGTTTGCCTCCCGAGTTTTCCTCTGTAGTAGTATACCTCATAGCATTTATCACTACTTTGCAAACAATAAAGGTTCAATAAATGTGTGTTCAATTAAGCAAATGAAAACAAAAAATTGAAAGGGTCTTTGGAGCTGAGAAATTAAAGTTACTGGAAGAAAGTTTAAATTACTTTTCTGTAGCTAGTGTTTACCCCTTCTTTCTCTTTTCTTTTCTTCTTCTTCTTTTTTTTTTAAATCATTCTCTGAAGCTTGGAAACTGCTGTGACTGCAAGAAAATTCCCAAAGGGATGATCATCTATTCTGTATTAGAGATGTTAATACTGCTCTCCATTAGTGTGGAGAACCATGTGCTGACTCTGTGCTCAGAGAGGGAAAACCTAGCAGAAGTGAGCATGATTAGGAGTTATTAATTTATTATTAGGACAAAATAGTCTCATTATTTTTGCTGCCTGCTGCATGGATCTGATAGCAAAAGTCCAAGACCCTATCATTTATTCTTCCAATAACCCTTCATTTCACTTTGGGTTTGTTAATCTTTTAACATGTATTGATTGCATTTTAAAACAAATTAATTTTGGTTCTGCAAGAAACTTTCATGAATAGAAAAAAATTGCAGGCTAGTGATTTTATCTATGGAGTATATGAATTACTTTGCCTTTGGAATGAGCTTATTGATATGGTCCTCTGACTATAGTACTAGATATTGCATGCAGGTCTAATAAGTTTTTAAAAGTGAAAAATCATTTAAATGTCTGTCCTCTATAATTTTCTCTCTGAATATAAATAAACATAAAATTAGCTGGTTTCCTCTTATATCTGTTACCTGCTTTTGTTTAAAAAAATCCAGTTTACATCAAATTGAACTAGATGATACAATATCCAAATGATGATGATTTAAAAAAAAAAACAAAAAACAAAAAACAAAGGTGTAGGAAGGTAATGGCATGCTAAGAAACTGCTGATTCTATACCCAAAGACTTGTCCCCGTCCTTTGTGGCCTATCGCTGCATGAACATTCTATATCCTGGGTGGTAACAGAGCAAAGTTAGTCCTGAAATTTGAGTCCAGTTCAGTTAAGCTTGGAAAAGAAGAGAGCATGCTCTGGAGAATTTGAGAATATAAGGTAGCTTATTGGCTATGTAGAAAATGTCCAAAGCACGCCAGGGAAAGAGTAGGAAAACAGGGAAGCAGAGAAATACAACAAATTAATTTGTAGATGAAAATCTGTGAAAAATTGAGAAATAAAGTGGCTTAGATTTTTGCAGAACCAAAAACAACTGGGGTGTGAGGCACAAGGGGAATATCGAGCTTCAACTTTCTAAGTAGAAGTCTGACACATATTAGGCCCTCTATAAATACTCATTTCATTTCATGAATGAATAATGTCCATTCAATAGTAATGTCAACCCAGACAGTGGCAGACCACAGCGTTTGACTGGTGGCCCAAATACAGTGTAAGATGATGTAAATACTGAGAATATAGTGTCTGACACGAAAAGGTCTATGCAAATGTTGGGTATTAGTATTATATCTATTTTTATTATCGTTATTAGTAGTACTATTATTCTTTCCTTGGTTTGTAAAAAAAATAACATTCTCAATGGAAAATATGGTCTCTCTGAAAGGGGTTAGGCTTGATCTTGATGAGTGGCTTACAGAAGGAATACTGGATTACTTTGGGTGTATTATCTAATTCTCAGGGCCTTTCTTACATAGTAAAAGCACCCTAAATCTCAACACTTAGAAAAACTGAACTTGATTTCTCCACTGATACAATTACTCCTATAAGATATTAGAAAGAGGTATTTTCTAAATGTGTTCATTCCTTCCAATGCCACTTTGAAATCATTTTGAGAAAAATAATATATGTTATCAATTCAAGTAATATAATACCATCTTATATTTACATATTCAAATTAGCAGTTCATGCAAGCTCTCATATATCTACATATAACTAAGGTCTTAATTGTCCCTGTTTTAGAGATGTGCAGACTAAGGCCCAGAGAGGTTTCCTGGTTTAAATGATTAAGAGTAATAAATCTGGGTGCTGAGACTAAAGTCAAGATCCTTTGCCACCTAGTCTTTTATTCTGAGTGAGCAGGAGGTGTTTAAGGAAACTTCTCTAAGGAATTTAGTTTCATTTGAGAACTAGTTTTTTTTTTCCTTTTTCTTCCTTAACTCAGCAAGATGAAGAAAAAAAAGCACAAAAGAAGACAACACATTTGATATAAACTAATTCTTTGCAGAATGACTATCTTAGTCCATTCAGGCTGCTCTAACAAAAATACCATAGACTGAATGACTTATAACAACAGAAATTTATTTCTCTCTCTTCTGGAGACTGAGAAGTCCAAGAAGATTAGGGTAGCAGCAGATTTGGTATCTGGTGACACCATTTACTGGTTCATAGATGACCATCTTCTCACTGTGTCCTCAAGTGGTGGAAGGGGCGAGGGAGCCCTCTGGCATCTCTTTAATAAGAGTACTAAACCCACTTATAAGGGCTCTGATCTCACAACCATTTTTCTATCAGGTTGTTTGTTTTCTTATTGTTGAGTTTTAAGTTGTGTATTTTGGACAATAGTGTTTTATCAGATGTGTCTTTTGCAAATATTTTCTTCCAGAGTGTACCTGGGTCTTTTAATTCTCTTGATGCTGTCTTTCACAGGGAAGTGTTTAATTTTAATAAAGTCCAACTTATCAATTATTTCTTTCATGTCGTGTCATTGGTATTGTATCTTAAAAGGCACCACCATACCCAAGGTCATCCAGATTTTCTCCTACGTTATCTTTGGGAGTTTTAGATTTTTATCTTTTACATTTAGGTCATGATATATTTTGACTTAAATTTTGTGAAGGTTGTAATATATGCCTCTAGATTCATTTTTTTGCAGGTGGATGTTCAGTTGTTCCACCATCATTTGTTGAGGAAAATGTCTTTGTTTCATTGTATTGTCTTTGCTCCTTTGTCAAAGATCAGTTGACTAAATTTATGGGTTTCTATTTCTGGGCCTTCTGTTCTGTTCCATTTACATGGTTGTCTACTCTTTTGCCAATACCATACTGTCTTGATTACTATAGTTTTATAGTAAGTCTTCCAATTTTGTAATTTAATATTGTTTGACTGTTCTGGATCTTTTACCTCTCCATGTAAACTTAAGAATCAGTTTGTCAATATCCATAAAATAATGGGGTTTTATTGAATCTATAGATCAGGCTGAGAAGAACTAACATCTTGACAATATTGAGTCTTCCTAACCATGTACATGGACTGTCTCTCCAATTGTTTAGTTTTTCTTTGATTTCATATATCACTTTTGTATATTCCTCACATAGATCTTATATATATTTTGTTAGATTTATACCTAGTTTTTCATTTTTAAGTGTAATAATGTAAATAGTATTGTGTTTTTAATTTTAAAATGTCACTGTTCATTGTTGGTATATGGGAAAGCAATTGACTTTTGTGTATTAACCTTGTATCCTGCAACTTTGCTGTAATTACTTTTTAGTTCTAGGAGTGTTTTGTTGTTGTTGTTGTATGTTTGTTTGTTTGTTTGTTTTTGTTTTGGTAGATTCTTTTGAATTTTCTACATAGACAATAATGTCATCTGCAAAAAAATAGCAAAAAAAGATAGTTTGTATGTCTTCCTTCCAATATATATGCCTTTTATATTATTTTCCTTGGCTTATTGCATTAGCAAGACTTCTAATTCAGTCTGGAAAAAGAGTGGTAAGAGGGGACATCCTTGTCCTGTATCTGATCTTAGTGGGAAAGCTTCGAGTTCTTCACTGCTAAGTATAATGTTAGGTGTAAGCATTTTGTAGATTGTCTTTACAAAGTTGAGAAAGTTACCCTTTACCCGCTTAAAGTTTTTGAGCACTTACTATGTACCAGCCACTGAGTTCAGCACTTCATGTGTACTATTTCACTTCAACTCTATGAATTTGGTAATATTATCTGTCTTTTATAGTTACTTAAATACATTTAAACACTTTCAAAAGGTGACAGAGCTGGCAAATTAATCTAGTAAGCTGGCACACAATACCTTCTCCACATCACAGTATTCACTGTGTCTGTTCTGACCTTATAGTTCTTTATTTTCCACTTTTTTCCTTGTCCTCCTACTAGAATACTAAAATTGAGGGCAGAGATTTCTATGTTTTGCTCACTGTTTAATCCTTAGTGTCCAAAAGTGGGTTTGGCCCATACATAATTGCTGAATGAATAAATGAATTAGCAAAATGCTAATACAGTTCAGGTATTTATTTCTTGTACCTAAGCTCTTAATTATCATATACCACCTGTGAAACAGAACCATGAAAGAGTTTCACTGAATACCTTCACCTTATGGTGTCCTTTTTCAGGTTCCCAGAGCTAAAGGTAGAAAGAAGGTAGATGGATCCCTATTAGGGAGCCACAATCCTGGGTCTGACAATATAGACTTGTACCTAACCATTGATATCATTGGTCAAGTCAGAGTATAAGAGTAAAAACACAGAAGGAAAACCTGAAATTAAAAAAAAATCCTTTATATATTTACAAACTAGTTTAATTTAAACCAAAGAACAAAGAGATTTTGCTATTACTCTAAACTTGTTGGCTGCTGTATATCATTATTACTCTTGAGATCTTCCTATTATTTCAAAATTGTGAGCTATATGAAGTTAAAATTAGTAAGGGGATTTGAGTGTCTGTATTTCCCAGCAGGATTTCTTTTAACCTGAATAATTTGCATGTACACACTGAGGGTTTTGATTCTGTAATTTTAATGCCAGTTACAAAACGGTCAGACTACAGCACTAAGTTAATAAGTAGAGACCACAGTAGTGTTACAACAACAGGGCCTTGGTGGCACTGCAAAGAATTCAAAGGCAAAAGTAATAATATTTCGTTAGGCTCAAACTGTGTGGCTGTTTAGAGTGTGTTCATTTTACAGTCCTTGTCTAAGGTCAGTCCAAGTATTTCCCTATTTGTGTGTTCCTGGATGGCACTTTACAATCATAATTAGCTATGTATTCCATGCAGTTCCTGTTATATAGCTTCCTTCCAGCTAATACTGTATAGATAAGTTTGTTTGGAGCCAGTTCTATAGCAAAGGGCTTCAAGAAACCATATTAGTTTTGCAAAGTAATACAGGCCCTGAAAGATATATATGGGAAGGGGAAAAAAAGCATTAATAAAACTGGAAAATATAATGCATATTATTTATGTGCTTCCCAGACAGTTATCCATGGAAACATCTTGACAAACTTTAAGTCTCATAATGTAATTCAAATTTATCTTATTTTTAAAACTCACTGTTTACACAGAGCCAGCCAAAGAAGATATTTCCTTTGTTTTCCATCATAGTCAATACCAATTACTGAGGACTTTCTGGCAGATAAATGAATAGCAATGTTATTAGCAATATATTAGCAATAATATATGCTTAGCAAAATAAGTCAGTCAGAGAAAGACAAATACCATGATTTCACTCATATGTGGAATTTAAGAAACAAAATAGATGAACATATGGAAAGGGGTGACAAAAAGAGAAAGAGGGAAATAGATCATAAGAGACTCTTAAGGATAGAGGACAAACTGAGGGTTGATGGAGGGAGATGGATGGGGGAAGGGCTAGATGGATGATGTGTATTAAGGAGGTCACTTATTGTGGTGAGCACTGGCTGTTGTATGGAAGTGATAAATCACTGAATTCTACTCCTGAAACCAATACTGCATTGTATGTTAAGTAACTAGAATTTAAATAAAAATTTGGAAAGAAAAAAATAAAGCAGTAAGGATATCCAAAAAATAAAAATACAATAAATAAAAAAAATCTTGGGGCACCTGGGTGGCTTAGTCACTTAAGAGTCCAACTCTTAATTTCATCTCAGGGTATGATCTCACGTTTTGTGAGTTTGAGCCCCATATGAGGCTACACACTGGGAGTGCGGAACCTGCTTGGGATTCTCTCTCCCTCTCTCTCTGCATTTTCCCTACTTATACTTGCACTTTCTCTCAAAAATAAATAAATAAACTTTAAATAATATATTTAAAAATAGTTAAATAATTAAAAAATCTTTTGGAGAAAATATGCCTATAACTAGGACCAGTTTCTGAATTTTTCCTCCCTCCCCTCCTGTCATCTCCACCTCCCCTCACCCACAATAGCATTACTCAGCAAACTGAACATTATATCAGAAAATATCAAGAGAATATGAATGATAGAGTGACTTTTGAATTAACAAACTAATGAATGACTCACAGAGAAGTAGCTGGAATTAGTTCGTCTATAAAGTTGGCACTCCTGCTTTTCTATCTGCCTTCTCGATCTCATATTAACAAGAGCAGGCTGGATCAGAACATCATTAACCACAGAGGTAATTCACAAACTACACGTTATCACTTAGATCTTTCTTCTGCTTTGCAACCCAGGAATGGCAGTCAGCTGATGTTAAAAGACTGGATCATTTGGAAATGTTTATATAACCTTGATCTCTCCTATCTCAGGGAGATATTATCACTCTTTTGTCCCTGAATGCACACTCAATTTCTAGGACAGTTTGGCTCCTGGGAATCTGGAGAGGTCATGGCATTGGGGGAGTCATTCTTTCAGAACTAAAACTTCTTATCCCAGACTCCTTGCTTCCATCATTAGGAAGCAGAAATCCTGACACTTCCACAGTGGAGTCTATTAGGTACTGCCTTTTCTGTAGATGGTATTAAATACATCTTTTCCTTTTTGGATTTCCTTTTGATCATCCTGATCCATGTCTTATTTATTGTAATTATTCATATCAAAGATTCAAGCCAGGCTCATCATGCCATGATACATTTTGTTGCAACATGATGTGATGAAAAGTGATGTTCCAAAATTCTGAATCAATATACTGCATCCAAACTTGATTGTTAAAGTTGAATTAGATTCTAAGGCTAATTTTTCATCTGAAATGCTAATATAAAAGGAAGTTCCAATGAATATTAATGTTGCCAGATCAGAAAATTGTTTCTGGACATAATATTTCCTTTTGATATTTATTTATTTATTATGGGTGTATATATATACATATATACATATGTATATGTATATATATACATATATATATATATATCTCAAGATGTAACTAAGATCCATATTTCAGACATGCCCTAGTCCTTTAATCTATTCATTTTTTAAAAGAATATGATAAGAAGCTGCTTCATAGTATAGTTATTTTGGACAATGAATTTTTTAATGCACTTGTTAGAAATTTTGGAAAAATACACTCCAATGTTTTAAAGAAAAAATTGGATAGAAAAATATTTTTAAGAAGCTTACATTATATTTAGATGAATGGCATACCATGATCACAAAGCAAAGAGAATTCACTTTCACACTTATCCTAATACTCATATACCAAGTGATTTGGCACACCCCACATAAAAACCACAGGCCACCCATCTGCCAAATACATTTCTCCATTTTAACTGGAAGCTCTGTCCCATTATGTCTGATACCGAACTATAAACTATTTCTTATGGAAACTCTTTAGCCTGAGCTCAATAATACATATAGTGTGTGAGAAAGTCATGAGAGAGTAATCCACACTGTATTGTCAGAAAAATTTAAAAAAAATGTTTTATCTATTGACAGAATGCTGTAATGAAGGGAGCATAGTAAATGGAAAGAGCCTGGATTTTAAAACTCAGTTCTGCCATTAAGAATTTTGTGACCTGGGAAAAAATACTGAACTCTTCTCAATATCATTTTCCTTATCTTTAAAAATGTAAAAATGAACAATCACTGTTATCTGCAAATATCTTAATACTATATGCTTTTAGGGTATACCATTAAGGAAAGAAATAAAGTCAATACCTTAGGACTTGGAGCAGCTAAACTGAGGACTTCAGCAGCCAGCCATTGAATTTGAAATGTAAGAGTCCCACATCTGCCTCTAAATGTAGCTCTGTGTATAAGCAGTGATTATAGGGTCTTAGGCAATGCAGCATAGATCCATGTCCTCACCATTTTACCTGGTTTCATTATTGCCTTTGTCTTTTCATTTTTCTCTCTCTTATTAGTACTCTCTCCATTCAAGGATTTATTTTATAGAAGGGGGATACTTTAAGATACTTTATCTCACTGAGCAGAGACTTCAGTGGCTACACATGACAAAGTTAGTTCAGGAAAGTCACTAAACAAACAAAAGCAACAGCAAAAAAAAAAAAAAAAAAAATGCACAGAAAGCCCTGGGGTGATATCGGATTACCAGATCTGCCAAAGTATTTTATTTAAAATGTCCAATTTTCAGCAGTATCAACAAAATAAGACACAAAGTATGGCCTGTACATAGCACAAAAAGTAGTCAAAGAAACAGATCTTGGACTTAACTAGAGAAATATTTCCAGTCAGCCATTTTAAGAATCTTCAAAGAACTGAAGGAAAATGTGTCTAAAGAATTAAAGGAAAATATGAGAATTATATCTCACCAAATGAAGAATATCAATAAAGATATAGAGATTATTTTTTTTAAAGAACCAAATAGAAATTCTAAACAACTGAAATGAAACATTCACTACAGGCATTCAAAATCAGCTTTGAACAGGCAGAAGAAAGGATCAGTAAATTTGACAATAGATCAATTGCAATTGTCCAATATGGGGAACAGATAAAATAGATTAAAAAAAATGAAGAAAATTAACAGGACCTCAGAGACCTATGAGACAACATTAACTGTATCAGCAAACACATAATGGGAGTCTTCGAAGAAGAAAAAAGAAATGGCAAAAATAATATATAAAATAGTAATGCCAAAAACTTCTCTTTTTAAATTTTTTTTTTTATTTTTGAGAGAGAGACAGAGTGGGAGCAGGGGAGGGACAGAAAGAAAAGGAGACACAGAATCCGAAGCAGGCTCCAGGCTCTGAGCTGTCAGCACAGAGCCTGATACGGGGCTCAACTCACAAACCATGAGATCCTGTGCTGAGCCGAAGTCAGACACTTAACCGACTGAGCCACCCAGGTGCCCCTAAAAACTTCTCAAATTTGATGAAAAGTATTAATCTGCAAATCCAAGAATCTCAACAAACTTCAGTAGCATAATTAAAAACATCATAGGCAAACTGTTGAGAGTCAAATCCAGAGAGACTCTTGAAACCATTAGGAGTAAAACTAATCATCATGTACGACAGATCCTCCATGACCATTGACTTCACAACAGAAACTATACAGAATGTAAGACAGCAGTATGACATATTCTAAGTACTGAAAGAAAAAAGACTGTGAAACAAGATAGGAAAACTATCTTTCAAAACTGAAGGAGATGTTAAGATATTCTCAGACAGGACAAAAACTGAGAACTTTCAATCCTAGCAGTTTGCCCTAGGCAAAACACCCTAGAAAAAACACCAAGGGGAGTCCTTCAGATTAAAATGAGAGGCAGTACTTCAACTCCACACAATGGCACACAGGAGAAGGACAATATGGGGGTATATAGGAACAAAGTTTTCATACACTTTTGAAATCAAGTTGGTGTTCATGTGAACTACATGGTTTTAAGATGTTAATAGGAATCTCTGGGTAAACTGTTGTGATAATAACTCATAAAAAATAGTAAAAGAAACAAGACATCTGCTCCTAGGAAGGTGAAGTAAGCACAATTTCTCCTACTGCTTTAACCGAGAACAATTAAACCGAGAATTCTGGACATTCATTATACATAAACCAACATCAGACTCTGAAAAGTAGAAAGAAGGGGGCTGGGTTAGGGATCTTGGCACCCAAGAAACAATATGGTAGGTAGCACATTCCTGGGTTTTCTTTTAGCCTAATGTATTGCAGACTTGGAGTTGAACAAGCCAACAGCTTTGAAAAGACAACAAAAACAACAACAAAAGCCTGTTCTCCCTAGCCAGAAGAAAGAGCAGCCTAACAAGACAGAAAACTTACAGACAATAACTGCTTTACTCCAGCCAAACAGAAAAAACTACAGAAAAATCTATGGCCCCATTCCCACCCACATCAGAAAAAGCTGAATATTGCACTTAAACTTCCACCCTTGTGAGACTATAAGAAGGTAACCACCCTACCATCCCTTCTGGGAGTCTATCAGAGAAGTCCAAGGTAGAAGTCAGGACTTTCTTCCCACTAGATGGCAACGAAGTCCATGGTCAGTTAACACATGATAGGGAGGTTGAACTTTCACAACCACTCAGCATTAATAAAGCCTCCTTCCCATGCCCGACTGGAGTAGGGTCAGAAGAGGTCTGGTGAGGAGTCATGACTTTCACATCAACCAAACAACAAGGCCACCTCCACCATCATGTCAGTGGTGATCACATGGGGAGATCCAGCAATAATGAAGACATTCTCCTTGAGTGTCAATGGAAGCTTAGTAGAGAACTGGAACTCCTATCCCCAGCTGGCAATAATGAAGCAGCCCTCCTCTTTCCCTTGTGGATCTGTGTCATAGAAAGGCAGCTAAAACAGAAGATTTAAATAAGATCCAGCTTCTCGTAACATATTATGAAAATGTCCTCATTTAAATTCTAAAAGTGCTCATGATCAAGAACTAGGAAGATCTCAAACTGAATGAGAAAAGGCAATCAATAGATGCTAAAACTAAAGAGAGAGAGAGAGAGAGAGAGAGAGATGTTAGAATTATCTGACAAGGATTTTAAAGAAGCCATGATATAAATACTTTAATAAACGATTGCAAACATGCTTTAAACAAGTGAAAAATTAGAAAGTCTCAAGAAAATAGGGGCACCTGGGTGGCTTAGTTGGCTAAGCGTCCAACTTCAGCTCAGGTCACGAACCCATGGTTCATGGGTTCAAGCCCCATGTTGTACTCTGTGCTGACAGCTCAGAGCCTGGAGCCTGGTCCAGATTCTATGTCTTCCTCTCTCTCTCTCTCCCCCCCACCCTTCTCCCCCACTCACACCCTCTCTCTCTAAAATAAGATAAAATCAATTTAGAAAAAGAAAGTCTCAGAACAGGAAAATAAGATATAAAGAACTTTTTATACTTTTATGAAAAAAAAGTACAATAACCATAATTTAAAAAACCCAATTGATATACTTGATGGCAGAAAATGGAGGGCAGAGGAAAAAATCAGGAATTAGAGAGGGAACAACAGAAATGACCCCAACTGAAAAAGAGGAGGGGGAAAAAAGACATACAAAAATACTTAACAGAGCTTCAGGGACATGTAGGACTATACCAAAAGATCTATTATTCATATGAATGGACTTCTGGAAGTAGTGGATAAGGAAGGCAGAGTTGAAAAAGTACTCAAAGGTAATGGCTGAAATTTTCCCAAATTTGACCAAACAAATCATAAACATACAGTCTCAAGAAGCTGAGCAAACCCACACAGGATAAACAACTACATGCTAAGCCCCTCTTGGGGCTCTGTGCTGACAGCTCGGAGCCTGGAGCCTGCTTCAGATTCTGTGTTAAATTTAAATTTTATCTTAATAAGTTTTTGTGTGTGTGTTTCAAAGGATATCACAAAGAAAATGAAAAGACACGCAGTTTATCTAATTCATAAACTAGTATTAGAATTTTGAAAGTTGGAGCACCTGGGTGGCTCAGTCAGTTGGAGCATCCAACTTCGGCTCAGGTCAGAATCTCCCAGTTTGTGAGTTTGGGCCTGGTGTTGGGCTCTGTGCTGACAGCTCAGAACCTGGAGCCTATGATGGATTCTGTGTCTCCCTCTCTGCCCCTCCCCCCTTCATGTTCTGTCTCTCTTTCTCTCTCACTCAAAAATAAATAAACATTAAACAAATTTAAAAAAGAATTTTGAAAGTTTAGTTGTAACTAACGGTTTTATGAGAAAACTATTATTTTAAAAATTAAATGCATATTTTTAATTCACACACGGATTAGATTACATCAAAAGAATACAGACATTAATTATTGACTTTTAACAATAACAAAAAATATTAAGCATGGCTGGCTTGTCCAAAGATTCAACTTAATAACATGAACTTAGCTTTTATATAAAAAATGCATCTGATCTCTCAAAAAATAAAAGTAAAAATAAAAATGTTATTTGACAAATACTGCAGTTATTTGAATTTGTTAATAATATTTCTGGGTACAAAGTTTTGATTTGTAAATTTTTAATCAAATTTTGTGTTGCCAAAATACATTTCATTTGAGTTTTCTAAATGCCATGCAATTTCATATCTAACTTCTTATTTTGACTCCTGGGTTATTGTCAGTATTTATATTTATTTTCTAGATGTTAAAATTGTTTTTGTTTGTTTTCTTTCTCTTTTAGTTATTAATTTCTAGTTGGATACAATCGTGATTTGGGACTATTTTTGTCATGATTAAAATATTTACTTTTCACTTCAAAAAAAAAAGAAAAGAAAATGAAAATACAGTCCAGAGAATGGAAGAACATATTTCTAACACATCTGAAACGGTCTTATATCTAGTTTATATATTAAGAACACTACAATAAAAAACAAATTAAATGGGCAATTAAAATGGGCAAAGGATTTGAATTAGATATCTCTCCACAGAAGATACCCAAATGCCTGATAAACACATTAAAAGATGTTCAATATCATCATTGTTAAGGAAATGCAGATTGTAACCACAGTGAGATTTCATTTCACAGTCACTAGGATTCCTATAATAAAAAAGACACACAATTGCAAGTGTTGGCATGGATGTAAAGAAGTTGGAACCCTCATACATTACTGGTGGGTATTTACAATGGCGCAGCCACTGTGGGAAACAATTTGACTTAACGTATAAAACATAGAATTACCATGTAACCTAGTAATTCCACTCCTAGGTATATACTTAGGAGAATTGAATACATACGTTCACACAGAAGCATGTACACAAATGTTCAGAGCAGCGGGTAGAAACAACCCCAGTTGTCCTTGAACTGATGACTAGAAAAACAGCATGTCCGTATCATGTAATATTATCTAGTCATAAAAAGCAATAAGGTACTGAGACATGCTGCAACATGGGTGAATCTTGAAAAAGTGTGCTACTTAGAGTAGCTCAGACAGGAAAGCTTACCAGTGAATCCATACCCACAGAAAGTAGTTCATTGGTTCCTAGGGACAAGGA
This sequence comes from Cryptoprocta ferox, assembly GCA_028646485.1. Lineage (NCBI taxonomy): Eukaryota > Metazoa > Chordata > Mammalia > Carnivora > Eupleridae > Cryptoprocta > Cryptoprocta ferox. The sequence continues at coordinate 53,378,871 of CM053571.1, read as the reverse complement.
TAGGAGGAGTGACTGCTAAGGGGTATCTTTTTCGAGGTAATAAAATGGCTAATGGTTGTTATTTTTTAGTGTTTCTTTTTGAGGTGATGAAAATGTCCCAAAATTATAGTGATGATTACACGACTTTTCAAATATATCAAAAAAACAAAAAAGCCAAAAAAAACCAACCCAGTGTATTTCCCTCTTCAATAAAAAGAGTGAATTTTATACTATGTAAGGTATGTATAGTGTATCTCAATAAAACTGTTATTTTTTTGAAATCATGGGCATAAGTAATACTATCCTACCAATCATGACTTTTTATAAAACCACTATACACCTTCTCAGTATTGGTCACTCAGGAAATACAGTGGATAAGAAACATGAACAGAAATCGATAGAGCTATTAATAAAACAGCCACTTCTTTTAAGATGAGATTTTAATAAACTACAAGTTCCATCTGTGCTTCCCATTAGTACAATGGTCTTAATTTTGTTATTTGGCCTGCAATGCCAATAGAAGTTGACAGCAGCAATATTCTCAATAAACCTATTAACTGATTCTGCTGGGTTTTAGTTAAATGTATTCGTGCATATAGCTAGTTTCATTTTCCTACTTTGTAAGTAATTATAACCTCAGGCAGTGATGCTTCTAACAGATATAATTCCTATCTCCATCAATCTGTTTCTTTATCCTCCTATTTATTGATACCTCACAATAATACCATTGCTTCTTATCATGCTAAAAACGAACTTTTACTCATAGTATATTTTATCAGAAGCTTAGCTGTGCTTTATTTAGGGAAAAAAACAAGATATAAGTCCTACACACTCTATTATTATAAAGCTACTCAGTTTCTATTTTATTTCTACATTAAAATTTAAGTACTTTATTAAATCTTATGAGAAAGAAAAACTTTCATACTATATGTCAGGTAAGACTGAGAAACTCAGCTTAAGCAAAACATAATTGTATTTTTCTCTCACATAAAACTAGTCCCTGACTGGTCTAGTGGCCCCATGTCGTACACCTCTAGTTTTCATTATTCCATCCCTGAAATGGCCCTCATCTTCTCCGTCCAAGAAGGTGCATGAACTTCAGGCATCCTACAGTATTTCCCTCGCTATTCTGAGTAGCAGGATAAATAAAAGGGCAAAGGAGACCTACACGGCTTCAAGGGAGACTGAAGTTTATAGCATCCCCCTCCTCCAGGAAACAGAGCAATTGTAATTCTTATTACTAAAAAGAAGAGGAAAAGGACACTGGCATAAAATGACAGTCTGCATCATACATATGTTCAGTCGTTTGCTACTGTTCATATCATAGCTTTTCAAATATTGTTCCCATTTACTCAAATTTCTGCCCAAAGAGTTTAGAGAGGAGTGAATATTCAGTTCATAAATACCAGAGCAGATTGCTTTAAATTCAGTTAGATGGCAAATTCTGTGTAAAACAGGAGGAAGGGCTTTTTACCTGAAGCTAGCTTCACAATACTGAAATCGTTAATTGTCCTTCATTCAGTCACCATTTTACACATATTTACAATTCCAAGGATCAAAATGCTTTATAAAGGGCAAACCATATTGAAATTATTATCATCCTCTATAAATAATAATTGAAATAATTTTCCTGGTTATATATTCATGAGATGTATCTCACTGTTCTTAAAAATTAATTTTCAAATGAAAGTGTATCTACTCAACTTTAAAAAGCAAAGATTATTAATATGTTTAAAATCCTAGTAGTAATATAATATTGATATTAAAAATTGACTTTTGGACTGTCCCTTTCTATTTACCTGTATTATTACCCAGAAGCAACCACTTTCAAATCTTTTAACTCTTTCTTCTGGTACTTAAATCTATTTATCTTCATAAATTATTTATACTATTTCTTCTTTATCATTTTTCTCATTATCTATTACCTTCCTTTTATAGTGATAGAGTAAATAATTCTCTACTATACTTCTCCCTCCAACTTCACTTTCCCTGTTACCTCAGAATATTACTTAGTTTACTTAGGGTGTGGGATTTTTGTTTGTTTGAGGTTTTTGTTGTTGTTGTTGTTGTTGTTAAAACAATAGAGTTTACATTATTTTTCCCTTTTTACTTGTTTTTATTTTTTTTTTCAGGAATAGAATTTAGTGATTCATCACTTACGTATAACACCCAATGGTCATCCCAACAATTGCCTTCCTCAATGCCCTTTGTCCATTTAGCCCATCCCTCCACACAACACCCCTCCAGCAACCTTCAGTTCTCTGTGTTTAAGAATCTCTTATGGTTTGTTTCCCTCTCTGTTTTTATATTATTTTTGCTTCCTTTCCTTATTTTAATCTGTTTTGTTTCTTAAATTCCACATATGAGTGAAATCATATGATATTTGTCTTTCTCTGACTGACTTATTTTGCTTAGCATAATACCCTTTAATTCCATCCACATTATTATAAATAACAAGATTTCATTCTTTTCTATCATCGGGTAATACACACACACACACACACACACGCACACGCACACACACACACATACACACATATACCACATCTTCTTTATCCATTCATCAGTCAACGGACATCTGGGCTCTTTCCATGCTTTGGCTATTGTTGATAGTGTTGCTATAAACATGGGGGTGCATGTGCCCCTTTTAATCAGCACTCCTGTATCCTTTGGATAAATACCTACTAGTGCAATTGCTGGTTCTTAGAGTAGTTCTTTTTTTAAAGTTTTTTCAGGAATCTCCATACTGTTTTCCAGAGTGGCTGCACCAGTTTGCATTCTCAGCAGCTGTGCCAAGGGTTCCTCTTCCTCCGCCTCCTCACCAATATCTGTTGTTGCCTAAGTTGTTAATTTTAGCCATACTGACAAGTATGAGGTGGTATCTCATTGTGGTTTTAATTTGTACTTCTCTGATGATGAGTAATGTTGAGCATTTTTTCATGTGTCTGTTTGCCGTCTGGATGTCTAGTTTGGAAAAGCGTCTATTCGTTTCTTTTGGCCATTTCTTCACTGTCTTTTGGGTGTTGAGTTTGATGAGTTCTTTATAGATTTTGGATACTAACCCTTATCTGTTATGTCATTTGCAAATATCTTCTCTCGTTCTGTTGGTTGCCTTTTTGCTGACTGTTTCTTTCACTGTGCAGAAGCTTTTTATCTTGATGAGGTCCCAATAGTTCATTTTCACTTTTGCTTCCTTTGCCTCCAGAGACATGTCAAGTAAGAAGTTCCTGTGGCCAAGGCCAATGAAGTTGTTGCCTGTTTCCTCCTCTAGGATTTTGGTGGCTTCCTGTCTTATGTTTAGGTCTTTCATTCATTTTGAGTTTATTTTTGTGCATGGTGTAAGAAAGTGGTCCAGGTTCATTCTGCATGTCACTGTCCAGTTTTCCCAACATCATATGCTGAAGAGACTGTCTTTTTTCTATTTAAAATTCTCTCCTGCTTTGTCAAAGATTAGTTGGCCATACATTTGTGGGTCCATTTCTGGGTTCTCTATTCTGTTCCATTGATCTATGTGTCTGTTTTTGTGCCAGCAGCATACTGTCTTCATGACTACAGCTTATAATCCAACTTGAAGCCCAGAATTGTGATGACTTCAGCTTTGGCTTGCTTTTTCAGGATTACTTTGGCTAGTTGGGGTCTTTTGTTGTTCCGTACAAATTTTAGGATTTTTTTGCTCTAGTTCTGTGAAGAATGCTGGTATTATTTTGATAGGGATTGTCAGAGCTTACATTATTAAAGACAATACTTAATCCTTGTATCTCCTTTCTGGTTCAACTTTTTTTGTTTCTCCTATAGTTAATTACTTTATTTTCTCATTGGCTTACTATTCTATGTAATCATTAGAATCATTTCATGCTGCTGTAAATTTGTGAAATGTCTATCAATAGTTTTCTAAAAATATTCAAATATGTCAAATCATCCATCATCAGTTCTTACCTCCTGGAGACCTCCCTGCCTTCCTGCTTTCTACTCAGATTTACAGGGGTTGTTCCCAGACTGAGTGACCAGTTTCTTTCAAATAGCTTCCTTTTTCTGATTCCCTGTCTTGAGTCCTTCTTCCTGGGACCTCATGCCCTATGTTTTTTATTTAAAGCCTCATTTTTTGCCAAATGAAAACATCCTCTAATGGCTTCCTCAGAAAAGATGCTTAGGTGATTATGATTGATGTTGTTATTCTTGGATGTCTAAAAATGTTTTTATTTTACCCTTATATATGATTCCTTTTTATTTGGATATAGAATTCTAGGTTTAAAAAAATCTTAGCAGTTTGAAGGCTTTTATGCCTGATATTTAATGGTGGTGATTAAAAGTCTAATGACATCCTGGGGCACCTGGGTGGCTCAGTCAGTTAAGTTTCTGACTCTTGACTTCAGCTCAGGTCATGATTTCATGGTTTTTGAGATCAAGCCCCTGTCAGGCTCTGTGCTGACAGACTGGAGCCTGCTTGGGATTCTCTTTCTCTCTCTCTCTCTCTGCCCCTTGCCCACTTGCACTCTCTCCATCTCTCTCTCAAAATAAATAAACTTAAAAAAAAATTCTGATGGCATCCTGAATCCCATATTTTGCTGCTTGATCTGTCCTACACTTTGGAAGCTGTCAGTCACTTCTCTTTATCCCTGTGTTTGTCTTGGTGATGTGACTTTGTGGACATCTCTTCATTCATGTCCCTGGGAACATCAAGATGCCCTTTCAATTTGATTAATGATGTACTTTCCTTGATACATTTCTTTGATAATGTCTTTTCTGTTTTTTCTGTTCTTTTTATTGGACTTGCACCTACCCTTAGATAGATATTGGATCTCCTAGATCAGAATACTCATTTTCTTATCATCTCTGAACTATTTTCTATCTCTTTGTCCTGAGTGATTACCATGACTATCTTTCCTGCTCTCAGAAACATTATCCTGTTTCTGTGCCTATTCTAAATAGTCTTGTCTCTAGTTTTGTATAGAGAGTGTATTAGGATACTTGAGACAACAGAACCAATAGTGCATATATGTAGTGTATGTGTGTGTGATGTATATATGTATGTATTGTGCAAATATATGAATATAAAAATATATGTATATAAACTAATTGAGGGATTGAGTCACGTGATTGTTGGGGCTGGTAAGTCTGAAATTCACTGAGCAGGCCAGCAGGTTTGCAGGCTGGAAATTCAGGCAGGATTTGATGTTTTTTTTTGAGTCTAAAGGCAATTTGGAGACAGAAAAAAAGACCTCGCTCTAGTCTCCTAAGGCCTTCAACTGATTGGATGAGGCCCACCCATAGGTTGGAGAGCGATGTGCTTTACTCAAAGGCTAGCGATTAAAATATTAATCATATTTAAAAGCCACATCTGGGCTTGTGCTTAACCAAAACACTTGGGCACAAGAATGTAGACAAGTTGGCACATAAAATTAATCATCACAGAGTATATCAGGAAAACCATCTGTATAGAGAATTCCTCCCCCTTCTTTTCATCTCAGATGTTATTCCTGCTTTCCAGCTGTCAAACCTGTCAGGTTTCTCCAGGGATGTCATAGGATTTTCAGCTCTTCTTTTGTCAGGATGTTATGGATCTAAAGGTTTAACTTCTACATTTAGCTGAGTCATCTACTTTTCTATCTTCCAAAATGCATTTAAATGTCTTTTCTGTTTTTTTCTCACCTCTTTTACTTAAACAAAAAATTCTGTTGTTATTACAGCTGGTTATAAGAGAAAGAAGAAATTGCCTCATGTCATCATTGTTCCAGGTTTAGCTTGAATTCTTTCTCAGTCTTGCTTTAATGACTCTCTCGTTAATCTCTCACATACAAGTAAAAATACTTTTTCAAAGATCTCCACTTTCCCCCATGCAAATATTAGTTATAAGAATGCCAAATCAGCCTGGTTCTACTTTTTGTAAAGGTTTTCTGATTTCAGCTTAAATAAGTTCTTTCTCTTTGTGCTATCCCCTTATCTTTTGATATCATCTTGGAAAGATCTCATTTATTTTAGTATTCTCATGGAATGATGTTCTAAATATTTTTAAGGAAGGTCAAACTTTACCATATTAGACAAGAGTTCCTCAAAACCACTTTTATTTGGAAGTAATTTCAAACTCACAAAAAAGTTACAAAAATAGTATACAAAACAACTTTTAACAATTTCTCCAAATTTACCTATTGTTAATATTTTGCCCCATTTGTTTATCAATTTGCTCTTTTTTCATAAAATATGTTTTTGTTTAAACCTTTTAAGGGAAAGTTATATACCATGATGTATATATGGAAATCAATATATTTCCATAGAATAAAGATATTCTCATAACCATAGTAGAATTATCAGCTTTAGTCATTTACTACTATTGGTACAAGATTTTATTCCAATAATGTCAGATCTAATGTTTTTTATTCTCCAGTCCCAGCTTTAGTCCAGGATAATATATTACACTTAATTGACAGGTCTTTCAATCTATACAATTCCTCAATTTTTGTCTTTTATGATGTTCATATTTTTAAAGAACACTTCCCTTATCTTGGTAATAGGATGCTCCTAACTTTATTTGTCTAATGTCTCTTCATGATTAGACTTAGGTAAAGCATTTTGACCTGGAAAACTATAAAAGTGCTGTTACGTCCTTTTCACAGTATCAAATCTGGAAGCTCTGGGTGCTGTTAATTTTGATCACCTGTTCAAGATATTATCCAATTTCTTCACTTCATAGTTACTATTTCTCCCTGTAATGAGTAAACAATCTGTTGGGAGACACTGCAAGATCATACACAGATCCCACTCGTCATCCAATTCCTTCCCCATGGAAGCTTAGCATCCACTGATATATCTTGGATGAAACAATCCAAACTATGAAGGTTTAAAAATAATGACTTTCCAACTCCAACACTTCCTCCATATTTGCCAGGTGACACTTCTCAATTTATTTGTTTTGTTATTTACCTCGTTAATACCCATAGGAGTGTATGAATTCCCATTTTCCTCAATAATTTATGATTATTTATATTCTTGACTTATTTCAGTGCCCGAAGTATCTCTGATTTGATCAGTTGAAGACATTTTGGACTTGTGTCCTTGTGAGATAACCCTATCATATTTTAGACAGTTTTTTCACATGTAACAACTGATTTCCAGTTCATCTTGTTCCTTCTTTGTCCCAGCCCTAGAGTTTGTCATTTCTCAAGGAGCCCTAGTTCTTTTAGCGAGGAATGTTAATGGAAACCAAGTTCAGAGCACTAGCTGTTCTCATTGTCATTAGGGTGTCTTCAGTGGAAGCAGCTAGAAGTTATATGTATGTAATATCTTCCCACATAACTATATGTATACATACACATACATAAACATGTGAAATATATGTATAATTACACACACACACACACACACACATATACATAAAGTTTGTTATTTCCTTATTCATTTGACAAATACCGGTACCTACCTATGAACCAGCCACTGATCTAAGCATCAGAGATACAACTATGAACAAAATAATGTCTTTGCTTCATAAAGTTTATGTTTTGGGGGGTGGAGACAAAAAGAAAATAAACAAATGAGTATAATACTGTATTTCATTGAAAGTCCAATGTAGGTTATGTCCTCCAGAGGTGGTATTCAAGATGTCAACTATGCCTCCACTTTCCTTGATCTGATCTTTGAATCTTGGTACTGGCTTCATATCTGGGTAGGTAGAAAGATGGTTGCAAAGTTTCTGATACCTATTCTTCCAGAGGAAAATTATAAACTATTACTTCTTATTGCTTCCATTAAGAGAGAGAAAACTTTTCCCAGAATGCTCAGTTAACTTTACTTTTAATCCACAATATTTGCATCACACACCCCCTTCTGAAGTAATTGCTGGCAGGAAAAAAAAAAAAAAAGGAATTACCATGACTGGCTGAGAAAAAAATAATCTGGGATGAAATGGACGTTGACGACTCAAAGATTTTCAATGTAAAAATTGTTTTAAGTAAATGTCTTTTTAAATATTTGTTCTATTTTAGAAGTCCCTGGAGAGAAAAAAACAGTTTCAGGGAATTTCATTACCCCTCTTTCATTCACAATGAACAAACATTGAATAGCTTTTTTTGAAAAGTTTATTTGTGTCTTATTTTATTACAATCTTCCTGGATATTTTTTCCTTCCAATGTCAATTAATTTTAAAGCAATCTAGTCATAAATTTATTATAAGAAGTCATAGACTCAACTAACTTTTGTAATATATTTCAAGTATTAGAAATTATGTGGAATATATATTCACAGAAGGGAAGTCATTTAATTTCTAACATGTAGACCATAAGTCAAACTAATTAAATTCAGTCTGATAAACCTGAAATATAGCTATTTTATAGTAGGAATGGATAAATTTTTGCATTTGTTGCTGAGGATACATAATTTCCTTTATGTTTATTTATTAGATCCCATTGTCAATTGAAATAGTTGAAAACTTCACTTGTTTTTCTTGAGCCCACTTTTCGTAAACATAAAGGCTCGTTTCTAGGAAATATTCATTACTACCAATAGTGAGTATTTTTAAGTAACACCACATTGGTTGCATCTAGGTTATATTATACCACTGTTCATTTGGGGGAAAACAAAGAAAACATTGGCAATGTTGTCTAAAAGCAAACTATTAATTTCTCACTCTTTAAAAGAGAGTGTTTGGGGCGCCTGCGTGACTCAGTCGGTTAAGCGTCTGACTTCAGCTCAGGTCATGATCTCACAGCCCGTGGGTTCAAGCCCCGTGTTGGGCTCTGTGCTGACAGCTCAGAACCTGGAGCCTGTTTCAGATTCTGTGTCTCCCTCTCTCTCTGTCCCTCCCCTGCTTGCTCTCTGTCTCTGTCTCTCAAAATAAAATAAAGACATAAAAAAATAAAATAAAAATAAAATAAAAGAGAGTGGTTAGTGTAGATATTTAACATTTAACAAAAATATCACTAATCTTTATTTCTGGATTTTACATTCACAAAATAAGCTAGTAGGCTTAATCTAACATATATATTTAAGATTGTAAGAAAAGGAGGAGGATAGAAAATATTTCTGACTTTCTGAATATTCTGAATTTTCATCTAATTATTATATGCCTTTTGAGTACCATAAATGAGTGAGAGCAAGAAATAGCATGTGAGTTCTGAGGAATTGAATCACATATGGATTTCTTTCTAAAATCAAATGCACAAATTGAAAATCAAGATGAGAATACTATAAGTAAAAAGTCTTCAATGCCAGTAATATTCAAGTATGTCTGTTTTAGCTTTTCTTTATTACATATGAACTGAGATGATAAAGAATGGTATTCATCTTATCAGAAATTTCTTTCTACGTTAGTGCTATGTTCTACTCAGCAGTTATCTTGAAAGGTAATGCTTCTCCTTCAATGATGCTGCTCTTTTCCTTATTACTATTTGTAATGCCTCTTTTTAGAATCTTTTTGGTATACATGAGAAACCAGTCATATCACCTTAGTGTCATATCTTTCATTTTCCCCCCACAAATGTTATTTTCCAGTTTGATCCCCACATAGTCACAAACCATTTGATCCCAAATCACTTATTAGATTTTGATTCACATGATGTTTAGTCATTCAAAAAATAGATAAAATCTGTCCTCAGTAGAGGAAAGGTTGCTTATGTTGGTAATTATTTTGAAGAGAAAATATTCTTTTGAATCTAAGAGCATTGAAAATTGTGGGGAAAAGTCTCATTTTCAAGCACTTAAACACTGGAACATATTTAAAAAAATCAATGCTTTAAGTAAATAATTATATCATCTGGAATATTAAACATATGTATATTATTCTTAAGGGCATGAATTTTGCTGATAAGGAGGATTCATATAGTTTTGATATATGAAATAAATGCTAAATACATATGACTGGAACAATGCATTTGCAATTCTCCCACTCGGTACTTTATCGGGCAGTCTCTCAGCCTTTCCTGGAGCTAAGATCTTTTTTTTTGGTACCTGTTTATATCTGTGGCATGAATAGTTGGAAAGGTATGTTATCTTAGGACTTCTTATTCGATAATACATTATGTCGTTTCTTGAGAAGATAGTGTAACAAGATGCAGGACCTAGAAAGGAGATGGCAGAACACTAGTTTTTGACTCTAGGTTACTCACTTACTGTAGTCCAGGTTTAAAGTATAGAAGGCAGAACATTGGATATTTGATTTTTCCAGAGGAAGTTATCTATAGGCTGTGAATTCCATCCTACCCTCATTACAGGACAGTGAAGGCATTTGACATCTCATTCTAAGCCCAGAAAAAAAGGACTTCAAGAGACCATGTGTCTCTTGGATCTCTAGTGATGTACTCATTAGTGTTGGACTCAAATCTGAAAAATCTAAAGCTTGAGGGATCTGGTTGTTCTGAGAGTTGAGTAAGATACTGAAGATAGTCTGCATTCCCAGAGTTTGTTGGGGTCAAGGGTACATGACCACTTCCTATGGAATGAAAATTGGGCCTCTGGAGCAGGCAACAAAAACTGGAGATGTCTGAGATCTTGTCCAGGAGGGCCACATGGAGGGAACCCTGGCGGAGAGCAGCTGGGACCATACCACTGGGTGCTACAGAGCTGAGCAGAACATATAAAGGGCTAGTCGAAACAGCTAAAGTAATTCATTTCAAGAGATCTGCAAGAGGGACATTCCCAGTATTGCAAGGAATTCTGGGGAATTCCAAAATCACCCCACAAGAAAACGTGTCAGTTTTAAACCCCTTCCAGACCCAGAGAACACCAATGTCAGCTCACAACAATCTCCACTGAGAAAGAACTTACCAGCCACTCACCTCTTCTGCCCATTAGAGGCAGCCAAATGGTTAGGGAGGTGGGGCAGTGGGTGGGGAGAGCACTGTGAGCAAGAAAACAATGGCAAGACCACCAGGCCCTTCCTTTCCACTGTAGTTAGCCCAAGTGACACAGGAATGTGCTAAAAGTGACCAGAAAAAGCCTAGAATTTTGTCTAGAATTTATCCAATGGGGACTAGGGAGCTGGGGAGAGGAGGTCTATGGAACAGGTTTGAATGTGCAGTGGGAAAATGAGTGGAATGTGCAGTGGGAATGAGCTGGAATTGGTAACACGTGTGTTAAGCAGCCAATATAGACAAGGGAAGAAGGCACCTGATCACAAAGGCCTACCTTATAACAGTGCCCCCTGCCTAACAGTTTACATACATTAGCTGATCCTAGAGGTATTTTAGGAAAATGGTGCCATGATGCTCATTTTATCATTGAAGAGATCAAGGTTCAGGAAAGTTAAGTCACAGTTTTAGGGCAGAGAGTACATTAGTGATAGACACAGGATTTAATCCAAATCTGTCCAACCTTGTCTTTGCTTCATACTTTCTCAGGGAACCTGTAACCATTAACCTACAGTCCTACTACCTAACCCATCCCATAGAATCAGACTTCTACTTCTTTCCTCTCCCCTTCACTGTGTGATGCAGCCTATCATGCAAGCCCCTTCCTTTTAGCACTCAGGGAAAGGAGACACACAGGGACATAAACAGTAAAGGAAAGAAGACAGACACAGAAAGACAGCCCTGCCCGTTCCTCTCTGACCCTGTGTCCAGTTTTCTCTTCTTGACTCACTTTACTCTGGAGGCACTGACCCTTTCCTATGAGTGAGTCAGGCATGGTCCCATTTTGGTGCCTTTGCACTGAGAGCTTTCTCTTCCACCAAGTATCTGTATAGCTAATCCCTTCATTCCCCCAAAGTATTGCCTTGAAGGAGGCAATATCACTTTGATATCATCTTCTCTTTTAGCCATGTACTAATCATCCTACTTAATTGTAACCCTGATTCCATATATTGAGTAAAAAAATTACTGAATCCTGACTTAGATCCCCTACAGGAATTATCACATACTACTTTGATTTCCTGGCACCTTGCTTGTTGGTTTTTGCTCTGCTTTCTTTGCCAGGCTTCCACTAATCATCTTGAAAGGGCCCGTTCTTCAGTCTCTGTTTTATCCCATTATGTCTTTCTGGGTTTCAGCTGTAGAGTTTCTTGATTTTGTCTATCCCAGTACTGACTGAGCTCCTGCCCTCATTCTGATAAGTCTTTGTCAAAGTCAAGCAACATGAAGATCTTAATTTTTACAGCACTTACCTTGTCAACGTATTTTAGGGTTTATAAATTATAGCCACTGTTTTTGATAGACACATAAATTTCATTTAAAAGTACTGGTTTTCATCATAGTGAATTTTGATATGTGAATAAATTCTAGTATTTACTAGGTAGGCTCTTTCCAAAATTTTATATATTGATTTCTGATTCTACTTTGTAATTAAGATATAGACATGAACCAACATTTGCACATAATATATGGTAGCTGATTTTGCATAAAACTCAGAAATAAATATGTGTATCTGAGATTGGAATAAAATAAATTTAACATTGTCTATGGCTGTGAAATTCATAATCCTTGATTCTACAATGAAAGATTTGTAGAGAAAATTATCTATTCACAACCATTCCCATGTGGATCCATTTAGTGAAACTTTACTTGCGAGAATCTGTAAAAATGCTAATAAACCACATTTCTCACCAGCTTAGGCCTAGCTTTTTATTTGTTTCTGGCTTTAACATAACTTTGAATAGGCAATATAGTGTCACCATGGGTAATGAATGATGCATGCATGAAATAGTGACCTTAAAACTGCACATTTCTCTTAAAGGAATCAATTTACACACCACTGCTGCTTAAATTTTATGAGCAATTATGTATCATGTCTTTCCTACATAAATGATAGAAAATCTATTTTAATCAACATTAATGTCCATGAAATTGTAACTTTGCTGATGTCCATTAGCAAGGATGAAATAGATATGGGAAATGGTTTTAAGAAAACAAAGAATTCAAGGGAAAATATAGCAAATGTATAGGAAAAATGCACTTTACTTCAAAAGTTAAGTGCTTTGGAAAAGATACAGGAAATCTCAGCAATGTGCTTGGGGCATAATATTACTAGCAATCTTGGAAGATTCTCCAAGTGTAAGTACATTCAAACATACTGTTATAAATTAGAAGAAGACTTTCTAGTACTTTCCCAATCACAGCATATTATTGTATTGTGGGTAATTAGCTAGGTAGCTATTTTTATTTCCTCTTTATAAATACTTTTTTTCTTCTAGTTTTAATCTTACAGAATTATGGTTTGACACATCATTATTAATTTTTTTGTTCAATCAGTAATCCAATAATTCTTAGTGGCAATGCAGTGGGGGTGGATAAAATGTAGATAGATTTAGGTTTACACTCTTGATTTGCTACTCCTTCCCAAATATTGTCAACTTCCGACTTCCTTGCCAAAACAAAATAAAACCCAAAACACTCTGGCGCTGAGTGAACCCAACTATCCACTTTCTTTTACCTGGATTCATATTATACCTTATGGAAGGGATTCAATCACAAAACCAGACTGACTGGTATCACTGTAAGTTAGTTCTCACAAAACCCAAATGAGTACTGACCACCACATGAGCATCTCACCCTTCTCCTGTAAGCATGCTTTCCCATGTTCTCTAGACACTATTTTATACACTTTAAAATCTCCCTTTATCTCTTTCATCACTACCACCCCTGGACCCTTTAGTCCATGAGTTTGCCTTATGCATCACATAGGAATAAGTACTCAGATAAGAAGGGATTAACTTTCCAACCAGCAGGTCTGCAGTTCTTAGCTTAGGCTTTATGTCAAGTCCCATTTCTTCACTCCCTAGTTGTGGGACCTGGGCAAATTGCTTATACTTCTTTCACCCCATACATAAAATGGTGATAAGAATACCAATCTTACAAAGTTATTAGGAAGGTTAATATATTAATCAATTATCAATTAATTATAACATTCATATAACACACATATACACATCAGAAAATGATACAGCACATAGAAAAACAGTGTTAGCTATCATCATTGTCATCCTTTATTATTCTCTCCATTTGAATAGGAAAATGCCCTTTCTTCTGCCAAAGTTCCTTCTCATCTTCTCAGAAATGTTTATCCTCCCTTTACCTAATATTTTTGGCAGATCATTAATCTTCCTCCTTTTTGTACTCTTCCCATTAGTATATGAATAGGCTCTACTATAGAGCTCTAAAAAGTATCCTCCCCTACCTCCAAATCTCCAAAGTTTACCCTGATTCCTTATGTACTTTTTTACTGCCAACATTTTTAAAAGTAGAACAGGCCTAAAACTGTCCCTGGGGTTTGACCATGTGGAGAACACTGCTCATTCTGCACTTGTCGGCCCTTGCTGAAACACTGTCCACAACTGACCATCCCATCCCTGAAATTCCCTCTTCCCTTGGTTTCCATGACACCATGATGCTTCTGATTTCTGGTGTGTCTCTGGCTTCTCTTGCTCAGTCTCACTTCCTGGCTCCCTTCCTGCTTAACCTCTTGTGCTTTCTTTGTTTCTCATTCTAGCCTGTCCCTTCAGGTGAGCTCTATTATTCCCATGGATTAAAATACCATCTTTGTGCTCAGGAAGGCCACATGTATATATTTCCACCAAAGCCCCTTGTTCCATATTTCAACTTTTTCCTCTATAATGTTCCTTTTCTCAGCCTATGGGCCTCTAGTCTCTCTTCATCCAGTTTCTAAAAGACAGAAAGTTAGAAATCATTTCCTACATAACTTTGTCATTATGTCTTCACCCCATTAGAATCAGCTGATTCTAAATCCAAACATTTTTAAAATTACTCTCCATTTCTACATTCTTGTTGCCACTCTCAATTAATTTTATGCATCGTTCTCATTTGAACCACACGACAAAGTGGGTCTATCTACAGAACACCCAGAATGATCTTTTAAAATGTAAAATGGATCTCTCTCTCCCTCTCTCTCTTTTGACATAGAAGAATTGCCAAGAATCTTTGATTTTTGCATCAGAGACCTCAGTCATATGGTTACTGATTCCAACATCATATGGTACCATTCATGCCTTGTCCTATGCTGACCACACTGTCCTTCCAGTTTCTAAAATTTCAAGTTGTTTCTACCTCATAAACTTGTTACATGATATTCCCCCTGCCTGGAATGCTTTTCCTCTCACTTTTTACATAGTTAATCTTACTCAGACTTTGTGTCTTAGCTCAAGTGTCACTTCTCTGGATAAGCCTTCTTTGGGTTCCAACTCTAAATTAGATTTCTCCTGTTATTTTTGCTCTGACAGCATTTATCACAAATTATGGTATAGATCAATTTATCTATTTGTCTCTTCAACTAGTCTACAATCTCCATGAGGGCAGACACAAGGTGTGCTTTGTTCGACCTCATATTCATTACTTTGTAGCCTTCTAATATGAAAATAAATATATACATACATAAATGGATGAATAAATGTGAGTTTATCACCAAGGTACCTAACCTCTCTGTGTTTCATGTTGGAAGCCATTCTCTGAACTCACTAAGTTGATAAAAACTCCTTGTGAGGTAAGGCGGGTTTGCAAGGCCTCCAGCCATCAGATGGCGATGAATGTCTACCCCCCACTCAATTATTTTTGCTTGAGCACCGACCCCCAAGGTGCCTTGTTGACTGGTATCAGGAGTGACTTGCCCCCTTATCCTAAAATATGTTAATTGTACCTTGTGAAGGAACTTATTATAGGAATTTCTTCTTTTGTGTTTATGGGAGCAAATATTACATTTCCTGAGAAATGTGTTTTTCTTCCCTTCAAAAAGCAGGCTATTGACCCCTGCTCACAAAAAACTAACTTTTGCTTTTGCTATGCTAAAAACATTGTCTTGTATTTGAATGCTAAAGATACCTTCCTTCCCCATATGATAAGCATCTAAGTCACCTACATCAATCACTAATGATAAAGATTATGCATGAGTCTCGTACCAATCTATGTTCTGGGAAATTTTTACATACCAAAGAATTTGTCATCAGAAATCATTGTCTAAGGCAAATGCCACTTCTGTGCTGGCCCCATACATTTTTTCCGTAAATAAAGCTGACTCTCCGGTCAGTGCAGAGATGCCTGCCTGGTGATCAGAAAGAAACTCGAGGCTCTTTCACTCCCTTTTGCCAACACCATCCATCCTTCAGGGAGCCCTGGACCTGCTGGAACTGGAATCTGGCAGTTTCATCTATGAAATTGGTATAAGAATTTCTCCCTTACCAGTTTGTTCTCCTAACTGATAGAGCAAATGCTTTTTGGTTAGCATAAGTTTATTTCAAAAAAGTATTGCTTCCTCTGCCCCACCCAAGCCAGCAACCTAATATAGTAGAAAAGCTTTGAAGTTTAATATAACTAATTTTTTTTTCAAATTTTCCAGTTATTATCTGCATAACTCAGGTAAGGTTATTTAACATCCTTGAGTTTGTTCTCTCATCCATAAAACTGATTTAATAATACCTATTCCCATAAGATCATGGTTAGGTTTATATTAAATTATATTTATAAAGCATCCAGTACACAGGGATTCTATAGAGGTAAATCCCCAGTTCCTAAATACCCAAGATACCATATATAGTACAATTTCCCAACATGTTTATCCAAATCACATCTGGTTTTCATGCTTTTAAGCTAAAATGTTACTTTGGAGGACACATAAACCTGAAAAGTATGTCACATCTCTGTCTTCAGAAGACATATGAAATACCTGAGGAACTTAATCAAAATGCACATTCCAGGCCCCCCACTCACTGACATGTTATTCACTAGATCTGGAGTGAACCCAGGAATTTGCATTTTGATAAAGCCAACAGAGTGAATCAGATGTTTCATTAACTTCATTCTAAAGACCAGTTTTTTAATGCATCTAAGTCTGAGACATAGAAATATTTTCAACCCTCCTATAGTGTTTGAGTGAACTATGAGTGACAAATGAGTGCAGGCTTTCTCAAAGGGCCCATTATCTCATTAAGTGTTGAAGGTTTATTCATGCTGCTTTATGAAATGAACTCAATGTTGAATTTAGGAGATATAGAGCAATTGCCTTCCCAAGGGCACTGTTTGTAGACAGTAAGTAGGTCTTCTAAGTTGTGCATAAATCTTAACTTCTATATCTGTGCTTACTCTCTTGGAGATCTACCCACCAATGAAAAGTGTGATATTATGAGTTTATATAAGTTTCAGAAACAATGCATTTCCTAAACAAAAATTTGCTATTTTTATAAACCTGAATTGTAAGCTTATGTTTTATAAAGGATACACATTAGAACAAGCATTGCTATATAGTAGTAGTCATTGGATATAAAAAGATCAAGAACAAACAACGGAACAATGATGTAAATAGACATATTTCAAAAAAAATTCAAGAAGGTCACAAACATCTCTTTATAAATCAGTACCAAATACACCATTTTATTTTTCTTTTAAAATGATTTATACTAAATATTTTAAATCTCAGTGGCTTCATATGATAAAGCTATTTAGTTGTCTCTTTTTAAAGCAAAAAGTGAAAAAGATGATTGAATGTTAAGTTACTAAGACACTCAAGGCATAAAAGCATATAAAAACTATAAGAAGTATCCCACAGGTGCTGTATGCATGTAACAAACATCCCAGAGTTGTTTCACCTTTGTATAAATATATGATTGATTTTTGCTTACTCTATAAAATATTTTCAAAGATGATTAAAATGTATAAAAATATAATACATTGATAAATATAACTTAAGTTCATAAGACAAAAAGATGATATTTATATCTTCCATCTTGCTATTAAGATATGTTTTCCTCCAGATAGGTGAAGATAGTGTTCTGACTTTTGCATTTATAACTAAGATGACTCAAAGACACATTTTTGGCTCTTTAAGAGTCAGAATAAATATCTGAACTTTAAGAGTTTCTCTTAGATTCTTGCTTCTAGGTACTGACACTGAGGCAAAATTTCTCTTACGTAATTTAGAGGAATTGAAAAATAGGGCTGAAAAGAATCTCTAAAATAAAATTTAAAGAAAACAACAGACAGAAGTAATCAATGAGGCTAGAAGTTAGAAAAGAGGCTATGAAGGTATGGTACTGTTAATCAAGGGTCATGAGGAAATTTCTGGAAGAGTGATGGAACTGTTGTTGTGTGCAGGTATATACATACATAAAAATTCATTAAATAATGCTCCTAAAACTTATGTTTTATTCTGTGGACAGTATGCCTCAATTTAAGACAGATTTTTAAAGGCATACTTAAACTTTTGAAATTAATCATACGTATTTCTGATGAAATAATAAATTGATTAATTAAAATCTTTTTTATTAAAAAAGATTGAAATCTTTAACTTAGAAGAAAATAGCAAGTTCATTCATTTGATATCAAGTTTAAATTCTTATCTCTATTTTTTCCATGCGAGGTTTCAGTGGTTTTGGTTCCAATAATGCAAAATACTTTCCTTTGTTTATTAATTCATCCATTAAATGATTATTTGGTGCAAGCCTATTATGTGTCCAAAGCTCTCCTATAAATAAAACAAATTCCTGCCTTAAGGGGGCCTATTTCTAGTAGATTTTTAATCTACTAGAGAACCCAGCCACAAATAAACCAGTATGAAACAAAAAAGTCTACATGTAAGCTAACATAAAAATTCAGATAAAGTAGTGCTATCTAATAATGGGGAGGGGCAGGGTTATGTGATAGAAAATTATTCTAGGGATACACTTTAAATAAGCATCCTTATATATAGGGTAGGTATTTGTATTAATATAAATGTTGAGAAGGGGCCAGACTTGGGGGGGGGGGGATGAAAAAGAATGTTCCAGCATAAGGGATAGCAGGAACAAAGACCCTTAAAACAATGAATTTGGTACCTTCAGAAGTACAAAAAGAAGGTTGATGAGTCTCATTTCATCATGGGATGAGAAGAGGAAGAACAGCGGAGCTCAAGTGATATTTTAAGGGGTAACAAATTTGAAGATAAAGAGTTTTGGAGGTCATTATTTTACCCTTCTGTTATGTGCAAAATGTTATTAATATTCTAAGAAGCAAGAAGGAGTTGGATGGAGGGCTAAAAGAAGGGGAGTGATGTGACCTAACTTACACATGTAAAAATCACTTAAATGTTACATGAAGAATAGATTGCAGGAAATACAGGGAACTGCCAGTGTGGAAATGGGAAAAATCAACAATAACTATACTTTGTGTCCTTCATCAGTATCACACTGCAAAAAGACATCTGCAGAGTCAGTTACTCAATACATTATCAAAAACCTGCAATGCGTTAGATTATGTACTTGAGGAAACAGCATTTATATTGGAGTCAGAGGTTGGATTCAACTCCTGGCTATACCCCTCCTATGCTTTGTGACCCTGAGAAAATGACATAATCTCTGAAAGCCTGAGTGTCATCATCTACAAAGTAGATGGAGACTTGATGAGGATTAAATGGACAGATGTAGCACAATGCCTGGCACATGATAGTTGGCTTGCTAGTTCTTGTGGTAATATGACTAGCACTAGTACTATACTACACCTATTCAGTGGTAGTTGGACATGTTATTCATTTTTAGGAATGCTTCCAGATGCAAGAAACTCAATGAAATCTTAACCACTCTTAACATTTACGGTGCATTTCACATCCTTAGTTCTACAAATACGATTGAGAATCATGACTTACTGTTCATTTTTATTTTCATTAGAGGTTTAGAAGATTTTTTTAAAAATAATTATGACACATTAAAACAAAGGAAAGAAATTCTTCTGTTTCATATCTGCAAATAGAATTGAATTTGACACACCAACTTTCCACATAAATTAGATTTCAATTTTACCCTAAGATTCTTTTTGATTTGGGAGAAATGAGGCATGGGGAAAAAATTAATAATACCACAATGACATTTTATCATATGTTAATACAGCTCAATAGGAGAACTTATCCAGAAAAATATATAATTATTCATATAAAACCTAAGTGGGAATATTCCAGAAAAATATCTTTTCTTCTTACTGGTAAAACTATACTTGAAATAAAAACTTGCCTTAGAAGTATAAACTATAGGGGCGCCTGGGTGGCTCAGTCAGTTGCGCATCTGACTTCGGCTCAGGTCCTGATCTCATGGTTAGTGAGTTCTAGCCCCGCATAAGTCTCTGTGCTGACAGCTCAGAGCCTGGAGCCTGCTTCAGACTCTGTGTCTCTTTCTCTCTCTGCCCCTCCCCTGTTTACTCTCTGTCTCTGTCTCTCAAAAATAAATAAATGTAAAAAAAAAAAAAAAAGAAGAAGAAGTGTAAACTCTATTGTAGTAGTTTGATTTTGTGTATTAATCTACACATAAAAATAATTATCCTATCCTTTCCGGAAGAGAAAAAGATGATTTTATCATATAAACTGATAATTTTTGAAATAATATCCATAAATAAATGTCAATTTTTTAAGACCAAGAAAGAATTTGGTCTTTATGATAGATCTAGTTACAAGCTCTTAGAGAAAGTAACTAAAAATTAAGGAAAGTGTGTGTTCCCTCTGCCTATCTCCAGTTCTACCCCTTGTATTTGCTTGGGGGCATGGGCACTGGGAGGGGGGGCACTGGGCACACACACTTCATGCCCTGACAGCCATGTTTTCACCTGGGCTGTAGGTAGGGGCAGTGATGACCAAGATGGGGGACACAGGAATTGTAAAGTGAAGCTGGAAGTGTTTGGAACATTAAAGAAAATGAACTTGTCCATATTTGTAACTCTGAAAAGGAATAGGAAAGATTTGACGCAAGGGGAACTTTAGATTCATTGATAGCCTAAGAAAAATGCAGCTAGGGGGACACCTGGGTGGCTCAGCCAGTTAAGTGTCTGACTCGTGATTTTGCCTCAGGTCATGATCTCACAGTTATTGAGTTGGAGCCCTGCATGCACTTTCAGTGCAGAGCCTTCTTGGGACTCTGTCTCTCACTCTCTCTCTGTCCCTCCCTTGCTTGCAGTCCCCCTCTCTCCAAATAAACATTTAAAAAAATACATATTTAAAAAAAAAAGAAAAAGAAAAATGCAGCTAGAAGAAGGTATGACAGATGTAATTTGTGGAATTACTAAGAAAGAGTTTGTTTGAGGCAGTTAGTTAGGTTCTAACAGGATGCGTGGAGGCCAGCAAAGAGGAAGTCACAGCCAGCTATTAGGAAAGTCAGAGACCTGGCAGTACTCCAAAACAAAACCACAAGAAGCTAGATCAAACCAGACAGGCCCAAAATGGCTTACGAAGTAGGCCAGAAACTCCTGACCAGATAAGGGAGAAAAGGCTTGAAACCCTGTTTCCAAGAAATTCCTGCTGCAAGTAATGAATGTTCCACCCTCTAGTTAACAACTGTCTATAGAAGATAAAAACCCAAACCCCAGAGCATACAGCTCTCTCTCTCCCTTGAATTCACCCACTTTTGCATTTCAAGAGTGTAGTTTCGCTTTAATAAATGTTACTGCTTGCACTGCTCATCCTCTATGTTGTGCCTGTCCTTGAGTTCTTTCTCCTGAGGAGACCTAGAACCTTTAGCAACATCTTTGGGACAGGCTGGTTGAGGCCTCAGGACCCAGGGTCTCCCCAGTTCACCCAGCACCAATTTGAATGGCCAAGTCCAGATGAGGTTTAACAGCATAGTTCACAGCCAAGAACAAAGGACCCAAAGTTTAGAAGATTCCTTGTCTTTTCCTGGTAACTCAGGGGTGAAACTCATTCTGAGACTTAAAGAGACTTCTTGATCCAATAGTACTATATGTCATTTTCTGAAGACAGCTAGTAACAAATATAATTTGGCAAACACTATATGAAGAATGCCTACAAATGTAATTCTCCCAATCAAGCTGTCCTGTAGAATGTGCTTTCATTCTATTGTTTTCTGTCCTGGTATGTGTAAAAGCTCCTATAGGTAAGAGGCATCTCCAACAGAAAAAAAGCAACTATAATTGAGGCAATATTCCTTCCAGAAACATTTTTCACACAGACCCCCAACATTATCTGCTATCAATTGCAAGAAACTTGAAGATTAAAATATATTTTCCTAGTATCCTTTTATTCTATTAATGAGTTAGAGATAAAATACAAAAGAATTCTTGGATTTATGCTCAAAGGCCATCATTCAGGTTTATTGTAGACAAGATTCTGAAAGATAAATGATCTAGTGGTTTGTGTGCTTCCCCACACACTAAGTCCCATGTAACTGAATCTTCTTCACATTATCTTGTAACTCCCTTTTATATTCTACAATTATTAGGATCTAACATATATTCCAAATTCTACAGATAGAAACATCAGTTTAGGTTTTAAAAGATGAATTCTGATGTTAGATAATGAAGGAAGAGAAGTATGGTTGAAAAGAATTGAGGAAGGAAGGACAATAGGTAATCCTCTAAGAAGTGTGACCAGTGTCAGGGAGGAAGAATTTCCTGTCCCCTTCGAAGGTCCTTCTAGCTGGACTAAGAATCAAACTGACATGAGACAGATTAATAGGAGAAAATCAAATTTAAATATACATATATAAGGAATTCCCATACACATATGGGAATTCTAAATACCGTAAGACCAAATGAGGTATATATGTCATTCCGAACGAAGGAGAAGAGAGTAGGGGTCTGGGACTTCAAAGGGAAAGAATGAAATTCACAGGAAGATGAAACAAAAAGTAAATGTTTAGTAAACAAATATTTACTGTGTCAATCAGAAACAATGGGACATAGGGGACTCTGATGAAACAGGTCTTGCTAGGGTCTCCCTGTCTATCTTACCTAGTTTATTTAAGGTGATAAGGTGGGGAGTTAGTCATTTTCCCTAATGCATTTCTCTCATGCATACAGGAGGTATACATGCTATTAAATTTTGATTTTCTGTTAATCTGTCTCATGTCAATTTGATTCTTAGACAAGCTAGAAGAATTTTGAAGGATAAAGGATAGTTTTTCCACCCCAACATCAACATTTCCCAAAGTGGATCATTTCCAATACTTTTGTGCACTTATATTGTAGCTGTTGGAGGTAAAACAAAACAAAACAAAAAGTACCTTTTATATACCTATGCAATACTTAAAATGATATCAAATAATTGTTTGTTGATGTAGAGGACAAAGGCAAAAGAAATATAGAAAAAGTTACATTTCCCTACAATTGCAGCCCATTGACAGGTACTTGAGATGGCCAGAGTGATCTCCTACAGGGGTGAAGCTGCCTGGATATTAATTCTTAGCTAGAGGCAAATGGCAACCTTAGCTTGACCTGAGCCTGACCTCCAGGGTCCTATAAGTCTTCTTTAACATATAAAAATCCCTTTGGAAGCTTTCTTTATCTCTAATCCCCAAGATATATGTTAGCAGTCATCCTCCAAATATATGGCCCACTGATACACATCTGAATGGTCTCATGACCAAGATTTTACTAGATAGTTGTTAATGACTTTATCTTAAATAGCAAATAGCAAGCACCTCAAGGTCCTGAAAACCTTGCTTCCAACTTCCTTAGAGACTTGCGCTATCCCTAACCCCCTCCCAACTTAAAAGTTTATAATCAGTCACTCCTCACAACCCCAGTGCAGCTTTTTCTGACCCTGGTTCCTGTCCCTGTGCTTTAACAAAATCACTGTTTTTGCACCAAAGACATTTCAAGAATTTTTTCTTGACCATTTGCTCCTGGACCCAAAACACATCACATCATTTATATTTCGTAGTACATATTGACTAAAAGAAACTAATGAATTATTTTCTTAGACAATTACAATTACTATTATATTAGGACATTTCCATTTTATGGTACTTCTGTCTCTTAAAATCCATTCTCTTACAATTTCTTAGGCATTCAAGAATAATTTTTGAGACAGAGAGAGACAGAGAGCTCCAGACATCTTCAGAGGCTCCTTTTAGGCTTTGCCTAATATTATCATTGCATTTATATTTAGAACCTACTGAGACTGGTAAAAGATGATCAGAAAAGATTTGAAAGAACAATCCCTGGATATGCCACAGGGCTTAGAAGAGTTTGTGCTCTCACCAGCCAGAGTGGAAGGCCTCATAGTTATAAGATATTGGGGAGAGTACTCAGAAGAGTTGCCTCAGTGGTAGGAAAAATTAGGGTTACATGAAATGTTATTCTGGACCTGCCTAACAGAGCTTAAAAGCAAGACCCAAAGGGTTAAAAAATTCTTACATATAGCTGAGTCCCAGAAAAATGCTTGAGTTATTTATATGAAAATACCTTTATATAATAAGGTAAAATTCACAATGTCTGGCTTCCAGTAAAAATCAGGCATGCAAAAAAGCAGAAAATGTGGCCAAAATGAGGAGAAACATAATCCTTAAAAATAGACCCAGAAATGTCTCAGATGATCAAATTAATGGAAAAGAACAATAAATCAGCTATTAGAATCCATAAATGAATATTTTAAGTAGAGAATAGGAAATCAAACTTCATCTCCAGCAGACTTAGCATACAAAATAAATTTTAAAAAAATCCTTCAGGCACAAATAAAAGGATAATAATTAAAAATCTCTACCTACACAAAGGAATGATGTGCACCAAAAAATGGTAACTACATGTGTAAATATAAAAAAAGTTTTTCTTAATATTTACATCTAGTTTTTTTTTTTAAAAAGTAATATAACAAAAAAAACCCTAATATAACATATGTAGAAGTAAAATGTGTAACACCTATAACACAAAGACCAGAAGGGAAAAAAACGGAAGTATAATTGTGAAGGTTATTATACTAAAGTTGAAGAATATAACTTGAATGTAGGCTGTGATAAGGTGGAGCTATATACAATAACACTGAAGCAACCACTGAGAGAGCCAATAATCCAACAAAGGAGATAAAATGAACTTATAAACAATACTCAATTCAAAATAAAGGGAAAAAAAGTAAAAGGTAAATAAAAGATAAATAGGGAAAAGTAGCAACATATGAGATTTAAAATCAGTCTTATCAATCACATTAAATGTAAATGGTCTAAACACACTAATTAATAGAGATTGTCGGAATGGGTAAAAAAAATAAAGACAGCATTATATATTGCTTATAAGAAATCTACTTTAAATATAAAGACAAAACTAGCTTAAAAGTAAAAGAAAGGGTATTAACCCTTTATCTGATATATCATTTGCAAATATCTTCTCTCACCAGTAGGTTGCTTTTTCATATTGTTAATGGATTTCTTCACTGTGCAAATGGTTTTTTATTTCGTTGTATCCCAGTAGTTTTGTTGTTGTTATTTGGCTTGTGTTTCCCTTGCATTATGAGGTTTGTCTAGAAATATGTTACAAAGGCCAATGTCCAAGAAATTACTACTTATGTTTTCTTTAAGGGGTTTCAGGCCTCATATTTAGGCCTTTAATCTATTTTGAGTTTATTTTTGTGAATTGTATAAGAAGTGGTCCTCTTTCCTTCTTTTGCATGTAGCTCTCCAGTTTTCTCAGCACCATTTATTGAACAGATCATCTTTTCTCTATTATACACTCTTGCCTTCTTTGTGATAGATTAATTGGCCATATAGATGTGGGTTTATTTCTGGGCTCTGGTCCATTGATCTATTTGTCTATTTATGTGCCAGTACCATACTATTTTGAATAATATAGCTTAGTATATCTTGAAATCTGGGATTGTGGTATTCTAGCTGTGTTCTTTCTAGAATTACTTTGGCTACTCAGGGTCTTCTGTGGTTTCATACAAATTTTAGGATTATTTCTTCTCGTTCTGTGAAAAGTACTATTGAGAATTTATACAACTCAGACCAAAAAACAAATAATCTGATTAAAATGAGCAGAAGACCTGAACAGATATTTTTCCAATGAACATATATAAATGGCCAATATATACCTGAAAAGATGCTCAATATCACTAATCATCAGGGAACTGTCAAATCAAGACTACAGGAGATATCACCTTATACTGTCAAAATGACTAGTATCAAAAACATAAGAAATAACAAGTATTGGTGAGGATGCACTGAAAAGGGAACCTTAATTCACTGGTGGTGGAAATGTAAATTAGTACAACCACTGTGGAAGACAGTATGGAAGTTCCTCAAAAAATTAAAGCTAGAAACACCATATAATCCAGTAATTTCACTACATGGTATTTTCCCAAAGAAAATAATAACACTAATTTGAAAAGATATATGCACCCCTATGTTTAATGCAGCATTATTTACAGTAGCCAAGATATGGAAGCAACCTAAGTATCCATCTATACATGAATGGATAAAGAAGATGGGGTATACACACACACACACACACACACACACACACACACACATATATACATACACACAATGGACTATTAGTCATGAAAAAGAATGAGGTCTTGATGTTTGTGACAGCATAGATGGACCTGGAGGGTATTATAGTAAGTGAAATAAATCAAACAAGGAAAGACAAATACCATATGATTTCACTTATATGTGGCCTCTAAAAAACAAAACAAACAAACAGAAACAGAAACACAAATATAGAGAACAAATAAGTGGTTGTCAGAGGGGAAAGGGTTGAAGGCACAAGTGAAATAGGTTAAGGTAATTAAGAGGTACAAACTTCCAGCTATAAAATAAATAAATCACAGGAAATAAAAGTACAACATGGGGAATGTAGTCAATAATATTGTAATATTGTATGCTTATTGTGGAGAGCATAGCTTAATGTATAGAAGTGTCAAATTACTATTTTGTATACCTGAAACTAATATAACATCATATGTTAACAATATTTCAATTTTTTTAAAAGATGCAAAAGAATGCATACCTTGTTAACATTAATCAAAAGAAATCTGGAGTTTCTATATTACTAGTAGACAAAGTATATTTACATCAATTCATCCAGAGGATATAGCAATTCTAAACATTTACACATCTAATAAAATACACGAAATAAAAACTTATGGAATTGTAAAGAGAAATAGATGCATCTATAATTATGGCACAAAATTTCATAATAATTGATAGGTTAAGTAGTCACAAAAACCAATAAATATATAGTAGATTTGAACAGCATTTCAATTATTTTAACCTACTTGACATTTTATTGAATGTTCCCTTCAGGAAAAAGGAGGAAAAAAACCATTTGTCAGAAGTCCATTAAGAACATTTACCAAGTAAGATCACATGCTGTGCCATGAAAAAGACTAAATAAATATAAAAGTTTTCATAAAAAGTTCAAACATATATCTACCCTATGACGTAGCCATTACACCCCGACATGTTTACCCAAGAGAAATGAAAGTGTATTTCCATACAAAGAATTGTATGTAAATGTGCATAGCTATTTACTTGTTAATAGCCCCAAACTGCAACAACCCAAATGTTATCAACAGGGGAATAGATAAATAAATTGCAGTATATCCATTCAGTAAAATATTTCTCAGCAATAAAAGACAATGAATTATTGACACACACACAAAAACATAGGTAAATCTCAAATTATTATGCTGAGGGAAAGAAACCAGACAAAAAGAGTACATATAGTATGATTACAGTTATATAAATTTCTAGAAAGTGCAAATTAACTTACCATATTAGAAAGCAAATCAATGGTTGTTTGGGGAAAAGGAAAAAAGGCAGGAGGGAGAAATTATGAAGAGACTGAGAAAAGTTTCGGGTATGATTAATATCCTCATTTGTTGATTGTGTTATTAATTTAATGGCTATATATGTACATCAAAACATTGAACTATACACTTGAAATATTGCATGTCAGTTATAACCTCAATAAAACTGTTTTAATAAAATAGTCACACAGTTAACCCTTGAGCAATGTAGGGTTAGGGGCACTGATCCACAACACTGTCCAAAATCTGTGTATAACTTTTGACTCCTTTAAAACCTAGCTACCAATAACATGAATAGTCTATTAACACATACTTTGTAAGTTATTCTATACCGTATTCATACAATAAAATAAGCTAAAGAAAATGTTATTGAGAAAATCATAAGGAGGAGAAAATACATTTACAATACTGTACTGTATTTATTTTAAAAATGCACGTGTAATTGGACCCATGCTCTTCAAACTTGTGTTAATCAAGGGTCAACTGTGTATGACTTCCCCCAAATTACCATTGAGTTATTTGAAATTTGCACACAATGCAAAAACCTAAATACTGTGGTTAAAATAAATGGGCAATGGGATATAGGCTTACTTATTTTCTATAAAGTTGCTCCTTCATTAACTTTTCTAGACGAAACAGCAGGATTTTATCAAGATACCTATAAAATAGTCCTTGGGAATAATTTAGGCTTATAGGAACATGCTTTCATAATTTAAACCTCTAGTGCCATTAAATGCACAGCCAAAGTAATTCATTTAATGATTCCTCAGTGACCTAAAAGAATGAACACACCTGTCAAGGTTTCTAATCAAGTCTTATGCCAGAAGAAAGAAACTGATGAGGAAAAAGTTTTTCCCATTTTATTCTCATTAAACCCCACAAAATTACCAAAACATATCAATCTAGTATAACTCAGATATACATGAATTATATATGGATTATAGGGCTTAGTTTTCTTTCATGAATTCCTGTATCAAATTACTTTTGTTCGGGGATTAAACATATTTTGTATTTCTTATAAGTAATTAAACAGACTTTCTTTCCTGAGATTATGGACCTTTATTTTATTTTATTATTTATTTATTTTTTTTAGAGAAAGAGAGAGAGAGGACGAGGAGGGGAGAGGAGCAAAGGGAGAGAGAGAGAGAGAGAGAGAGAGAGAGAGAGAGAGAGAGAGAGAACCTCAAGCAGGCTCCACGCTCAGGACGGAGCCCAAAGCGGGGCTGGACCCCACAACCCTGGGATCACGACATGAGCAGAAATCAAGAGTCCTCCACTCAACTGACTGAGCCCCTCAGGCGCTTCTGGAAATTTTATTTTGGTAAGCTTGGTAACTCCTCCAGTTTTTCCATGTTTAGTGCTTATGGTGCCAAATGCTGGATTCTCTAATGGAAAGATAATTAGAGGAAGTAAACATATAATGATAGCACTGACCAGATTCAAGACAGGTTTAAAATGTCATTCTACCAATATAAGGCAAATCTTTTGCTAGTATATTTTGATATCTCTATCCTATATGTAAAGATATTACATTAGATAAAAAAAAATAGGAGTACATAACAGTGATTTAGTGAAATCAGACTCATTCATTTTGTGGAATAAATGAATGAAAACATTCTACTAATGTATATTTTCTCATTCATAGCAAAATTCATATTTATGAATTAGTGATAGGGGAGAATTGGAGTAGGAGTTAAAAGAACTAAATTTTAAGCCATGATTCACCATTTATAAGTTATGTGATTATCAGGGAGAAAGACCTTCCTCTGCCCTATGGTCCTTCTAGCTGGACTTAGAATCAAATTGACATGAGACAGATTAACAGGAGAAAATCAAATTTAATAGGTGTATGTGCAGGTAATCCACACAGACATGAAATTCCAAAGACAATGAGGCAACATCAAGTTTATATGAGCTAAGGAGAGGGGCAGGGTCTGAGGATAAAAAAGGGAGGAAGGCCATTAGCAGGAAGATGAAAAGAGATGTTTGGAAACAAGGTTTGCCCTATTATTGCAGATATGTTCCTCAGGTAAAGGGAGCCTTTGTTAGTAGCTCTCTTCCTGGTATAAGGTCTCCTTTCCAGTGTAAATTTAGTCAGTTGAGGACCAGGAAGAGAGCTTTTCTTCTGTCTGCTGGGTTGTGATCACTTTTAACCCAAAATAGTGTTCATGCCAAAGTGGCCTGTCTTGGGCAGGCTACCCCTGGCCCCTACATGATTAAGCAATGCATTATGCTATTGTCATTTTCCTCAATATTACAATCATTATTTTAAAATTATTTCATAGCATTATATTTTATGCATGTACCATGATTAACTTCACAATTTTCTTAATTTGGTACATTTATGTGATATCCAAGCATTATCCCCCATAAATAGAGTTCCAAGTAGTAATACCATCATTAGTTTCCATAGTGATCTATAGACTGCAATAGTTTCATGTTGGTAATACTCACATATCAAGATAGGCCACAAATTTCATTTCCATAATGTGTGAGGCTAGTGGTCAATCGGAAATCCAAAAGATCCTCAAGATAAAGATTAGACAAAGCACATATGACCCATGATTGCCACACCTATAATTCTAGATTCATTCATTATCTGCCTCTCTATCACCTGCCATTTGTCCCTTAATAGGCCATAACTTTTCATGCTTCTGTGCCCTTGGACGTGTGGCATCCCCTTTCCTAGAAACCACTTCCTACTCCCCCACTCCATGAGGCAAAATATCACTTATTTGTCAATGTTCAGCTGAAATGTACCTCTCAATTACTCCCCAGGTTTCAAAACTGATTTGGTTACTTTTTCTGTTCTCAGGCATTTTTTACCTTTCAGTGTTACAGCATTACATGCTTAAGAAGAGCTAGGATCAGATTCTTCCAAACATCATATATCCCATTCTGAGACTAGTGCTTGAAGCTGAATAAAATTCAGTGAATTTAAATTGAATTCAACTGGTGTAATGAGCTAAATGCTGATGTCTCCCTCAAAAGTCAGATGTTGAAATCTTAACCATAAATATGGTATTATAAAGTAGGGCCTTTGGGAGATGATTAGGTCGTGAGGGTGGATTCCTCATGAGTGGAATCAGTGCTCTTATAAAAGAATCCCAGAGAGCTCTTTTCCCTTTTCCTTCAAGGAAGACACAGTGAGAAGATTGTTGTCCATGATCCAGGAAGTGATCTCTCACCCAAAACTGATCTGATGGCTCCTTGATTTTGGACTTCCCATCTCCAGAATTGTGAGAAGGAAATATTTTTGTTAAAGCTACCCAATCTTTGGCATTTTTGTTATATTGCCCAAACAAAACAAAACAAAGGATAGAAGAGATAAGATAGGCATAAAGTTTGTCTTTGAGTATCTTACAGGATGGAGCATTCACTTTCCCTCCAAACTAATTCTTAGAGTATTTTTATTTGATTTTCAACATAAAAAACTACTTTTTCAGAGCCTTAAAAAAGCTGTAGCTTTTTCATCAGTGTTGACCCACTGAGCTAGAACACTTACAGAAAGTTTTCTTCCAACATCGAAAGTGGTACTACAGAAATCTGGGGGTGAAAATGAGGCTGATGGTGGGGGACAGAGCATAGGAATGGGAACTGATTGGAGATGACAGTGAACTTGTCTTTTCCGATATTCCAGGATAATGTGTGAATCAAAAACAAAGCCTATAAGAGTAATAACTAGACTTCGGAGTATTGAGAGATGAATATGTGGTAGGATTATTAGAACAAGAGATAGTGACATTTATTTCACAATATTGGAAATTAAAAAAAGATAAAATCAATATATGAAATTAACAGAAGTAGCCTCTCTTACTCTTATACTACAAGAATATCACCTTACCAGCCTCTGGGCTGATACTTTGTTCTCAGAGTTCTCTAACTTTGCTTTATCTTTCTTTGCTTTAGACATGGCAATAAATGAGTGTGCGGTTTATCCCAAACCTTTAGTAAAACAAATTATACATTTATTTTTGTAATAAACTTAGTATGTTTTTTCTTATCAGAGTACCTATTTAAGAATTAAGTAGTTTAGGGGCAGCTAGGTGGCTCAGTTGGTTAAGCATCTGACTTTGGCTCAGGTCATGATCTCAGGGTTCACAAGTTTGAGCCCAGCATCAGGTTCTCTGCTGTCAGCATGGAGCCCACTTTGGATCCATCCTCTGTCTTCTGCTCTCTGCCCCTCCCCAGCTCGTGCTCGTTCTCTCTCTCTCTCAAAAATAAATAAACATTAAAAAAAGAACCAAGTAGGCTAAAGTTTCTTAATACCTAAATGTATAAGTCTCAATCTGATCACTACAATGATACCTCAGAAAAGCCAATGGCTCCAAATGTGTTGATAGTTGTGGCCCGCCTAAAAATTGTTAGGTTCCATTATGGAGGCCTGAAGAATTTTGCCAGGAGAAGCCATATATCTAGATAATTCCCAAGAAACTTGAATTTCATAAGAAAGAAATTACTACTGAAGAATTTTAGTAACTAATGGTATATGCTAAAATGACCCATTCTATCATATTAACAGCAAACACATAAATTCTATTCATAGGTCAGAAACCAAGATGTAAACGATGAAACAGTTTCTACTGCAGGATCTTACAGCATGCTATACAAATTTACTAGATAAAATCTCAAGTCTGAGATTTAAATTCCATATCTGTGTTCTAAAAACTATTGAGTCAAAGTTGTATACTGTTATGAGAAGTCTTTGTACAAAACCTTAGAAAGGAATATTGCAAATTTATGGAGAAGAAATGTTACACTATAAGTTATAAATAATTGTGTAGTATAAATTAATTTGATACTATAAAGTTTTAGTACATTTCTCTATAAATAGACATTTTCTTTATTTTGCATTATATTAGTATGTATTACAGAATGCATCATTTTAATAGAGGAAAACAAATAATTCCTTTTTTTTTTTTTTTTTTTTGAGAGAGAGAGAGAGAGAGCGCGCACATATGCCCTAGTCAGGGAGGAGCAGAGGGAAAGGGAAACAGAGATTCTTAAGTAGGCTCCAAGCTCAGGGCAAAGCCCAACGTGAGGCTCAAATTCACAACTGTGAGATTATGACCTGAGCTGGAATCAAGAGTCAGGGCTTAACAGACTGAGCCACACAGGTGCCCGGAGACAATTTTTTAAAGTCTGATCACCCATCGAGGATTAAAGGCTTTCTGTTTATTTGCCCTTCTAATACCCAGTTGCTGGGGCTTTTGGGTTTTTTGTTGTGGTTGTTGTTGTTTATTTATTTCGAGAGAGACAGAGACAGAATGAGCAGGGGAGAGGGAAAGAGAGAGAGAGAGAGTGAGAGAGAGAGAGCGAGAGTGAGAGAGAAAATTCCAATCAGGCTCTATACTGTCAGTGCAGATTTGCTGTTGTTTTTTAATCTCAAGCTAACACATCTATAGGTCAAAACTATCATATATCTACAATTTTATGTGGTTTAACCTAATAACAATAATCCAATGAGTATGATTGCAAACTAGATATACAAACAAATCTAACTATAAACACAGTGACAGCTATTTTAGGATATACAGAAAGAAGATGCCCTCCAAAGAGAGTCTACCAAATAAGAATATTGAGACAGCTAACCTAAATAATTTCAGAAAGCCAAAGTCCAAAATAAGTTGCAGATTGCATTAATATTTATAATATCTTAATGATTATTGAAGTCTTACAGTTGACAATATTTTTTAAAAAATGATTATATAGCTGAGCCAATGGGTTACATTTTAAGTAAGGAATAAACTGCTAAGAATCAATTTTTAGCATTTCTTCTACTTAGAGACTTAGTCATAAAGCTGTCAATATCATCATCAAATCAGCATCGACAACATGACATATTTGTACTTTATATATTATGTCATGAAGTGGATTCACTGTAAATTTCTCAGTGACAATGAATTCCAATTATCAGATATATTAAACATATTTTTCCTCATATACTGTAGAACTTATTTGCAAACATAAGTAAGAAAATTGCACCATAAACTGTGTTAAAGCAATAGATTATCCATTTGTTAATCCATTGTTTTACAAATCAAGTCATTCATATTATGAAAAACACAGAAGCTTAATTCCAAATAATAAAAAATTCACATTTGGGGATTTATGGCTATATAGCTCAAAATCTGTTTTAACCATAAATAAACAGTTCATCTTTCACCTTTTATGCTTTGATTTGAACTATCAGCAGAGGATCCCACCTAAAATATCCCAGGAAGGATATTTTCTTTTATGTTCACCATGTTATAGACATTTAAAGGTTTTCCTTTGCCGTATCTATGTGAGTGAATTCCATCACCTAGCTGCAGGGGAAAAAGATGTGGAGGAAATGGCACAGTAGGAAGGAGAACTTCTTTTTTAAATGTTTATTTTTTTATTTTGAGATAAATAAATACATTTATTATTTATAATAAAATAAAGCAGCAGGGGAGGGGCAGAGAGAGGGGGAGAGAGAGAATCCCAAGCAAGCTCTCTGCTGTCAGCACAGAGCCCAATACAGGGCTTGAACTCACAAATCATGAGATCATGATCTGAGCCAAAACCAAGAGTCCAATGCTCAACAATCTGGGGCTCTGGCGCCCCAGAAAGGAGAATTTCTGAAGTCAGATCACTTTTATAGGGAAAACATTCCTTCATAGAAAATAATAATAGTAAAATAATGGTGATATGCCACGTTTATCTAGCACTCAATATTTTCAAAATACTTTCTTGTACTTTATCTTATGTGCAGAGGATTTGATATATACTAAATTATCAAGTATCAAATGTCAATATGACAAATGACAGACAAGACATTGGACTGAATGAGATACAAAACAAACTAATAGGTAAATAAGTATGTAGTAGGTGATATATAAAGTAGATTTGTCTTACAGATTATACTAGCACATAAAAATCTGTTTGCCTGTATCATGAATGAACACTCCTTTTATAGGCTATATGCAGACATAAACAGTTAATGTTCTACATTATGTTTCAACAATTATACTCAAGTGAAAGAGTTATTTCCTTCCCCAAAACATAGATTGCTCATGGCAGTAATCATATATTATTAGTCAAAGCTATCTATCACAAACACATAGCATAACCTGTCTTCATAATTAAACATTATATCCAAAAATGCTATTTGTGATAGATTGCAAAATATTTTAAAACACTCTTCCATTCATGAAATTTATCATAAATATCTTAGAAAATGAAAACAATTGCATTTTGAAAGATTGACTTTGAAAATAAAATTACAATTTTTACTGTCATAGACGAGAGGAAGTAAAATATTCTTTCACTCAGAAATATAGCATTTATTTCCCAACCTTTTAAAAACATATAAGAGTATTACTTTAAGGATTTCCACATTTCATAGATTAAATATTTTTATGATCACTTTTTGGGGGAATTTGGTCTGTTACAGATCTTATTTCAGAATTTGAAAACATTCATTAATTTGATAACTCAAAGGTCTCAATATTATATTTTTCCATGATGCTCCACTGACCTTTAGAAAAGATATGAAATTTTCTTTCTAATGTCTTATCTCAAAAAGAACATGAACTAAAGACAAAGGGCCTTTGCCTTCTGAATCTCAGGATGACATTTAAGACTGACATCGAGCTAGCAGAAGAAGATCTCAAATTTATTCTTGTCCTGTGGGGATAAGCAAATCATTAATATAAGAAGGTATCAGGCCATTAAGTGCTTTAAACATCAACAATAAAACTTTAAAATCAATGCAAACCCTGACAGGAAGCCAATATAAAAACTGGAAGACAAAACTGATGTACTTTGAACAGGTAAGTAGCCTCACACTGTGAATGAACTGAACCTTGGAGAATGATTTATCAAGAAATCGAAACATCAGGTGTTGAACCAGTCCAGTCTTAGTGATTACCACATTGTAGTATTTTCAGTACCATTCACATCTTTGCCCTGCTCAAATGATGTGCCAGAGAAGAGAATTAGGTCTTAACAATAGCATCATCTTACACTGAAACCAATAACTAGACTCAAATTAATAGAAACACTAATCTTTGTACAGTACTTTAGAGTTCACAGCATTCTTTTTTAAATGGAATTCTCTGTAATCAAGGAACAAGAAGATTCACAATCAAAATAAAATATTCATATTTATTTTTGTGCTACTATTGTTCTAATCATAAACTTAAAAATGAAGACCAATATTAAAAATTGAGAGTTATGTGGTTCTAAAACTAACTCCTGATGTGCAAAATTTATAATTTATGGAGAATAGTTCCAATTTATTTTCAATATACTTTTGTCCACTTGGTACTTTACATAACACATAATATAATAATAATAACAATAATGATAATAATAGCTGACACTGGCCATTTATTAAGAGACATTCATGGACTGATTTAATCGACCACTACTATCCTAATTTACAGATGGGGAAACTAAGGCAAATAGACAACATGGTGACTAAGATTTTAGAACTTAAAAATGTTGGAACCAGGGGCGCTAAAGTAGATCAGTTGGTTGAGCATTTGACTTCGCCTCAAATCATGATCTCACAGTTCATGAGTTCTGCCATGTTCTCACTTCTTTCTTAACAAAATTCATGTGTTTCCAATTTGACAGGTGCCAACCCGAATTACAAATGGCAGCTCAGAGAATAATTTTTCTTGGGTGAAGAAGAGGAGTTGCAAGTCAGAATGCAGCACCTTTTGCCTGCACTGTATATATAAATCATGTCACAATTGCCACAATCCCTACATCAACATGTTGATTATATGTTACAAGTTAACCTTATTCTAACCAAGGTAGAAACCTTATTTATTTATTGCTGCTCTGGTAACATTATTATGCATCTGATAAATATCATAACATAGCATTCTTTGTTATTTTAAAACAAATGGTTTAAAGTGAAATCCAAAGACACTGAGGGTTTTCTTTTTATCTTTAGGGCTGGGTGGCTCTATAGGTGTTCAAGCCTGTAGGTCAGGTAGGTGGGCGTTGATGGAGGTGGTGGAAAAAAGTAGATGGTGTATGTGGAGAGACTAAGATGGAGTCATATGATCCTTTAAAAAGAGTGAACTATGGAGTCAAACTGTCATGTTGCTTATAATCCAAGATTTGTACTTTTATATCATATTGTCTAATGAATTTGTTAAGTATCTTAAAGTAAGCTGAAAGTGTTAATATCAAGACTTATACTGACCCAGACAGGTAGGATAGAATCAGCAAATTGTCTTTACTGCCATAAAATTTCCATATCCCCATTCTTATCAAACCTGAACGTGAAACAGCAGGATATCAAATTACTTTTGCCTTCCCATAGCCACACATGTGTAGTTGATGAAAAAGCTTGAATACTGATAATGCTATGGGGAATGTGCAGAAATGAGACTTCTAAAATAGTGCTTATAATCAGTGAGCGAGATCTTTAACTATCATCGGTTCATGCTGATATCATCTTGGTAGGCAATTTTCCATTTTTTTCCTCTAGAGGAAACTGACTTTTGTCCATTGTTCCAGCTGTTAGAGTGTATACATTTCAAATTGTTTTAAAAGTCTTATACATACATTTTAATCTAAATTTAATAATGCCTATTAACAGAGAAATAGACCACCAAATACTTATCTTTTAGCAAGGATTATCAAGTTTACCAAATTGTATAACAATGTATTTAACATTTTATTGGTTCACTCATGAAATTTTGACTTTTGATAAGATAATAACAGTCCTGTGAAAAGACATTGTGTTCATCAGCAGGAGAAGCTAATCATTTGTTGACAACTGACAGTATGAACATAGTAGGTATTCATGTTCTCATTAAAGGAAATCAAAAGATTCTGTGTGACCTCTAAGCTGATTAAAGCACAAATTCATAACTATAATTAAAGACTATTCCCTTATTTAGGAAATGTTCTCTTTG
This sequence comes from Cryptoprocta ferox, assembly GCA_028646485.1. Classification (NCBI taxonomy): domain Eukaryota; kingdom Metazoa; phylum Chordata; class Mammalia; order Carnivora; family Eupleridae; genus Cryptoprocta; species Cryptoprocta ferox. Next base: position 53,341,573 of record CM053571.1, on the reverse strand, counting down.
CTCAGTGCAAATTTAGTAGTCTGACATGCAAATGATAACAAAGGCAAAGAGGAATATTGCCATAGTATATGCTAACAAGAGTGGGATCTCTGGGTTTGTTGGACTGTAGGTGTTTCAGCCAATTGGTTATTTCTATTTGCTCCTTGTATAGGGTGCCAGGATTGTCATAACTTTTATTTGTCTACATTTGATTAGAACCAGCTTAAATACCACATTCCTTTGGGAGAAAAGTCAGCACCAAATACCAGGAGCTAGCACCTTCCAGACAATCATCCAAGTAGCTCAGAGGTCTATATAATACAAATTAGATGCTCAGTAAGCTTCCATCCTCAGGCAACGAGGAGTGTTTGAGTTTGTCAACTCACAGCTACTATACCTGCCTTTGCTCCTTGCTGTCACATACCCCTGTTGTAGAAAACTGGTCCTCTTCCATCTTTCCAAAGATGCTGTTTACACTACAGTAAATTCTTACTTGCCTCAGTTTCATTCTAAGGCGTTCTTCTCTGGAGGATATATTTCCTTTCGTATCCTGTTCAACCCTGCCTGATCTCTGCCCTGGCCTTAGTGCTCATTTGTTTCAGTGATCACCACTAGCCATCCTGTTCCCCTGAACTCTCACTGCCCAAGAGATTCTCTGCCTAGAAAAAGTTGGGCCTAAAACAACTTCAACCACTGTTTTTCTTATCCAGGGACACCACCACCCAAGGGCCTGCTGTCTTTCAATAAATTATTCATAGGAGCACTTAGTTCTTCTTCATAGCAAGGCAGATTAAGATCTTAACATATGGGAAGCCTAATTTACCAGGGAAGGGAGGGACCTTCTAAAGAGTGGTCCTTCCTTTCTTCCCATGCCCACCACTGTCCTCAAATACTCAGATAATAAATTAACACAAATAGTAATATTATGATAATCTGGTGAAAGAAGCGCTGTAGACAGTGGTAACACAAGTTAAAGGCATGGAGATCAGAAGAAGATTTGCAAATTTTGTAATATAAAAAGGCCAATGTAGCCAGAGCAAAGTGAGCAAAAAGCATGTTAGGAGGAGAAAATTTTGGAGAAAAATGAATGAGGCAGGTTTATAGGGCCCAGGAGCCACCTGGGAAGCAGTCTGAATTTTAATTAAGTGTTTTGAGCAAGGGCTTGATACAATCTCATGTTTTAAGAAGAGCACTTAAGATTGTTATTGTGAAAAAATTCAGACATAAAACTTTGTGGACAAAAATGATGCAATACTAATTTCCCACAGTTGTTTAAGAAGTGAATTTAGGGGTGCCTGGGTGGCTCAGTTGGTTGAGCCTCTGACTTTGGCTCAGGTCATGATCCCATGGTTCATGGGTTCGAGCCCCGTGTTGGGCTCTGTGCTGACAGCTAGCTCAGAGCCTGGAGCCTGCTTCATATTCTGTATCTCCCTCTCTTTCTGCCCCTCCCCTGCTCATGCTGTCTCTCTCTCTCTCTCTCTCTCAAAAATAAATAAAACATTTAAAAAATTTTTTAAAAAAAGAACTGAACTTAACCAATATAGTTGCAGTGTCCTATATACATTTCCCTAATCAGATCCCCCTCCCATCCCATTGTTTTCACATACAGGCAACTGTTACTCTGAATTTGGGGGGTTATAATGTCCATTTCTTTATACTTTTAGAACATATTCAATATTTAATGATATTAAACTCGCTCATATTTGCTTGACAGTTATCTATGTTGATATGAATTATTCTGGTTTATTCATTTTTTGTCATATATTATTCCATGACTAAATATTATCCATCTTTCTCCTACTGATTCTATGAATATTCTTGTATGTCTTCTTCTGAGCAACATTATGTGTGTGTACATTGAACCATCTTTGCATCCTTTGAATAAATCCCACTTGATCATAGTGTTTGACCCTTTATTTTTTTCTTAATTTTTTCATCTTTATTTATTTTTGAGAGAGAGAGACATAGTGCGAGCAGGGGAGGAACAGAGAGAGAGGGAGACACAGAATCCAAAGCAGGCTCCAAGCTCTGAGCTGTGAGCACAAAGCCCGACGTGGGACTTGGACTCACAAACCAAAATCATGACCTAAGCCGAAGTTGGACGCTGAATCAACTGAGCCACCCAGGTGCCCCAGTGTTTGACCCTTTAATGTACTGTTGAATATGATGAGCTATTATTTTGTTGAGAGTTTTGCATCTATGTTCGTCAAGAACATAATTTGGCCTGGAATTTTCTTTTCTTGTAGTGTTCTCTGGTTTTGGCAACAGAGTAATGCTGGCCCCATAAAAGGAGTTTGGAAACATTCCTTCCTCTTCTATTTTTTGAAAGAATTTGAGATGGATTGGTACTAATTCTTTAGATGTTTGGTGGATTCGCTAGTGAAGCCATCTGGTCCTGGACTTTTGTTTGTTGGGAGATTTTTGATTACTGATTCAATCTCCTTACTAGTAACTGGTCTGTTTCGATTTTCTATTTCCTCAAGATTCAATCTTGGTAGGTTATATATTTCTAGGAATTTATTCATTTCTTCTAGATTGTCCAATTTTTTGGTATATAGTTGTTCCTACAATTATGTATTTATGTATACAATTACCCCTTGAAATGAAGCTGAGGAAAATATGATTTTACCACAGTACAAATAGTCTCTTGTGATCCTTTGTATTTTTGTGGTATCAATTGTATCATTTACTTTTCTTTCTGATTTTATTTAAATGTACTCTCTTTTTCCCTTGATAGGTCTAGCTTAAGGTTTATCTATTTTGTTTATCTTTTCAAAAAAACCAGTTCTTACTTCCATTGATCTTTTCTATTGTCTTTTTAGTCTTTTTATTTCATTTATTTGTATTCTCATCTTTGTTATTTCCTCCCCTCTACTAACTCTGGGCTTAGTTCTTCTTTTTCTGGTCCCTTTAGGTGTAAAGTTAAGTTGTTTATTTGTAAATATTTTGTTTTCTTAATATACATATTTGTATTATAAACGTCCCTCTTAGGACTGCTTTTGCTACATCCCTTAAGTGTGGGTCATTATCTTTTGATTTCTTCTTTGATTCATTGGTGGTTCAGTAGCATGTTGTTTAATCTTCACATACTATGGATTCTTTAGTTTTCTTCTTGTAACTGATTTCTAGAGTCCTACCCTTGTCATCAGAAAAGAGGCTTGATAGGATGTTAGTCTTTCTACATTTATTAAGACTTGTTTTGTGGCATAACATATGATCTCTCCTGGAGAATAATCCATGTGTGCATGAGAAGAATGTGTTTTCTGCTACTGTTGGATGGAATGTTCTGTATATGTCTAAGTCCATGTGATCTAAATTCCAATGTTTCCTTATTGATTTTCTGTCTGGATAATCTATCCAATGTTGAAAGTGGGGCATTAAAGTCCCCCACTATCATTACATTCCTGCCTTTTTCTCCTTTCAGGTCTGTTAATATTTTCTTCCATGTTTAAAGATGCTTGTGATTACGTTGTGCCCAAGTGGATAATCCAGAATCTTTTCTCTATTTTATGGTTAGTTTTTTTTTAAGCAAAGTTAATTCCATCTACGACTGCAATTCCCCTTTTCCATGTAACCTAACGTATTCATATGGCCCAAGAATTACAACATGGACATTTTTTGGGGGCGAACATTATTCTGACTACTAAATGCACACAGAGTAGAGTTTTCTAGGAGTGTGATTGCTTAGGAAATAAACAATCATGATAGCCATTACTAAATTGGTCTTAAGTAGCAATGTTGCTTCATATCCTTACCAACAGTATTAGATATTATTACTAGCAAATTTGATATATGTGAAATGGGATCTCATTCTGGTTGTAATTTTCTTTCTCATTACTTGTGAAATTAAGCAATTTTTCTTAAGTGTATTGGACATTGGCTTTTCTGCTTCTGTGATTTGCCTGGTAATGTCCTTCAGCCATATTTTTCTTCTGAGTAACATTTTTGCTATTGTTTCTAGAAGTTATTTATATGTTCTGAATCTCAGGGAAATAAAACTTCACCAGATTTATCAGTGCTCCTTCAATAAGCTCTAGTCTCCTATGACATGAAATGTATATGATATGAAGAGAGGGAATGCTTGCTTTCACTTCCTCCAGAAATAGTTTACTCTTTATATACCTTGAGAATCTGATGTGTTTCTTGAGTTAATGGCTCTGATGCAGAAAAGATAATATAACTCTCTTTTTTTTTCCTGAATGGGTCAGATGGTTGCAGCTAGTTTAGATGTCTAGATTATGCCTCTAGTGTGCCAGGAAGACTGGAGCATGATCTCCCCAGGTATTTGTATTTTGTGGTAGAATAAGTCCTAGAACTTGGAGACAATGCTAGTGTCTTAAAAGGCAAGAACACATGGGGTTATCTAACTCCTTGAGATTTTATATACACACTAAATGACTGACACTAAATGACTGGCACAGGAAGAGAAAAGAAAGGGATGACTGTCTCCTTCATCTTTATTAACAGAGAAAAATCATATTTTCTGTATCTTTCTTTCTGTATGGGGTATCTAACTACTGGCATAGAACAATTGACTTGGCTCTCATCACGTTGCCCTAGACATAAGGACTAACAATGAGACTTAATCTCATTACTTTAGTGAGGTATTTAATAAGGAGTCTATCTTTAATCTAGAACCTGGCATGTGTACATTCAGATACAATTAATAAATATAAAGATTAAAAAATCAATAATGATAGTAATGTGAATACATTTTACTATAACTGCTTCATCTCTGAAGCCAAATAGATATTTAAAAGGAAGGATGCAAGAGACAGGAATTATAGGACATCTGTCTATCCTAGTTAACCCACCCTGTTTTCCACAAGTGATTTCTTGGTTGTCCTCACTTGAGGGATAAGAAGCTAGAGGTTTTGGGACACCTGGGTAGCTCAGTCGGTTAAGTGTCTGACTTCGGCTTAGGTCATGATGTCTCACTTCATGGGTTCGAGCCCCATGTTGGGCTCTGTGCTGACAGCTCAGAGCCTGGAGCCTGCTTCAGATTCTGTGTCTCCCTCTCTCTCTGCCCCTCCCCTGATCACTCTCTCTCTTTCAGAAATAAATACTAAAACATTTTTTTAAAAATTAAGTTAGAGATTTTGACATGTTATCAATACTGACTTTCACTGGGACACAGATAGGATACACGAAACTCTTTGTATCCAGGACTCAGATCTCTACAAAGGAAAAGTCAGTTGAGCTCCAAATAGTAGAAAGTAGAAGAATGGGTAGAAAACCATTCAGGTAATGGCTATGAGGAATATCTATTTGTAAATAGTGACCATTCATTCATAAAGACTGGAGCATGGGGCATAAATCATAATCTCTCAAATGATTGGATGCTTTGGAGGAAATATTGACTTCCTTTCCCAAGTGAGCAGGAACCAAGCTTTTCAATTTGGCCTGGATTGTCAGGAGCAAAAGCTGGGTGAGATTGTGGGCATGGTAGATTTTGCACAGCAGGTTGGAGGAAATATGAAATAAAGACATTATCCCACATGGGTCAGAAGGGCAACACACAGAGATGGGCCTATATATTGTAACTGGTAAGAAGGTTAGAGAACAAAACCTAGATCCCAACTGAAGGGTGTAGTAGAACCACACAAGTTAGAGCAAGGCTTTCGGAAGTATAGCCACAGTTTAACAGAGGAAAAAGTAAGTTGGAAGTCGGAATTAGGGGGCATTTATTGAGCATCTTGTACTGTAAAGTAGCTGTGGAGAGAGTTGAGAGAGAGAGAGACAGAGAGAGAGAGAGACAGAGACAGAGACAGAGAGAGGGAGAATGAGAGAGAAGGACAAGATTGATGTCCCAGAGAAACTGGAAAATAATGTGGAGTCAATCATGGGAGGAAAGAGAGAGATCCAGTTACTGGAACTACAGAATAAAGTGATAAATTTTTATGTTATTAAGCTAAAGTAAAAGAGTTATTCTTTTTTTCTCTCTCTTTTTTCTTTTTGCCTCTCTAAGTACTTATATTAAGCAAGGATAAATAAAGCTAGTCATTTAACTCCACCCAATGACTCTATGACAAATCATTTCTGTTTTTAAGTAGATGTTTCAAAACAAGAGGAATTCCTTTTAATATGGAGAAATTTTGGAGTACTTGCTTCCAAAATTATGCAGTCACTCTTATTTTGTAAATTGAGAGAAGTTTCTTAAAGATGAATGTCTCTGACGCATATGCTTGCATAATTTCTAAACAGCACAATCATATTTAGGAAATATGTTTGCCACAAGATTCAGCATGAAAGTATCTTTAATTATCTATCATAGTATGAAAAAAATAAGGGCTACATCCAGATTTTAAGATCCTGGAGTGTTTGTACCTATTTTAATTGCCTTTTTACCCTGCAGTAATATCAACTCGGTAAGGATGGTTTACAACCATTTTCAAAATGTTTCCCAATCTTAATGCAATTTTAAAGTAACTCTGCCTTCTTTTAAGTATGTGCCAAGCCAGAAATTGCAACACCAAACTATCAAAAAGAGCAAAAAAAAAAAAAAAAAATTAACAAAGAGCCGAAAAGCCAAACTAACAAAAGTTATGTTTACTATCTTATACTTTTGTTACTAAGAAGGAGAAGATGGTATGTTAAAATCATCTGAAATGAAGCCATTAAGAAAATGATATTAAATGCAATCCTCTGAAATACATCTGGCAGTTCATCAAATACAGTATCCTGCTTTAAGTAAAGGCGTATACATGATGTTCTAGCATGGTGTTTGAAATGGGGCCACTGAAACCAAGGAACTGAATTGGAATTTATTTAATTTTAATTTTCATATCTATAGGTTGGATAGCATGGCTCTAGAGAAAGTAAAAATTGATATCTCGGTGAAGAGAAGAAACGTTCTCTTCATGCCACACTTCACTTCAGAGTTGAGGGAAAATTTTTTAAAAGCATCTTACCACATGTTCAAAACAGAAAATAAACTGAAATTAGTAGAAAGAGTAGTTTAAGTCATACACACATGAGTATTTTGCTAACTACTCACATAGAGGGGATTATGGGAACATTTTACAGGAATTATTGGTCCAAGAGCAAAAGAGACTACAAAAATGTATAAAATACGATATATTAATATTAACACAGTTGCACTTATTTGAGGGAAAAGTAAATAGTTTTTGCGAACCACAACCTGATCCTTACTTTGTTTTGAAACTATCAGGGAAATATGGTTATATAATGGTTTCAATGTTCCCAAATTTACAAGTTACCTGTTTAAAACCTTGAAGTCTCCTCTGTACCTCATGTCACTCAAGACATACAAGAATTTCAACTTTGGGGCACCTGGGTGGCTCAGTCGATTAAGCGTCCTGATCTCAGGTCACTATATCACTGTTCACTAGTTTGAGCCCTGCATCAAGCTCTGTGCTGACAGCTCAGAGCCTGGAGCCTGTTTCAGATTCTGTGTCTCCCTCTCTCTCTCTCTCTCTCTCTCTCTCTCTCTCAAAAATAAAAACACTTAAAAAATTTAAAAAAAAGAATTTCAACTTTAATCTTCCTAGAAATTGATATCATTATTCAGGTAACAGCTCCTGATTTTTCATTATATGAAGACCAGGCAGTGATAGGAATTAAAAAAACAAAACAAAAACAACTAAGTAGGAAGACAGAACTATGCATGTATCAAATGTTTGGTAAACTAACAAAGGGCATCAGCAGTAAGAGAGTGATATGCTGAGTACCTGGGAGGATTCCAAGCTGTAAGCTGTAGGAGACACTGCTGAGTGCTTGAGAAACTCAAGAAATGAGAATGTGACAGCGACCCCTCGGTCTTCTGAAGCCTCAGATGCATGTATTCGTCTGTATGAGTACACACACCTGTGGACAGCCATCCTCTATTTTTTCTCTTTCTATAATCTCCCCTTTGCCTAAACCTGAACTGGTGAAACCAGATTAGAGATGATATGAACTGAAGGGAGAGGAAGGATAGGTTGTCATTATCCCTTGATATCTTTGTTCTCCTTGCTTTTGTTTTCCCACTTTCACTCAGCACCAAGAGCCAAGGTTATGCTGTGACTGTGATATGTGTGTGAACCCTCCACCTGAAGGTCACTGAAACTTGTCTCAGGTCTGAATGGTCTATTATTATTAGGTTGAATCACTCAAAATTGCCAATATCCAATCATTTTTTTACCTACAAAAATGGCAATTTCAAATGTTCAACTTATAATATTGGTAGGCGGATTTTCAAAGAATCTTGACTTTAATAATAATTATCATAAAATAATAAAACTTATAAAATTATAAAAATATAAAATTATAAGATAATAAAAATAACAATTACTATAAAATAATAAAATTATAAGAAATATAAAATTATAAAAATGATAATTATCATTAAATTTTAATAACAGTAAATATTTTAAAACATTAAGTATTTTGCTACTGGGGCCCTGGGTGGCTCAGTCAGTTAAGCGTCCGGCTGCAGCTCAGGTCATGATCTCACAGTTCATGGATTCGAGCCCTGTGTAGGGCTTTGTGCTGACAGCTAGCTCAGAGCCTGGAGCCTGCTTCAGATTCTGTGTCTCCCTCTCTCTCTGACCCTCCCCTGCTCACACAGTTTGTCTCTCTCTCAAAAATAAAATAAAACGTTAAAAAAATTAAAAAAATATTTTGCTATTGAAAATTTAATAATTATAAAAATAAAATTATAAAATTATTATAAAAATTAATTTATACATTATTGTTTCAAATAGTATTTTGAAAGAAAAGTAGTTTGTTTCATTTTCACATAACAGAAAATTTAAATTGTTTCCATTTGCCAATTTTTATTATTAAAATAGGAAATAGTCAGACATGGTCCCAATTTCTTATCTCAGTCTTACTTTCATTTTTGTGTCTTCTAGTACTCCCTCCTTCACAAAATAAAGATTCTGGTTTTATAGTAAACAAAACTGACTACTAGTCTCTTTGGAACTTCAGCTTTCTCAATTGCATCATCTACTCCTTAATGATCTCTTTTTTTAATGCTATAATATAATGTGAAGTATTACCAAATGTCAGTAAGGTGATTTAATTTAATAACAGAAAATCTTGTAGGCTAAGAAGTAGAGATAAGAATATGTAATGAAATTTTAAAAAAGAATATTTTAATGAGTGGTAATTTGCAATAATATGAAAAAATCTTCAGGATATGTTAAAGTGACAAAAAGCAAGGCACAGAATACTATATGATTTGCTATCTTTTGTGAAAGACAGAAGAGAAAATTAACATATCTCCATAAAGACAGAGGCAGCATATACAATAAACTAGTAAAAGTGATGAAGAGGATGAAAGCAGGGTGGAAACAAGAATAGTAACTGTAGAGGCACCTGGGTGGCTCAGTTGGTTAAGGGTCCGACTCTTGTTTTCAGCTCAAGTCATGATCTCACGGTTCATGAGTTTGATCCCCACATCAGGCCCTGCGCTGGCAGCACAGGGCCTGCTTGCGATTCTTTCTCTCTCCCTCTCTCTCTGTCCCTTCCCTAACTTTCTCCCAAAATAAATAAAGAAACATTAAAGAAGAGAATAATAACTATATATGTCTTTATAAGTTAAAAGTTTAAAAATATCCTTTTAGGAATTTTAATTGGTACCAGTTTGTAATTTTAATGTTTTCAATATACAGCTGTTACAGAGATGGCTGGGTTTAACTAGAGCAGCAATTTAGGAAAGAAATTCTCACAAATGTTATGTGAAAGATAACTAATATTTAGTACAGTGGTTCTCAAATTTTATTGTGCATAAAATCTCCCAGATGCTTTGCTAAAAATCCATATTCTTGGTGCCTATCCCTGATTATAAATTAATAGGTTTGAAGTAGAGTTTAAGAATATGAAATTTAATAAACCCTAGGTAATGGTCATCCAAAAATTTATTGACCCTACTTTGAGTAATACTGTTTTATATTAGGGTATCTAATATCTTTACATTTTAATACTATTACAACATTAATAGGTTCTCAGATATAGAGTATCAATGTCTGAAAATAGTTTTTTCCTAAAAGGAATTGTTTTTTTTCAAATTTGATATGATTTGATTTTGCTCATTAATTTTAAAGTTAATATTTAGAAGTTCAAACCTTTCTTTATAGGTAAGGTTATATAATAAGCCAAAAGAAGACAGTAAAGAACATTATAGGCTTATCATTCAAATAAAAAAGAAATACTCTATAGCAATTACAGAGTAAAACTGAAACTTTTAAAGTGAATAATAGACATTGTTAATCTTCATACCTGTTCATCTCCTGAACTTTATTTTGACATTTAGGAAGTTCTCCCAAGTGTTTTTAAGAGGCAGAACCTACCCTTAGATTCAGAAGCTGGATACTTTCTTTTCAAACATTATTTAGAACTGTAAAAGACATGTAGAAAGGCTAGAAAAAGCAAAAGTGGGTACAAGTAGGTTAAAAGAAAAGTAGGTAGCAGAAGGATTGGCTAAGTCAAATTTTAAACATTAATGAAGACTATGACTATGTTACTAACATTTGATTTAAAAATAAGAGATGGGGGGGGCACCTAGGTGGCTCAGTTGATCAAGTGTCTGACTTTGGTTCAGGTCATGATCTCACAATTTGTGAGTTCGAGCCTTGCATCAGGATCTGTGCTGACAGTTTAGAGCATGGAGCCTGTTTCGGATACTGTGTCTCCCGCTCTATCTGCCTCCCCTGTTCGCGCTCTCTCTCTCTCTCTCTCTCTGTCTCAAAAATAAATAAACATTAAAAATTTTTTTAAATTAAAAAAATAAAAATAAAATAAGGGATGGTAATTATAACATTGTAGTGTCAGAAACACACTGATCTGTGTTAAAAGTGATGGGCAACTTCTAATAGTTGTTTCCTTGGTGATATGATATCCATTACTGGAACATCTTTTGAGCATATCATTTCACAAAGTATAACATTAAACTATTTCATGCACATGGTTTGTATATTGACTTAGTTTCTCATTGATATATACTATATATTAAGACTGCTTTAATTTATTACTAATCTTCCTTTGACAGTAATTTCTAGCTACCAACAGATAAGATTTTTTCTTCATACCTTGTCATGAAATTATGAAGGTATTATACATTCACATGAAAATATGTGAATGTATAACTGGTACTTCTATTTTAACATACTTTGCTATAGTATTTTTAAGTGAAATAAGCAATAATTTCTCTGTGAAGAAAACTATGCTAAAATGTTTCACAAGTATTTTCATAACATTGTGTTTTATATAGTAGGTTTTCTCAAAAGAGAAATCATTTCCATATATTGCATTTTGAAAATGAATACGTCCAGGTATCCCAGAAAACATGGATTGTAATCATATATAAATTACTGATTTAAAATTGCCCCAAGCTTATAGAAAAAAGAATATTGTTGCAAAGGAATCCAATTCAATAGATTTCCAATGTAGGGCATTATTATTGTCTTCACATGAACTTTTATTGAAGAATTCTCACTGGGAAATAAGTAAACATTAAGAGAGCCCGAGCTATGAAAAATCCATTTAGACCACTTTGAATATCATGCTAGATGTTATTAGACATTTATAAAGTGATTCATGTTGACATTCAGGAGTTCCGATTTATTTATTTTAAATAATAAAAACACAACTTTCCATGAAAATTTGATGCACTCTAAGAATTACTCTGAAAATTCAGTTTCTCTAATTTAAAAAGTTCCAATTGAATTACCACATCCAGTAGAAATATTCATAAAGTTGTCAGTTTCTGTCAGTAAGCTGCATGAGAAAGGCAATGTAAATTTTCAAATAAAGCAAATTTAACCTACTATTTATAGCAACTTTTCTTAAAGTGATACTCTTAAAAAATTTTTTTTAATGTTTATTTATATTTGAGAGACAGAGAGACAGAGCATGAGCAGGGGAGGGGCAGAGAGAGAGGGAGACACAGAATCTGAAGGAGGCTACAGGCTCTGAGCTGTCAGCACAGAGCCCCACACCTGTCTCGAATTTACAAACTGCGAGATCATGACCTCAGCTGAAGTTGGATGCTTAACTGACTAAACCACCCAGGTGCCACGCACATGTATATTTTTAAATGTGTGTACGTTTTATTGGAAAACAGTGGATAGATTTTTGGTTTTATGTAATGAAGGCTGTATAATTTAGACCACAACTTACACATAAGACAACTTTAAAACTACACAAAATATTTCAAATACCTTCTCTAGAATATTAAAGAGCTAACAACAGTACTCTGACAAATAGCAACATATTGACAGTTGTCCCTCAGTAACAAAATGAAATCACAAGACTGGAATTTAGCATTATGCTGAAACTAAACATCTTTTATCTAAAAGAATCTTCTTTCAGTATGAGACCTAAAATAAAGACATTCTCAACCAAAAATGAAAGAATTCACCACTAGCTGACTGATGCTAAAGGAAATTCTACCAGATTACAAGTTAATAATGCAGGGAAAAAAAACAAAGACCACAGAAGCTACCAAATATGTGTAACAACTAAATTAACATTGGCTTGTAAACTAATAATAAATATAACAACAGTAATAATAATGTTTCATGGCATTTAAAAGTATATAGTGTGGAATTAGCCTGAGGATACAGAAATAGGTCAGTAGGATAGAGCATCTAGTAACAGACTCAGTGATGTATATATACTTGGCATATGACAGAGATGGTCTTGCATAGCAGTGCAACAATAAATGATCTTCAGACAATTGAGTATTCATGTGGAAGAAATGAAATAGAGCTCTACTCCAGACTACTATATTTATAGAACTAAATGTAGAGGAGAAAACTATAGACAATAGAGATTTTAGAAGATAATAAAGAAGAATATCCTGATAATATTTGGACAGGAAAATATTTCTAAAACAGGACAGAAAAATAAATAATGGTAAAGAAAAGATTTATAAATTCAGTTACATTAAAAGTAAAAATTTCTGGAATGCCTGGGTGGCGCAGTTCATTAAGCGTCTGCCTCTTGATTTTGGCTCAAGTCATGATCTCAGGGTTAGTGAGTTTCAGCCCTGCATCAGGCTCTGCACTGACAATGTGGATGGAGCCTGCCTGGAATTCTCTCTCTCTCTCCCTCTCTTTCTGCCCCTCTCCTGCTCTCTCTTCTCTTTCTCTCTCTTTCAGAATAAATAAATAAACTTTAAAAAAATCTAAAAAAAAAGGTAAGAATTCTGTTAAGGGCACCATTGGGGGTGTAAAAATGCAAATCACATAACAGGAGAATACATTTAACAGCATATACCTAGAGCTTGTATTCAGTACATATAAAGAGTGCCTACAAATCTTGCCTACAGAAAAAGGCAACCCAAAGGAAAACTGGAAAAGATGAAGAACTGCCACTTCACAAAAGAGAATATGTAATTGGCTGATCTACACATAAAAAGGTATAACCTCATTATAAATCAGGGAAATTAAAATTAAACTCATAGTGAATTGTCACTATGCAGGCACCAAAATGGAAATAATAAAAATATGACACCAAGCATTAGAAAGAATGTGGAGGAACAGGAATTCTTATAATGCACCTAGGAAGATAAACTGGTACAATTACTTTGTAAAAAGCACCCTGAAATTGTCTACTAAAGTTGAATATATACAAAGCCTAAGGCAAGCAAATAAATTCTACATTGAGCCATGGAAATTGTGGGCATATGGCACCCTAGGAAATAAGCATGAGTATGTGGATAGCAGCATTGTAGGAGTGAACTAAAGATCTATCAGTAGCAAAATAGATGAATATATCTTGATTCGTTCATACAATGGAATCAGATAAAGTAAAAGGAATGAATGGACCTGAAACATTAATGACAAAATTATAAAAGCAGTACAGAGCAATATGAGTCAAACACAGAAGAAATACATGTAGTTCCTTTTTTTTAAGTTTATTTATTTATTTTGAGATAGTGAGTGTGCATGTGCGAGAAGGGGAGAGACAGTGAGAGAGGGAGAGAGAGAATCCCAAGAGGATTCCGTGCTGTCAGCACAGAGCCTGGTGTGGGGCTCTATCTCATGAACCTTGAGATCATGACCTGAAAGGAAATCAAGAGTTGGACGCTTAAGTGACTGAGCCACCTAGGTGCCCCGGAAATACATGTATTTCTGTATGATTTAATTTGTTTAAAGTTTTAAAATAGCAAAAACTCAGTTGTACTTAGGAATGCATTTTGGGGTTTAGAAATATAGAAACAAAACAATGAAATGATTACATAAAAGTTGAGAAAGGGAGGTGGAGAGTGGAACTTCTGGAAACTCACCATGTTCTCTTGACCTGGGTAGTTTAATTGCTGTTCACTTTTTAATAATTTGAAACTGTGTACATTTATGTTTTGTGTATTTTTTCTGTGTGTAACTTTATCACATTTTTAAAAAGATAAAAATTTTAATGGAAATAGCTAAATTCTGGAAATCAAATGTTTAGACAAAAAACTGAAATAGTATAAAGATTAAGAAAATTAGGGACACAAAAAAATTATATGACACACTTCAAAGAAGGTTGATAGATCTAAAAGTATAAATTAATACAGTATTTGCATTGAACACTTAAAATACTCTTAAGATACCATAGGAGAAATACTAAAAGACTTGACAAAACTGGGAAGTAGATTTTTTATTTTTGTTTTTAAGATCTCAGTCTTTGATTTATGCTAATACGAACTTTACTGTAATAAAGCATGTGGGGAAAAAGACCCTGTGCCCCCTTACTTCTGAGTGCACCCAAGAAAATTAATTTGTCTTCCATTATAGAAAAGGGTGATTAAGAAGTAGAATGAAAATATAAAGAAGTAACAACTAGAGGAAAAGGGTTTATGGCATTAATATTATTTTTAATGGTAAATGCTAATGAGGAATAATAAAGAATTATGATTTTATGATTAAATAGTGACTGAAGGGAAAATCTCAGACCATAAATGTGATGTCCAAAACTGACTAAGAAGGTAAAATACATCAAATAAATAGGCAGAAAAAATGCTGTAAGAGAACAATGAAAATCTGTATACCATATCTATAAGAGATAGAGATAAGGAATTAATACATAGTGCGCGTGTGTGTGGAATTTCTGTCCATATCTTCAAGAATGAGAAAATAATTGTAAATATACAGAATATTAAATCTTCTTTATAATAAAAAATACGGAAGTGCATGAGGATGAAAAACAGAATAATATAGTAGAGTGAATTGTAAAGAACTATTAAAAATGACAACAGGTCCAAAATGGAGTCATTTACCCAAACCCCTGATCACCCAACTGAGACTTGACTTAATTATGGTTCGGTTCGCCCAGAAATGGAATCTTAAACCAGATAATTAGGAATCGCCTGGTAAGCCCAAGTTAGGGCAGACCCCTGCCATTCCCTGAAGGAATGTAACCTTGAAATAACCAAGTGCTGTTTTGCCTGGTATAACTTCCTTGTCCCTGCTTTCCTCTGCCTGTAAAAGTCTTATTTTTGAGAGAGACAGAGCCCGAGCAGGGGGGCGTGGGGGGGGGGGAGGGCAGATAGAGCCGGACACAGAATCCCAAGCAGGCTCCAGGCTCTGAGCTGTCAGCACAGAGCCCGATGCAGAGCTCACACTCACCAGCCATGAGATCATGACCTGAACTGAAGTCAAACACTTAACCAACTGAGCCACCCAGGTGCCCCTAAAAGTCTTTCATTTTAGACAGCTCCTTGGAGTTCCTTTCTATCTGTGGGATTAGATGTGACCCGATTCATGAATTATTAAACAAAGCCAATGAAATCTTTTAAAATTTACACAGTTGAATTTTTTTTAATGGTCAAAATAAAATTTTTCTTTATCTTTTAAGGCATCAATATTCACCTGCTCCCACCTCCATGAACATTCCTTATTTAAGGGGTTTCTGCTCCTTGGCTATCCCTCAAATGTACATATTTTCTGTGCTTCCATCCTTGAGCCTCTTCTATTTTTTCTCTGTTTTCCTTGGTAACCCCATCCCTTCTAGTGATTAAAATCACCTACACGTCACTGATTTCCAAACACAGACCTTATTTCTGTTGTTCTCATTGCCTGCTGGAAATTTTGAACCAATCCCTCCATTTTCCATTTCCCCAAAGGAATATATAACTTTTTATGCAGAATCAGAATTCTGAAATCAGAAATTCTGAATCAGAATTTCTTACATGTCTGATTTTGGCAAACGGTATTAACCATGCATGTAGTAATTCAAGTAGAAATCTTGAAAAATTCCCTGAGCTCCCTTTTCTCCTTCAGTGACATTTTCAACCTCTCCTCAAATATACCCACACAGATCATTATCATCATCATCACCATTGCTGTTCTTATCAGTGGTCTCCAAATAATTTTGTTCTCTATTATACTACCAAAATTCCCTTTTTAAAAAGCAAGCCTGAATATAGTTGCCTGCTTAATGTTTTCTACTACTCCATAATTCCTCCACTTGTCACTTAAGAGAATTTTTAAGCCAGCATATAACACCTAGTTTTGTATCTAGTTTTATACATCATTTACATGTCTATCTCTACCAGAATATAAATTCCTCAAGAACCACTCATAGGCTTCAATCCTCAGAATAATCAATATAATATACAAGAAATATTTATGGAACGGATGCATTCTTTGCATGGCTGCTTGCTATAGATTGAGCATGCTTTAAAGCAGGAATTATTTTTTTAATAGCTTATTTTTTAATTTGCATCCAAGTTAGTTAGCATATGGTGCAACAATGATTTCAGGAGGAGATTCCTTAATGCCCCTTTCCCATTTAGACCATCCCCTCTCCCACAACCCCTCCAGCAACCCTCTGTTTGTTCTCTGTGTTTAAGAGTCTCTTATGTTTTTATACTATTTTTGCCTCCCTTCCCTTATGTTCATCTGTTTTGTAGCCCATTTCCTTCCCTTATGTTCATCTGTTTTATATCTTAAAGTCCTCATAGGAGTGAAGTCATATATTTGTCTTTCTCTGACTGACTAATTTCACTTGGCATAATACCCTCTAGTTCCATCCACGTAGTTGCAAATGGTAAGATTTCATTCTTTTTGATTGCCGAGTAATACTCCATTGTGTGTGTGTGTGTGTGTGTGTGTGTATACATATATACATATATCACATCATCTTTATCCATTCATCCATCGATGGACATTTGGGCTCTTTCCATACATTGGCTATTGTTGATAGTGCTGTTAAAGCAGGAATTATTAACCTAGGGTCCTTGGATCCCTGTGGGGTCCATGGATAGAATTTGCAGGTCAGCAAATTTAGTTCAAAAAATATGTACTCGATTTTCACTAGCCTCTGACTAAAATTAGCATTGTCTTCAAACCATAAATTATAGTTGTACCTATAACTTTGACACTAATAAAATCATAGATTTATTCATATTATATACGAGTTATTATAGATATATTGAAATATCTTTAAGCCCATAACTACTTTGGAATATGGCTACTATGAGATCCATTCTATACTATTCTATGTAATATGTTAATAATCATAAGCATATATTACTGCATTAAAATTTAAAATATTTTGGTAAACATATTCCACAGTAATACATCCTTTACATTTCATTTTAATTTTTCATTATTCCTTAAACTCTGAAAAAGAATGGGGGGCCGCCTAGGTGGCTCAGTCAGTTAAGTGTCAGACTTCAGCTCATGTCATGACCTCATGATTCCTGACTTCTAGCCCCACACTGGGGCCTGAGCTGACAGGGTGGGGCCTATTTCAGATTCCCTGCCTCCCTCTCTCTCTGCCCCTCCCCCATTTGCTGCACAGGCCTGTGCTCACTCTCTCTCTCTCTCAAAAGTAAATAAATATTTAAAAAAATTAAATCTGAAAAAGAAGAGTCCCATAAACTGCACCAGATGGCCAAGTGGTCCATGTCACTAAAAATGTTTGGAATAGCTGTTTTAAAAATGAAATAAAGAGAACACACCATTAAGAGATTTATTTTGATTCTCCTATTAAAGAGCTCTTTCTGCTATACAAAAAATCACTAAAGATGGACCAACAAATAAGTTGAGTAAAAAACCCTAAAACCTCAAAGGATATGAAGGCCAGCAACATAAGCAGAAAGAAGGGGAATTATTACCAATGTCTGTCCAAGGAGACAGAGGCATGAGTAGAAAGAAAGGTAAACTATAGAACTAAAATTAAAATATAAGAATTTATATACAAGGACTAAAAAACACTTGTATAATGGAAATGAATAGACATTGAGTTGCTTAATTAGAATTAAGTCTCCTAAAAAATACTTAGAAAACAGGAGCATTACCAAAGAAAATGGTTTGCTGAGATAGACAAACAAGAAGGTTTGAGGCACTTAAGAAGAATACAAATAAAGACCAAGAAACAAATAGAATAAAACCCCAAATAGAATAAAACCCCAAATAAAATAAAATGAATAAACGCAGATCTAACTTATAAGTTAGTGAATTGTTATAAATTGCACATGGAAGAAAACTTCAGTGTCAAATATCAAGTCATAATTATGTAGTTTATATAGTTTATTTATATTTAAATAAAACTTACTAGTTTTATGCATTTAACTGAACTCTTTAGGAAATTCAACTTCATTTGTATTGTAATTATTGTCATATTTTGAATTTCTTGCTTTAGCTTTTATTAGGTTTTGTTTACATTCAAAATATTGGTCAACTGCACTAAGTTCCTGTTATCTACCCTATTTACCACTATCCAGTGATATGTATCTTTGAATCTTTTTACCTGCATTTCTTACTACCAAGAAGAACAGAGAATGAGAAGAGATGGGGACAAGGATTTACCCAATGAAAGACTACTTCAAAACCATTAAAAAAAAAAAAAAATGATTGACCGCACTGTTCTTATATAGAAAGGTGCCACATGTCATTATTTAAATATTGCAAGATACATTGAGTATTATTCCGTGTCTAGTTAGGCCCTGTGTTAGTTACTAAGGATAAAAAGAAAAAAAAAAAAAGCAGACACCATCAGTACCTTCATGAACTTCTCATCTAGGTGGAAGTCAAAATCAATCAAATCAACACACAATATATGATTTAATATGGCAAGCACGACAGACACTATAAAGGAAGGATACATGGTGTACAACAGGGAGAACTAACCTAGTCTGAATCCCCAAGGAAATGATATTTGTGCCAAGATCTGAATGATGAGTTAGCTAGAGGTTGAGGGAGGCATTTTAGAGGAGGGGGCGGCACAGACTCAAGATGGGAACAAACATGATATAACCCAAGAAATGAAAGGTAATCGATGATGTGTACTGAGCATGAGGTAAGTGGCAAGATGTAAAGCAAAATAGATCACATAGAGCTTTATAGATAGGTTGTCCATATATTGCAGTTACCTTGAATAGTCTGGTTTAAGGTCTGTAATAATTAACAATAATAATTAGTAATTAATGTTGCCTTTCCAGTCTCAGAATTGTTCCTTATTGGTGATATATTGTTATTCTACTTCTGTATAGAAGTATGATAGGGTTATGGTATTAGTTAGGAATTGCACTTGGCTGCTAATATCCCATGTGAGACATAATATCAGCTTAAAAGAAAAGATAGCTTAATTTTCTCTCTCTCACACACACACACAGTACAGATTTAGGAAGTCCTGATCTGATCTGATGCAGTTATCTTCTTTGTCTCTCAACATTCCTAGAATATGGTTTCTCCTTTTGTCATTGCATGATCCAGAATGACTTCTTAAGTCCCAGCCATCATGTCTACATTCCAGGCAAGAATAAGAAAAGGAAAAAAAAGAGGCTTCACAAAAGCCTCAGATTAAAAAAACCTTCCATTTATGTTTCATTGGCAGGAATTTAGGCACATGGTGTTACTAAGCTGCAAAAAAGGTTTTTTTAGCTGAGCACACTGCCACCTCATCAAATAAAATAGGGGCAAATGGAAGCAGTAGATATTGGGTAGGGAATTAGCAATTCCTGCAAAAAACACATTAATAGTTTTTTATTCTAAATGAAATGAAACCATAAAGGGATTTATGTTTTTAATTACTATACTTTGCTACCTTTCTATAAGAAGCATCTTTGATTCCTTCAACCGTAAGAAATTGCTTCATACACTCTAGCCTGAATTGCTATACTGCTGGATCTAGACTTGTAGCCAGTCATTTCTAGTCACCATTAGTTATAATTATTTATATAAATGTTGTAATTAGATTACCTACTAGGTGGTGAAGTTCTCCCAGGTAAGGACTGGTTCGCATTCATTTTTGTTCTTATGACCTCAAAGACCATAGTTTTATTGTTTATTGGGTAGTAGCACATATCCTACAGTCACACGGTCTTGAGTAGACTAGATGTCACTGATTTGCTGTGTGACTTGAGCACAGCCACTAAAATTTATATGCCTGTCTCCTTACTTGCAAAATGGAGTAGATATTTTTCCCTTATGTTTTTATAAAGATTAAATGAGATGGTTTATATAAAAATTTTAATATAGCTCCTGTATAGTGAGATGTATAGTGAGCACTCATGAAATATCGATTATTCTCATTTTTTCCTGCACATATTGAAGCCGCAGTAAATATTTGTTGAATTCTAGTGGGGCACCTGGGTGGCTCAGTTGGTTGAGCATCTGACTTCTGCTCAGGTCATCATCTCACAGTTCATAGGTTCAAGCCCCCCGTCTGGCTCTGTGCTGACAGCTCAGAGCCGGGAGCCTGCTTTGAATTCTGTGTCTCCTTCTCTCTCTGCCCCTCCCCCACTCACGCTCTGTCTCTCTCTCGCTCTCAAAAGTAAATAAACAAAAAATTTTTTTTAAATATTTGTTGAATTATTGATTCTGTTTTTGAGATTATATATGGATCTGGTTGGTAAAAAGCACAGAAGAGGCCTTACCTAGTTAATGTCACAGGAGAAATGTCTTAAAATATAATTGTAAAACCCCAATGTTTATAGCAGTGCTATCAACAATAGCCAAAATATGAAAAGAGCCCAAATGTCCATTGACGGATGAATGGATATAGAAGATGTGGCATATATATACAATGGAGTATTACTCAGCAATCAAAAATAATGAAATCTTGCCATTTGTAACTACATGGATAGAACTAAAGGGTATTATGCTATGTGAAATTAGTCAGAGAAAGACAAATATCATATGACTTAACTCCTATGAGGACTTTTAGATACAAAACAGATGAACCTAAGGGAAGGGGAGCAAAAATAATATGAAAACAGGGAGAGCGACAAAAACATAGGAGACTCTTAAATATGGAGAACAAACAGAGGGTTGCTGGAGGGGTTGTAGGAGGGGGGATGGGCTAAATGGGTAAGGGGCATTAAGAAAGCTACCCTTGAAATCATTGTTGCACTATATGCTAACTAACTTGGATGTAAATTAACAAAAATTAATAAAAAAATATAATTGCAAACAAGTAGTTCTACTTTAAGGTAAAATGACTAATTATCCATTCAAATTTTAACTTGCAAAGAATAGCTGTCAGTTATTACCCAGTAGTTTATTCTTATGCATATAAGAATGATATTCATGAGATAATATCAGAGAAGACACAGGAGAAGCTTTATTTGAAAATTTACCCAGAATATTACAATATTTCCATCCATAAAAATGAATAACAAATCAAACGCCAAGATTAAGGCTAATTATATTTGTAATTTAGGAAATGAAAATAAGAAATATTAAACATAATTATTCAAATTAAATCAATTGGGACTGAGAACTAATGGGTTTATGAGTTGTTTATTGTTCTGAACAGCAACAAGAAAACCAGATGTTTTCTAAGAAATAGGTAGCAGATAATTATTGTCATCCAACCCTGGATTGTAGTCTTTATAGATTGCCCTCCTTCGATTCGCATGTTGAAACAGTTAATGAAAGACGTTATGACTCAGAAATACAAATAATATTGCATACTTGAATTTCTTTTCCTCAACAATTGAAAAGTACAAGTACTATTAGACTCAAATCACCCTCTCCTGTTATATTTATTTTTGGCTACATGGGAAATGTTATATGAGCTACAAATCATTGCTATAGTGGAAATACAAACATATGTCTATATTTTTTTCTTGAAAGGACTTCCCAAAAAGAAAGTTATTGTATTACTTCCGGTTAGGAAACAATGGAGGCGTTACTTGAAATGAATCTGCATAGCATTTAAAATGCCACACATGCCTTACATGGTTTCTCTTTACCCTTCACCTTCTCAGACTTTCACTCTCAGAAGATTTTAACATAATACTGAAAATACTAACACTCTTGAAATGCTGAAGGGGAAATAAGATCAGAGGTAGGGAAATCACTTAGAAGAGTATTTTAATCATCCAGGTGTAGCTTGATGAAGTCTTGAGTTGGGATTAGTTTCTGTTATCTAAAAATAAACTTTTTATCCTTTATAAATTTTTAGTTCAGGTTCTGGTAGTAAAGCTGTTCCTCATCAAATGGACTCACAATTTAATGAAGCAGTAAGCCATTCAAATCTGAAACTTATAGGGAGAAAGTAGGTGATAAACTCAGAGTTACTAGAGTTGAAACATAAATTCATTTGATTTCATGAGTCCTGGAGCCTCTATGTGATTACTCAGTTCAAATGGGGAATCTTTGAGAACCTTAAAGCAGTGAACTCTGAGAAAAAAGGAACTAGCTTGACTGATTGGAAAAGGCAGAAGGTAAAGCCCCAGGAGTAGATAATGTGGAAGCTGGATTAACACATCATGTCATGCAGCAGCAGAAATTCTCTTTAGGTGAATGTAAGATGTTCCAGAAGATGCAAGGGAGCTATTTCCTGAGGTATTTCCCTGATGTCTCTAAATTGGAGTCAGCCTAAAATATCAGGCATGATTGTGCAGGTGGATAGAGTGTTAAGAGAAAGAAAAAAAAAAAAAGATTATAGAGTGAGGGGAAAAAAGTTAAAAGGTATAAAACAAAAACCCAAATCAATGGTTGCCAAGGGCTGGGACTGGAAGCAGTGGATTGACTATGCATTTGTCAAAACTTATAAGACTATATTCATAAAAAGGGTGAATTTTCCTGAAGGCAAATTATACATCATTAAACTTGAAAAAAAATACTAAAAACAAACATGATTTGCTTAGAAAGGAGGACATGGTAATAGAAGCAAAAAAAAAAAAAAAAGAGCACTACATATGTGAGTGAATTAATCCATGACAACTTTATTTTTTTTTAATGCTTATTTATATTTGAGAGAGAGAGAGAAAGAGAGAGCAGAGGAAGGGCAGAAAGAGGGGGACACAGAATCCGAAGCAGGCTCTAGTCTCTAAGATGTCAGCACAGAGCCCGAAGTGGGGCTGTAACTTACAGATCGCGAGATCATGACCTGAGCTGAAGAACTGAGCCACCCAGGTGCCCCAATCCGTGACAATTTTAAATTACAGCATGTGGATTAAGAGATGATCAGAGATGAAAAAAAAGAAGGGGATGGGAAACTGCATATTAACTTGATTTTTTAATTGCTGGCTTAGTGATACTGTGTATTCTTTATTTGCAGGGATTTCACATACTCTGTGCCTTGAACGTGGATCCTGATGGCAGAAATAAAGAGAGATGGTTCTCAGTTTGCCATTCTAAACTGGTAGGTCATCTGTTGGTTTTCCAGAAGCAAAAGGTGACACTGGATTTAGTCAACAAGGTGTTTCTTCCAGAAGAGAAAGGGGAATGAGCAAGATCAGCAGACAAAGAAATCCAACTGATGAACTCAACAAAGCTCTGGCCAATTGGACATGGGGTTCTGAAGAGAACCTAGGTGATCCTCATGGGCATCTATTGGTCCTCCCTTACCCAGTCATGATAGTAAACCCCAAGATGCTAAAATGTCCAAGTGGTGGGACATCCTGCCCCACTCCTGCCTTACTGTGTCACTAGTTCTTGTGTGCTGTACACAGTGTGCTATAGCTGAGGCAGACTTTGAGGAAGCCGACTCTGAAGCTGACTGTTGACTGCATTCCCAGCAGCAAGTCATTATTTGAAGGGGATCTGGGTGGCACATCTTCATATTTATCACAGTTCACCCTTTGTACCACCTTTAATATATACTTTATATATGTTTAAAAATCAGCTCCTGGTGGGGCAGAAACTGGCAGGCCTCTCTTCCTAAAGGGACTCATAGAAGTAGGGAGTTAGTGAGACAAGTGACAGGACCTGGCATGGCACTTGTGCTTGGAGCCACAGCTGATACTCAATTATGATCTTCTCCCTCCCCCACTATCTACTGTAGGTTTCCTTCAACCTACCTTAGCTTCCCCTCTGCTAACATCAGTGACTTACCTGGTGGTGTGAACCAGAACTCCCATTGCAACAGGCCTGAGTCCCTGGTCACCATGCCCTTCTCAGCCTGGGATTTGATGTACTTGTCTACCATCACCGTTGGGTAAGGGGTTTTCAACAGATGCCAATGTGGATCACCTGAGTTCCATATGTATTCTCTTTCTGCTCCTGTTGCACTGAAAGAACCCCCATTGCCTCCTGATGATCATAGTCAATTATTCCTGCCAAGAAAATTATTCCTCTTCTTTCATGTTGGTCCATAGCACAGGGAACCCAGAATGGCCAGGTTATCATGCAATGAGATACTGGCTGTGGCCCTTGGAGAAAGTGTGTCCTTTTTGGAGACCAGGACATCGACCACTGTAGGGCCTAGAGTTGTGGGGACAAAAACACAGCCATTGGGAATGATCATAAGTGGGGCCACTTCTTCCACTCTTTGATTCTGGATCCCATCTTTTCTTTATTTGGGAATATAGCATCATTGAAGAGTACTTGATTTAATGCATATGCTACACTCTGGAGGATGGCACACTTCATCCTGTATATTTCCGCCTCTAAACTGTGACTTCAGCTGTGTCCTCCACAGTCCATTGCAATGCTCTATTAGGCCAGAAACCTTTTAATGTAGGAAATGTAATAACCAACAGATAGCATGGTCAAGCGTCCTCTCCAGCATTTCCTTTGCTAAAAAGAGGGTTCCCTGATCTGATTTGTTATATGGGATCACACGTTGGTGGATCAAACACTCCATAGGTTTTTGGATAATAATGGTGGCTGAGGTCCTGTATGCAGAGAATGCAAACCCATAGGTGAAATATGATGGGCTCATTATGACTGAAGGGTTCCAAAGTGGTCCACTTGATATGGAGTGGGCAGCTAGTCTCCTTAAGGTATGGTGCCATATCCTGTCAACTAAGCATTTATCTCTATTACTGGCAGATTGAATATTTGGCAGAAGCAGTACCTGAATCAGCCTTAGTAAGTCAGAATCCATGCTTTTGGGTCCAGGTATAACCTCCAATTCGACCTCATGGCTGCTTTGTTTATGTGTCCATCATAAGTTCATTGGAGGGGCCAGTGAAAGAAGCTGGCTGTCATTAACCTACTGGTCACTTTGAGGACTTGATTGTTCAGTGACTCTTGTGGTGAATGCTCTCTTGGGCCATTGACATGTGGAGTGAACATTTTTACACTTTATGATTACTCTCCTGTGTTCATCCATATGCCTACACTCCAGACATTTTTGTCCCCAGTCTTCCAGTCATTTTCTTTTCAGCGCTCTGAGCAACATCCGGGTTATTTGCTACTGCCTATGAATTCGTATGTATTCTAGGTTGAGGGGCACCTGGGTGGATCAGTTATTTAAGCGACTGACTTTGGCTCAGGTCATGGTCTCACTGATCATGAGTTTGAGCCCCACATCAGGCTCTGGGCTGACAGCTCAGAGCCTGCTTCAGATCCTCTGTCCTCCCTCTCTTTCTGGCCCTCCCCCATGCTCTCTCTCTCTCTCAAAAATAAACAAACATTAAAAAGGTTTTAAAAAATTCCAGCTTTGAGCCACAACTTTGTCTATACAAAGTGGATAGCCAGGTGTCCCATCTGAAACTTTTCCTATTAGGATTTCCCCTTATCACTGTCCTTCAAGGCCGTCCCTGAATAGATCTGTAACACAACTGCCCATGTTGAGTGGACCCATCCATAAACCAAGTTTTGCCTTTTATTTCTTCCTTCATAGAGCTGTATGGGATCCCTCCTACAGCCCTAAGTGTGCGCTAAGGGAAGGGTGCTAATTCAGCAGTTGTGCCTGCCGTGGGAGTCTGGGCTAACTGCTCATATAAGTTGCTTGCATTCTCTGATGCTGCTTATGCTCGATGCACCATTGGTATTTTATAGTAGACTGTTGCTGGGTTTGCCCGACCTTATAATTCAGTAGGGCTGACAGAATTAAGCTGATTACTGGCAATTCCAACTGCATAGTCATTGGATGTCCCATGAAGAGCCATTCTATCTTTAACAGGGCGCAGGAGCCAGGAATTATTTTATAAAAAGGTGTAAAAGGTGTAAACTACTGTGCTGCAGATGACATAGGCATGCTTCAGAATCCCAGCGACCTTCGGTGTGTTCCTCCCACTGGGACTGTCACAGACTCTGTATGATATTTTGTTTCTCACCATTGATACAACCAACACAAAGAGAGAGCTGAATTGTGTTTCTCAAGAAGCAGAGACCTTGCTTCCTCTGGGCCCCACTCAAAGACAGCAGCTTTTTCACATCTCTCAGTCTATGAGCCAGAACAGTATCTATAGGTATAAAATATGCTGCCTCCAAAACTCAAAGAGGTAACCAGATGGCATTCTTCCCTTTTTTATGGTAGGAGGTGCAAAGTGTAATACCTTATCTTTGTTTTGGAGGGGCTATCCTGACACATCATGAAACACTAGGCCCCTATAAATTTTAAAGAAGTGGAACATTCGTAAATGTGTTTATCTCCCATCCATGTATCTTGCCATGAACCCTAGTGTGCTTGCCATTTCTAGGTCATTCAGCCTGATAAATATAATGTTATCAATGTAATAGATCAATATGCTATCCTGTAGGATGTCCAGATGGTCAGCTCTCTTCATACTTTATCATGAGAGAGGACAGGAGAGTAGCAGAGCCTTGAAACAAAACCATAAATGCATATTATTGTTTGGGGCACCTGGGTGGAAGTCAGTTAAGCATCCAACTTCGGCTCAGGTCGTGATCTCACGATCTGTGAGTTCCAGCCCCGCATCGGGCTCTGTGCTGACAGCTCAGAGCCTGGAGCCTGCTTCGGATTCTGTGTCTCCCTCTCTCTCTGCCTTCCCCTGCTTGCACTCTGTCTCTTTCTCTCAAAAATTAACAGAAAAAAAATTTTTAATGCATATTATTGTTCATTCCATATGAATGTGAACTATTTCCCATATTCTTTTCTAGATGGCATAGAAAAGAATGTATGTACTCTAATTGGTGACCGCATGCCAAGTATTTGAAGTTGGATTCATCTGCTCTAGCAAAGATACCATTTCTGGCATAGTGGCAACAATTGGGGCTACTCCATGGTTAAGTTTGTGGTAGTTTATGACCATCCATCAGAAATTATCTATTTTCCATAGGAACCTATTCAGCTAATTAGGTGAAAATATTATGGTATCACTATCCCTTCTTCCTTTATGCCTTTAAGGGTTGCACTGATCTCCTTAGCTCTACCCCAACTTCCCATGTGCTATTGTTTTTTATTTCCTATCTTGGTTGAAAGGGAATGGGTTAGTTTCTAGGGTCTTTACTTGGCCTTCCCACTATAATAACTTTCACCTCAAAGAACTTTCAATGTGGGAGTTACTCCCCAAGTATACAGAGTTTAAATCCACTGAATGGGTCCATTGACTCAGCGAATTTACTGTAAGCTGGATGTTGGCAATACTTCATTTATTATCTGGAGTCCATATGCCCAAAATCTAAGTAGGGGTGTGATGATACTTTGGGTTTTTAGATGTCCATATCCACTCATTAACACTGTCCTTCAGTCCTCATGATATCTGGGCTTTTCTCTTTCCTAATGAAATAGCTATGGCTCCTTTGGGGAAAGACTGGGGGGAACCACTCAAGTATAACTGTTATGGTTTTGCAGTGTTTCTCCTAGGAACCAGCCACCTCTGTAATCAGTGTTCCAATTCCAGGTCTGGAAATAGGGAAATGATTTGTGGTTTTTTTATGAGGTGACTGCCCTCCACCTCCCTTCCCAGTGATCCAAGTTTGATTTCTTCTGCTGGTTCAAAATGAGTAGTGGCCTTGTCAGTTGTCCATCTATTATGCCTACTGATACGTCATGTTCTATTAATAACTTGCTGTGAATGAGCCCAGCTAGGATGCCAGATTTGACTTATTAGTCATTTCATGTATTAGCATATGCTGAGTTCTAGAAACTAAGCACTATTATATGGGGGCATGTGGGTAGTTCAGTCAGCTATGCATCCAACTCTTGGTTTCAGCTCAGGTCATGACCTCACGGTTCTTGAATTCAAGCCCCACATCAGGCTCTGTGCTCATAGGGGGGAGCCTGCTTGGGATTCTCTCTCTCTCTCTCTCTCTCTCTCTCCCTCCCTCCCTCTTTCTGCTCCTCGCCTGCTCACACTGTCTCTCTTTCTCTCACAAAATAAATAAATAAATAAACTTAAAAAAAAGTATTGTATCTGGATTATATTGTTTTGGGGTCATATCAGTCCCACTCTTATTAGTGAGTCTAGTCTTGCCTGAACTACAGAGGAGAGCCATCACTGAACATTCTAGTGATGTTGGTGCCCCTGTCACTGGCGCATCCCTCATGCCCTCAGTTAATACTGCACTGTATGGGCCTTCATATAGAATATATACATTTTCTTGATGCTCTTTCTCTGGAGAATGCTAAACACTCATCATGCTGCTATTATTTTTTCCATTTTTTTAGAAGCCTTTCTAGTAGAGAATTCATACCAACTCCTGAGGTAGGTGCCACTGTGGTAAATTCTGTATCATGAGAAAGCTCTTTTCAGTTCCTGGGCAATTCTAACACCAATACAGTGTCTGAGAATTCAGCCCAATTCTGAAACTATCTACCTAGAGATAGAATCAGATTCCACACACAAAGGGCTCAGTTCTACAAGACTGCCCTCCACTTCAGATGCCTGGGTTGTTATCCATGCTTCTGAACGACTGGCTATTAATCAGAGGTTCCTACTACCCCTCCTTGGGTTTGATTAATTTGCTAGTACAGCCCACAGAACTCACAAAACCTGTTAGCTCACTAGATTACCAATTTATTGCAATAGATATTAAAGCATACAAATCAACAACCCGATGAACAGATACATAAACAAAGAAGCTTCTGTCCTTGTAAAGCTTGAGATTCAGCACGGTGACACATGGAAGCTCTCTGAACCCCCTCCTTTTGTGTTTTATGGGGGCTTTGTTACATTGGCATGATTAACTCAGTGACCCTTGATTATGTTCTAACCTCCAACCTCTCCCTCTCCCTGGAAATCAGGGGTGGGACTGAAAGTTCCCATCTTCTCTTCAGAGTTGGTTCCGCTGGCAACCAGCCCCCATCTCTGGGAGCTTTCCAAAAGTCATTCATTAACATAAACCTAGTTAAGGTAGAAAGGGGTTTATTATAACAAGACACCCATTTCACCTTTATGGCTCTGAGGCATTTTCAGAAACTGAGAACATGAGACCAAACAGCATAACAAAAGACACTCTCATCACTCTTATCGCTCAGGAAATCCCCAGGGAGCTGTGGGCCAGGAAATATGAATGAAGACCAAATATATAGTGTCACCTGAATGGCCAAATACATGTATTTCTTATAAATCATAATATCACACTGCCAAGTCAATCAACTTTTTACTGTTGAACTTTATGTTTTGACCCCTTTGATTAATGTCCTTAGAACCCAGTCACACAAGCACTCCCCTAGTCTCACTGGCCAAGTCTTGTAACTGCTTTGGGGTACAGTCTGTTCTCCTAATAGATATTGTTTTCTCCATACAATAAACAGTGTGATACTTAGCTCTCACCAGTGCATACCTTCCACTGGCATGTCCCCCAACACTGCTGAAAAGTTTTAACAAACAGACCACCACCTTGTTCCAGAACTTGTTTGTGATGGGGTCCTCACTGCTAGCAAGGTGATGAATTATGCAGCTCTAGAATCCAAGTTACACTTGCATTCTCAGACCTCTCCTGATACCAGCTTTCAAAGGCTGGATTGCCTAAAAGCAGATTCTGAGAAGTTGAGAGTGCAACAAATTTATGAGGAATCAACACCTGAGACGGGAAAGGGGAGTTAGCAGGATTGGGCAGAAGAGGAAATCAAATTGTAACAAAAACTGGTAGGGATCTCCAGAGCAAGTATTACCCACCAGTATATCTCACCTCAGGCCAAAATGACTGGGTTTTTATACACTTCCCACACTCAGTCAGCAGATGCGTGCCTCGCCCAAAAAGGAGGTGACATCAGAAGATGTGACTTCCTGTAGCTAAGGCAGAATGTGAACTTGCTGACGTGCCTGCTAACCACACTGTACATCTGGACTGCATCTGGGATCCTGGAAACACAAAGATATCTACCTCATGGTCTAAAGTTTTCAAAATCAGTAGATGAAACAAAACAAAACCAAGAAACAAAGAACAAACTGTTTGGTTCTTTTCCTGTATCTCGTGCCTTATTTTCCTAAGAAAAATTATATGTACGTCCACTTACTCTTTAGCAATTTTCTGTTAATATTCCTCTACTGGTTTTCCAAAGAAAGGAGATGACAGAGAAAAAGAGCAAAGGAGAAAAGTGTGGCAGATTGTGTTTGCCAAATTGCAACAACATCTCCCATCCCACATGCTTTCCTAAAATATATCCTGGCTGGTCCCCCTCTAAAGGTAGAGTCTAATTCCTCTTCTCTCGATGTGATAGGTAGAATGCCTTCCTAAAGATATCCACACTTCAATCCTGTGAATATGTTGTTACAGGATTTTGCAGATATAAGTAAGGTTATGGGCCTTATGGTAGATTATCCAGGTGGCCCAATATACTCACTTGAAGACTTAAAAGCGGAGAACTTTCTCCAGCTGGAGACAAAAGAGATGCAATGAAAGGAAAGCAGAGAGATTCGAGGCACGAGCAACAGGTACTGTTGCTTTTTGAAGAGAGAGGGTCAGTGTGATGAGGAATAGAGGTGACCTTAAGGAACTGACAGCTACCAAAGAAATGAGGACCTCAGCCCTACATCTTCGAGTACTTGAATTCTGTAAGCAACCAGAATGCGCTTGGAAACAAAATTTTCCCCAGACTGTGAGACCCAGAGCAGAAGAACTAGTCAAACTCACTCAGAGTTCCAATTTACAGAACTGCGAGTACATAAATTTGTTTTGTTTTAAACCACATGGTTTTTGATAATTTGCTACAGCAGCGATAGAAAACTAATATGGACTATGACTCACTAGTTATCTTCTGTAGAATGCAGTGGAAGAGACCCTGAGTAACTTCTGAACTTAGGTCAGTTCCCACGTGGTCTTGGGAGGCTAGGTCTCACCAGGTTGCTTTTTGGAACACAGCGCTCATGCTGTAAGAATCCCAAGCCATAAGGAGAGGGCATGTTTCAGTGCTCAGGAGCCCCAGGTGAGCCTAGCCTTTGAGTTATTCCAGCCCAGGAATAGATGTGTGATTGAAGAAGCTTCTAAGTGATATTAGGACACTGTGTTCCAGTCTTTCTAGTTGAGGCTCTAGACATTATGGAGCAGAGACAAGCCATCCTGTTCTGCAAACAGAATCCATGAACATATTGAAATTGTTGTTGGTTTATAGTACAATTTTAAACATTTTGTAGAAAAATAGTAACTAGAGCAGAAAGGAGAGAAGAAAAACCCCTCAAAAAAAAAAAAAAAAGAGGGATGATCTTTAAAGATCCCTTACCCAACTCCATACCTAGAAAAAGAGATAAAATTCTCCAGAATAGTTATGAAGAAAAATTTTATTCTTAAGTTACAATTTGGTTGAGAGACCAAGGGAGATAATATAATTTTATGTTCTACTCTACAACTGGGCCTGTAGCTTCTATATAACAAATGATTTTTCTTACAGCTAATCACATATATATGAGTAATCTTAACTGAACAGGAATTTTTTTTCAAGTATGAAGCCATGAAGTGATTAATTTTTATTTATAAAACTATTTCTGGATTTTTCAATTGTCTGATTTGTTCTTTAAAAAATTATTAAGGAGATAAACTTAAATATAAAATTTTAATTAATTTTACATTGTCTTTGATTGTTTATATAATTCAAATGATGCTAAATAAGTTTGCATTACTTATTTATGATATTTTATTTCTGAGGGATTATTTCCTAAATAGGTACATCTTTTATATATGATACTACCACCTTTCATTTTTATTAAGCTTTATAATTTAGAAGGCAATTCCATTTACATTGTCTGGTTGACTCTTCTTAATAAGTCAAATCAAGTTTTTACTACTTATGAAGACAATAAAATTTAAACATATTTGTGTCTTTGCCAAATTAGTGCATTAGTGAAGTGCCCAACTAGACCTATATCTACTTATTCAAATGCTGAGTATCTGAAATACTCATTTCAGGCATTATATTGTTTTAACAGTTATTGTTTTAGTTTTTTTTTTACATTTATTTATTTTTGAGAGACAGAGAGAGACAGAGCATGAACAGGGGAGGAGCAGAGACAGAAAGACACACAGAATTTGAAGCAGGCTCCAGGCTCTGAGCTAGCGTCGAGCACGGAGCCTGATGTGGGTCTCTAGCCCACAAACTGTGAGATTATGATCTGAGCCGAAGCTGGATGCTCAACTGACTGAGCCACCCAGGCGCCCCTATTTTCAGTTTTAAAAATCAAACTTGATAACACTTGTCCACAGAAATATTTATATTTAAATGTTTATAGAAGCAAATAATAAAAATCATCCAAATATGCATCAACATGTGACTTGATACAGAACTTGTGGTATTTCCACACAGTGGAACACTTCTCAGCAATGAAAAAAACAAACTACTGATGCATACACACAACTAAATGAATGAATAAAAGATAAACATGCAGAATGAAAGAAATCAGATACAAATGCATATAGGTTATATCATGCTACTTATATAACATTTTAGAGCAGGAAAAACCAACTAGTCTATGATGATAAAAACCAGATTAATGATTGCCTGGGCTGTGCAGACAATTGACTAAAAATAGCAAGAGGGAACTTTCTGGGGTGATAGAAGTTCTTAAATCTTGACTGGAGTAGTGGTTAAGTGTAGATATAAATTTGTCAAAATTCATCTAACTACACACTTAACATGCAAGCATGTTAATGTATATAAGCTATATTCCATACAAGTTTATTTAACATGAAATAAAGCTGCTATATTGAGAAAGAAACCTGCATTTCTCTTTGAGTCTTTGGCCTCATGGAAGAAAGCGCATTCTCCTTCATAAAGTCTACTGAGGAAGAACTACACATGTCTTTTTGAAACATATTTCTGAGTCTGTGGATAACTCTTCAACTCAATGAATAGGATGGTCCTGTTTAGATTAAAAAAAAACAACAACAACAGAAAAGCTCATTTAAGGAACCTAATGTCCCAATATTTATAATCTGATGTATATGTACAAACAAACATAATTATGCAGTGGACATAATCACATCATTAGGATCATAATCAGTCTGGAAATTAAATAAATAGTGTGTAGGCTGCTTGAGAGAAGCACTACATACATTAAAAAACTTTATTACAGTGCCTGGCAGGTTGTCTAATAAATATGCTGAATGAATAAAGCTCATTGAAGATAAATATTTCAAAGTCATTACTGGATTCCAAGACTCTGACCTTGTATTGAGAAGTGAAATTTTCTCAACGGAAAAAAAAATACAAAATCGATAAACCTCAGGTAACCACCTACACTGTTAGGCTCCAACCCAAATCCTCGGGCTAAAAAGGCATAAGCATATTCTGTTGATTTGAAACTGATAAGATACCATATTTCACATAACAGATCTCATATAGATCATTTCTTGGGAAAATATTTGTAACAAGTGATAGTTCAACACCTCTATCAAGAAGATCCCAGAAAAATTAGCCAACATTAACAGATCAATTACCATCACATAGCAAAAGAGCACAAAACAAATATGTAGTTTGGGTCAATTCCTGGCAGAGAAGAAGGAGAAGAGTTCCTGGATGAAAAACGAAATGGCAGTGCGGCCTGAACTTTAGCCAAAGAAACCAAGTAAGGGCAGTTGAAATTTTTGTTTACGGAGAAGCAGGTAGCTGAGTATTTTAGCATGAAACTCTCTTGTGACCTGTGAGTCATTATGTAAATGCAAATAGTGATTCAATCTTCAAGGATATTCCAGGCACATGGCAAGTTACTCAATGTTACAAGTTAAACAGGTAACTTTATGGTTGCATTTTATGCAGTGCATCCATGTAAGTATCTATTTTTAGTTAATTATAAAAAAAAACTCTACATAAATATTTCCTTCATTTGTTAAAACTATGCATGATCTCTGTGGATCTTTGCACCCTTGATGTGCTTGAAAGTACCACAAAGTTCTAGAAAGTTAAGCTATGATAAAGTGACCCACTTAAGTAAGACTACATGCACAGGAAAAGGCATTTAAACTAAGGTTCCTTGGTACCATATTCAGTCATCATTAATTCATTTAATAAAATTCATTAAGTATTAAATAATTATAAGCCACTATTTACAAGATCCCTGCAAAAAAGGTTTACAGTTTATAATGAAAACTTTTAATCTAAGTTTCTAATGTTATATGCTTTCAGAATAATTCAAATATTCAGATGAAGGCATTTAGAAGACACTTATAATTAGAATCCATTAAGCTTGCTTCATGGATAGCATGAAATAAAATGTAAAATTAGAAAAATACCAATGGATAGGAGTTTCAATGCAGAGTCCATCAAGAGATTTTTAGAACTCCAAAGGTCATCTATTTTGACAAAAGAGCTCTCTGGGCAATTGTATAGTTATGGATAGTCGTGCCATACAGCAATGTCCAACACAATTGTTTTCCCTTTTTTTATTCTTTGTACAATGAGACTAAATCTGCATTCTCCACAATTCTATGAGAAGTTTCCATAGGAGCTATTTCCAAAGTAGCCTGTATAAATGTACTCGAGATAAAAATCTATAAGCAGTGGAAAGATGTCTTTCACATTTTGTACATTCTATGAAACCAGGTCAGAGCAATCATAGTCGCAGCTGCTAGCCAGTGACAATCTTAGTCACTGTATGCCGCCACTGGCTGGCAGGTACATGTTTCTTTTCACTCAGGCTCAAGGGATTATTTGGACATTTGGCCTTTTGCCCTTAGTTAAAACCAATCTATTGTGTGTAGTTTACACACACACACACACACACACACACTCCCACACACACACTCCCACACACACACCTACTTTGGACTCACAGAGTCTTGCCGTGAAAAAGTTGTTAAAAATCAGTTTAAGTTGTGAAATATCTATTGTTAGTCTTGACTTAACACATTATGGCATTCTCTTAAGCTCAAGGTTTCATTGGGGTCTTTATTTCATTATGATTTATAGTCTTACTAAGTAATATCCTGTATTGGTCAAATTAGGCTAGGCTATGTTCTCATAACAAATAAAGCCTGAAATATTAGTGGCTTATCACAACAATGGTTTCTTTCTCACCCAAAGACAAGTGCAAGTCAAGCAGCCTTTTTGTAAATATAATTTAGTGATTCTGTTTTATAGCTACTATATCTAAAACATGAGACTTGTTAGAGCAGGGAAAAACAAGAATGAAGGAGGCACACTGGCTCTTAACTCCCTTTGCCCAGAAATGATATATGCCGTTTTTGTTCATACTCTATTAGTTAGAACTAGTCCATGGCCCTAATATAACTGTAAGAGGAACTGGGAAAAGTAGTATTATGCAGATCATGGATATTGTGAACACCAACAGCCTCCCTTATATATCTGTTGCTTAAAGTCACACTATCATTTCTTTCCTCCAATTGGCAAACATTATTATGTTCTAGCTGCAAGAATTTGTGCCCGATGCCAGAAGACTGCAGAGATGAATAAAATGTCCCTAATAGACTGGGGAGACAGAAAAAAAATTATAAGACAGTTGTATCGTGATGCAGAAAGAAAATGCCCCAAATAGAGGCGTATACCATGTTCTATGAAAAAGAACAAAGAGGGGATGGAATTAATTCTTATGAAGGAATCCTTGAAATGCTAGAGAGATGATGAATATTTGCTGGACCCAAAGGAAAAAAAAAAGACTCAGACCAGTATGATATGGAAAAGAGAAAATGGGGATTGCAACAAGTCAGCAAAATGTGAGAAGATACGGCATGGCTGAGGAATGAAGAACCTGAGAGTTTACAGCTGAGGGAAGAGAACTTGGAATGTGAGGCTGGGGGTAGATGGTGCAATATGTTTGAGCTTAATTAGTTTATTTTATGTATTCACTAGTTTACTTATTTGTGGACAATTTGCTAGAATGTTCAGTATATTGCTATTTGTTTCTTCCACTGTTATTTCAACTTATGAATAGAAATCAAGGCATAAATTTTTACCAAAAGCATTTCCAGTTCTGATCAAATGGTTTGCTTTTTCTCTAAATTGTATTCTTTTCTCAACTTTTGAATAATATTAAGACTCTAAGTCATAGGATAAATTGTCTAGATTTATTCCCATCTAATTCTCCTTTCAGATTCCTTTTTTAAAAGTTTATTTATTTTGAGAGACCGAGAAAGAGAGAGCAAGGGAAGGGCAGAAAGAGGGGGAGAGAGAATCCCAAGCAGGCTCTGTACTGTCAGCGCAGAACCCAATGTGAGGCTCGATCCCATGAAGTGAGAGATCATGACCTGAGCCGAAATTGAGAGTCAGATGCTTAACTGACTGAGCCATCCAGGTGCCCTGTTAGATGCCTTTCTAATCCAACCAGATATTTACACAGCATGCCTGGCCAGAGCAACAATGCAACTTAAAGATGAATCCCCAAATACTAATATTGGGGCAGTAGGTAAATTGGATTGAGTTTCTAATGTTGGAAAAACAAGACTTAAAAAAAGAAATCTTGTTATAGTTATGATTAATGCTATGGGTAGTGACGTTTAGGAGTTTGACAATGAGTTAAATACACCAAGAACTCGGAGCTATAAAAGCAAACAACAAAACAAGATAAAAAATAAAAAAATAAGGAAAATGGAGAATAGGGTCAAAATTCAGGAAATATATGGTCTTTCTTCTTTCTCTTCTTTGAAAGTAAATGAGTGATGAATGAGCAGGAAAAATGTCAATAGCAAACACTCACATGACCCTGAGAGATGTGTCTTAGTGTTGCTTCTTTTCAAAATGTAACATTATTTTTTGTTATGAAAATGAAGTGCTTATAGTCACTGTTAAACATCCCATCACTATCAAATGAAACATGTCATTTTACACATTTTTATTTTTGTTTTATTTTAATTTTTTAAATTTTTATTTACTTTTGAGAGAGAGAGAGAGAGAGAGAGAGAGAGAGAGAGAGAAGGCGCAGGGGAGAGGCAGAGAGTGAGGGAGACACAGAATCCAAAGCAGGTTCCAGGTTCTGAGTTGTCAGTGCAGAGCCCTGACCGGAGCTCCGGTCAGATCATGACCGGAGCTGAAGTTGAATGTTCAACTGAGTGAGCCACCCAGGTGGCCTATTTTACACATTTTTAAAGAAAAACTAAAGTCATTTCTAGAATTTT
The DNA here is from genome assembly GCA_028646485.1 of Cryptoprocta ferox. Lineage (NCBI taxonomy): Eukaryota > Metazoa > Chordata > Mammalia > Carnivora > Eupleridae > Cryptoprocta > Cryptoprocta ferox. The sequence goes on along the minus strand of CM053571.1, from coordinate 53,304,065 downwards.
CTGTCTTCGTCCTTTAGTTTCTGATACCCCTTCCTCTGTAAAACTGCCATCCCAACTTTTTAAAGTTATTAATAATAGGTAGGGTCATTAATTCATCTCATATCATCTACCACATACATCATGTCACCTATACCTTATGACAGCAATAAAAAGATATTATTTCTATTTTGTAGCTGCAGATACTAATATTCAAGTTGTATAAGCCTACAAACTAGCTGTGGCAGAAACAAGGCAATGTGAATTTAGCTACATGACTTAACTTTGAAGGGGAGCAGAATACACCACCCTCAAATATGCCACTTTGGCATACTGATTATGTTGAATTAAAGTTACTTGAGAAACAGCCAGTTCAAGGACACTCTGACTCTGCTCTGTCCCCCTTGAAACAGGAAGGAAATCTTCCAGGTTAAGTTACCAGGAGGTAGAGAGCCATCCTTATCACCAGAGATAGGGAATTCAGAGCCAGGAAGGAAGTATAAGTAAATCTTGTCTGCTTTGGTCACTTTTTTGAGTCTCATATTTTATGGGCTCCTAGACATGAAATTAAATTTTTCTCCTGTTAATCTGTTGGTCAATTTACTAATGAGGCTAGCCAAAGAACATAGAAAGGAAGAAGGGAAGAGTTTTCCTCCTCTACAGTACTGGTCTATTTCCAAATTTGTTAAATGTGAAAAATCATAGTATTCATCTAATAGATTTATTTACTTGAGATAACCCATAAAGTGCTTAGGACAGTGCCTGACAATGATAAGCATTTAATAAATAAGTGTAATTATTATTATTATTATTGCTGTTACTATTATTACCATTTTGATTCCTTGTCCTTTGGGCTTCAACGCTCCAGTTATTTCAACTAAGTTATCTCGGCTTCTTATAAATTATTTCAGTTCTAAAATAAACAAAAGCTTCTAGGAAGTTATATTAATATTTAGGATTAACATAACTTTGTATCTTTCACTTTTCAGGAGCAGAAATATGTGTGTAGGTAAGAGGAGGCGGCGGTATGTCAAATTGGCAGAAAAACTGAAATATGAATTTTCAAATTCAAGCCCATATTTATTCTTCTGTTCCTTTTCTTCCAAGTAGCACTTCAACTGTAAAGGCATTTAAGGAACCTAATCTTTGGTGTGACTTAAATGTTCCATTTCCAGTCCTTCCTCTTTTCAGCTTCCCCAAGAAACATGTTCTAGACAGTGGAGAAAACAATAAACAAATAAAAGGAGAAACCAAACCAATGGCTGTGGAATTACCACTATCCTTAGCACTATTCACTGACAAATACGAAGTCCCACTTTGAAGAATTAAATAATTTGAGAACAAATTAAAAAAAATGGAAGGGATTATTTACAAGTGAATTTCCTTCACTGCTTTCCTATTTTCAAGTTCTAGTACTCTTTTCTGCACTCCTGGTCCCACGGTGTAAATTTCATTTTTTCCCGTAGTGTTGTGGTTGGTGAGCCTTATCTCCAACAGCGCCATTCCTCCCTTCGCCGCAAAAAAAGACTTCAATGGAAAAACGGCACAACACTTTCGCGCCACACTCGCAATGAGAATCCTCCAACCTCCCCTCACTGTGCAGGCTCCTCTCCTGTGGAAGCTTTCCTCTCCTAGAGATTTCACACTCCCCCGGGGGGGGATCTAAACGGAGCTCTTCCACACCTGGCTCCTAGGTTCACCGCCAAAGTACTTCGAGTAAAGCGTGTCACGACCGATCCCGAACAGCAGTGCTCCCCACCTGATGTTTGACTTCCTTCTCTCTGGGCCTAAACTAAAATCTGAAGCGGAGCGCCCCGAGCCCCAGAGAAAGTGTCTACACAGCTGCGAAGGTCGCCTTGAGCATGCTCAGTCGGCCCTGAGTCACTGGGCGGGGTTCGCCCCCACCCGAGGGCGGCCCGCTAGCCAAAAGCCCGGAGCGCTAGCCCCCGCCCTCCTTCTCCACCTCTCTCCCCTCCCTCCCCTCCCTCCCCCCGACGCCGGGCGCGCGCTCCTGGGCACCCACGAGGGCGCCCGGCAGCCGCACCTCCCCTTCGCCCCCCCCCTTCTTCCCCCGGCTGCGGCGGGCGAGGACAAGTCTAGGGACATAAATAAATAAATAATTCCATTCACCCGGTGACGGCGAGGCGAACCGGCTGCGGCGGGGGGGGTGGGGGCGGGCTGGGGAACGAAGAGCTGCAGCGCCCACCCCGTGCCAGAGACCGGGTAAAGTAAGTACACCCCGGGAGGAAGGGAGGAGGCGGCGGCGCTGGCCGGGAGGAAGGCGAGCGTGCCTCTGCCATCCCAGCTGCCAGCGGAGCCGCACGCGTGTGTAAAAATAATGGCCAGTCCCTGACAAACGCGCCGACGCAGAGCTGGCCGGCGAGCCCATATATAGACAAAAACCCCCGAAGCGGCCGCGGGCGGAGAGCTCGCGTCAGTTAGACGCTCAGGCACAGCTGCGCAGGAGCTGCGGGGGCGCTGCCGGCGCGGGCTCGGGCGCGCGCGCGCCGGGGAGGTGGGCCCGGGGGTCCCGGGCGGGGAGCGCCCTCGCGCCCGCGTGCTTTTGGCCAGGAGGTGCCTACGTCCGCGGCTGTTGCGCAGAGACTCCCTACGCGGTGCTTCTCCCCCTTTCCTCGGCCCACGAGTCTCCCAGAGCTGGTTCCCACCAGCCGTGTCCCGTGCGTGCTTGTCGCCAGCATCTCGCCCCAGGCCCGCGAGCACTCTGGGGTGGCCTCGTTGTCGCTACAACTGGTGGTGAAAAGTGTGTGTAGGGGGCATCTTTTCTTGTAGCAGATGATCGGCCGTCTGAGGGGCTGGGAGGGGACGAAATACCAGGGAGGGAGGTGTCGTTTTCTTTTTTGGTCCCCAGGTTGCCTAGTGGGGTGGAGGCGTATGGAAAGAGGAGTGCGGGAGCGGCCTGCGCTTGGGCAGAAAGGAGCATGACTGGACCGGGGCCGAGTAGGGCCTGCGCCTCCCGGTATCACACTTGTTTCCTGCCCCGCTGCGCCGCTCTGGGGGCGCCAGGTCTGTGCAGGTAGTGCTGGAGGCCGGAGATGTGGCTCACGTGTGAAGTGCCTCCTCTGAGCGGGTGTTGCTCGGCAGCTGCCCTCTGCAGCCCCTTTTCTCCTTTACTTCCGCGAGAGGGATTGCAGATTGCCTTGGCAAAGGCGGTCCTGACCAGGGCCACTTTCCCGGTAGGGCTGGCCGAGGGGAGCTTGTGGTCTGCTCTAGGGATATTAAAATTATGCGGGAGCGCGCGCGCGCGCGCGTACACACACACACAGACACACACACAGACACAGACACACACAGGAAATGAGCAGTTTCTCTACAAGTGACTCTACCAACCCTTCCTGGAGAAGTAGTAGTATTCAGTGGGATCGGTTGAGTGAGGGTTGGCCGGTGTGAGTAGGAAAACGAATATTTCATGTCCTTCTCCCTCTCCTGGTTCAAGAAGATACATAGTCGAGAAATGAAATAGCAGTCGTGACGGTGATGTGAGAAAGACTGGACAGGAGTAAACGGTGGGCGCTAGATGCTCTTTCCTGGCACCCCGTGCCTTATGGCTAAACATAAACCGAGAGCTCAAGAGGGCCGCAGAATTTCAAAAGACACATTAGCTTGAAGGTGCTGACGTTGGAACCACAAATACTAAATGTGCGTTTTGGGGGAGTGTGGCTGAGAAATCAAAGCTGGGTGATGGCTGCAGAGAGTAAATGAGGTTGAACAAGGTGAACCTTACTTAGCCCGGGTGAACAATCTTAGCTCAACTTTCTACTTTTGAACACATTGCATTTAAAGCAATCTAAGCAAGTGGGCAACTGAATGATCCAGTGAAAGGGAAAGAGTATTACCTTAAGCAACTCAGTGTGTTGTGTAACAACTCATAAAGTCAGAAAGTGTTTGTTTGGTTTTTTTTTTTTGCGAAATTCACATCAGCAGTTTGCAATTACATACTGCTCCCCGCCTCCCCCCCCCCCCCCAGAGTGTTTTAATAATGGTAAGTGATCTGAAATTTTAACACCTGTTTTCCCAATGTAGGGTTCTTGAATCCTTCTATAAGTGCTCAGTTTATTTCTGGGTATGCATTTACTCTTTTATAATATCTGGCTTATATTTTTTGCCTAGAACCCTCCTGAAGAGAAGGGCAATGTGTGACCTATGGAAATTTTCATTATCCAGAGTCGTATTCCTGGGTCATTAATCTGGAATATAAGGAAATCCCCTGCATTTGCTTCTTATATTCATTCACTGAACTTTTTTTTCAAGACATTCACATTGGAAAAGGTAATTAACTTCAGAGTTAGACATAGACTTCAAGGTCAGTTTTGAACTTTCCTAAGGTTGAGTAATTATTTAACAACCTCCTCCTCAGTTTTTCTTATCCTTAAAATGTGGTTGGTGGTGCATACCCTGACATGCTATTGTCAGGAATAAAGTATGTGGAAAACACCTAAAATACAGACTAGCTAGTTATGAACCCCTGAAATCAATCTAGACACTGCACTGTGGTTACCAAGGTGGATGAGGGTGAAATTCTGCTCTCAAAAAATTCACGTCTGGTTATCCAGGTTAATTTTCCTCCTATACTTTTAGCTTTTTTTTTTTTTTTTTAACATAAGTGTTTTTAATTTTTAAGTTTTTATTTAAATTCCAATTAGTTAACAAAGAGTGCAATATTAATTTCAGGTGTACAATGTAGTGATTCAACATTTCCATATAACACCAGGTACTTATCACAATATCCTTTAGCTTTAAATCAATTTCCTTCTCAGTGGAAGAAACATATATACTAAATAACTTGAAAGGGATTTAGCAGTTGTAAGAAATGTTTATAAGAACTGCTAAAACGCAATTGGAGAAAGGCACCTTGCCTCAGAAACTGGTGTATTCCGTCCTGTTCTTTTGCCTGTTGAGAGTGACCCTGTATGAACAGGAAATGGAGGATTTTCTTCTTGTTATGAGGGGAAGACACTCTTTTCCTGGAAATCATCTTTGCCAATGAATTGATTTCCGTCTTTTGGAACAAGAGACTAAATTACAGTGTATTATACACTTTGGATAGACTACAGCCCACCTTCTCTGAAGAACCCAAGAGCATAGTAACTGTAACAACATCTCTGTATGCTTGTGATGTTCTAGGCACTGTGCTAGAACACTACTTTCTGTAAGTCAATCAATATCCATGTTTGCAGAGGAGGAGTTTAGGTACAAAGAGTTAACTTGCTCAATTTACACAGTCAGAGGCCCAGGTTTCTGGGGCAAAAGAGGGATGAGGGTAAGAGCCAGGCCTCTGTAGTGTGGTCTGTCTGGGTTTTGATCTTGGCTGTGCCATTTACTAGCTAGGGCAAGTTGCTAAACCTCTCTAAATCTCAGTTTCCTCATGTGTGAACATTTCTCAAACTCTGTTTCTTCATGTATAAAAAAAAGGATAATATTCAATTTCATATATTGGTTGTAAAAATTACATGAGATAACACCTGTGAAATACTTAGCACTGTGCTGAACACATACTAACGGTAGCTAGTGTTAAGATTTAAATATGTGGCAGTAAGGCTGTTATGTTGTTAGAAGGATCAGTGGCTCATTCTTCTTAACAGATAATTTGGGAATGCTTGGAAATGCCTGGTTTCCCATTAGGTGGCCTAACAGTGTTGGATTGCATCATAAACCGTTACATGGGCTCTCGTTGTCTGAGAGGTCATCCTGGTTTGTCACAGGCTTTCTCAAAACTGGATCAAAGTGATTAGGAAATGTGTTGGGAAACAACTGTACACCAAGTCTCAGTGAGACACAGAACTTAAAAAAAAGTTAAAGAGACAGCTTCATTTTCTCAGTTGGTCCCCGAAATGGTGAAGCCTGGGGCCTGGTCTGCCTACTTGGGAGATTCAGGAGTTTACAATCATAATATGAGAGAATAGCCTAAGGTGGACAATTGTCCAGAGGAAAAAAATAACATTTACCCCACATACAATGGCAGTTAGTAAACAAGAAGGGGGTATGTGCATATAATATATATAAACTGTAATCATCAAGAACACTGGGAAGAAATTAACCAGTTAAACAAATTGAACTTGACTGTAATAAAACTAGTCCAACTAGCACTGGACTAATTGGTGCTTGGGTACACCAGAGACGTGTTCAACATATTCATAAAGATCACTGTTAACAAGTGATGCCAATATTTTTGAAAACATTTTTCCATCCTAATATCAAAACCTCTTGCAGATGTTCTTATTAATATTCATGGAAATCCCAAATGAGTTCTTGAAAATTTATAGGGCATTTGAGTGACAGCTATGAGACACTGGTATATAGACATTTTTGTTAAAAGTTTTGTGCAATTAGGATAGCCCTACAAAAATGGATATATTTAATGGTTCGATGATCTAAATAGGTAATTAATTTTTGGTAATATTTGGCATTAAAATAGAAACTTTTCAACTAAAAATATTTAGTATGAATGGTGAACCCAAGAGAAATATTTGTTTAGAAAACTAAGACCTGCATAAAATGTTAATATTTTTAGCGAAAGTGTTTTATGTCAAACATCAACTGTTTCCTCACCTAATAATGCAATAAAATATATTCTTGGTAATCATCTATAGCCATAAACAGACTCTGACTAGAGCTAATATGTAGGTGAATTATAATTTATAAGAAGAAACTGCTCTGCTAAGTAATTTCCTTGAAGACCACTTTGTTTTGAAACTAGATTTGATATGAATAAACAGCAAAAAGGCATGAATTTACTTGAACAGTTTCTAAGGAAGGAACTATATTAATGACTTACCCTTATTTTAAATCTGTGTCTCCAAAATTTCAGAATCCAAAATTCTATCAGTGCTTTTCAACTATGCAAAAGGTGTATTCAGTGATAAACAGCGGCATGTAACAGAGTTGGTACTGTTGGCATTTTGGCAGGACACCTCTTCTTTGTGTGGGGATGCCTCTTTCATTGCAGGACATCTAGTGTCTATGGCCCCTATACTCTGGATGCTGATAGCTTCCCGTCAGTCATGGTAATCACCAAGAATTCCCCTGACATTTAAATATATCTCTTAGAAGAATGGTTCTAGATGTGGTTGAAAACTGTTGGCCAATACGATCAAATTGAGAGTATTTGAAGAAATTGTCCTTGAGATTAGAGTATTTCCAAAAGCATCTTTTGTTTTTTCTTCAGAGGATATCTCATGTGAAAATACTTTGATTTGAAGGACTAAGTTCTTTCTTGTAAGATGTATTAAGCATAATTATTTAATAATCATGTTATCCTAGGCTCCAGACTTTCATTTGCTTCAACCTTTCATTAGCCTTGGGCAGTGTTGGCACATGCTGCTTCTTAAACTCCTGTTTTGCCTTCCAGGCGTTCCTTGTTCTTTTACTTCTCTGACTGCCTATTTGCAGCTCCTTCTTGGGTTCTGCTTTCACCTCCTGCTCATTAAAGTATGTGTTCCTCAATTTCTTTTTTGAGTTTTTCTTTTGTGTGTATTCTGTCATTTGACAAAGCTCATCCTTTCTTGGCCTCTGCTTTCTCCTCAGTAGGAATAACTCCCACATCATTATCTTCAGCTTTGACTCTCACAAAAGCTTCAAGTCTATCTTTCCAAGTGCCTGCTGGACAGCTCCCCTTCACTGGCGCTGCTAACCTCTTCAACAGGGTCCTCTGAACTGTCTACCATCTTTACTTTGCTCCCATCGCTTTTGTAGGTATTAGCATTCTAGTCTAGAAGATTTGAGACCTCTCTCCTCCTAGAAATGCATCTCCAGATCAGTTGCTAAGATGTGACAAGTGTACAACCAAAATACTTCTTTCACACTTGGCTCTTTTCTGATGTTGCCACAGAGTTTGGACACTTTTGACATACTGCCTAGAATCATGTCAGTCTCTTAGCGGCTCTTCTCACCTCTGGCTTCTCACTCTACCACTTAATTTTGTATGTGCCACCAGATAGTCTTACTGAAATACACCTCTCTTACTGATACATTCCTAACATTATGGTGACTCCTATATCCTGGGTCTAAGGACTAGCATTTCAGCCCCTGTAATTCCAAAAATTTTTCTAGGCTTATCTCCCACCACTATCATACCTGAGTCCAATTGAACTGTCCCCTCTGCCTCATTCATCTGTATTTTATTTCTTGCCACTTCCTTTGGCCATGTTATCCTTTCATTTTAAAATGCTCTAACTTCCTGCTATTTCCATTTCTAGCTTTAACTTCACCTTCATAACTAAGTTTAAATACCATGTTCAAATCTCCTCTGAAGCCTGTAGGTAAGTAGAAGAAACTTTTTTACAATTTTAGTAACATTGCATTTGTAATCTGTCTTATTTGTTTTAAGCATTTTATTATAATTGCGTTTGTAGAAGTTTTTAGTTTCTCTATATAGTGCAAATTTCTGGATGCCACGTATAATTATCCGTATTTACATATCTTTTAGCACTTTGGTGGATTACATATCTTTTAGCAATTTAGAAATTTAGAGGACATCTGTTTCCATTTTTATGCAGTTTCTTTAGCATCTTTAATAAACCAACATGTATTGTTTATTCTAAGTATATATACTGCGGGAGTCTATTCTTTTTAAGGCATTTCCAATTATAACAGAATTGTTTTTGCTTCTACCTAGAGTCCTTACTCAGCTTTCTGAGGCTACACAAAATAAAACCTTTATCGGGTTGATTGACAGCCTGTACGTATGTGGTGACAACTTCGTATGTCTTATATTCCCTCTATCAATTTCACATAGTCTTTCTTTCTTTTTTTTTAATGTTTATTTATTTTTGAGAGAGAGAGAGAGGGAGAAAGAGAAAAGCAGAGAGGAAGACAGAGGATCCAAAGCAGGCTCCATGCAGACAGCAGAGAGTCTGATGTGGGGCTTGAACTCATGAACCGTGAGATCATCCATGACCTGAGCTGAAGTCGGATGCTCAACCAACTGAGCCACCCAGGCACCCCTCACATACTCAGTCTTTCTACCTATTGTTTTTGTAACCTGGTTAAGGCTGCTATGTTTTTTGAGTCATTCGGGTTTAGAAAGTGTCAGTGGTTACCTCAAATCAACCTTGGGAACCAGTGTAAGTTGTGCCTGTGATTTTTCAGAAGCATTAGCAAGCAGTGACCCAGGTCAAGTTAGTCTTGCTAAGTAAGCTAAATTAAGCTTTGTTTTTATGACTAAACTGGTTTTGTCTGCCAGGAATTTTCAAGGCTGGTCTCTATTTTAGTAATACTGTTTAAGTGTCTCCTATGTGTCTAATTTTTTATATATAGTATTTCTAATTTTCATTATTACCATGTAAGATAGATTATATTCATTTACAGATAAAGAGAATAACTACTCAGCAAGATGAGGCTGCCCATTAGGGAACTGCAAGAATCAATGCCTTAGTAGATGTTTCAATGCAGGTGAGATGCTAATGGCAACTAAATCTTGCTCCCATATCTTAAATAATTTCAAATCAGTAAATAATTAGCTTTGGTATATGAAGTACTCTACACAGAGAGCTGAATATATGTGTAAGACATTGTTCCTGACACCCTGAGGAGACTATAATTTCAGAAACATTCTCGATGTGTATACTAGTTATGGGTATAATCCAGAGTAGAATTGTCAAATGGTAAAGAGCAGTGATAGTCTGCAACAGAAGTTGGCAAACTATAACCCTGGGACCTTAGCTAACCTGCTGCCTGTTTTTGTAAATGAAGTTTTCCTGGGATACAGCTACACTCATTTGTTTCTACATTTTCAGTGGCCAATTAATTTCCTTCTGCTGGATGGAGCTCAGTAGATGTGAATAAGCCTGTGAAACCTAAAATATTTACTATCTAGCACTTCAGAGAAAAAATATTTGTTGATTCCTGCTCTAGGATTTCTGACGAGGGAGACTCTGCTGTGCCATAGAGGAATCAAAAAAGGCTTAAATGAAAGAAGTGGAAATGTTTTGGAGCTGAGAGGATAGTCTTTCAGTGAAATGAGGAGTTGGTCAGTGTAAGTGCCACAGAACTCAGAAGCAAAACCAAACACATGGATAAATACAAAAATCTGCTGAATAAGGAACATAATACTGTATATAATTCATGTAATATTATAACCATTTGTCTGTCAGTGTACCTTTTATAAGTAGAACACTGATTCTTAAACTTGAAGGTGTTGCAGGATTTTTTACCACAACACCCAGGATTTGTTGTCTTGCCACTTCGAAGAAGGCAGAGGTGGACACAAAATAAGCAGCAGGCAAAAATTTATTAGAAAGGAAGAATAGTAGGAAAGCTGACTACAGAGAGGGGACATTTGAAAGTGAATGCCCAAGGACTATAGGCAAGGTTCTGGTCAGCCCTCCCCTATCCTTTCCCCCTTGTTCTACCCTTATTGGCTTGATAGCTCTAGGTGCTGGGTTGTCCATTCCTAATTGGCTCATTTCCATTGTTTGAGAGGTTGTCTATGGCCATACTTAGGTCTTTTGTCAAATTCCAGAGGGGAAACCTGAGGAGGAGTAGGAGGGGTCTGTTATATTCTTACAGGAACCTTATGCCTGAAGGGGCTTGCTGTAGTCAGACACTCCCAGCATTGTTCCAAAATAGGTGTTTTTCAGCACCCAGGGACTTTAGGCCCTAATCTTTCCCTCTCTGCCTTCTGAATCCTATCTTTTCCTATCAAAAAGGGAAATTTGAACCAATTGGTGAATTACTTAAGGATAAGATTTTTGTTTTACTCAGTAATCTATGATACTAAACTATAGTCCATGTGTAAAATCACTGATTCAGAATACTTATTCACTTGATGAAATTGATTATTTCCTGTAGAAGGACAGAAATTTTTTTCTGACAAGTTGTCTAAACCTTCAAAAAGTATATGCATGCTGGACATGTATTAATTAGTTTTGCTAATCACTAGTTTTAGTAAAAAAAAATATATATACTAGATATTGAGAATACAACTGAGTGCCAGCACTGTGTCAAGAGCATTTCATACTGTATCTCATAAAACACAATAGCCCACTGAGGACTGAGGTAGATGTTGTTATTCCCATTCTACAGAAGAGAATACTAAAGATCAGGTAGAACAGATTCTTGGCTTAAGACTATAATACTAGTAAATAGATCACCATTGTTTAGTATGAGCAAGAAATTGACTTTTTTAAAAGGAAACTTTTGGAGCTAAGACATAGATAGGAATGGACTTCAATAAATTAAAAAAGAAGTGAATTTGCCGATTTGTTCTATTGTATGACTGAATTTTTTTCTGTTAAAAGCATTGTGCTGTGTACTTGAATCTTTCACTACAAATATATCTGCAGACTTTTATTGAAAATACTGATGTTTTATTGGCCCAGAACTTTCTATATCCTCTGTTTCTTTTCATCTCTGTTGCTTTCAGTCTATAATCCTTTCTCTGTTTTCTTTACCTGTTAATGCTTAGTTGTTTATAATGACTTCTTTTATCCTCTCCTTTTTCTGCAGTATCCCTTCCTAATATTCATAAAAGTCCCATTTACTTATTGGATGGTGTCTTCACTGTAGCAGTAAAATGCTTCAATGCATTTTCCTAAAGCAATGGCCTCTATTAAAAGGAAAAACAAAGAATCAATGCAACTGAATATGTTTTCTTTTTTTTCCCTGAACTTAGAAAGCAAGAGATACTGCAGAAATATTTGCATATCACTAATGGATATGACAAAATAATAAGGTAGGAAAAGGTGAATGATTCAGAAGAAGCTGCAGGGAGTATATGAAAAGGTAAATCCATCCCTCATGGGCCACATTAGCATCTCTGTGGAGAGTAATCTGGCCACGTGAGCCACGGAGAAGAGCATTAATTACATACATTAATGGCCTGCGACAGGATTCACAGATACCAGTTCTAAAGCTCACCTAAAAATTCTTTCCTTTTTTATCATTAATTGCTGAGTAATAAATGCTGTTAATTTAAGAAGAAAAAAGCTGCTTCAGTGAGGAATCATGCACATTTTTATTATTATTTTATTTTTATCAGTAACATAGACTTGTTACTCTGTCTTGGTAGGGTAAATGGGCCCATTATCTACATTTGTTTTCAAATGTTCAATAAAAAGGGGGAAGAGACACTTTTGTAGACATATCACCAATTAAAATTAGAATCTTATTTTAAATGCTTAGAAACTTAATTATTGTTCATTGGGATACTTCACTACTTATGATAAGAATTATTATACATGTTGGGTCTATAACTTTCATTAAGAGTGAATGTTCCATCCAACATTTTTAGTCTTTGAGCTATAAAAATTATTTCACATTTTATTAGGCCTCTTATTTTACTAGATTTTGTCTTGTAGTAATAATACTTAATGCCTCCTCAGTTATATGTTCAGATATTGAGTTTTGGTCTATAAAATCTAAATTTAAAAATGTGATTTTTAAAGTATTCTCTTGTGTCTTAAAGTTTTTCAAGAACATTTACACAGATTTTTGGTATCAGAAAAGGGAAAAGAGGAGGCAAATAGTATAGTTGGTGCAGATTGTGTGCCAGAGAGAAGGCACGGGGAGTTTACATGCATTACCCACGTAATTCCGAAAGTCAGTATCTGACAACCTCAACGGCACTGTAACATGGGTGTCATTCTCACTAATTTGGAATCAAAATGAAGCAACTGATGTCTCAGGCATGTTAGATAACAAAGTTCTATTTTCAAAATCCACATTTGTCCTGTTACATGTAATCTTCCCAGGTAGAAGAATCCTTCCTCTTTGAGCACACAATTTCTAGAAAAGGAAAATAATGAGGAAGATAAAAGAGAAATATTTAGGATTCTGCCCTTTTAAATTATGCTATTTAAAAAATGTATTTTTAAATATCAAAATCACATGTGTAAGTTTCAAAAAACAAAAGACAAAATTAAAAGGACAAGAAAAATGTTGACAAAATTTTATTTTGCACCTCTTTCACATTGTCTTAGTTTGTTCAAGCTGTTGTAACAAATGCCACAGACTGGGTAGCTTGTAAACAACAGAAATTTATTTCTCAACAGTTCTGGAAGCTGCAAGTCTCAGATCTGGGTGCCAGTGTGGTCGGGGGAGGGCCTTCCTCCTTCAGGTTATAGACTTCTCCTTGTATCCTCACATGGTAGGAGGGACTCAGGAGCTCTTTGGGGTCTCCTTTACAAGAGCACAGATCTCTTTCATGACGGCTTCACCCTCATGACCTAAGCCCCTGATGAAGGCCCCATCTCCTAATGTCATCACATTGGGCATTAGATTGTCAACATAATGAGTTTGTGGAGACCTCAAGCATTCAGACCATAGCACACATACATGATCCTTCTTTCAAAGAATGTCAACTCTGAGCTATGTATATTGTGACTGATGTTAGCACCAAGAAATTAGATAGACATGGTTAAAAGTATCAAATTAGGACTATGTTTAAATAACTGGGATTTAAATATTGTTTTACTTTTTTCTGAGTACTTGATTATGCTTTATTAAACAGGTGCATTGATCTCCAGTTATACCTTAATGAGAAACTATTCACGTCTAAAGTCCCAAAATCTTAGTAATAATTGGTTCATTAAAATACCAGAACTTCATCGTAATTTGAATTCAATGTCTAAGAGTCCATCATAAACCCATTTCAAAGGGATTTAGGAAAACCTTCATTATATGCAATTTAGCTCTTAAGTATAGCATGAAAGGTCAAGTACATTAAGCTGTAGTACCTAGAAGATGGTGCTATAATGAAATTCCAGTATAAAGATTAAAAATCTGTTTCTTTTGTAGTAAAACAATTTCAGAATACATGATTGAGATACTGCATGCTGCAAAATGTGAGGCAGTTGAGTTGAACACTGTCTTGTTTATCAGAGTTTTATTGTGTTTAATGCTTATTTAGTGTGGGTGGGATTTTTCATTATAGATGACAAAAGAATATAATTTATGAATTGTAATTATAATATCCCTTCCTAATTCCAAAAAGATATCCAATCAAGGTGGTATGGGAAAATTGTCAGGTATTATTAATACTTACTGAACAGTATTTTATAGGAGAGAGTTGATGGGTAAAATAGGAAATGCTCCATTGTTAATTAAACATTTTTATGGACAGATTAAGAGCATAGTCCATCTATTTTTAGATAATCTATAGTATTTAAATTTTGTAGTTTACCACAGCCAAGAGTCTAAGGGCAATAATTCAAACAAACAGTGGTTATACAAATCAGATATTCCTGTATGCATGGGTCTCGCACAAAAGTGGAACTAGAGATTCAAATTGACCTATTAGGATTATTAATCCTGAATTAAACAAAATGTTATCCCCGTATAGTCTGATGGAGTGAGAAAAGTTTCTACATGGATTCTTTTGGCTCCTGAAAAGGGCCATCTTTTGTAATCAAATCATTAATGATTTAAAAAGAAATAATTCTAATGTGCTCTCCATGTTACTAAAAAGCATCAGAATAATATAAGCTGATCAAAGTGCCATGGTTCTTTAACCTTATTTCATTAGAGAATCAAAGTTTGTTTTAAAAAGTGGATATTCTTTGTACAGCCATCTCCTTCCTACATTCCTGGGAAGTCTCTCAAATTCCTAGAAATCAGAAAATAGAAACACACATAACCACATTAATTTATCAGTTTTTCAGTATAATTTGTTTTAAATATATCAGTGATCACCAATAAACACTTTCTTTTCCTTTGCTTGACATTGACTTTTACCTTTTTTTTTTTCTTTGTAATCTCTTATATGAGAAATTTCATAATAGGGCTGAAAACAGGTGTATGGCAAACATTCACATGCCCAATTTGCTGCCTCTGTGAAACCACCACACTGTGTGTGTAGTCACACAATTGCTCCAGTAATAATACTAGCAAAGTTATCAGTCATTCATATCTTTGGTGACTTATTCTTGTTCTTGGATAGTCATGGATGGTGTTGCCATTGCTCCAGAAATCTGCCTTTGGCCTGTTGCTGAAAGTGTTCTAAGCAGTGTAAAGACATTTGTGTGGCTGAGAGTTGGGTTTTCTGGACTTCACCTTGCTCATAAGATGTGGATTTATCCTGTGAACTCTAAAGTGCCAGAGTCTAACATGATGAACATGTTGAAGCTTGCTTGTTGCCTCATCTTGGACCTTGGCCTACTTCTTGCTCCATGACTGGACTCTGCTGGATGTTGGCTGTGATTTTGGCAGGACCTAGTGACCCATTCCCTGAAACGCCATTCAGTTTTACTGGAAGCGGAAACTACAAATAATAGTCATAAGAACCTAACAGTTGCCAGAAGTCAAACTGAGAAAGAAAAGTGTAATG
The DNA here is from genome assembly GCA_028646485.1 of Cryptoprocta ferox. NCBI lineage: Eukaryota > Metazoa > Chordata > Mammalia > Carnivora > Eupleridae > Cryptoprocta > Cryptoprocta ferox. The sequence goes on along the minus strand of CM053571.1, from coordinate 53,288,809 downwards.
GACAGGCAACGGCATGATGCCTAAAGAACTGGCTTTTAGCTTTGCTACCCTCGGTCTGTGACCTTTAAGTATAAATACATAGTTAGGGATTTCATTATTTAGTATCTTACCTGTCACATAAGAGAAGAGTTGGAGGTGCTTATTAAAATATTCTGTAAGGATAGGAGGCATCCTGATAATACCTAAATAATATCATTTTATGGGAATTCTCTCTTTTGTTTCTGGCCAAAGTATTTTATCATTTAGTTTGAACAGAACTAAAAAAAAAAAAAAACACGTACCAACAACAAAAATCATTTGTCATGCACTTGAGATATTCTGGGTAGGCCACTGAAACTTTCTAAATTTGTGCTTAAAATCTCTGTAAGTAAGCTCATAGTTTTTCCTAAATTTATTTTAAATATTGACAGATGTTTTAGTTTCTTTTTTAATTAAAAAATAAAACAAGTTTGTTTGTTTATTTATTTATTTTGAGATAGTGAAAAAGAATGAGACTGAGAGCGAGTGGGAGTGGGGGCAGAGAGGGAGAGAGAGAATCCCAAGCAAGCTTTGTGCTACCAGCACAAAGCCCAGTGGGGAGCTCAATCCCAGGAGAGCCGTGAGGTCATGCCCTGAGCCAAAGTCAAGAGTCGGTTACCAACTGATTGAGCCATCCAGGCACCCCAGGTGTTTTAGTTTTTTTAATGAAAAAAATATTGAGTTATTTTTCACAAATGGAAAAAAGAAATATTCTGAGTTAATTTTTAAGTTAGCTTTTTGGGTTATATAGTGTAAAAATAACTTCATCTTCTCAAGACTTTGCTTGATTCTATTTCTTATTCAATTGTCTCAAGTCAATTATTTGTAAGGGTAAAAAATAAAGAATGTTCAGTGGAATGAGCAGGGGGAACTGAATCATTTTTATTCTGGAAAAAATATCATCCGTGGATATAAAGGAATTACAGCATTTCAAGAATAAGCCCTTTATATGATATGTGTTTTTTATTTACACAGTTTGCTTAACATTCATTATTTAAAAGGTAACTAAAACTCGTCTCTACTATTACACTTAATAGTATATTTTCTAGCATCATTACCCAGTTAGGAGTCATAGTCTGTCTGAGAATTTACTTAACGTGAGTGAGATTTTATAGATTTTAATTTTTACATGTTTTGGCACAAATGCATTCTTTGGAGAGGTGACTGGCTAATTTTATTAAATAGTCTAGATTTTTTCTAATGCATACTATTTTGCATTAATATGTAGTATGATGAGAAAAATCACTTATTTTTTGAAGCATTATTGTTAGGCCCATTTCATCATGAAGTACGAAATAAAAAATTAATCTACATATATTATTACTCTATTCTATCAGTCTTTACTCATGTGACTGTATTAGCTAAATTAGTGCACATTCATAAGGGCTTTATAAAGGCAAAATGTTTTTTTTTTGTTAAATCCACCCTTCTCATCAATCATTATTAATATGCTCATAAAATTCTGCTTGGCTTTGGACAGGCACTAGCCTCTACTCTAAGTTCAAAATTTTCCAAATTTATTTGATTACAGAGGCCATTTTGAATAGAATTTCATAGCATTGGAATTTAATGGAACACCATTTCAGAAGCATTGCCTTGAGATAAGACCTTTGTGTTTAAGACAAAAAAGAATTTTGAAAGTATTATTTATAAAGCCCTGCATGTGTCTGAAAAGTAACTAAATTCTGGATTTCATTGTCACAGTTTTAAACATATAACATATTCTCAGGTGTCTTACAAAGCATGACCAATCACGTAGCCACTATCTCTGTTTTCATAAGAAAATGACAAACATCAAGATCATATGGATTACTAAAATTTTAATATTGATATGGTAAACAACAATAAGAAGCAGAATGCTAAGTGGAATTATTGAGGTGGGGAATCAATTGTTGAGACCTGGGGTCTGTCCTAGCAGACTCAAAATACTTTAAATCTAACTCACGAACCAAAAGAACAATTCTCATGTGAGAATATGATGATTATCTTGTTTATTATTCATAGAATCACTCTGCCTTTCCAAATCTTGGGATCTTAATCATTAGAAAAAGCATTTACTATATTGTCTTCTGGTTCTCCTTATGTATGTATGACGTGTATTGCCACATCATATATAGAGGCAATACAGATTTTGAAAACCTTTGCTTATATAAGCTTTAATTACTGAAATATAGCTTTATTTTATAATAGTTGACTGACCAAATTTTGTGTAATTTTGAAGGGTTTTGTTTTGTTTTGCCTGCCACGTGGGAGGCAAAGACATCTAATGTATATTGCAGGAATACTAAGAAAAAAATTTTAAACATTCCTTGTTATCTGCATATAGTATAGTATTGTATTCATATCGCTCAATTGCTTAATTATCAACACCATTTATATGATTATCTGCTCAATAGACTTTACAGATTTCCTTAAACATACAACTCAACATTCCTAAATCATTTTCCTCACCACATTCTGAAGCTTTATTCTATATACTTCACACTCAAAATTTTATTAAAAACACATGGCTATCCAATATAAATTGTTATATTGTTATAGATTTAAAGTATGATTGCTTAGTATTTTTTGCTCATTATCTTTACATATACTATCATTCCATTCTTTCTAGTGTGACTGAGACCAATGAACCTAAAAATATTGTTGTACTCAAGAATGGGGCTAAAAGATGAGTAAAAGTCACCTGCCTTCAAGAAGCACAAGAGCAAGTTTCCCAACTTTTGACTAATGTTTGCCAGTCTACTAAAATAGTACACTAGACTTTTCTTTCCATACTCCATATATACCCTTTAAGGTAATGAAAATTAAGGTTATGCAAAGCTAATCGTTTTAAAGTAGAATGTTCCTTTCCAGGTCCAAAATACTTGACAGTTAGCAGTCTTCATTGTTCAACACACACTTTTATGGTTTTCCCTTCTTAATAGTGGTTCTGGTTGTAATGTACACAAAGATATTCAGGTCAAGAAATTCCAAAGAGAAATGGTTGTTACTTTTGATCACTGGTACCATCATTCCCTCTTCCTTCCCATAACTCACTTTTTTCTTGATTTTTGTGGGAATCACCTATCTATACTGAAATTTTGGTGCAATGAATGATATCTTTGATAATAGCATTATGTTTTACTTGGAAACTGGCTACACTTTCTATGTAGAATTCTATGCTGATATAATTTTGTGATTTTTCTATTCCTATATTTTCCCATTTACAATATCTGACATTTCCATGGATACATTTTATTTCTCAACCACACTGAAAATTCTATATGTTAGATGTATCTAAAATGAATACTTAAACTTTTTGAGTGAGCTCTCACTTTAACATCAAGATTTTACCACATATTTTCTGTTGAAGTGGATATTTATCTGATTTACTGGGTATATAATATACCCTTTTCCTTTTCAGAGTTATAGGATTTAAACAAAGGAAAATTTAAGTTCTAGATTTACATTGAAGACTTTATTTGAATTTAATATCATGGATTTTAGACAAAATCTATAGAAATTGAAACATGCACTCAAAGAAACTTAGAAGTTGTTTAGCCCAATATTTCACTCAGTGTATTAATATTACCTGCTGAATCCATGAAAAGTGATCACCCAGCTTCAATTAAAAGGTTTGCAGGCATACAGTGAACTCACCACTTACAAGTAGCTCATAGAGGTCTTAGACATCTTCATTTGTTAGTAAGTTTAGCTATAGAGAAAAAGTCTCTATGAATTGTGTTCTTGACATTTTTCTTAATCTATGAATTGGCAACATTCATACCAGAAGAGCAGCCAGAGAGAAGAATGGCATATATGTTCAAATCAAGTCATGTTATCACAATGACTTAGATTTATTTAGTGCCTACTGTCTCAGGCATACTGTCCTAAATACTTCATGTGTTATCTTGTTTAATCATACACATAAGATAGGTACCATTATTACAGAAACAGAATAACAAAGGCACTGAGACATTAAGTGACTCACCAAAGTTCACAAAGTTAGTAAATGATAGAGACACTCCAGATTCTACATTTTATTTTATTTTTTAAATTTTTAAAAAATGTTTTAATGATTATTTTTGAGAGCGAGCGAGCGAGCGAGAGAGAGAGCAAGCACAGAGGATGGGCAGAGAGGGAGACACAGAATCTGAAGCAGGCTCCAGGCTCCAAGCTGTCAGCACAGAGCCTGATGCAGGGCTTGAACTCACAAACCCTGAGATTATGACCTGAGCCTTAGTCGATTGCTTAACCGACTGAGCGCCCTGTCCACATTTTAATACTTAGATCATATTCTTAGCATCTGAACTGTTCAGGGCCCTAGAGAGAAAGAAAGGGCTGGCAGCTGCCTGACAAACACATGAGTTCTGCAGTCGAGTTCTATGTCAACACTGTTTTTGTTTTTTTCTCCTTTTTTTCTTAAGCTGTGCTGAGTGGGTTTTATTTTTTTTTGCAACCATAGATCCCTGCCTTTGAAAAAGATTTGATTAATCATCTTATTCTAAGTTCTGACTGCATAAAGAACTCTGAGTGTTACAGATTCATTGTTGAGATTCTAGGTGCAAAGCAAAACACATCAACTTGGAAATTATCTACTGCTTTATGTAAAAACCTTTTCCTTTGAGGACATCCAAGTTATATTGAATTTATATGTTTATGAAAAATTGCATAGGGAGATATCACATTATGGTTTGCATTAGAATTAATACTGAGGAGGCAGGCATAACCAAGTGGCCTTACAAATGGGTTTATGATGCAGTTTTTGCCATGGGGTGCTCTAGAAGTTATCACATTTCTCGGCATTTTCATTAGCCTCGAAAGTCAATGACTAAGGCTCTTCTCATCAGTTCCTATTCTTGGTTTTTCAAAAAGAATGACATTTGTACTCACAGCTCTGTGACAACAGGATAGAATTAGGGTTGTGTGTCTCCTTTGGAAGGAACAGAACATAGGAAATTGGCAGGAGAAAATGAATAAGAGTCTGTGTAGCAGAGGAGGAGGTAGGAGGCATGCATTTGTGAGGAAGAGAAGTCAAGTGTACAATCAGAATATACCTCAAAAGGGAACCATATGGGACACTTAATCAGAAATATAAAATTATGCACAAAAATTCACCCCCTTCAAATCTTATGGCCTTTTGTCTGCTTTCCTTAGTTGTGCAAAGTTGGCCCACTGATTATACTTACCAGCTAGCTCAAACATAATCTCCTTTGGCAAGCCAATCTGAATCAAGGCAGAATATATAATTAAACAGTCTCTGCCTAGGATAGTAGGAAGTAGTGAGGCTAAACTGGAATTGGGTGCCCCATTGCTGTCAATTGGAGGGGTTGGCTTTTAGCAGTGTTTTTCAACAGCAAGTCTGATTCAAGAGTTGGCAGACTGTGGTTGACCCATGGGTCTCTACCATTGTTCTCTCAAGTCTAACCTCTTTTTTTCTTGATAATGTGAGTTATATGCCTGCATTCATGAGCCTAATTTTCCCAGCCTCACTTTCTTCTGCTATTAGGACGACTTTATACCTGTCTCCACATACTGATCACTGGTTGTAGAATTCTCTGGCTCCCCTATCCATGAATGTTGGGGCACAGCCATGTTCTTTACAGTTTCCTTCCCTGGGGAGAGGAGTCTTTGAACTTCAGCCCAGGAGCTAAAGTCCTGCTATCCTAAAGTGGATCATATTTGTAGTAACTTCTAGCTCACCTAGACTATAAGTTATCATCCATCATGCACCCTCCATTCATTAGGTTGGGGTCCTAATTCATGGTATGGATTCTTCCTAATTATTACGAGTGTTTGTCATATGTCCTCTAATATTCAGTCTGATATGAATGTCCTATTATCTCTGCAACTGGCTAACACTATTCATCTTGTACAAGAATTGCCACACTACTAATTGTTTTCCTCTCATTCTTAGATTACAAAGACCTTGAGGGGTGAAACCATGTCATAGTCTCCTGGGATCCACACAGAGTGTTCCTATAGTCTATTTCTTTCTGACAAATTAAGTCTACTTGCAGAATCATTGGCTCATATTCACACTGCCCTGTCTGAGTGTGATCAAATTATCGTGTATTACTGTTTGGCACTTCATGTTACTAAGTGATAGTTTAAATTATTTTGAAGTTGTTTAATATCATTATTTTTTTAATCATATGCCAGAAGCTCAAAAATCCTCTAGTGCTTCCCTTAGAATTTGATTAAAACTAAGATTTAGTGCAAACCATGCCACTTGGATATGTGGTGTGAGTGTAGTTTTGATTCAAATTTTAAAGTATATAAACATCAACTTTTAAAATTCATTTTATTAAAATATGAAAACTTTTTTTCTATATGGAAAATTAGGAAATTGTGATTTGTTTTTCTTATCCTGTCCACGTTGTGTATTTGTAGGAGAAGAGGTGTAAGGAAGTGGATGGTGCATTGAGTAATACCTATTCATGTTAATGCAGGATTGGAAATTTTCTTTGCTTTGAGGAAACTATGCATTTCAGTTATGTTTGGAGTATTTCCTCATATTTTATAACTTAATCTCCTTTTTCCATTCCACCCTCCAAACACATATACTTTTATGTTCTCTGATTCTTCTGATCGAGGCAAAAATTTTACACCCAGAGTGAGAAGGTGGTATAAATATGCTTTGTGCTTCCCAGGTACTTTTGTGTGCTCAAAACAAAGTGAAAATAAATTGTTAAGGGAGCTAGAAAACTGTCTTTTAATGAAGGATAAGCTAACATTAGAAGTATCTATTTAACTACATGTTCAAACATTATTATCAGCCTACTTACATGTTGCTGGGCTGCTGTCTAAACCAGTATAATCTTTCACCCAGGCCAGAAAACAGATTGTTGTTCCCTTCCTTACTCTTGATGATTTAAAATGGAACATGCAAATTTGTCAAGCATTTTAGTATATATATTTTGATAAAATAAGTCAAACTGTAGTAACAATTTCTGCCATCAAATAAAGTACCTGATAAACCTTTTGTCCATTTTACTATATGAATGTTTATCTTTTTATTGTTTATATAGGTTTTTATATATTCTGAGTGTTAAATATATACATATTACAAATACCTTACTTCAGATAAAGGCTTTCTGGGGCGCCTGAGTGGTTCGGTCGGTTAAACGACCGACTTCGGGTCAGGTCATGATCTCGCTGTTGACAAGCCCTGCGGCATGGGGCTCTGCTGACAGCATGGAGCCTGGAGGCTGCTTCGGATTCTGTGTCTCCCTCTCTCTCTGTCCCTCCCCTGCTCACATTCTATCTCTCTCTCAAAAATAGATAAACATTAAAAAAAAAAAGTAAAGGCTTTCTTTTTCATTTTTTATGTAGTGTCTTTTGATAAATGGTTCTGAATTTTAATAGCTGAATTTATTAGTTATTTCCAATTTTTGTTGTTTGTTTGTTATTTCTTGCTTAATACATCCTTCTCATCCCCAAGATCATAAAGGTACTATCCTAAATGTCTCTCAGCACTGTCCAATAGACTTTCCTCTACTGATGGAAATATTTTATATCTGGCACTGTCCAACATGATAGTTACTAGCCACATATCGCTTTTGAGCATTTGAAATGTGAATAGTGTGATTGAGAACCTAAATTTTTAAGTTTAATTTTAAGCAATTTAAGTTTAAATGTAAGTAGATTTATGTGGCTGTTGGTTGGATAGCTCGACTATAGCTTTGTTTTCTCATAAGTGGTGATTCATTTATTCTTTATTTTTCTTCATGGTGTGAGGGGAAGATCTCATGTCATATTTTCCAATACGGGTGACCAGTGCTTTCCCCTACTTATTGGTAATGCAAGTTTTGGAATAAAAATAAATTCTGTGTGTGTGTATTTATTTCCTAGCTTTCTATTCTGTTTCTTTGGTAAATTCATCTATCCTGGCACTAGCACTTCCCCATCGCTGTAAAACAAAACTTGGTATTTAGTAATCTACGTTCCTCTCCATTTGTTCTGGTTTAGAACTGACTTTGCCATCCCTGGCCTTTGATCTTTCAATACATTTTAGACTTAAGTTTCAAGTTAAAAAAAAAGGATTTTTCATTGCATTTGAATCAGTACATCAATTTGGCAGTTTTAAGATATTGATGCCCTCAATTCATGGGTATGGTTTATCTCTATTAATTCAGGTTTTCCTTCATGTCTTGCATTTTTAAAATTCACATCTGAGAACAATTTGCCATAGTTTGTAATATTTTTAAGAAAGAACTATATAATGAAGATATATGTTGTCTTTTAAAATTACATATATTTTGTGCTTATGTATAAATAATTTATTCTTGTATGATGATTTTTTATCTACCAAACTATGTAATTGATTCTAGTATTTTATTTGTAGATTTTTATCCTATGCAGATAGATGTATCTGTAATCTGTGTATAAAAATAATTTTGTTTCTGACCCCTTACATATAATTTCTTTTTCTTGTGCCTTACTGTTTTGCCTGGGACTCCTAATAAAACATTGTATAGATCTGATAGTAGCAAACATTTTTGTCCTGTTCCTAATCTCTTACAGTGATAACAGTAAATATGATGTTACATATTTTTATTTGTTTTTTTTATAGATTTTATTCATGAGATTAAGGAATTTTTCTTCTAATGTTAGGTTGGTAGGATTTTCAAGTGATTTTATGATTTTTCCTGGATTCTATTAATGTGGTGAATGATAATAATTGTTTTTTAAATAGTAATGTGTGTATATATGTATGAATGTATGTTTTGACCCTCAAGTTTGTGACTTGCTCTCATTATTCATAGGTATTTTAAGTTATTTGTTAATACAGTGAAAACCAATGATCTCACTAACCAATTCAAGAGTTAAAATACTAACAGAAATTGAATCTTACCTGTGTTCCTCTCCCTAGCATCATTCTTTCTTCCCCATTCTGCACCCCTCCCAACTCTTTCAGAGTTAATCACAATTAGAAATTTTATATTTATTATTCATTTGCCTTTTGGTTTTGTTTGGTTTTAATAATAAGTTATATATGGGCAAAAGTTTTTAATGTTCAGTTCCTGTACAATTCTTCATGGTCTCTTATTTCCTTAATCACATTTTAATCCTTTCCTTTTAAAGCATATTTAATTTATATTTTCTCTTTGATGATTTTGTTATTTAATGTCTTGATGGACCTGGTTCTCTGTAGTTCTCCTGGTTCTTGCTTAATAATGCCTTATACGTGAGCATTGCTTAGATCTTTGTCATGTGAGAAGTATTTGAGGTTTGGGCTAGGCTTTTAATTGAGTGAATTTACATTTCCTTTTGCCAGGAACCTAGGGCATTACCCAACACTGTAAACTGTTTTTAGATGTTTGAACTACCTTGATAATATGAAATGAGCTGCAAAGCTATGTGAGAGATGACTGTTGGTCATGAATCCTCGAGTGATTTTTTGTTGATGCTGTTCCTCTTCACTAGTGCCAGGTTTAGACTTGCCAGGTTTAGATTTTTTTTTTTTTTTTTTGCAGTTGCCAGCTGTGTGAGGTGTGTGTGTATGTGTGCGTACTCTTATAGACTTACTTCTACAATGATGATATAGTTTTATTGGGTTACAGGAGGGTCTATCACCTTTTGGAGACTTTCCATCTCTGGCTGACTTTGTGAGTTGTGATCTTTGCAAGCACCCTTTGGGCTGTGAAATCTTAAGTCCATCCAGTTCATCAAATGTCCCAAGAGAAAACCTGAATAACATACTCCTCGTAACCATCTGGTTTCCCCATTGAGTTAGTTTTATTCTCTGGATATTTCTTTCTATCTATTTTTCCTATTTTATGTGCAATTTTTAGTTTCTTTTCCATGGAGGGATTTTTTTTTTTATACTACAAAACACAGAGACTTGTACAAATTAACTCAAATAATAAACTCAGTGATTGGAGGGGCGCCTGGGTGGCTCAGTCGGCTAGCATCCGACTTCGGCTCTGGTCATGGTCTCACAGTTTGTGAGTTTGAGCCCGGTGTTGGGCTCTGTGCTGACAGCTCAGAGCCTGTAGCCTGCTTCAGATTCTGTGTCTCCTTCTCTCTCTGCCCCTCCCCCACATGTGCTCTTCTCTCTCTGTCCCTCAAAAATAATTAAATGTTAAAAAAATTAAAAAAAAAATACTCAGTGACCGGAAATACAGAGGGATTTCTTGAAGCCTGATTTCAGGAAGTACAGTCAGATCTTGCTGGAATGTAAGGCAGGGCTGATTTTCCCCAGGGGCTGCCCAGTTTGCATGTTGTTGAAATGCTAAATGACCTCATACTTCTAGCATCCAACACAGTCCAACTGACTGAGTCTCTCCATGTAGTTCTTCAAATTCTTGAGATAGAAAATAAAATTGTCTTTGTCTTACCTATAGATGGTAGTAAAGTGGCTTACTATTTCAGAACAGTATACCTTTGTGGTTAGAGTTCAAGCTCAGCAGCTGGACTAGGTGGATTTGAATTTCAGCTCCAAATCTTGGCTAGCATTGTAATCTTAGGAAGCTTTCTTAATGATTCTGTGACTCAGTTTCTTCATCTGTAAAGGGGGATGATGATGATAGTAACTACCACATAGTTGTGGCGAGGAATAAATGAGTTACTACCTGTGAAAAGTACTAAGTAAAAGTGATGACTGTGTATGGTAGCTACTCAGTAAATGTTCATTATTTCTTTCCCTTCACTTGATGTAATTGCTGGTCCAATTATCTATGGCCTGGGGTTAGGATCATGTGGTACAAGCCTGTCTATCTAGGTATGTTTCATCACCATCATCTAGAAGCAAATTGAAAGAAAGGGAGGCAATAGAAAATATGTCTAATGTAGCCTGGTAAATTAGAAACAAAACAACTTGTCATTTTGGGGAAGACGTTTTTTATGTGATTTCCTTTACATAAAATATGCTTGAGTAATAAAATTGTTACCTAAAGAGACAGAAATTTTTCTAAAAATTTTATATTGACTGATGTTTATTATGTATAAAATTTCAGAGCTGATATATTTATTTCAATTTATCATATGTTTAGTGACAAGGATATTTCTTATTTTGCCTCTAGACTTTCAAGCTCATAGCTGATGACAAGTCGGTCAGATTGAGTCACAAAGAAAACAAATATTGTTTGGTAAAAACTAAAAGGATATAGATTTTAACCAGGACAGTTTTAATTTCTTTGCCACTGAGTAAAATAGATTTAACTTTCCATCTGAAAATATTTCATGTGGGAGTTCAATATGTACCAACAAGAGACTTTGTTCTACAACATCTATAAATATTATTTAATATACTTTTTTTCTACTCTCTAGAACATGGAGAGAAGTTGTTTAAAGTACTCGACCTTTAAATGCAGAGTATATAAATTAATTCATGTTATTACTTCAGTTTCACAGCTGAGTTGTCTTGCAAATAAAACTTTTCCCTCATTAGAAATGAAGCCAATCTCATAGTTCCCTGTAGGTCTCATATCACTTACACCATGCTATGCTTCATATGTTGACCTGGCACCCAAGAGAGTTTATGCACAATTGGTGAATTAAACCAGAAATAATTTCCTTTGGCATTATGTCACAACCTCAATGATGAAAAAAATCCATTAATTTCTTTTGCATTTAATAAGAAAATTTAAATGAATCCTTTCAGAAGTACATAAAATTTGATTGGTCAGTATTTAGATTTCTCATGCTATGAAAAGTACATACGCCTTTCTTATGTAAACTGTGTAATCATGCAATTGTCTATGTGTAGGTATGTACTAGTCTTTTGATTTATATTTATTTATCTTTTCATGTCTGATGTTTGTCATTAATTTTACTAGAGAGAAGCTTTAGCCTCCTAAGGAAAGAATTTTTTTTACCTTTCAGTAATGACGTATTTTTGCCCACAAAGCTTCAGAGGAAGTAAGATTAAATATGAGGGCTCTCTCTGGATAAATCTATCATCTTTACTTAGTTCCTATTCTTTTTTACACATTTGACAGTCTTCCTCCCTATCTTTGTCTCCTTCATAGACTCTACTGTTTTTTTTTAATCACCCAACACTATTTCTCAAATCTCTGCTTTTTTCCTTCCTCACGCATTTTTTTTTTTTTTTTTTTCCAGCGACACTCTTGTCTTCAGAGTTTCAGCTTGGCCTTTCCAAGCAGATATTTTCCAGGTCTACAAATCTTGCCCTAATTGACCGCCTTTGTTTCATTCCTGCATGGCCATTTTCCCTCTTATTGCTGTTCATCCATTCATTAATATTGATCCACTCTTCCACACTGGAAGCACAAGGTCATTCTTGACACTTCTAACCACCTACATCCAAATTTTCATCAAACCCTGAAGACTCGATAACCCTCTCCCTTCTCTCTTTTGTAATTCTCCATATCACCCTCAAAGCAATTATACTAAAAAACAAAACTAAATTATGTCCCTCCCATGCTTAAAAATTGACCCTCTGCTTACTGTTGTAACCCTTAACTTTCCTTTTACTATCAAGTACTGTCATACATTTTCAGTCTTCATTCTTGCTCTTTCTGATCATGCATCCAATGATTCAGGGCCATCATGTGCTAGACTCCTTCAAGAATTATGACTTTGAATATTCTGCTCTTTGTATCTGAAATGCTCTATCAAACCCTTTCCTCTAACTGCTTATCTTTCATGATTACATTCCATTGTCACTTCCTCTACAAAATTATGCCAGAGTCCCATAGGAAGTCTTCACAGGAACTTAATATCACCCGCATTGTAGCTTTTAGCACATTCTACTATAATTAGATGCTTATATAATCCATCACCCCTACCATGTAGTAAAGGAAAAATACATCATATTCTTTTGGCATATGTGTTTTAATCTAGCACTTAGCTTAGGGCTTTCCATATGGTAAGTCCTCAATTACTGACAAAATGAATGAATCAATTAATTAATGTCCCATCAGCACTCAGATTAAATTTTCCTATCCTTAAAATAAAGAAAGAAATAATTTCTTTTTTTAAAGATAGAAATAATTTCTTTTTTTAAATTTTTAAAAATATTTTTTAAAGTTTATTTATTTTGATAGAGGGTGAGTGAGAGAGCAGAAGATGGGTAGAGAGACTGGGGGAGAGAGAATCTCAAGCAGGCTCCTTGCTGTCAGCATGGAGCCCCATGCGGGGCTCGAACCCACGAACCATGAGCTCATGACTTGAGCCAAAACCAAGAGTTGGATGCTTAACTGACTGAGCCACCCAAGTTCCCCAAGATAGAAATAATTTCTTAGAATTACTACATTGAGTCTCAAAGACTCTTCTATTTTCATTTATAAAACAGTTTGTCTTTAGTCAATGTATCTCTCTACCTATTCATCTGCCTTAGTTAGTTGCACTGTTGTAACAAAAATCTCATAAACTGGTCACTTAAACAACATTTATTTCTGCCAATTCTGGAGATTGGGAAGTCCCTCATCAAAATGCTGATTCCTAGTAAGAGCCCTTTTCCTGGCTTGCAGATACTCATCTTCTTGCTGTGTCCTCAGATAATGAGACAGAGAGACAGAGACAGAAAGAGAGAGAGAAGGAGAACAGGTTCTCTGGTCTCTTCTTATAAGGACACTAATCCCATTATGAGGACCCCTACCCTCCCACCCCCATGACCTCATATAAACCAAATTACCTCCCAAAGACGCTACCTAATATCATAGTGGAGATTATGGCTTTAACATATGACTTTGGGGACACAAACATTCAGTCCATAATGTTTTTCATCTGACTGTATCTGTCTCCATTTTTGCCATATGCAATGGTAGAACAGTACTTGGACAACCCAGTTTTTTCAAATGATAATAATCAAATTTTCTATCTAGAAGCTATGTGCCTGACTATTAAAATGATATGCCCTTCTCATATTTGTTTAAAACACTATATTATGACTAGTGTCCATATTATATATTAAATTACAAAAATTATTTACACATAAGTGGGGGTACCTGGGTGGCTCAGTGAGTTAAGATTCTGACTCTCGGTTTTGGCTCAGGTCATGATCTCAGAGTTCGTGATTTCGAGCCCTGCATCAGGCCTGTGCTGACAACATGGAGCCTGCTTGGGATTCTCTCTCTCTCCCTCTCTGACCCTCCCCTGCTTGCTGTCTTTCTCTTTCAAATAAATAATTAAACTTAAAAAAATTATCTATACATAGATAATAAAATGAAAGAAAAAAGTTGTTTTATAAGCAACTTTTTTTTAAAAGTTTATTTATTTTATGTAATCATCTACACCCAACATGGGGCTTGAACTCACAACTCCAAGATCAAGAGTAGTATGCTCTTCCAACTGAGCCAACCAGGTGGTTCTGTTTTGTTTTGTTTTTTAATGTTTATTTATATATTTTGAGGGAAAGAGAGGAAGAGAGAGAGAGAGAGAGAAAGCATGAGTTGGGGAGGGACAGAGAGAGAGAGGGCGGCAGAGAATCCCATCTAGGCTCAGCATTTGTCAGCGCAGAGCCTTATGCAGAGCTCAAACTCATGAACCATAAGATCGTGACCTGAGTGGGACATGCAAGAGTGGGATGCTCAACTGACTGAGCTACCCAAGTGCCACCAGGTGCCTCTGTTTTATGAACAATTTCTAAATGGAAGTGGTTGATGATATTTATAAATCATGGTTCTAAAAATCCTCCTCTGCAAAAGATTTCAGAATGTGTGCCTATGTAGAATTTCTTAAACTTCACATTTTATTGTCATTTCCCAAATATGTTATACAACTTTCTGTATCCAGACTTTTGATCTCTCAATGTAGTATATCTTCTTTTGCAGTCTGTACCTACTGATACTAAGCCTGTCCTTCAAGAGCAGCTTAAATTCCACCATTCTTAATAATGTGTATCCTCATGACCCCAATGAGAATAATCTGTTTCCCCTTTTGAATTTTCATAACACTCAGTGATTGAATAATATTTAGAACTCATTGTATATTATCTTGCTTTTTAAAATTTTATGCATTTCATGTAAACTTTTTGAAGAAAAAGGTTTACATCTTTTTATGATATATGGAAGGCACTAAGATGGCTTATACACAGTAGGTCCAAATCAAGTTGTTGAAGCAAGGAACAAAGAAGTGTGAACTGGATTGGCCTTGTGTGAATTGTGATCTTTCCTGATTCTCCCTTGCTTCTCTGTCTGCTCCACACAAAGCTCTGCAGAATGGTAGCTTCCTTTTGTTACTTTCCTTGATGTGGTGCATTTCCTCTTGGGAAGCTCAGTCCTTGCTTGACCTTGAGAATTATTATAACTTAACATCAAATTGCATATATTGATTAGCTAGTGGAACACTCCTAAAATAGGAGCATTTCTGCCTTTCATAGTGAAAGTGTAATCCAGAACATTTTCTGGACAGCAGTAGTTTGACATAATTGGAATTCTATGCTTTAGAAGCACTGTTTACCAGTGGTATGAAAATTGGAAATTTGCTAAGCCTCTTTGAGGCTGTTTTCTCTTCTGCAAAAGGTAGGTGGTGAAACCTCTCTTAGCAGCATTGGTTGTTGCAACCAGCATGGAACATATGGAAAATGAATGAAACACACTTGGAAATTACTTGGCTCATAATGGGTGTTCAAAGCAAGTCAGCTGCCTTTTCCATGGATGAACAATTGAAGTGATTTTTATGTAGCACAGTCAAATAACACTAGAGAAAATCTAACATAGTAGCTCTGTGACCTAACATTTTGGAAGTGCTATTTCAATGAATATATATGCATTTAATCTTTAGTAGAGTTTTTTTTTCACAGTATCTATTTCATAATAAACTTGTAAGATCAGAATTTAATCTTTCCCAGTGCTAGTTAAAGGTTATGCCAATTCTCTGATAAGAAGATGAAATGACTTGGGGCTCCTGGGTGGCTCAGTCAGTTGAATGTCCGATTCTTGGTTTTGGCTTAGGTCATAATCTCAAAGTTTGTGAGATTGAGCCCAGCGTGGGCTCTGCACTGAGGGTGCATAGCCTGCTTGGGATCTCTCTTTCTCTGCCCCTTCCTGCTCACGCTCTCTCTCTCTCTCAAAACAAATAAATAAAGATTTTAAAAAATGATGAAATGTTTAAAATCAGTGGTTTTGTGGTCTCCATAGGGGAAAGGCCTTCGGTTTCCTTTCTGTCAAATCATATATTTAGAAACATATATTACATTTGTTTCGACGATAAATAGCCAAAAAATTTGTATTGTATTCTATATGTATTATATTCTTTTTCAATAGGAGATGTGTGTAGTTATGTATTAATCACTTAGGTAGTCATAGTATATTTTTTATTAAAAGTCAAAATTAGAAATGTTTCAGAATAGTTCAAGGTGAGGTAGGGATTGATGGAATGTGCTTTCAAACGGCATCAATTTGGCTTCCTGAGGAGTTTGACAAACTAGAAACCTATTCCTTCTACTGTTATTAATAGTTGAGTTTATTTTCTTACTGAATTTGGACTCAGATCTCAAGCAAAGACAGAGTTCTGCTGCTGCTAGACTAGGCCTGTGGGAAGGAAAGAGGTTCCATTCTGGGCATTCGTTTGTAGCAAAATGTCAAGTCAGTTATCTGCTGAAGACACACCTTAAGAATTCTGAAAGATCAAACTTGAAATAGGTGGAGACATCTGCAAGAAAAGAACTTTGGATTCAACAAGGCAAGGAAATATTATGGTTCACGGTGTCTGTTATGTATTATTTTTGTACCTGCCTCACTGATCCATTTAAAACATATATTGAGTGCTTTCCATGTTCAAAGCACTGTTCTACACAGAGGTGGTTGAGAAAATAAATATCAAGAAAACCTGGTCTGTGCCCATAAGGAGATTAAATTACTATGTGCATATTTGCATGCATGTTTGTGTGGGGTGTGGTGGGGTGTGGGAATAGTCAAATAAGCAAATAAGTGACTGCCCTGTAATATAAGAGAGAGAGAAAAAAATTTGAAAAGGGAGGGGTCACATTTTGATGGCAAAGATATGTTGACATTGGGAAATTAAAGGCCGTTTGGGTGAGTGAAAGCAGCAGATGGAAGCCTGGGGCCTGGACACAAAGGCCAGGAAGGAAAGGGTTGCATTAATTTAACTTCATTGTAGATGTGAATGGGAGTAAAGTGGTTGGAAGCTAAATGCTAGAATTTGGTATTATTTCACTTTTAGGCACATTTCACAAAGTGTCATTTTAAATTTGTAACTTTAATTAGAAAAGGGAGGGAATCATTTTTTCCAACCCTGATTTTCTTTAGATTCTTTAAACCAATCTGGGTTTCTCAACTTCAGCACTGTTGATATCCTGGACTGGATCATTTCTTTTATGGGGGCTGTTTACTAGTGAGGCCTGGAAGGCCGCCAGGCTACAATATTTAAAGCATGTAGTTTAATCTTGCACTTGTGTGACCCTAAGAATGAGTGAGGGCCTCCTTAAATTTTAAGTCCTAGGCACCTCCCTTGATTCACCATAGTTTGCAGCAGCCTCCATCCCCTAGAAGCCAGTAGTACCTTCCTAGTTGCGACAGCCAAATATGTCTCCAAACAATGCCAAATGTCCCTTGGGAAACAAAATCACCCCCAGGTAAGAACCACTGCAATCTATGTGAAATAATTCAGCATATTTCTTTTTCAGTTGTAAAATGTCCGGAAAAGCAGCCAGCAGTGTGACCTTTTTCGTACTGAAGGTAGCAACTAAATACAGGTGTATTTTGGGCAGCCTATGAGTGCCTGAAACACGCTTGGTACTCAAGGTAGCAGTACAGGTGTATTTTGGGCAGTGCAGGTTTTCAGAGCGAGCTATGGAAAGAGACGGCTGTGACTAATGGCCTGGGGGACATTGGCATTAGGAATAGACAGAGGTTTGTAACCTTCAGGTTACCTACTGTGAGGAATCCATCGTGCCACTAATAATGTACCTGAATTCTAGCCCGTGGCTGCATGGAAGAATAATGATTCTGTTGTTAATCTTGGGGTGGAGATGACAACATTTCCAGGAACTTTTTCCTGGTCCTTGAACATATGCTCAAAAAATCTATAATGCGCATGTACTTTATTTTCTTTTTACAAAATTTGACAGTCTTCTTGGTTAATACTTCATTATGCTATTTATATTTGTTATTATCGATTCTGCTCTTCCCTACTCTATTTTCTGGGATTGGTGAATCTGTGGCATTTGGGCAGTTGCAGTTTGTACAGACGTGGCTGCCGATAAGGTTACAGATCCATCAGACCCCAGCGGGCTGCTAATCATATCAGTGAGTGCAAGGTCACAAAGCACATCATAGTGTATGCTATCCATTTTCATGGTAAGGGTTAAATAAGAGTGATACGGTGCTTTGCAGTAGAGTGTGGTTCCTAAGTTTCTGTGTGTCTCACATCCAGTAACGTGTCAAGTAGCATGTTGCTTCATATCTTTTTGCATCACTTACTACGAAAGTTGGTACATGTTAATAAAAATAGCGAATTAAAACAAGTTGAGTTTTGCAGGTCACCGACTTCTGCCAGGCAGTGTCCTGTGTGCTCTATTTGCATTCATTTCTTAGTAATCCTTGGTGGTGGTTAATAACATTCCCTATTTAATGGATTTGGAAACTAAACTTAGCTAGGTTCGTTAACTTGCCCATAGTCAGATAGTTAAGATCACTTGATTTCAGATCTGTAAACTCTGGAGTCCATGTTACTTAAATACTATTTCAGAGCTGCTTGTAGATGGCCTTGCAGATTGTGCAGCCGCAATTCCAGGTGGCCCAGTATATTTCGTGCACATTGCAAGTGCTCTGAGATGATACTGGTAGGCACACAATAAGTGCCAAGTGAATTCCAAGGCATTTAAGTGTTATTTATTTTTACATTTTTATTCTCAATGACATATGGTGAGTGATGGGGCACTGTCTCCCCCCTTCCATCCTCCCTTCCTTTTTCTTTTCTTGCTTGCTTTCTGCGGGGACCATGCTTAGCAATAAATTCCATTGAGGAAAGGATGGACTTCACTTGAAAGATTGTTCCTTGCCTATTTATTGTGTTTTCTGTATTCTAGTGTAGCCGATGCACTGAGGAGAATGAAACTACCCCGTTAGAACTATTCCTATAGCTAGTGTTAGTGAAAATTGTATAGTGCCACCAGAGTTCTTTTTCTGAAGCCTGAGGCTAGAATATTGTCTCACCATTATTTATTATTGTCATGGAGCCATTAGCTTTTGCCATTAGAAACTATAGTTATACTAAAGGTGTTACAGCGGAATGTATGTGCTCCAAATTCTCATTACATGCTGCTGACCTTTCCCTATAAATCTCAGCTTGGAGTTATCAGCTTTCTACTTGTTGGCCCTAATTGGAAAGTTCTCTGCTATATCCAGGTACAAAATGTACTATCAGAGCTTGAATTTCTGCCCCTTATTAACATTGCCTTTGTGACTTATTTCCTCAATTCTCTTTCCATTGGCAATCCCGCTGAAACAAATTCCTTAGTTTTATATACAAATTGAGCTTATGGTAGAACACATTACAAATCATGCAATGCCATAAACTCAGAGAGCACAGTCTAACACTTTTACCATTAGAGGATATTAAAATGTCCTTTACTAATTAATTACTCACATGCCATTTTTTTACTTAATAACATAGAAATAAATTCATGAATTTTTAGCAGTCGTTTTATAGTCTGAAAGTCCAAGTGTCAGTTATCAAGTAGCAAATTTCATGAAGGGGTTCCATGGAGTTGTTTTATAATTTCCTGAGACCTACCTGTACTTCAGATGGATTCCAGTTTGGCAAGATTTGTGTAATCCAAAGATGGTAGAAGGAATGTTTGTGACTTGATTCATCTCAGTCTATGAGAAAAAATATTTCCCCAAGAGAA
The DNA here is from genome assembly GCA_028646485.1 of Cryptoprocta ferox. Taxonomy (NCBI): domain Eukaryota; kingdom Metazoa; phylum Chordata; class Mammalia; order Carnivora; family Eupleridae; genus Cryptoprocta; species Cryptoprocta ferox. The sequence goes on along the minus strand of CM053571.1, from coordinate 53,269,029 downwards.
TCTTTCATATTTGCCATTTAGGTCATTTGTTTAAGCTTAAATGGTGAGTTTCCCAAGTGTTTTTTTTTTTACCTTGTTCCTCTTTTATAAGGTAGGAACCCTATATATTGTACTTAGAAACTCTTAAACACTCAAACACCCCTGTTACAGTTTTTTTTTTAGCATATGTTAATAATGATATGCTAGAAATCAGTATTACTCACAGATCCACCTTAAATGCAAACTTAGTCATATTTGTGTTTTCAGTACAGATTTAAATAATTAATGATTTCACAAATCTCAGTTAAATAGCACTTACTTTGAAACAGTTGTGTAGAACATATTGAATGCGAGTTTTATTCTTCTTAGGCTTTTCTTTTTTTTTTAAAATTTTTCTATTAAAACCAGATTAAACAGTTTAAATAAATGAACTCAAGCTTCATGAACTCATGAGATAAAATGATCAACACTGTATAGGTTCTGAATTAAGATGTATGTAGAATTATAGGGATGGTGGGCAAATTCCCCTGGAGACAATAGGTATGTTGAAAGATGAACTGAGGCATATTAAACATTTTAAGAGTTTATTTGAGCAAAAATATATTGAAATTGGGCATTGCCAAACTGCAAGTGGTTAGGAGTGCTCCACCGACAAGAATGTGGGAGACTTTCCTAGAGAAAAGGTGGAGGCAAAGTAAGGAAATTATTTACTGGCTACAGCTAAGGAAATTATCAACTAGCTGCAGCTTAAAGACTAGCTGGCTCTTTGCGATTGGTTATCTGTAGTGTTTTCATTTTGCAACCTTGAGGCATCTACAGGCTGAGATTTCAGTAGGCTTATGGAGGCCACCATAGCATACTAAGCATAAGAGCCACCTCAGTCCAGTGGTCTCTTTAATTATTTAACAAGTAGTTCATACTTACGGAGATATATTATGAATTTGATTACATGAATTTAAGATCAGAGATTTCAGGGTTCATGTAGCACCAGACATGATGTGTTAATCTAAATTGTATTCTCTGAGGACATGGACTTATTATTTTTCAGATACTTGGTAGATTATGAGAAAATAATTCCAGATTTCAAATAATTTACAACTCTGTTTCTATTTCCACTATGGGTCCATATTAGTCAAATACCACTGACATCTTTGCTCATTTCTTTGTAGAGAAAATTGAGACCACATTAAGGGTTAAGAATAGTAAGCGTCAACCCTTTGAGTATTAAAGAAGCTATCAACCAAGTCACACTATTCACTGGTAAATCTAGTCTTTTGTGGTTTAGTAGAAAAGTTACCTTTGTTTCAACCTCAGATTGCCCTTAGTGAAAGAAGCAGGTCATGCTGTGTTCTTTTTATATGCACGCTGGAAGAAAACTGTCACATGTATTTAAAATTTTCAAAAGTACATAAATTTAGTGTACCACAAAATATTAATCTCAAATCTAAAGTATTCTGCCTACATGGCTAGGGCTCAAAGGACTAACAGAGAGCATTTGGGGCCAGAAGGCTCTTTTTTCCCAAATAGTTAGAATATAATAATAGTCAGACATTTTATAGTAACTTGCCATTTTCACCTCTTTGTGTTCTGTGGCTTCCCTTCTCTTTATCATTCTGTTTTCTCCTTCCTCTTTCTGTTTTAGCATTCCCCTGCAAATAGAAATGTAACTTATTGTCATGGTCATTGTCTTTTTAAAGATGCCTTTATTTTCTAATTTTGTGTTTCTTATTTTATAGAATTCTAGCCAGAGGAAGAATTTTAAAAATAAAACTTTTAACAGTATTCTCTTTTCTGTTGTCCATTCCACTGGGTTAATAACTGTTTTTTGAAAAAAATTAATGCTGTGTGTCATAGAGGTATTAACATGTCTGCAAGTAGTATATCATTTATTCTTTCAATGACCTATGAGGTATTCGCAGTTTAAAAATGAAGAAACATAAATGGGTGCTTGGATGACTCAGTCAGTTAAGTGTTTGGCTCTTGATTTTGGCTCAGGTCATGATCTCACCATTTATGAGTTCAAGCCCTGCCTCTGGCTCTGCTCTGTCAGCATGGAGCCTGCTTGGGATTCTCTCTCTCAATCTCTCTTCTCTCTCTCTCTCTCTCTCTCTCTCTCTCTCTCTCTCTCTCTCTCTCTCTGCCTCTTCCCCACTTGCACTCTTTCTCTCTCAAAATAAATAAATTTTAAAAAGATTTTTAAAAAACAATGAAGAAATTGATATTCGGGGGTTAACTAAATTTTCCAAATTCACATAGTTCATTAGTAGAAAAAAACAGATCCTGACTCTTAATTCTTAGTCTATAAGTAATTCTTGAATATCATAGAATTAAATATTTACTATACCTTTAGACCATCAAGTATAACTACCAAAATCTCTTCCATGATAGTTTTTAGAAAAAAAACGTTTTACAGGCTTCTACAAAAAGTAGATTAGAATCTCTGATAGTTGTTTGCTCATAGGAACAACTATGTTTCCAATTAACATAGGAAACAGAATACAACTTATATGAGTATCAATTTAAAAGACTGTGTAGGTATTTTCATGTGTCCTGATGGGTTATTACATATTTCTATACTTTTTCTATTAATAATTGTACTGTGGTTGTTGACGTGATTTGAATTAGAATGATTCTTATTTGAGCATCAAATACTGATTTAATAACTTGCAATTCTATCCACTTGTTATCTATCATTTGAAAGTATCAATTCAGTAATACATACCTGAATAAACTTTATAATCCTTTTGGCTCATGGACTTTCACCTTAAAGCCTTTAAAAAATGTTGATTTTATTTTCCAAAGATTCTTTTAAAAAAATGTTTATTTTTGAGAATGAGAGAGAGATATTGCACACAAGATGGGCAGGGTTAGAGAGAGAGAGAGAGACAGAGAGAGAGAGAGAGAGAGAGAGAGAGAGAGAGAGAGAATCCCAAGCAGGCTCCATGCTGTCAGCGCAGAGGCTGATGCAGGACTTGATCCCATGAACTGTGGGATCATGACCCAAGCCGAGATCAAGAGTCGGCTGCTTAACCGACTGAGCCACCCAGGAGCCCCTTATTTTCCAAAGATTCTTGGCAATTCCAAGACTTGATTCAGGAGTTTTGCAAGCTAATTTTTCATGACAGTCTTGTAATTGTTACCATTATTCTTTGAGTTTTATCATTCCCTATTCTGAAAGTTTTTAGTTTGCTCCATCAATTTTTGTATGATACAAAACAGGGTTGTTGTGCTACTGTCTTGTTTCTTTTCTTCTATTGTTTTTATAGATATTACTATTTATAAGCAATAAAACAAACATGCGATAACCTAAAAGTACAATACAACACTCTTTGTGATAGTGAGGGAGTTGAAACCATGCTGTATAGCCAAAGTGATGTAGCAAAAGTCAGTCTTGCCAATAAGGAATGCTAGTGATTTCCCCTGGATCATTCTCTTCATGGGCTTGTAATTCACATCTAAACTTGGAGCAACATCAACAGCCTTTATTTCAGCTTTGTGCCAGATTTAAGTGGTTCTTAGGAAACCTAGGAATATTACTAGAAACAGAGGAGACATTGGCTTTTAAATAAGCAGGCCAAAATGACATTTGTGATTTACTATTTGTTTTTAATATTTAACTTTTGGGGGTAAGTCCATGCTTTCAAATTGCACATTTGATATGAATTTTGGTGAATGTCCCTTTTTGTCATTTGAAATGAAATCTTACATTAACTTCAACTCTGCACTCTTCAGAAAAAAAAATACACCAGAATTTTATTTTTCTAAACATCGTGATCATTATTTTTGTTTGCTACATGAAATGAAGTGGCTGAGAATCTGAAAAAAAAAATTAGTGCTTACTCTAAAATAATCTTGGATTTTATCCACCCAAAGAGCAAAAGGACCCATGCCACTCTTGGCTACTGAAAGTACTTGTCATGCCAAGTGTTTGCAACTGTGTAGGATTTTTTTTCCAATGGTATTTTTCTTTTTTACCATTTGATTGACAGATATGATGAAAGTCACTGGTGGCCTTACTAGAAACAAGTGTATTAACAACTGAAAATATCCACCTTTCATCTTGACAATCTAATAGAAATCTTAATATTCTAAATGTCTTTCCCAAGTTTTTTTAAATTTTAAAATGGAATATTTTGGTGCTTAGTCAAAGTTCTCTCAGGAACCTTTAAACTAATATGGTGCCTGTTTTTTGAGAGGAGCTGCATGTATTAAAAATGAAAAATGGGCAAACTGAGAAGTCTAACATGGCTTCTAGTTGAGCAAAACATTGAGGCCAACATTGTACAGAAATTCTTTTTTTTTTTTTTAGTTTATGTATATGTATACTTACACATTAAGTAGCATACATATTATGTGAAATAATCTTACATAAATTCTGTAAGCTTGAATTTCTCTGTCTATAAATTGGAGGTATGATAGCTGCCAGGATGTACTGTGATGAGAACTATGTGAAACATACAAAGTATTTACCTAGGGAAATACTGTATCCTCCCGCTACCTCTCCCATCACAGAGGCCTTCCCTAATCAACTAGCTGAAGGGGCCATTTTCCCCACCCCTTATTCCTAGGATTCTTTTTTACTTTACTTCATATAAAGCCATCCTTTTGATTTGTCTGTTTGTATCCCTTAATAAGGCAGAGACATTGTGTATTCATTCATTTGCCACCAAATTCTCCTGAGTCTATTCTTATACATACATTTATTTATTCATTCATTCAAAAATATTTTTTAGAACTTACTTTTATTGAGATGGGAAAGTGTGATGATAAAATGAAGGCCCTGCCCTGATGGGACATAACACTAATCACTGTATTAATAAATACATTTCTTTTTTGATGGGTCCAAATTTATTTTATAATTGTGCAGTTGTTTCTAGGGTTATTATTATACATGTATCAGAATGGAAATAAAATCAGTCTTGTTGTTTTCTTCCAAATGTCTTTATAACGTTTCTACTTTTACATTCAATGGAGTCATTTTAGTGTGTGTATTTCTGACTTGGAGACAATCACTAAACATTATTGGGTATCACTGGTTCTGACGCTCTCGATTTGTGAAAAGAGGGAACTCATTCCCTTGCTTTTCTGTAACCAAGGGCTTATTGAACCATTATCAATTGTACCTGCCAGTGTGTGTCAGTTTCTGTTTATAGAGCACCTTTGCGGTCCTTCCTAGATCTCACTAATAAGATTATTCAGTTTAGAATTTGTATTTGGTGGGAAAAGTTACAGTAATGTGAATACACCACCATTTTGGAATATCATTACTGTATCCATATGATATGAAACGCTGAATAAAATACAAGAAAACAGATGCTTCCTAATACTGCTTTATATGGTGTTAAGAGAAAAGTGTTTGAATTCACAGATTAATAAAGATTGTAATGTTAATTTATCTTAAAATCTAAAACAAACCCCTTCCTACTCATTTTTATGCTGGAGAGATCTTTGTGAACTGATGTAACCAAAGAGCTTCAAAGTAAATTTGCTGAGTTAGCGTTTGCTATAAGAATAGAGGATCATTGGTTTCAGTGCTTCATACTGGCGCTCAAGCCTGGAATGCCCCTCCCTTTGTCCTTTTAGCCTGTCATTTCCTGCTTTCTAGGATTCTGTCCCAGTTCCTCACTTACTCCAGGCTGGTTAAATATCCCTTCTCTGTTTTCATAAAGCCGTGCACATAATTATTTCACTTACCATATTTTTCCTACCTGTTTCTAAGTTCACATTCCCTTATTAGATTTGAGCTCTTTCATACTAGAGACCTTACTGTGTTCATCTTGTAACTCTATATTCCAGCATAGTATCTGGCATATAGACTGTGCTAGTCTGTTTCTGCTGCTTTACCAAAACACAGACTGGAAGCTTATAAACAACAGAAATTTATTTCCAACAGTTCTGGAGGCTGAAAGTCTGAGATCAGGGTACCACCATGGTCAGATGAAAGATCTCTTCTGGGTTGTGGATTTTGTGTTGTATCTTCAAATGGTGGAAAACACAAGGTAGCTCTCTAGAGCCTCTTTTTAAGGCAAGAATTCTGTTTCTGATTACCTCCAAAAGGCCCCATCTCCTAATACCATTAACTTAGACATTGGGTTTTCAACATATGAATTTGGGGGGACACAAACTTTCAGACCAGAGCATGGATGGTACTCAGTCTATGTCCATGAATGAATAAATAAATATTAAGATTTTAGGCTGGATCTGATTCTTCATGCAGAGGAAAGAGCCTGAAAGCAGGTATAGTCCAGAAGGGAGAACACAGCCTAGGAAAGAGTTGCTTTTTCCACTGTGTTAGTGGTTGGAATCATGGAATATAGGGGTAATAATGAAATGAAAGTTGATTGAAAAAGAGCATGCAATCTAGGCCACAGATTGAACTAACCATGAATTAAGATTGTAGTTATGGGGACCAATTGAGATAGATTCCAAATACTTAGGAAGGATTTGGAAATAGTATACAGAATAACAAATGATAAAATTTAATTGAAAGTATCTTTTTTAAACAGCTTATAATAATTGGGAAAATAGTCATAAAAGTGTTGGAAAATTCTGTTTAGTACCGTAAATTATCGGTGAATTACCACTGCCAGCATATGCTCAACGTAGATTTATTTTGTCAATTTTAAAAAGCTCTTGGGTAACATATATTAATATAATTCACTTACGAGCCATATGAAGTACTAATAAGTGATATTACATACCACATGAAGACATTGCTCTGTGCCATGAACCATGCTGCATATTTCTGTATGCATTATCTTTAATACTTCAGTGCAATGTTCACATTTTACAGTTGTTTAATACTTACTCCAATGCAAAACAGAGGGTTAAAGAGTTCAGTCTGCTTGCCTTTGATCACACAACTATTAAATACCAGATCTGGTATTAAATTCATTCCATTTGAATTGAAAGTCTATGTTTTGTTATAGTATGCTATACTATGTCCCAGCAAATCTCTGAAATATGTATACATTTTCGGCATGAGTTTAGAGTGACAAGCATAAATGTATATAAATGTAGTTATCTCTTCCATGATCATCATTCATTCGTTCCTTCATTCATCAAACATTTCTTGGTTGGTCCTCTGGGCACCATACTAGGTGCTGCATGTACAAAGCATCCACATCCCTTGTGGAATTTATAGTGAAAGAGAATGGCATTAGAAATACAAAAACTGTGTAACAACAATTTTGATAAAGGCTATGAAAAAAATATAGAGCCTTTTATTAAGTAGATTACAGAGCAGGATTCTCATGGACTTGCTTTCCTGTGGGTAAGTGTAATTAGATTTACAATATAGCTTACTGTAACCTAAGAAGATGCTTAAAATAGCTTTAGGTAAGTTGTACCGCACCAGTGTAATCAAGCTGAACAGTTTGAAAACTGGTCTTATGGCAGCCTTTCCACAGCACGAAGTGAATTTTGGTGAATTGAAGAAAATTGTGTTATACCTAATGGCTTTGGAAAATTTACCAAATGTCAAATCTGTATGCCAGCTTTGGAAGGTGACTTTGAAACTGTCTCAGCAATGACCTACATCTGTTCACACACACACACAAAAGCATAAATATCCATGGTGATGATTCTTACCCTGACCTTTAAGGAGTCATATCTATTCTGCTGCAACTCTGAGCATGTGGAAAGTTTTGTCTTAAAATATTGAAGGAGTTTTCAATAAATTTGAATATTTGGCCTCATCTATTGCTAACATGTGGCATAAAATCTAAACAGTGGTAAAGAGAGCAGAATTTATGTCATATAGGACTTAATAAAGCTAGATGGCCAAAATAAAACAATTAAACGACAAAAAAAAAAATGCAAAGCAAAGCAATGTGAAACATTGCCCAGATGTTAATAGCAACCTAGGCTGTTTTTATTGCACTTCAAGGTTATAAAATCCTAAATTTCAGTTTCAGAACTTACCTTTGGGCTGTATTATAGTAATATTATAACTAACTGGTATTTAAGAAATTTGAAAATTACAGAAAAATCAAAATCAATGATCTCTGTTTATTTGACGTTGATTTTCTCTGCAACAAACGTGTGTTGTAGCTTGACTTCTTTTTCCGCCCTCCCCTTTTCAACTCACGTCATAAACAGATGGAAAGCTGGTAATTTCCTGACAGTTGGAGATATTTTTGTAATTATCTGCAAATTTGAAAGGCTTAAGACTCTATTTCTTAGCTGTCAGGGAGCAGTTGAAATGCTTTTCATGAAATAAGTGTGTGAAAGATAGAAGTTAAGCAAGAAACCCAATATCATAATTGAAATTCATTATCGTCTATCAGCTCTAGATATTGTGAAGCTTTCTTATTATCACCTTTTCTGGGAGGGTTTTTTTTTTAATGCTGCCAATATTTTTCATTATCCTTTCCTTCCTGTCTTTCCTGTGCATTACCCTTACAGAGCAGGAGCTCTTAAATCGGGTCTTGAGGAATAAATAGGAGTTTGCCTAACAAAAGTGAGAAGTTTCCTCAATAGGCACTGACACCAACTAAGGCAATAAAGGCACAAAGGTGTGAAATAGGGGAATGAACTGGAAACTGAAATTAATTCAGTGTTAGAAAATATAGTACAAAGGAAGAAGTGGAATTTCAGGACACTAGAATGGGGGTTTGATCTTATGGCAAATGATCGAAGGTCAAGAAGAAATCATCACCTATCAGGTGAGGGTTTATTTGGTGACCAAGAAGGGCAGACAGGAAAGAATGAAGGATTAGTAGGCATACAGAAAAGTGTCCAGGTGAGAACAAGACTTTGTGAGACTTCATGCCTGGTCTCTGATGGAGAATAATGGATGGGCCACAGGTGATGACTGGTGGTAGTTAGGGAACTTGAGGAGAGGGGAGGATGTTTGTAGAACTATAGTTGAAAGGAGAGGAAAACACCCAACAGGTATGAGAAAAGCTTACTGCAGAGGCATTAAGGATCTTGCTCCTTAATGTGTAGTGACATCTGTCTCTACAGTTAATCCACTCTTTTCCAGTTCTACTTAGTAATTGCAGGGTCTACTCTAATTGCAGGGCACATTCCACGTTTGGAATTTTCTAAGTCCTTGTTGCCAGAAGACAGAGGTGTGAATGACCTGAAAATGTTATAGGGTATGTTAGTACTTACTGAGTACTTATAAGGTACTAGGAATTATACTTAGTACCTGATATATGTTGCCATATTTATTCCCTTCTTTTCTATGAGATATAAATATTATTTCCATTTTTTAAAAAAACAAATTGAGTATCCAGTTAAGTAACTTTCCCAAGGTATCTTACCAATAAATAGCAGAACTGGGATTTGAATGAAGATCAACATTGCAGCTGAAGAGAGAAGAAATTGAGGTTAAAAAAGGACTAATAATTTGAGAGAAGGTGTCAGTGTCAAGGGAGTGAATATTTCAAGGAGATTCCAGAACAGGATTGATGGAAATGACATTTTTAAGGTTGCATGAAAGATAAGGAACTAATTGAGAAGTAGAATTTTAGTGTTTAAGACTCCAGTGGTAGAGGCATTCAGCTTGGCTGTTAGGATCGAGTTTGGAAGTGAATTACTTGACATGAGAGTGGGAGTGGAGGTCATGCATTCTCTGGAGAAGATAACTGATTGCAGTGTGTGGGTATTGATTATTAATATTGATTAAGGTGAGATTTTGGAATGAAAAGAAATGAATTTTAAAGAAACAATCTGAAAGCTGATGAGTTCTAGTATTCAGGGTGATATAACTTGGTGAAAGGAACTTAATTAAAGAAAGATTTCCTTGTAGACGTTAAAAAAGGAAGAGTATTGACACAAAAGCCACAGAGGGGAAGTAGGATTTTATGTTGAGCCTCTCTTCTGGATTTGATGATATGTATGGATATGCACTGAGGGGGACTTCATGTGAATCAGGTCCTCAAGGAGAAAAGGATGTGGAGACAACACGATGTCCATGTTAGGAATAAGGAAGTTTGTTTATTTAAAAATAAAAAGGGATGGGGCGCCTGGGTGGCTCAGTTGGTTAAGTGTCTGACTTCAGCTCAGGTCATGATCTCACAGTTTGTGGGTTTGAGCCCTGGGTCAGGCTCTGTGCTGACAGCTCAGAGCCTGGAGCCTGCTTCGGATTCTGTCTCCCTCTCTTTCTGCCTCTCCCCATCTCATGCTCGGTCTCTGTCTCTCAAAAATAAATAAACATTAAACAAATAAAAAAAAATAAAATAAAAAGGGAGCTCAACAAGATATGGTGTAAAATGTTAGGAAGGACGTCAAGAGGGTGTGGGAGGGTGGAGAGCATAGTGGAAAAAAATACCTAGCCATGTGAGTGTGAGATTGAGAAAGAGGATTAGTGATTAGAGCAACATTCATTTAGAGCTTGAGTGTGATGGAGACCAGAGGCATCAGTGGAATTGGATGGCTTCAAATTTGTAAATGGAACTTTGCTTTAAAGGTATTTTGCTATTTTGATTCCAAATAGTGCCCTGTATTGCACTGTACACTTTGCTTCATAGAATGAGAGATAAATGTAAATTTGGCTATAGGGGAGAGAGCAACTAAGCAGCTAATAGAAGCTCCTATATGTTTTGAGTCTCTTCACTTTGCCCATGCAACTAATCCCCTCACAGCTACCCGCCTGCATCATAGAAATAAACTTGGTGACTTATCAATACGGTAGGATCATTAAGATACACTTTTGCAATGTGTTTTGGATTTGTCCCTCTTCATGGTTAATTTTTAATAAAATACTAAAGAAATTATATTTGGTTTCAATACCTGTTGATTTTCTTTCATCTTTGACTTCCTCAATTAGAAGGGAAGAAGGTTTAGATCTCCATAACAAAGATACTTGAATGAACTTTTGTCGAAGTTCTGCAATAAAACCCTTTTGTTTTAATGTTTTCTCACTTTGTGTTCATTCTGAGATAGTGGAAGTTATTTCCTTAGATTCCACTCATGTAATTTTATTACACTTGTTTAGAGATTTTAGATTATGCTGCTTATTAAGGTGTGCAGTAGAATTTCTTGAAGTTGGCCGTGAAAGTGGCTACCTACAGTAGCTGTAAATACTGTTTCTGTAGTTGTATGGAATAAGGCATAGGAGAATCTGTCTCCTATGACTTTCAAAGATCACCTGTGGTGGTTGTGTAAACTTGAAACAGTGGATTTGTTTTGGGATATCTAAGTATGACGTGGTGCCACATGCCAGTCACTGAAGCAAAAGGAATGTTACTCATTAGCTTTGCCATAATGCCCTGACTGTTCTTCAACCCCGGGCCTGTCAGCTGCTTATCAGATGATGTGATTTTACGTTTTTGCCTCGATCATAACTTACTTTAAATTCTTCTTTAAGTGTTTGACGTTTGCTTCCAAACAAACATGTGTTCTGAGCCTGTGAGGAAAAGAAGGGAGAAAGAGATTTAAAGGAAAATAATAGAAGGGTTCTGTTATTTTGGGCTTTATTACTGATGCTAGCTACTATCAATAAATATGGAGTTATGATTGAAGGTTTAATGAATAATTCATTCCAAGGATTTTTTCTTAAGCCCTAATAAACACTGAATGTTTATAAACATAAATGGATGATGCTGTTAAGTTTAAGGGGAAAACACTCTCTCCTAGGAGAGGAGAATTATCTGCTATTTCTTCCGAAAGTTTGAGTGTAGATTTATATAGTGTTAAATATTCCTTTTAGCTTTACTGTGTTTTCCAAAACAGTTCCTTGTTTTTGGAAGACTTCCTGTCTATTTTTTCAAATATATCAATAAAATTACCTATTCCAGCTAATGTAGTTTTTCATTTTTATCACTCTGTAGGTAATAACCAACCATGTGTAAATATGAATAATATATTTCCCTTCTCTACATCATACATTCTTAGCTCTTTTAATAAACAACTTTATAAAAATATTTTATTTATGTCTTAATTAAAATTTTTTCATGAGTTAGAAAAGATCATGAACCGTGGGTAATACATTTTAGTTGCAACAAAAATTCCTAAGTCAATTAATTATGAGATGACCATACACCAGACATAGAACTTTATGACACCATGGAGTATTAAAATAGCAATATTATAATAGCTGTCGGTTCCTTCTAAAAGGTATGGCTATTTAAATCACCTAAGTAATGGCGTCTGAAATTACAGAATTAAAAATACCATATTTTTTCCCAACTGATAATTGAATAGGACATTCATTGGACTTAACATAACCTTCCAAAGGTTTAGAGATTCCTGTGGGTTTATTGTTGTTTTTGTTGTTGTTGTCTTTTCTTTGCTTCCTTTTCTTATTTGTATTAATTTCAGCATAATGGATCAAGGAATTTCTCTTGACTTCTAGACTTTTCTAGAAGTACACCTAAGCTTTTGGTATCGGTTTTATATTTAGAGAACCATAAAGCAAGTTTGCTTTTTTTTTTTCCAGTTAGTAAAAGCCTTTGTAAAACTTATCTGTGATATAGACTTGCATGTTTCATAAGGTCATATATCATAACTTTTGTACGAGGTGAAGATTACTCACAAGGTCAAAAGGCATGCCAAAACAAACAGAAAACGTTTATTTCATTTCAACTTCCTTTCCTTTAAAAAACATATTTAATGGATATGATCATATAGCTATCAAATTAGTCCTTTTGTTTTTTGCGTATCAGACACAAACACATACCTTTTAAGGTTTGTTTCTATTTCTGTTTAAAAAAACAGGTGCACGTTAAAGCAAATGAGGGAACTTTTATTGCCCTATTTTTGCATAACACAATACTGTAAATTAAAATTAACTCTGATTTTCTAATGTTCTACTTGTAATATTCTAGTTTCTAATGTTCTAGTTTCTAATCAGAGAATTTCTAAACTCACATTGTTTTAATAGGTTTATAGTTGAGATACGAAGAAAAAAAACCGGCCTTATCTCATTATTCTCAAATATGAGTGACATTATTTTATCTCACGTGAGAATCAAAATATGAGAAAGTTGCATTTCAGGCATGGGATAAGGAATGTAATTATGCTGATGAAAGTGGATTATAGCAAATAGTACCAATATGTCATTGTATCTATAAATGAAATGAATTCAAAATTATATACTTCAGTGGTAGTCACTAAAGCAGGAAGGAAAATTAATTGTAGTAGGATGTTATGTCCTTAGATATGTTGACTTTATCATATAAATTTTACTTATTGTGGTATGATATTCTAGTAATTTTATAAACTTTTCTAATATTGATTTCTAAACTCAGAGATTTAATTATCATTGCAAGAAAATTCTTTGCAGATAGAATGGACAAGTTTTCATGTGATATTTAATAAATGAGACAATTATATGCACATAGTCTGCTTATGATAGTCTTGGAAATTAACACAATAAACACTTTGACTGTCAGTCTAAAATTCCTTCCGTCGTAGGCTATAATGTCAAAGTTCTCTGGTCAAATTAGGTAATAATACCGGTACTGTCCAAATGACCTTGTATTACCTCCATTCTCTCCTCTTGGTCTTTGCTCCTGTGACGTATATTTAAATAACCTTTAAAAATTTTTGATCTTTTTAAAAATGTTTTATTCTTTACTTTTGAGAGAGCACAAGCAGGGGAGGGGTAGAGAGAGGGGGACAGGATCAGAAGTGGGGTCTGTGCTGACAGCAATGAGCGCAATGTGGGGCTTGAACTCATGAACCTTGAGATCATGACTTGAGCAGAAGTCAGGCATTCAACTGACTGAGCCACCCACGTGCCCCTTGATGATCTTTTTAAAGTATCCCTAATTTATTGCTAGAGCTTAGAAATCTTACTGCTACTTCAATTTGTTTAAATAAATAAATTTAATGTAATTAGAGTTTTAATGTATTTATGTAATAATTTCAAACTATTGCTTTATAAAAGGACATATACATATATTATATATTATCCTACTAAGAGTGGAGGGAAAAGTCTCCCAAAAGTTAAAAACAGGTTACAGTTTTGAAATCCTAAATACATTGGACTGAAGTGAGTCTCTTTGATGTTTTGGCAGGAACTCCTCAGCACTTTGGGACATAGGACTTAAGACAGAAAATGTAAAGACAGGCACAAACCAAGGCAGGCACCACAGTTACGATGTAGGATTTATGGTGAATAATTAGATCTGTCCATATCTGTCCATATCTAAAGAGGGCCTTTAAATAAAACCTTGGAGACCTAGAGAAGGCAAACAGCAATTTCAGCCAGTGAAATAGAAAGCTGCATGCTGTCTTTCAGAGATGGAGTGGGATAACTTTTTCATTTTTTAAAAATATGCATCTCAATATTTTAGATGGTTATTCTCAGATTCTTTTAGGAGTCACCCTTCAGATGTGATGGTTTCCTGTGAAAACTTAGACACGGGAATCTTAGGAACCAAAGGACTTTAGGACTCTGTGCCGACAGAACTGCTTTGTCAGCGCCCTTGGTGTGTCTAGTTCCGCCAGGTCATGCTGCCTGTGGAATTGGTGGATCTTAATGTGAATGGGCATATCGTCTTGGCTGGTGTTTAAATCTGTTTTTAAAAATAGAATGGATTTTGATGTCCTTCTATGACTCTGTATTCTGTGTGATCTCAGTCAAGAGATTAAGCTTCAGTTTCTCTGTATATAAAAGAGAGCTGGATATAAACCTATCTTCCTTCATCAGAAGAATATTTTAAAGGTAATAAATGATAAATTGCAATAATAATAATAAGAACTATGTTATTACTAATGTGAATGCTGGTGTTATAAGAAATATGGAGACTGTAGGTACATACTTTTGTTATTTATTTTTGGCACCCTTTGAAAAATAACTATTTTGAACAAAAATAATGATATTGGGTTTCTTATGTTTATATTTTATTTGTATGAAACTTTATTACTCACAGAGAGTTTTCACCGTCATGGTTTAATCTAATTCGATCCTCAGTACAGTCCTGGTGTAGAGCATGTCAGGTGTCATTTTCATACTGCGTAGACAAGAAAACTGTTGTTTGGCACTGAATCAAGCCTCATACATTGTTGAGAGATCATTTGAAATCAGATGTTCTCATAACCAGTGTATGCTCTTTTTAGAGCTATGTTTGATTGGCCAAATTTCCTTTTTGGATTTGGATTGCTACATATTTTAGCTATATTAGTAGAGTAGTATGATAAATTTATAAAGATGTGTCAGCTGTTCATCATGTGTATGATCTTCTACCTCAAGTTTATGAACAAATCATGGTGGTATGTCCATATAAAAGCAGAATCATGTCTCCCCACACCCTCTGAATATGTTCCTTGTGGCAGGAGAAGTAAAGTTGCTAGTCAGATGACCTTGAGATTATCCTTGATTCTATGCATTTACCCAACATAATCACCAGGGGCCTGATATGTAAAGGAGAAATGGTAGCATGAAAAGGACTTCAAGTGGTATTGCTGGTTGGAAGATGAAGGAATGCAGCCATAGGCCATGGAATATGAGGGACTTTTAGAAGATGGAAAAGGCAAGGAAGCAGATTCTTCCCTTGGCCTCCCACTGACACCTTGATTTTAGCTCAGGGAGACTTCCGACCTTCATAACTGTAAGATAAATTTGTGTTGTTTTAAAGCACTAAGTTTGTGCTAATTTATTACAGTAGCAATAGAAAACTGATATAGGCTGACATACTACAACTAGGGGAAGCTTGAGAGTAGAGTCGTTTATGCCAGGATGACATCAGTTCAATCATGGGGTGATTTGCTCCTTTGATTTAATTTTTGTTCTATACTAAGTATGTAATTGTTGAGGTAGGTTATAATATGTGCTTCCTTTGGGATGCATTGTTTATTAAGGGAACTTACTGTTTCTTATTAGTTAACTGTATAGATTATGGATCCTGAGTATATGAGTTCAAATCCTGGCCCTGATTCTTACTAATTATAATCTGCCTAAGTATCACTTTTTCATCTGTGAAATAAGAACAGTAAAAAGCATCTTCTTCATAAGGTAACTGTGAGAATTAACTGTGTTAATTTATGTTAATTACTTGGAACAGTACTTGGCATATAATAGGGTCTATCTAGGTACTAGCTCCGATAATTATTGTTTTTATTCCTTAAATATTGTACTTTCTAGAGTCATATTTTATTTTCAGATATAGTAAGGAGAGTGTCCAAAGTTTAGGGTGAATATCTCTGGGGTAGAGGCATTCTAATGCAACTAAATCTTATTAACTTCATAATTTGCTATTTAATGTAATTTAAAAAATGTCTTGTACTTTTATTTAAAAAAATTTTTTTTAACATTTATTTATTTTTGAGAGAGACAGAGACAGAGTGTGAGCGGGGGAGGGGCACAGGAGACAAGCAGGCTCCAGGCTCTGAGCTGTCAGCCCAGAGCCCAACATGGGGCTCGAACCCACAAACCGCGAAATCATGACCTGAGCTGAAGTCAGATACTTAACCACCTGAGCCACCCAGGCGCCCCAAGAAAATGTCTTGCACTTTTAAATAACTCTCTTCCTTGTCTGTTCTCATTATCACTAATATGTAGATGGAGCAAATTTGCATATTTTATAATAGTTCACTGTTCATTTAATTCATTTGTATTTCTATTTTATATTGTAAAATATAAAATATGTCATATTGTAAGTTTTTAGGTTTGTTTTGATGTCATTGTTTAAGCATGCATATTTCTTGGTTCTAGGAAAAGTATGCAGCACTCTGTAAAAAGAGGTCCTAGATAAAAAACAAACACAAAAACAAAAACAACTTTGTAAGTGAGAGAAACCTGGACAGAATGTTGAATTTTCAAACACTACATTAAGAAAGGAACCTCTGAAGTAGATGGATAGAAATTGCTTCTTCTGTCAGTGCTACATTCTTTGTGTCTGGCAGTGATGTGGTGGGTCTTCTTTAGGCCTGCTACTTTATATTTGATCAGCCTTTTGACTTTGGCCAGAGTAGCTATATTCCAGGGCCGGATATATTAACTAATTCAGTCAACATGTATTATGTACCTCTGAATGTCAACAGATAAATGAGGTCTGTTCAAGGCTTTTCTAGTATGGTGGGGGAGAACCAATGGTCCCTGAAGTAGCAGAGATCCTAGTAGTGGAGTTAGCTGGAGGTAAGAAGTTGTAGAGTTAGGTTGGATGTGAGATCTATTTACCTGCTCTGGCTACCTATACACAATAGATACATGCCGTGATTTCTTAGGTAGTTTGTAGTCATGAATTGTTCTTATGGAATAGCTTTTTTCTGCTGGTTCGTTTCTTAGTTTAACTCCCCAGTTTCTCTCTAGCAACTGAATACTTAAAAACTATAATCACAGGCCAATGAGTATGTGGTTTAGAAACAGACAGTGATAGTCACATTGTGTGCTTTTAGTTAAATGATATTTCTGTTTTTCTTCAAATACATTTGACATGTTAGTGGTACGCTTTAGTCGATCCCTTCCACACCTGTTTCACAGCCTCATTCCTCCCACACTTCACTAAATGGCATCTCTTTTGCCTGGCTACAGCTAAAAAGCACAGAAAATTAGGAGGGGCTTTCCTCAAGGCACTTAATTGTATGGAAATATGTAGACAGTTGTGTGGCCTCGGAGAAACTTCTGAACCTAGGAAGGATATCATTCTTTTCTTGCCACTGCTTTAACTAATCCAGCAATTGATGGGGGTGGGGGGTGGGCAGGAAAAAAGAGGAATTATTTGAACAAAAAAGTCTGGAATGAGTGAGTCAATGGCAGGTTTCAAGTAAATTACATATAGAATACCTTGTCATGTTTTCTTACCTGTCTATACCTTTCTACCTTGAAACTACATGAGGAAAGCAGTAGGGAGGTAAACTGAGCATGCCTGACAATATTCTCCCTATTAGATATTCCACTGTCACTCACTGTGTCCTGATTTCTTTTACATTAACTGTGAATTCTGTTGGTAATGTCAGTGACGATGACCAATAATTAGGCTTTTTCTTTCAGGCAGAATTGGCCAGATTTATATACTTTTGGCAGTGTCTTAAACCTAGGGATAATTTTAAGTTAAATATGTACTCTTCTCTATTCATGTTATGGCCCAGAAGTAATAAATTGAGAGTTTCCATATGAGCAAATCAGTCACATTTGCTAATATGTCCATGGAAAATCTGGTTAATAGTGAATATATTGGTTTCAGATCCAAGGGAAAATTTCTATGATATGGCTCTGGTTACCAACTCCTAACATTTCTTAACAGCTTTCTGATGTTAATGGAAGATGCCTTGAGTAGGTAGTTTTACAATTTTGGTTCTTACCTTTAGTGCATGTGAATGTATGTAGCAATGAATTAAATTATACAAGAACTACAGAAGACAGTTCTAATAATACTTTATATCTCTATTTGAGCTTTAATAATTCAGACTTGCTAAATGTATATTAATCTATCTTCCAACATGGAAGAGGGACTGAGAAAAGAGAACATGTCTTATTTATCTTGGCATCATAATAGCTTTTGTATGCTAGCTGCTCACCAAATGTTGGTTAAATTGATTAGTTAACACAAGGGAAAGAATAGATTCAGCTAGTCCTTTTGACTCATCTATTTCTTTAAAATAATGCTAAAGTAGAGAATGTGGCTTGTATATGTCGTCAAATGGGGTTGAACTTATTTGCAACACTTAGGCTTTTCTTTTGTAGGAACATAATTTGCCCTAGTAGAATTATCACATGGTATAGACCAAACCGGAGGAGATGTAAGAAGGGACATATGGAAAAGAGAGAACCCAGAAACGTCTGTACTAAGCTTGCTCATTATTTTTTTTCTTCTTCCAAATTCAGCAATCACATGGGGGATGAACTGAAGTGTTATTTTACCAGAAGTGTTCTATAAGGAAATATGAAAGCAGTAGATAGATGAGAAGCCTGAGATTCAGAGAGGTTAGGTAATTTGTACAAGGTAAGAAGGAGAGTGTATGTCTGAACCTAAACTTTTTAACACTAAATCCAACACTCTTTTTTCAAGAATCCTTTAGAATAGTGTGAAGAAGGACAACAAGGGGCTGTGCTGCACCATGGTAGGAAATAGCTGATTCCCCAGAGGGATGAAGCCTGGTGAGTGGCCTGTCTCATGGGACCACAGCTAAAGGCAAAGAAAGTCCATGTGCTTTGGGTGCTGCTCAGTGGGACACCAGGAAAGTCAAAGTCAAGTCAACACAGGGAAACCAGAGAGGAATATTAAAATTGAAATGATATGATTTATTTTTTTATTTTTTCACTTCATTTATTTGAGAGAGAGAGCAAGTGTGGGAGGGCAACAGAGGGAGGGAGAGAGGGAGAGAGAGAGAGAGAGAAAGAAAGAAAGAATCTCAAGCAGGCACTACGCTCAGTGCAGAGCCCACTGTGGGGCTCTATTCCACAACCCTGGGATCGTGATCTGAGGCAAAATCAAGAATCAGATGCTCAACCAGCTGAGCCACCCAGGCACCCTGAAGCCATCGGATTTTTATCAAGTTCTAGGCATGATTAATTGCCTTTGCCATATGACTTGACTTTAGTTTTTTCCCCTAGCTCTCTTGAGATAACGGTTGACATGGAACATTGTATAAGTTTAAGGTATACAGTGTGATGCTTTGATCCAGATGTATATTGTGCAGTTATTGTCACAATAAGGTTGGTTACCATATCCATCACCTTACATAATTATCATTTTCTTCTTGTTATGGTGAGAACAATTAAAGCTCTACTGTCCATCACTCTTAAGTATACAAAGTGGTATTGTTGACTATAGTCACCATGCTGTACTGCAGATCCCCAAAATGTATTCATCTCATAACTGCAAGTTTGTACCATTTGGCCAACATCTCCTCATTTCCCCCATCCTCCCGCCCTCCACCGTTATCCTGTCTCTATGAGTTCAGTGATTTTACTTTCTAAATATACATGAGATCATACCTGTTGGTCTTTGTCTCCCTTACTTCACTTAGTATAATGTCCTAGAGTTACATCCATGTTGTCGTAAAAGGCAGAATTTCAGTCCTTTTTATGGCCGAATAATACTCCAGTGTGTGTGTATGCCTGTGTGCATACATGCGTATCACATTTTCTTTTTCCATTTGTCCGTTAATGGATACTTATATTGTTTCTGTATGTTGTTTTGGCTATCCATTAATGCTGCAGCGAACATAGAACATAAGAGTGCAGATATCTCTTCAAGATAATGATGTCATCTTTTCCCAGTGTGCATATGCACAGAAGTGGGACTGATGGATCACATGGTAGCTCTATTTTTAATTTTTGATGAACCTCCAGACATTTTCCCATAGTGACTATACCAGCTTGCATTCCTACAAACAGTACCCTAGGGTTCCCTTTTCTCCACATCCATGGCAGTATTTGTTATTTCTGGTTTGTTTGGTAATAGCTCTTCTACTTTCCTTATTTATATTACATCACATCTGCATTTGAAGATTTTGGATTTCCATTTAAAATAATTTAAAGGGCGCTTGGCTGCCTTAGTCGCTAAAGCTGTGACTCTTGAAGTCGGTAAAGCATGTGACTATTGATCTCGAGATTGTGAGTTTGGGCCCCATGTTGACTGTAGACATTACTTAAAATAAAATCTTAAAAATAAAATAGGAGCACCTGGGTGGCTCAGTTGGTTAAATATCCAACTCTTGGTTTTGGCTCAGGTCATGATCTCATGGTTTCTTGGGTTTGAGCCCTGTGTTAGGCTCTGTGCTGGTGGTGCAGAGCCTGCTTGGGATTCTCTCTCCCTCTCTGTCTGCCTCTTCCCACTTGTGCTGTCTCTGGCTCTCTCAAATAAATAAATAAAACTTTCAAAATAAAATAAAAAGTCTTAATAGTTTTTTTTATTAACTTTTACTAAAGATATAAACTTATTTTGAAGTGTGGAAGACTCTCATACCTGGTGACATGAGTGGGCCAGTAGACAGAATGTTGCCTTAAACTCTATTGGCTCATCTCTTGTTAATGTCTAATGCCTTTGCGATATTTTTAAAACAAGGAGAAATAATGGCTTCTCACTTACTAATGGCAGTGAAAAGTGAAAACACATTAAAACACCAATGTTAGTATTGTTGACTATAGCAATAGATGGAAACTACACACTTTATCATATTTTTTTATACCTAGCCTCTGGTGTGTGTGTGTGTGTGTGTGTACACACACGTACAGATAGCTGTGGTGTCAATGTTGGCAGAGGAGGTAGGGAGTTACTGACCAATTTTGACTTGGAGTGTGCCATGATCTGAGCTTATATAAGCTGTCTAATTAAGGCAAAGATATTGAGGCTTTACTCAAATAGAGAGATTGGATGCTGGGATAACAATTGGGAAGCCACCAAATTTATTGAAAGTAAATGGTGCTTGTGGGAAAGAAGAAAGGTAGATAGATTTGGGTCTTTGTGGCAGGAGAATCTACAAGGATTGGCAACTTTGATTTGATGATAGAGAAAGGGAGACAATACTGCTGACTCTGAGACTTTGAGCTGAGTCACTGGCAGGATGCTGGTTTATTTAATAGAAAGCCTTGAGGCCCCAGTGCATGCTGAGGGGATGGCAGAGAGCTAAGTGGAATCAAAAGCTTGGGCTCAAAAGGTCTTTTTAAAGCGCTCTTTCTCTCTGAACATGTTTCCTATATTGGCTGAATATAGTAGGATCTTCTAGTGACTGGATGACAAAGAAGGAAGGGTCTTAAATGTTCCATGTTCTCAAATCACTCTTCCAATAATTCTGTTCAACTAGTGAGCCGCTATCCTCAGCAAAAATGGGGAAGTCTATTGAAATGGTAGAATACTTGTGTATGTTGTGTTTAGGACCATGTCACCCCCATTATATTTTCCTGTGATATATTGAAAGCTTAAAGGAAGTATTCTGTGAAAGTTTACTGAAGACTTTTTCACTTTTATGCTTATCAAGATTAAAGAAAAAGATTCCTTTTACCTTGTAACTCTAAGGGATAATTAACTCAGGATTGTTTTCTTCTGTGTGCTCCTTTTAGCTCTATTATTATTCTGGACTTCAGAAGATAATAGGATCACAATCAGTAGTGCAAAATGAGCGTTCAGATTATGGCACTTGCTCCAGGAAAAGAATAAGAAAAAAAATTATTCAGATGAGAAAAGCAATCCATTAGAAGGTTCCCATCGTATTTGGGAGGTATTTGATTTTTTTTTTTTTTTTTTTTTTTTTTTTGCCTTCTCACTAGTTCTCTGCTGTTTCTCACCCTAAGTATATACCTGAACTTTCTGCTCCGTGGAATTTCTTGCATTTTTTATTCAGATGACAAACTTGGGCTTTCCACATTAATTCAGTTTTCACTCCTTAGTCATAATACACAAAACATCAAACTCTCACAAGGGAAATGTACAAATGCTGCATGGAACTTGGGAATAATGCTATAAACAAATTCATTGCCAAGAACTTATTGTCATGTTTCAAACGCAGAATTAATAACCTGTTCCAAGAGCACACATGCTATTCATCAAGGTTTTCCCCTGAGACTATATTTCCTCTCTCTACTGTCCCCACATTACTGAAGAATTCTGGAAACTGGAATTTTAAAAAAAGCCTCACATTATCATATTTTTGAAATTGCTCTTGAGAATTTGTAACCTTGGCAAAGGTTAGTCACCTTCAGCCATTTTTCTCCCCAGGGCTCCTGATGTACAAGTCTGTTTTGCATGTGGCTTTTCTTTTCTCAAAGGTTTATGTAGCAAATATTACTGTCTGTATTTATCTCACATCCCACAGAATTTAATTGTTCAACTTTAATAACAACATGACTTCTCTGTGCTTTAACTAAGATACATTTCTTGTGAAAAGAAAGAGTAAAATTGTTGAATATTTTACTGTGATTACATAGGTGTCCAAAATTGCATATTTAAGACAATTCGTTATATTTGCCACTTTTTTCCACTTCAGCAACACTAAATTTAAATTAGGTAATTTTGGCTCTTTGGTAGATCTGCTAAACATGCATATTTAAGATGATAAAATAATTTAGGAGGAGAAATATGTGAGAAAAAGTAAATTCTACATTGGGAAAGCAAATATATTATTTATAATTAGAACTCTTTAAATTTTTCTTACAGACCCTATAAAGTTAACAGAACATGGGTTCTATCACATAGTAATTTTTTAAGGATTTATTGTGATACCAATAAGCAAAATCATACAAAATAAGAACAAGATATATTGTACACATTCCTTCCAATTCTAATTTTTGTAGGCCTTAGGTTGTTAAGTTACTTTCTTGGTGACATAATTTTTACATATCAAATTTTGATATATCTGTATTTTTTTAGTTAAATTTGTAACTTTTTATAATAATACTAAGTGAAAAATATTAATTAGACCTCAAAGAGCTTTTTAAATGTAGCATTCTCGGTGTAATTAATAACACACTTACTTAACAGAGTTAGTAATTATTTCTTTGCATAAAATTGAGTCTTATTGTCTTATTTCCATTATATAAAAGCAGTTGATAAAGCATGTGACTTTATTGAAATTTTATTCTTTCACTGTTTTGGAAGGCAGCTTACCACCAACAGTTTTTCCACTGTTTTTTTTTTTTAAGTTTATTCATTTATTTTGAGCACAAGTAGGGTAGGGGCAGAAAGAGAGGGAGAGAATTCTAAGCAGTTTCCACATTGTCAGTGCAGAGCTCTATCTGGGGCTCGAACTCACAAACCTTTGAGATCATGACCTGAGCCAAGATCAGGAGTCAGACACTCAACTGACTGTGCCACCAGGCATCCCTATTCTTCCACTTTTTGGAAAAATAATCTACTTTGAAGTATTATCTACAGAGTACAAAATGAAGTTATTATCAATAGGTTAATCACCTGTATTACATTAGGCAATTTTATCCCAAATAAATATAATTAAACATTTGCTAGCTACTAATGACTTTGCTGTGTTGGAACAAAGGTATTTGTTCTCCATAAAGATATTCTTTGCTTTTGATTATCAGATATACTACATAATTGTGAAATCCATACTATTTGGTCAGTATATTACAACCTCAGTCTCTGTCTAATTTTGTATCAGGCAAAATTTCTTAACTATTTTATTTTATTAATTTTTATTTTATTTTAATTTAATTTTTATTTTATTTTATTTTATTTTATTTTATTTTATTTATTTTATTTTATTTTATTTATTTTATTTTATTTTATTTTATTATTTTATTTTATTTTTTTGCTGCAAAAAGCTTTATTGTTTTCATTTGGTCCATGGCTTAGGGGAGGACTCCAGGGTGGTTAAAAAGCTGCCTGGTGGCTGCAAGGAGAGACAGGGCACAAGCCGTGGCACCTGGTGGATGCCAGAGGGCCCCTCTCAGAGGCTGCTGGGCTCCAGAGACTTCTAGTCATGCTTGACGGTGAGCCTTTCAAAGAGATACTTGCCCAGCCCTGCCTGAGGGCCGACAGCCTGAGGAGATTAGTCAGGTGGTCACCCATCTTCTTGATGAGTTTCACCTCCTCATCTAGAAAGTGATTTTGCAGGACATGACAGAGATGTGGGTCGGCGCGGGCAGAACCCAAGGCATGCAGATCCAAAAGGGCCTGCTTCAGGTTCTCCTCCAGAAGCAAGGCGGCTTCCATGGCGTCCAGGGTGTTACTCCACTCACGTTGGGCCGGCTTCTGCACGTCCCGGAAGAGGGCGCAGCCCCCGCGCTGGTTTTGCGTCTTCAAGACGCTCAGCACCCTCCCGCTTCTCCTCAGCACCTCACGCCCTGCAGACCCACATCGTCATGGTCGAAATAGAAGCCCAGGGAGAGGTAGGTTGGAGGCCCACAGGTGCATGTTGACCAGGCGGTTGACGGTGGCCTCCACCTCGGTGGAGTAATTCTTAAGGATCTGGGAGCTCATGGTTGATGGGTAATGAGGAGCTAAGTTCAAAATCAGGTGTTGGCTGGTCCCGGAGACAGAGGGTGGGGAAGAAGATGGCTTCGAAGCTTGTGATTGGAAAAAAGGTTGGAGGGTGGTCGGAGGCTGGTAGAAGGGGCGTTAACCTTCAACCGTGTTCATCCAAACACTGTTGAAGCAGGAGACAGATTCACAGGACCGCAGGGCGCACTGCCTTTTATTTTATTTTATTTTTTGAACTGAAATTTTAGTAAATGAGACAGAAAAATACCGTGTCGTATTTTGTAAAGGCATTTGCTTTATGTCATTAAATAAATTAAGGGAAATGCCCAGATTACTTGGTTACTGTAACCATACTATGCATTGAGAAATGCAGCCTATTGAAATATTTGGGGGACACCTGGGTGGCTCAGTCAGTTGAGTGTCTGATTCTTAATTTCAGCTCAGGCCATTATTTCACAGTTCATGGGTTCAAGCCCTGTGCTGGGCTCTGCACTTCCAGTGCAGAGATTCTCTCTTTCTCCCTCTCTCTGTCCCTCCCCCACTTGTGCTTGTTCTTCTCTCAAAATAAATAAATAAACATTTAAAAATAAATAAATTATTTAGGAAGCATATCTTATAGCTGGTTATTACTTAGTGCCTAGGTCTAAATAATGGCATCTCCTGCATGGGGAATCAAATTCCTCTCACGCACTGACCATGCAAAGGATGACCTACTGTTCAGGGGAGAGGAATACCAATTTGGATCCAGATAAACTAGAATTGGAACCTAGGACCCAGTATTCAGCCATATTGAATCAGCCATATGGCCTTACATATGAGTGATCAAAGCTCTGAGCTTCAGTGTTCTCATACTTAAAATATGTATCATAATGTCTGTATTTTGCAGTTTAGAGAATGAAGTTGTGGATATAAATTGTTTGGTAGAATAAGTACCTAGGATATGAGAAACACCCTGTAAATGATAGCTCTTCATGTCTCCAAAGGTCAGTGTAATTTCTTCAAATACAAAGATGGCAACACTGACCCACCATCAGAATTACTGCAACACTCTTAAGTGAGGACCCTTTTTGATGGAGGGCATGCATTTGATGGCTGGTCAAATAAGGAGTGTAATTTGTGATTAGGCAACAAAAGGAAGCTAACTACCCCTGGAGGGATTCAACACATGACCTTGGCCTTATTGTTCATACCTTACTGGATTATCTAGATTTAGACTCAGTGAAGATTCACGGGCACATTAGTTTATATATTGTAGTACTTTTGCAGTGTCTATACATGATATGAAATCATTCCTGGTAAATACACTTGAAAATGTGGTAAACTCAGAGAAAAAGAATCAGAAGATTAAATTTAGCAGTTCAAATTGCCAGACTTGGTTACCTTCTTTGACCCAGGACATAATTTAAGCCAAGTTAACTTTTCACTGTGAAAAGTAGGAACTAATTGTGCCTGTCAAAGCAAGTTCTTCAAGAAAAGAGAAGGCCACCTTTCCCCTATTTGAGAGAAGAGAGAGGGAAGGGAAAAGCAGAGAGTCTCTTGAGGTAAGTGTGCAAGTTTGCTTCTGGCTAAAAGTTAATTAGTTGTCTCTATTCTCAACTCTGAGCCCTGAGAAAAATGGAAAACTTGTGTTCTTTATTCAGGTAAATTATACAAATTGTACCCATGTTAGGCTTTCTTCAGATTATAGACATGTGGGTTTTTTTTTATTTCATTAGTATCAACTGATTTCATATTCTAAGCTTAATGAAAGAACAATGAAAAACTATGAATGTTGGCCAGTCTTTTTCTAAAGATTTTGTTTTTGAGTTGTGTGGAGTCCAGACTAGTGAGGTATTCTGTGCCTGCATTAGGGAAATAAGATTTTAAATGTTTTTCTAAAACTAACTTGTCCTTCTTCAACCTCTTGGCTGAAAGCTGTATTAATTGTTATTACTTAAAATAATATGGTATATTATATAGACTGCCAAGTCTTCATTAGTAAGGAAAATCTTAAGGTTTGCTTAACACTGACATTTTGAAAATAACACAATCCTCAATCACTAAAATTTCATTTTTATTTGATGTTATACAATGTCAAAATCATCTAATTTTTCTTATTTTAAATCATGTTTTATAACTGTGTGTACTTTGCTGAAAAAATTGTAAAAATAAATTGATTTTTTTATGGGGCTTAGGTAATTTGTTCCCAGAATGTTTGAGATTATATTATGGCAAGATAAGAAGTTACTGACAGTTACATTGCAGGTGATGCTGTCTTTATATGTTAGATGTAATTAAAGACATTGCTTACTAAATTTTATAGATGTCAAAGCTGGTTTCTAAAAATAAAAATATTTACTCTGTACATTTACAGAGTAATCATATTCTGCATTGAATTCCCAAGATAAAGAGATATATTGCTTACGCCACTAGAGCCATAAATTAGAAGATTTTATGTTGAGAGTCTTGATTTTTTTCTAGAGGGTCTGACCATTGTTATCTTAATTCAGCAAGTATCCAAGGCCAAGAAAACTTGTTTTGGTTGTGTTGAGACTCGAGTGATAAAGACAAGTAAAAATTAAAAGCTAAATGTTAATTGTGGTAGTTTTTTATTTGTATTTCTTTTGAACTGCAATTAAGTGTCAATCATTGATGATTTTGCAATTGAAATTTGGATTTAGGAGGAATCTTGAAGAACATCCCATTATGTATGAGAAGCACAGTCCAGAGAGGAAAGTAACCACAGCTACTGGGAGAGCTGGGTTACTACTTACCTGGGGGGAGGGGAAGGACAATAGAGTTAACGGCTCATTAGTCAATATTTGTACTGTTTTGAATGGGAAATCATATTTTAGTCCTTAAAACATTTTTTAAAAAATTAAGCATTCATTTTATTTTGAATTTTATTTTTAATTTTTTTAATTTATTTTTGAGAGAGAGAGAGAGAGAGAGAGAGAGAGAGAGAGACTGAGTGGGGGAGGGGCAGAGAGAGAGGGAGACACAGAATCTGAAGCAGGCCACAAGGCTCTGAGCTGTCAGCACAGAGCCCAACGCAGAGCTTGA
This sequence comes from Cryptoprocta ferox, assembly GCA_028646485.1. Classification (NCBI taxonomy): domain Eukaryota; kingdom Metazoa; phylum Chordata; class Mammalia; order Carnivora; family Eupleridae; genus Cryptoprocta; species Cryptoprocta ferox. The sequence goes on along the minus strand of CM053571.1, from coordinate 53,241,235 downwards.
ACCCACAAACCATGAGATCATGACCTGGGCTGAAGTCGGACGCTCAACCGACTGAGCCCCCCAGGCGCCCCAGTCCTTAAAACATTTTTATTTGAAGGTCTAGCTAAATAAGCACCAGAATTATTTAAGGAATCATTCTCTAGTGATATTTTCCAGATTCACCTTTGGCATTGCTAACATTTGTGTATGCATTTACTATAATGTATAGAGGGTCCAGTCCTTCTCTCTGTATATGGACTTGCTTAGGTACATTTAAGTTCTCAAGGTTAGAGAAGAGAGTTGCCGGTACTCAGTTGGAGACACAATGAAGCCATGCCAGCAGTTTCCTCATTGATAACTTAATGTTTAAGTGGCCGTAGTTTCACTAATTAAAGAAATTTAAAATATGAGCAAAATAAAACTATGCAGATAAATATGAAGTATCTTTAAAGTTTGAAACAATCTGCATGCCATCCAAAGATAAAACAATTATTTACCTTCTGATTAAAAATTAAGTTATGAGGCCCTAACAATTAAGACAGTGGTTTCTTAAAGTGGGGTATGTATAGATTTCTTATCCTATTTTTAGTAGGCTCTTCTACTCATCTTTTATTATTAGATATTCAGATATTCAGAACCAGGCTTGAACATTATATGTAGGTATGTTTTCCAATTCACTGTGTCCATTGGATATTCACTTACTTAGTTTTCCTTTGAGAATATACATATCAAATTACCATCAAAAAGTTTGTTTCTGTTCCTTTAGCCCATAATCAGATATACTCCATGAATAGCTGAAAAGTTCACTCAGGCTCTTTGGCAGTTACCTATAGATATTAACACACACACACACACACACACACACACACACACACACACAAGATCTATCTCAAAGGTAAACAGAACACCAATGCTTTCAATGCTGTAAAGGGTAGGTGTCAGAAAACCTAGCTCAAAGCCTCAGCATCACAGTTAACTTGCTTTTCAATCATGGGTAAATCACATAACCTTTAAGAGCCTCTGTTAAGCGAGTTATAAATGGGAGTTATAGTAATAATAATAGTGCTTCCTTCACTTGTTTAGCATGAGCATCATGTGAATTTATATAAAACGTTACCTGGTAGACCATAAATCCTTGCTGAGCACTTCCTAGGGCTGCCGTAACAAAGAACCACAAACCAGCTGGCTAAAAACAACAGAAATGTATTCTCTATATTTTGGAGACCTGAAGTCTGAAATCAGAGCTTTGGCTCCTCTGGGCTTGCTTGGAAGCTTCTAGGAAAGAATCCTTCCTTTCTTTTTCTACCTTCTGACAGACCCAGGCTGTGGCAGCATAACCCCAGTCTGTGTCTCTGGCTTCACATGACTCTTTCTGTGTCTCTGTGTCTTCACATGGTCGTCTTCTTATAAGGACACCTGTCACAGGAGTCCACCCTACTTCAGCATAACCTTATCTTAACTATTTACTTCTGCATTGGCCCTGGTTCCAAATAAGGGCACATTCTGAAGTATTGGAGGTTAGGACTTAAATGTCTTTTTTTTTTTTAAGGGACACAGTTCAACCAATAACATTCTGCCTCTGACCCTCCCCAAAGTCATGTCCTTCCCATGTAAAAATACATTCACCCAATTCCAGTATCCTCCAAAGACTTAACCATTCTGACATCGACTCTAAGTCCATATTCTATCCAAATCAGTAAAGGGTGAGACTTGGGGTATAGTCCCTCAGGGGCAAAATTGCTCTCCATTTGTGGACCTGTGAAGCCCAGCAAGCCAGTCATCTGCTTCCATGATATAACAGTAGGACAGATATAGCATAGATATTCCCCTTCGAAAAGGGAGAAATTGGAAGGACAGAAGGGTCACTGGTCTAAAGCAAGTTTGCAATTTAGCCTAACAAGTGCCATTAGGTTTTAAGGCTTAAGAACAGTTCTCTTTGGTTCCATGCTCTGTCCTCTGTATCAGTCAGGGTTCTACAGAGAAACAAAACTGAGAAATTAATTTTAATGACTTGGCTTATGCAGTTACAGGGGCTGGCAAGGCTGCAATCTGCAAGGAGGCCAGCAGGCTGGAAATTCATGTAAGAGTTGATATTTCAGTCTTGATTCCAGAATTCATAGGGCCCGGCAGCAGGCTAGAAACTCCGACAGGTTTTGAGGTAGAATTCTTTCTTCTGGGGAAACCTCTGTTTTTGCTCTTAAAGCCTTCAGCTGATTGGATAAGGCCCACCCAGGTAATTTTCTTCGCTTAATTAAAGTCAGTCGGTTATAAATGTTGATTACATCTACAAAATACCTTCACAGCAATTATCTGGACAGTTGTTTGACCAAACAACAGGCACTGTAGCCTCACCAAGTTGATACATAAAATTAACCATCACAGATAGGATATATAGAAGTATATGGAGAAGCACTTGATTTTTTTTATTTTTTTGCTAAGTGTTTGTTCTTTCGTTTTTTTTTTTAGATAAAAGTTGATTGGGAATTTGGAAATTTTCTGGGGAAACTAATATTTCTGCTTTTTATATTTTGCCTCTTCAGTCTTCATTCCTTCTTTTAAGTCTTTTATGACTTATTCTCAGTGTGATATAGAGTGCCAAGAAGTTGATAGAGACCTGAATCCACGTATAGTGCATTTTTCTATCTCCCACCAAACCAGATAGTTGTGTTAAAGTAACATAACTATTCTTGTAGCTTTTTATTATTTACAATGTGCCTGTACATCTATTTCATTTTGTAAATTATTTTTTAAGTTCATTTATTTTTATTTAATTTGAGAGAGAGCTGGAGAGAGAGAGAATTCCAAGCAGCCTCCGCACTGTCAGTGCAGAGCCAAATGTGGGGCTCGAACTCCCATGAACTAGGAGATCATGACCTCAGCCAAAATCAAGAGTCAGCCACTCAACTGACTGAGCCACCCAGGTGCCCTGTCATTTTGAACTTGTCAGGCACACTGAAGCCTCAGGGCCTTTGCATGTGTTCTTCCCTTTACCAAGAACTCTTTCCTCCAGACAACTTTTTATCTTGTCCTCACACCTTTAATTTTTTTTAACGTTTATTTATTTTTGAGAGAGAGAGACACACAGAGTGTGAGTGGGGGAGGGTCAAAGAGAGAGGGAGACACAGAATCAGAAACAGGCTCCAGGCTCTGAGCTGTCAGCACAGAGCCTGATGCGGGGCTTGAACCCACGAAGCGTAAGATCATGACCTGAGCTGAAGTCTGCCGCTTAACTGACTGAGCCACCCGGGCGCCCCCCTCACACCTTTTTAGATCTTTTCTTAAAAGTCACTTTCTCAGTGAGGCTCTCTTACCCAACGCTTTCTAACTGTGAGGTTTAATAATTGCAGCAATCTACCCTCAGTTCTCCATGTCTCCCTTTCAGGTTTCATTTGACTGCAGAATGGTTGTCATCATGGAGAATGCTTCACATCTCACTTACTTATTCCTTCTCTGCTTCCTCCTCTTTTTCTACTGGAGCATAAACTCTTTAAGTACAGGAATATTAATCTGTTTTGTTTATTGCTTAAACCCAGTGCCTAGAATGGTGCCAAGCACACAGTATGTACATAATATAGTTATTGAGTGAGTAATTAAATCTTAGTTACTTAAGTACTAACAATTCATAGACACAGAGGGACACCCATGTTATTCTCCTTTCTTATTGCTCCCCTTCTCTCCTTACCTGCTCCCTGTAATCATGGCCTTGCTGAATTTGAGTATCATTCTCACTCATGATTTGATACTTTACTATATATACATATTTATTTATATTTTGTTATATTTGTTATATTTTATTATACTTATTTCTATTTTATTATTATATATGTATTTTTATACAGTTTTATGAGTTATCAGGCCTCATGTATTGGCATCATACTGAATTAGTCATTTTACCACATGCTTTATCTGAGGTGGCTCAAACGTATAGCTTTCACTCATTCAGTTTAACTCTGTATATTGCATTCCATGAATATATATACTTTATTTTTTTCTGTTTATCTTTTTTTTTCCAATTTTTAAATTTAAATTCCAATCAGTGAACACAGTGTAATATTATTTTCAGGTATAAAATATAATGATTCATCACGTATATACAACACCCAGTGTTATCACAGGTGCCCTCTTTAATACCCACCACCTATTTAACTAGTCTCCCTGCCCACCTCCTCTCCAGTAACCCTCAGTTTGTTCTGTTTCCTGGTTTGCCTTTCTTTCTTTTCCTCTGCATTCATCGTTTTGTTTCTTAAATTCCATATGGAAGTGATTATATATGGTATTTGTATTTCTCTGACTGACTTATTTTGCTTGGTATAATACACTCTAGCTCCATCCATGTCATTGTAAATGGCAAGATTTCATTCTTTTTGATGGCTGAGTAATATTCTATTGTATATATATATACACCACCTCTTCTTTATCCAGTCATCAGTCAGTGGACAACTGGGCTCTTTCCACAATTTGGCTGTTGTTAATAATGCTGTTTAAATATCAGGGTGCATGTAACCCTTCAAATTAGTATTTTTGTTTCCTTTGGGTAAATACCTAGTAGTGCAATTGTTAGATTGTGTGATAGTTCTATTTTTAGCTCTTTGAGGAACCTCTACACTGTTTTCCAGAGTGGCTGCACCAGTTTGCATTCCCACCAACAATGTAAGAGGGTTCCCCTTTCTCAACATCCTCGCCAACACCTATTGTTTCCTGAGTTGTCCATTTTAGTCATCTGACCGGTGAGAGGTGGTATCTCATTGTGGTTTTGATTTGTATTTCCCTGATGATGAGTGATGTTGAGCATCTTTTCATGTGTCTGTTAGCCATCTGGATGTCTTCTTTGGAGAAATGTCTATTCATGTTTTATACACATTTTTTAACTAAAATATTTGTTTTTTGGGTGTTGAGCTTGATAAATTCTTTATAGATTTTGGTACTAACCCTTTATCAGATTTGTCATTTGCAAGTATCATCTCCTGTTCCATCGATTGCCTTATAGTTTTGTTGTTTCCTTTACTATGCAACAGCATTTTATTTTGATGAGGTCCCAATAGTTCATTTTTGTTTTTGTTTCCCTTGCCTCCAGAGATGTGACTAGGAAGAAGTTGCTATGACTGAGGTCAAAGAGGTTGCTGCCTGCGTTCTCCTCTAGGATTTTGATCATTTCCTATCTCACATTTAGGTTCATCACTTTGAATTTATTTTTATGTATGGTGTAAGAAAGTGGTCCAGTTTCATTCTTTTTGTATGTGCTGTCCAGTTTTCTCAACACCATTTCTTGAAGAGACTATCTTTTTTTCCATTGGATAGTCTTTCCTGCTTTGTCGAAGATTAATTGGCCATATAGTTGTGGGTTTATTTTTGGGGTTTATAACCTGTTTCATAGATCTGTCTGTTTTTGTGCCAGCACCATACTGTTTTGATGACTACAGCTTTGTAGTATGGCTTGAAGCCCAAAATTGTGATGCCTCAAGCTTTATTTTTCTTTTTCTAGATTGCTTTTGCTATTGGAGGCCTTTTGTGGTTTCACACAAATTTTAGGATTGTTTTAGCTCTGGGTAAAACGCTGGTGGTATTTTGATAGAGATTGTGTTAAATCTGTAGATTGCTTTGGGTAATATAGACATTTTAACAAAAATATGCATACTTTAATTACCTATGCATTTATATATATACATTTAAATTGTTTCCAATTTTTTTAAAAAAACTCTAATTTCCAGGCAGCTATAAAAACATTCTTTACATGTCTTCTGCACAAACATGTGTACCTAGGAGAGGAATTGATGATTGTAAGATATGCAGAACTTCAACGACCATTTTTCAAAACGTAGAAGAGTTCCTGCTGTCCCACATCCCGTGCTTGTTTGAAATCTGTAGCAATCTAGATATAAGCCATGGACTAGCTTTGTTTGACTTTTGTTGCCCAGTCTGCCTATGTCTCATTGGCTCTAATATAAAGAAATATTGTCCCGGTTGTGGTGGGCAACAGTTTGCTTTTTTCTTCCTCCACTCAGGAGGAATTGAGGGAGTAGAAGACAGGTCTAGACAGGCACCTGGCTTACATCAGTGGACAAGTTTCTAATCTTTGATCTTGCATAGAACACTTGTTCAAGTTCTCCCTTCTATTGTACAGAGCATGAACTTTTGCTCCATTGACTGCTTCTGGTTCCAGATTCCAACAGATTCCTGTTTCACCACACTGTGCTTCTAGTCAGTAGAGATGTTTGTTGTTGTTATTGTTGTTATTTGTTTATTGTTCTTCTTATCATCATCATCATCATCATTTAAGTTAGTTATTTGCTTTGGTTTTCTCTTTTCAGAAAGATCTTATTTTTCGTCATCATGTGCTTGCAGCAGATAGGTTATATCCAAATGCAAATTTACAGAAATGTCTTGATCTGTTAGCTGACTTTTGACTAAAGTTGGATAGCAAATAATTGACTGAAGTGGCTGGCAGTTCTGTATCACCTATTGCAATAAGACAGATCCACTTTGTATTCTAATTCTGTGGGTTACAAAAATGACATTATTATATAAAACTCAGAGCCTTGCTTGTATTTTACCTAGGGGAAGGCTGTGCCATCTCCGTATCAGTATGGTTCTGCAAGAGTACTTTATAGTAGTCCAAAGACTTTAATTCAAATGCACTTTTGGATCTAGTCAGCTCTTTGAATCAAAGCTTTAATAAAGCTGCAGAATTCTGCACTCTGAAGCATAAAAGGTTGACTCTGACCTGGGATGTTTCTTAGGCAGGAAGTTTCCATTTCTAACACCTCTATCATAAAATAACTTACAAGGCTCTTATAAAATTTAGAATTTTAAGCAGTGTAATAAGCATGTCAGGATGATTTTTCTATATAATACTCCCACGTATAATAAAGCTAACCTGTTGGATAGAATTTTTAACATTTTATAGCTGTAGAAGAACAGCTACCAAAAATGATGAGTTAGGTTTGGCATAATTAATACTGAGCTGTTCTTTCAGACAGTAATTGGCAATAGATTCAGTTGTTTCTTGAGGCTACTTCTGAAATATTCTAGTAAGACCATGTCATCAATATAGACAGAATAAACACTGAAGATAAGAATCCAAGAATGTTGAATAAAATTAAACCTAATTCAGTAAAGTGATGCACTGTTACTTAAAGACTAGACAAGTTGCCAGCAAATGTGGGTGTTTTTTGTTGTTGTTTTTTGTTTTTTGTCTACTGGTAGTCCTTAGTGTTTTTTAGCAATAAAACATTTTATATTAACATTTAATTAATACACTTACTTATCCTTAGTGTAAGTTAAAATTATGTAGACTAGGAGGACAGCAGCAACAATGAAAAAAATCATAACATCCATTTCTTATCCATTACATGGAGTTTAATTTTGGAAACACTTTATAAGGATAAAGCCGTGTTTTTCATTCTGTGTACTAGTTCTTCCAAGTGATTTTAGTCTGTATTGGACTTTGCTGTGCTGTTTTCTGGAGCATCACTGGTTAGCTATCAGAAAGAGGGAGTCGACTTTACCTGTTAGTTTTACAAGTGTACTAGCATCACTTCTACCAAGAATCTGTGCAAAATATTCCTTAGATTTTTCTTATTTCTTTTTTTTTAATATTTATTTTTGAGAGAGAGCACAAGCAGGAGAGGGGCAGAGAGAGAGGGGGACAGAGGATCCGAAGCGAAGGAGTCTCTATGCTGACAGGAGCTAGCCCGATGTGGGGCTTGAACCCACAAACCATTAGATCATCACTTGAGTCGGAGTCAGCTGCTCAACTAACTGAGCCACCCATGCATCTCTCCACCCCCTTTTTAAAATAGTCTCCATGCGCTACATGAGACTTGAACTCACAACCCTGATATCAAGAGTGGCATGGTTTACCAACTGAGCCAGCCAGTTGCCCCCAAAATATTCTTATTGGATTATTTTTCTCTTTTCTTTTCACTTGACTATTCATGTACATCAGTAAAGACTCAACCAAAATATATTTATAATCTCTTCAGGCTGGTTTGATTGTACTTCCTCATGCAATAGTTGTTAAACTATTTTTTTTCTATAGACTTTTTTTTTTCTCACCTTGCGTTTGATGAGAAAATTACCCTTAATGCCATAAATCTTAGAATGGATTGAATTAACTTACTACCTATACACTGAGGTACATAATGTTTATGTAACATACTTGAAACAATTGAGGATATAGTCACTCAAGTCATTTCAATATTTGCTGGTTCAGATCATTGCAGTTGAGAAAAGCTGCCCTGCGGTATTATATTTCCCCCCCTTTTTTAATTGTTATCTTCCAAAGAATTGCAGACTCTATGAACACATGGGCTGCATCTTGTTCCATTGTTGTACCTCTAATTTTAGCCTATTGAACTCTTTCCATGAGTTGTTTGATAAATATTTGTGAAATAAATGCTAGAATGAAGGAATCTTCTTTTGGCAGAACTTTGATAGTAGAACCATTTAAGGTGATCATTAATTCATATCACAGTGTCCAAGGAGGAATATGTGGCCCTAAGTCACATATAAAGTAGTGTTATTATTTGAAAGACCTGGTGAGGTGGGGAGAGTGGTAGTAATCTGTGATTATAATTGTCTCAGAGTGTGGTAAGACTTATCCTCAGCAATGAGGTCATTTTACTCATGAATTAAGTTAGTTTGGATCAGTAAGGACAAAGATGGGACAAAGCCTCGTGTCTATCATTACCCAGTGGGCTACCTCAGACTTCTTTATAGGGTAGTGATGATGGGGGTCCAGAAAACAAGAAAGGAGGGGCTCAAATGCACAAATGGTTTTGAAGTCTCTGGTTGTGTCATATTCGTTATTGTTCCATTGTCCATAATGTTACAGACTGAATATTTGTGGGCTCCCCCTCTTCAATCCTTTTATTAAACTCCTAACTCCCAATGTAATGGTATTTGGAGATGGGGCCTTTGGGAAGTAACTGGGTTATAAGTATCGGGACAAGGTCTGATGGAATTGTTGCCTTTATATGTAGAGAAATCAGAAAGCTTCCTATCTCTGTCCGCACACATGCATTAAGAAAAGGACATGTGAGCTCACAGAAGGTGGGTTTCTGCAAGCCAAGAAGGTTCGCACCAGAATTCGACCATGCTGGCACCCTGATCTTGGACTTCCAGCCTCCAGATGTGTGAAAAATAACCTTCTGCTGTTTAAAAGCCACCCACCTAGCCTATGATATTTTGTTAGGACATCCTGCACACACTAGTGCATACATAGTAAGTCATATGGCCGAGCCCAGAGTAAATGTGATGGGGAACTATTTAGAGAGGTGGATACAGGCAGGGGAACATTTTCTAAGCAGTTTTGCATTATTACTATTTTTGCATCATGGTCTTTAAATAAATATGATGCATGATGTAATAAAATTTATGTAAGTATCATAAATTAATGAATTATGTTTCTTTGGATATGAAACATTCTTTAAAAACTCTAAAAGCTAACCCTTTAGAAAAAATGATCTGGAGTCACATATTCTAATGTTATTCAGTGCTTATATGTCATGCAATTGCTTATTAAGTATACTTCAGGACTATTATGTGTTTTACTAGTTTTGCAGGCTGTCTCAGATTTTCCAATGGATATATACATGAGACCAAATGACAATGCAGGCTACATATTCATTAAATCCACCTTCACATAATCTGTTCAAAATTTAAAATTTCTATTATTTCATTGCCAATTGACCTTGAGGCAAATTGTCAAGAAATTTATGAGGGTAACAGCATGAATATTGTGTTCTCAAGTGCCTCCTGGGTAAAATATGACTCATGGCTTTCTTGCTTCTGAAATGATTAAGCCTCAAACTTGAAGTTGACAGCAGAGTCATTGTACAGATTGATGTTCTCAATGACTAACATTTGACAGAGTTTGCTTCTGATTTATTATGCTTCTAGGTAAAAAACAATTTACCTCACTTTTTAGTATTTTGACTATGCACTTTCACTAATTGGATAAACAATTCAATTTCTTTTATATTGAGGACATGTGCATTTTAAATAATCTAATCATTTTAAATTAAAGCTTTATTTTTTAAAAAAGTAAAGTTTCATTGTGTGTTTAAGTATACTGACATGGTCCTGCTCTTTTTTTTTTTAAATGGCAAGTAGCGACTGAGGTATTTTTCTTTCTTCGTCTTCTTCTTCTTCTTCTTCTTTTTTAATTTGTACCTAGCAGTAAACCTAATACTTATATAAAAATCTGTTCACTAATTATTGGATATTTGCTACAATTATCTATTTGAGTACACCAAATGTACTTGAAAAACAATCATAGATAATTAGGTGCAGTCCTCACTAACTGCTTATAATTTCTGGAAAACAGAAAACTAAGAAATCACTTTTTCTTCTCAAGAGTAGTTTTAACTATTATAATGTTATAAGTTTTTTTTTTAAAGAATTAAAGTATGTCACATTGAAAAGGAAACAAAATGCAAGAAATGGAGGGAGGGAAACTAATATACAATTCCTACAGTTTTTTCATCTACTAAGAAGATAAAGTAACATTACTATTACTATGTATTTTCTTTATCACTTAAACCTATATGATAAACACAAAACATTTTAAGTAACATTTACATAAGTCAGAATGTATATTGATACAATAAATATCCAGAAATCTACCATTCAGCTGGAGAATTCACTAGAAATATCCCTTGAAATGACTTTATTCCCTTCCTGTGCCTCCCCAGCCTGCTCACAAAGGAGGTAACCGTTATTCTATGAGATCATGGCCTGAGCCGAAGTCGGACGCTTAACCGACTGAGCCACCCAGGTGCCCCTGAAGTGACTTATCTTGATTGCAATTATGTTTTGGATTGAGAAGAAGTCAGAGAAGAAGGTTCTTCCGCTTCTACTATTTAGAAGCAAGTGAAACAAAAATTCCTCCACATTTTATTTCCCCTGGCTACTTTATTTTCAGACTCATTTTTTGATTGATTGTTTGTTTGTTTGTTTCATTATCCCACCCTTGAATGATGAATCTCTATCATAATACTCTGTTTATTTTCCTTTTTACAGGGTATCAGTCTGTAAGTATCTTGTCTATATTTATAACATTCTTTTGCCTCTCTCTTCCACTAAAGTATGCAACCATGGGTGGGGATTTGTTTTGTTCAGCACTGTAGCCACTGCACTTGGCTCACAGTAGACGTTCAATGGATACTTGTTGAAGATTAACTGAATATGGAGTCAGATTGATATTAACAATTCTACTTCTTCTGACTCTTCACCTTTCACTTTTTTATAAGGACTTTGAATTCTCTGAAATATCTTCCTGGGAATCACATGAGATCAGAGAGATCAGAGAGATTAAATGAGGTTTTCCACCTCTGCTTCTCACCATTGCTAATGCCCTATGTGGAAACAACAACAACAAAAACAAAACATTGCCTATGGGAAAGACCTTGTCTTCTGATAATCTAAAAGTAATTGACTACTGAGGGCCCGAAGCTGGGATGCAGGCAGTAATGGCAAAAATGCCCCCTGTACAAATATACCAAACTTTATCTTCTGAATCTTAAAACATCAGTGTGTACCTTCAAAGTCTTTTGGGAAAACAGTTTTTTGAACTTCTGTCCAGAAACTCTCTGTGTCCATTAGAATCTGCAGACTGGACAGCATGGTTACCATGCCATCCATCTTGTTTCCTGTATTATTTTACTCTCTCCTGGGCCTCCATATACTCTTCTCTTTCCCTGTAGCCACATAGCAAGACAAAACAATAACAACAACAAAACAAAACACAAATTGTCAATTCGTGCAAATAGTTTCCTAGAATCATCTTCACTAGCTTTGTGAGCATAGTTTGGAACCTCAATTTTACCTGCATCAGAACAATCCTCTGTATAAATGTACTGTTCTTTGAATCTAGAAGTCTCCATAGCTCATTACAAACATTTTCTTAAAAAGAGTTACTTCAAAAATTGTAGAAAAATTGTTCATAACATTTTTGTAACCAAAGTATCTGCTATAATCTCCTGGTTTACGAGGAGATGCATACTAATTAGAGAGAGGTATAAGCATGGTTGGGAATGAAGAGAGATGAAGAGTGGTTCTCATTTTGTAGGTCCTTTTAAAGTCAAGTATTACTGAACATATTTTAAATAGTGATTCAACCTATAGCATGTCTTCATCTTTTATATTTGGATGGGGATCTCTGTTACAGGTTCCTTTGAGAGAGTCAGCTCTAGACATAGATGGCATCTGTGACATTCAGGACATTTTTTCTTTGGTCCTGAAGGATCATGGCTTCTCAGTCTGAACTCTTCTCAAGATAGGGCTAGATTCAAAGGTATATTTATTTTCATCACTTTGATGGGGCAGCTTAGAGCCAGGTAGAGTTATGAATTCCAGGAATCCCATGATGCAGCTTTATTCCCCAGGGTCCTTGGGAATGCATTTTACATGTTTGACCCCTAAGGAACTGGGTAAAACTAGAAATTCTAAGTAATTTGACTAGAATATGACTGGCTTTTAAAAAGTTTTCTGTGAGGGACGCCTCCGTGGCTCAGTCGGTTAAGTGTCCGACTCTTGATTTCAGCTCAGGTCATGATCTTATGGTTCATGGGAGTTCAAGCCCCACATTTGGCTCTGCGCTGACAGTGTGGAGCCTGCTTGGAATTCTCTCTCTCCCCCTCTCTCTGACCCTCCCCTGCTCACACTCTCTAAATAAACATTAGAAATTTTTTAATTAAAAAAAAAAGTTTTCTGTGAGACCAAAATTCACCTAGTTTCATTTAGTTCTTTGTGAATCCGTGACCCCATTTACTGAAATAAATTGAGCCATTGAAACTAAATCCATTGAGTAATTTTGTCATTATCTGCAGATAATGATTCTAGCACCAATGTCTATTTTAGGATTGTATGAGTAACAAACTGCATTTTAGGATTTTTATGTTATTACTAAGTGTCAGTTTATATAATTGAATGTACATAAATTTCTTCATATGAAAAGACTAGAAGAAGTAAAGTACTCTCAAAAAAAAAAAAAACAGTGTCAAGTTTTATACATCCTGGAATGAAGTTATTTACTTAATCTGAGATTACTGTGGTAGGTACTATGGAGAATATAATATGATTTACTCATGGTTCATGGTCTCAAGATACCTACAGTCCAGGATGGGAGATAGACATGAATAATTTCAAAAATAAAATGTGGCGTGGTATAATCAAATGGCTTTCAGAGTTTAGAGAAGGTAGATTTTCCCTTCTCACAAGTCATTAGACTTTCATAATTTTATTTTAAAAGCCATCGTTTATTGATGTGGAAGGATGGGCATTATTTCATCATGTCACTATGTAGGATGGTTGAGTAAATGAAGGGAAGGTAGATTTCTTGGGGGGGAAAAGCCCCTTTCTACATTAAACAAGTCTGGGAGCTTTGTGTCCTATAACTAAAGCAAACCGAAATGCATATTAATATAGTGAAGAATGAGAAATTGTGAAATAAATACATCATTTAGCAGAGAATTCCTCAAATCTATCTGATTACTTATATGTAAACATCCTATGGGACAGGTATTTTATAGAATACATAGATAGAATATTATGCAATTTTAAAACTTGAAGAATGATAAAATTATGAGCAAGAAAGATTTGGTATAGTCAAATTTTGCAATGCTTTGGACTCTGCAGTACCATTGAAGTTTTTGAGTGATGGAGTAACCCAATCTGAGGGTACTGTTGGGAGATTAATCCTGCTGGGGTGCATCAAAGGGAGGCTGGCTGTGTGAAGAGGTATAGGAGGCAAGCATGGGAAATTGAAGATGGGACATCCCCTTAGGGGACAATGTGAGATGAATAGGGGTGTGAACTGTTGTGGTCAAAAAATCCATTCAAGAGCTATTAAAGAAAATTATCCATGCATAAGAAAGGACATGGGTTTTCAGCCTAGGAACTGACTGTTACTACAATTAACGGACTTGGGGGAATTTCTCATTTCAGTGGCATATCTTTTTGAAAATGTCTAGGAAGCAGTAAGAAATAAAGAACTATAACTTAGGAAAAACCTTGCTACAAGGGATAGAGATTTGCTACATCACGTATAAAAGTGGTAACTGAATTTTCAGACGTAGATACTATTATGGAGAGTAGGTAAAGGAAAAAGAGAATCAACAATATGATCTTTAGGAGAACCCACATAGTTGGACCTGAAGAGGAAAACTAGTCATGGAAGGAGGGATAGTGAGGGAGTGAGACAGAAACCAAAATCTCAAGTACAAAGTACAATTAAATATTGTTAAATACCTTAGAAAATTCTAATGAGATGAGTGCCAGTGTTTTTGGAGATTAGGAAGTCATAGCTCATTTTCAAGAGAAAATTTATTCAGTGAAGCTTGCAAGCAAAAGGTTCCAAGCAAGGAATTATGAGTAGGTGGTGAGAAAGTAGAGTTTAAAAAAAAATTTTTTTTAATGTTTATTTATTTTTGAGAGTGAGAGAGATTCAGAGCATAAGTGGGAGAAGGACAGAGAAAGAGGGAGACATAGAATCCAAAGCAGGCTCCAGGCTCCAAGCTGTCAGTACAGGGCCCAACGTGGGTCTGGAACTCACAAGCCATGGGATCATGACCTGAGCTGAAGTTGGACGCTTAACCAACTGAGCCACTCAGCCTCCCCGAGAAAGTAGAGGTTTTAAGGGAAGATGACCCTTGCATGAAGTTTTGAGGTAAAGATGAGAGAAATATAATGACAGTACAGGGAAAAAAAAAAACAGTAACTGGAGAAGGTTATGCTTTCCTATTCTTTTTAGGCTTGAAGAGATAAACACACTAGGCTAAAGGAAAGAACCAGAATAGACAAATACATTAAAAGTTAAAAATAACATGTGAAAATTATTGTAGCCAAAGCCATTAGAAAGGCCAGAGAGATATCCTTAACAATGCTAAATGGATGAATTAGCATGAGAAAAGAGAAGGATGTCTTTTTGTCTAGAACAGAACAGGAAGAGTAGGTTTGTTTGCAGTGGAGGTAAAAACTAGGAATCCCCTTTCTGCTGTTCGCAGGTTTGGAAAGTTCTAAGGAGAAAGGGTAGCAGCCTGTAGCTCCTACCTCAGCTGCTCCTGTTGCTGTCAGTCAGGCTGGGATGTGTGGGATGAGCAAACTAAAAGTCAGAAAGCTTAGCACTGTCTTGTAAAGCAGGAAGGAGTGTAAAGGCAGCCTAAGGGTGGGAAGAGCTCTTCCCTGGCTTTGGCAGAGTCAGAACAGATAGGAGTGAATCACCTGGAACAGAGTGGTACCCAGTCAGGCAGGATGATCTGTGTGCTCTGAGAGGATGGGTGGATGCCAGGATCTACAAGGGACCAGCAAGGTGGAAACAAAATTAAACTAATAAAATGATTAAAGGTAGAGAAGTTGAATTGGCATTAAATTGCTTGGAATTATCGATATCATCCCTGCCAGGGTGGCAGCAAAATCTGAAAGAGGGAAGCCTCCAGGCTTTTAGGAGAAAACTAAGGGGGAAAAATGGATACAGTGTGCAAAGATGAAAGGTTTCTCATCATTTCATTACTCTAACTTTGTGTGGTACTAGTGTGTCATCTGTTCTCAGAGGAGTTTATTTGTTTCTGTATTTTTGTGAGATTCACAGTCTTGACTAGTACTGTAAGGAAAGGAAAAAGGGAGTGAGAAGATTTTCTTTCCTCTGCATTTGGGATGATGCTTCTTTCTGGTGACCTTCTAGAAGTGACAAGCGGAATCGAACCCATTGATTTATTTTCAGCGGCTCCTGTAGCTCTCATCTAGGTTATATGTAACTTTGGGTCCATTTTTGTTCCAGTCAGCATCAACTTCATTATCAGTGTTCAGTGCATATCACATAACAATAACATCAGATTCTAAATACGAGGGCTTAAAATTGTGGATTCTGTGAAGCTTCACAGTGAGGTTTCCTCAGAGAGGATCTTCCTAATGATTCTTGAGAATGTCATAAAACAGGATGAAAGTAATCACTTTAGGCTCTGCCTCCTATTTCAGCCAGGTTTTATTGATCTTTTATAAGAAATGACTGCAGTTAACGGTCCCCACTGATGTCAGTGTCATAAAATTTATATATAAGTTTGACAAGAGGAATATCTTTTGGAATGTTTGTAAACAGTCAATTCTTATGCATTATTAATGATATCTTCAGTGACTATTTAAAATTCTATCGAACATGATATTTTTACTGAACAATAATATGATGGCATGATTTCCATTTAGTAGTTGTATAGTATAATTTTTGTTTATTTTATTTTATTTTATTTTATTATTTTATTTTTTTGAGAGAGAGAGACAGCATGATCAGGGAAGGTCAGAGAGAGAGGGAGACACAGAATCCAAAGACAGGCTCCAGGCTCTGAGCTAGCTGTCAGCACAGAGCCCGACGTGGGGGTTGAACCCATGAACTGTTGATATCATGAACTGAGCCGAAGTCAGATGCTCAACAGACTGAGCCACCCAGGCGCTCCTAGTATAGTTTTTTTTTCTATATTGAGGGATATATAAACTGGGAAAATTTGGGAACCAAAAATATATAGTGTATGAATTGAAATATTACATAGTTCTTTAAAACACTTTGAATATATAATGTGCAAGGTGCTGTTTTCACTCTGTCTTGGAAAAATGTCTTCATGTGATTTATTTGCAACAGTGAACCAAACTGTCTTGCTTTTATGGGAACATACTCTGTTAAAGAACATGGAAATATGCTTCAATATTTTAACCCTGATAATGAAAAACCCATCAACCATATACCAACCAGGTCCTCTGAGGATCTCACATAACAATTTTTATGGAAACTAAATTGTGATTTGGAAATTGAATAAAATTGTAAGCACACTTAAGGAATTAATACTTGGCCTTTAGGAGCCTCTTGTATTTAAGTACGTGGCCCAGTCCCCTTACATAATGGAATTCCTTCAGAGGATTTTTTCAAAAGAACTTTTCTCATTTAGCCCATAGCTTTTAGAATCTTGGAAAACTTGCTCAAGATAATGTCTATCTGTTCATTACTTACCATTTGGAGAGAAAGAACTTTGTATTTCACAAGCTAAGAGAGTCTATAAAATAGAACTATTTTTTGTGTCATACAATCAAATATAAGCTGAAAGGGACCTGAGAGAATGCTTAATCCTTCTGTCTTTTTACAAATAAGGAAACTAAGAGCCAATGTGAATGTCACTTCCTCAAAGGGTTACAGCACTTTAATGACTTTTGTTGTGATATATGTATTTCAGTTTTCCAGTGTTAGATCTCTGTATGTCACATAAAGCAAGATGCAGGATATAGGGGTCATTTTAATCACTTTATCATTTTACATTTCCAACAGACACTATTCCTTTCTATCCAGGCTGGTAGTACATTTTATCATGTAACGCTTTAAAATATTTTTTAAAATTATTTGATTCTACTTAGTGCAAATAAGAATACTTTCAGTTCTGTATGAGCTATGCCTCTCTAAATACACTTAATGATAGATAATTTAAGGTTACTAGACCTTCAGAGACCAAACGATTAATTTCTTTTCCACCCCTACACTCAACTGTTTTTTAAACTGAAAGAGTTTACTGGTGTCTGACTTAAGCCAGTAGGAGATTTTAAGAAGAAGTACTAAGGCTACACCCTTGATTTGCTCTTTTCCCCTGTTTTAGTGACCTTTTGACTCAGTTTTTGCATTGAGGCAGTGTCTTAATTTGAGAATCTTTTACCAGGCTATCGATAGGGGGCGGAAATGTGTCTTAGATTCCTCCAAGTCCCTGTAATACATGGATTATCCCTTTTTCCTTTCCATCCTTGCTTGAAAGCAGATAAAGTCCATTATGACCTTATTGCCTCTGCTAATATTTATTAAATGTACCTAATTAAAACCAATTCATGCTACCAACATTCTTTATCTAAACCTCTTGTCCCAAAATGCCAACTGCCTTGTGTGCATTTTCTGCCTTCCAAGACACCATAGACAAATAGTTTTACCAAATATTTTGCCTCTGCTTAACGTAAATTGTCATTTTTCTAATCTTTTTTAACAGGGTCCTCACAACCATCTGCCCATCCCTAAAGCCAATGCCACACATTTTAGGATTTTGTTACACACATAACCTCAAATTTTGTTGTTCTGTCAAAGAGCTCTAATATCTTTTCCCCTTTATTATTATTATTTTTTTAGTTAATAATTTATTTTTTAATTTACATCCAAGTTAGTTAGCATATGGTGCAACAATGATTTCAGGAGTAGATTCCTTAATGCCCCTTACCCATTTAGCCTATCCACCCCTCCACAACTCCTCCAGCAATCCTGTTTGTTCTCTATATTTTAGAGTCTCTTAAGTTTTGTCCCCCTCCCTGTTTTTTATATTATTTTTGCTTCCCTTCCCATATATTCATCTGTTTTGTATCTTAAATTTCTCATAGGAGTGACGTCATACGATATTTGTCTTTCTCTGACTGACTAATTTCGCTTAGCATAATACCCTCTAGTTCAATCCATGTAGTTGCAAATAGCAAGATTTAATTCTTTTTGACTGCCAAGTAATATTCCATTGTGTGTCTATTCACCCGTGGATGGACATTTGGGCTCTTTCCATACTTTGGCTACTGCCGATAGTAAACCGCTCTAATATCTTAAGGCTTACAACAATAGATGTTTATTTCTTATTCATGCTACTTGGAGATACGGGTCAACAATAGCTCTGGTTGGCTCTTGGCTAGCCTTCAAACATCAGGGATCTAGGGATGTGTTTTCATATTAGAAGGTAAGAACTACAGACATAGTGTCAAAACATGTAAACATATTTTAAGGTGACTCTTTTGGACATAGCCTAAACTTTATTGCTTTATATCGCATTGACACATTATCGCATTGACAATTATTTTTTGCTTGCAGAGAAGCAGGGCAAACATGGGTAGACCAGAACAAGTAATTATGAACAAAAAAAACTGTCAGTTGAATTCACTCATAAGTGTGTAGTAAGAAGAAACAACTGACAACTTGATCAGGTTCCTAAGAGTTCCACAGCTCTTCCTTTCAAAGTTTTATAATCCATTTCCCTGAATGCACTTGATGGTTAATTTTCCATGGGCTCCAGTTTTTGTTTCCTCTTTCCATTTTGGCAAATAGGAGTGTCTCCTGAAGTCTCCTGCGAAGTACAGAGCTGAAATGGGTGGAGGAAAACCAGAAAACCTAGGCAAGTGACTAGAAGCAAAGCAGAATTGGAACAGGCAAAATAGATAGTAGGGTGGAGAAAGGGCAGCAATGTGAACACTGCCAGTGGTTCAGGATTGCAGAGTAACATGAAGATAGTAGGAAGTGTGCAGTTCTTAACTCTGAGAGCTTTGTCCTAGAGTAAAAGAAATGCAGCAAGTAGACCTGAGGAAAGATACCCGACATGGTTGGATTTCAGTTTCATTGTCTGCAAAATGGAGATAATAGCTACTCAATAGAATTATGAGAAAATATGTGTTAAAGTGTCAGGTGTCTTAATCAGTGATGCTTGCTTATAATTTAAGAGGTAACAAGAAGTGTTATTTACATGGGTAATTGGTATTCAGAAAATGTAATTTATATCTAAACTGATACATGGAGACCATCTCCGGGTATCCTCTTTACAAGACAAACGCCTTGTCATTTCATTTAGGTATAACTGAAAACAAAACCATATAAAGCAAGACAAAAAGGAAACAAAAACAGAGGAAAGGTCTCTAAAAATACAGTTTCCTGTTTCACTGTATTACTTAAAATAACCATATTTGAGTTGGTTGTTTATGAGTTAAAATTAACCTATTTGTCAAAGCAGACATAAATCTCAAAATTAGGGCAAATAATTAAATGTGTAAGATTAACTTAAAGCATTTTATATAGTAAAATATTATAATAAGTGTTATTGCAAATTAGTATAATTAAGTATATATTTTTACCAACCTCACCCTAAGACTATGGCCTATGTGGTTTTTTAAAAATAAATATTTATTCGTTTTTGAGAGAGAGAGAGAGAGCAAGTGAGCAGGAGCCTGCGAGAGGCAGAGAAATGGAGATAGAGGATCCAAAATCCCAATGTGGGGCTTGAACTCACAAACCCTGAGATCATGAGCTGAGCTGAAGTCAGATGCTCAACCGACTAAGCCACCCAGGTGCCCCTTATGAGGTCTTTTTTAATGCATCTCTTTTGTCATATGTTTTGAATTTTGCTATCATACACATTTTTAGCATCGTGTTTTCACTTGTTATTACACAATTTTCATAATTATCATTTAATGTATGTATAACAGTTTATCAAGTGAATGACAGTAATATGTTCAGCCACTTCCCAACTTTGGGCATTTAGGTTGTCTTTAGTTTCCCCATACTATAAATATTACTCAAGGGCGAGAGGATGCAGTGGTTATAGTATTGGGTGAAAATTCTATTGGGTGACAAAGAGGTATGTCATAGATGGAACCAAACAGGATTCTAAAAGGAACACTGCTTCACAGGAAGCTTCAGCCACCTATGAGCAGAGGAATAAGGGAGCTTATCTTGGTGAAATGGAAGACAATGTTACTTCATGCTTCTGGCCAGGTTGATTCACCTTGCTTTGGTACTGTATCTTAATCCTGCCCTCAACAGTAATGTATTTTATAGAAACTTCTAGAAGCTTCTAGCATATTTCTGAATCTCATCCTTAATATCAGGAGACCTTATGGATTTCTTTTTCCTTTACTTAATTTTTTAAACAGGCTTTTTAATAGAAAAGTGAGAAAGGTATTCTATGGCCCTGTAATCTTCCTGGAAATATTCAGGAATTTTTTTTTAAACATTCCTTTCTTAGTGTCAGTTAATTACCTTCTTTTCAAATTGAGGAAAGAAACAAATACCAGATAATCTTGGAAGACCAAATGCAAAATGGGAGACTCAAAAACCTGTAAATATAATTCCATTTCATTTTTTCCAGGTTGGCCAGAGAACGTCATTAAATATAAGAGGTAAAAAAAAGATAATGTAGGACAGCATCCTATCCCTGGTACCAATATTTATCTTAGTCTGTTCAGGCTGCTGTAACAAAATACCATACACTAGGTGGCTTATAAATAACAGAAATTATTTCTCACAGTTCTGGAGACTGGGAAGTGTGAGATCAAGGTGCCAACAGATTCAGTGTCTGGGTAGGGCCCTCTTACTGGTTCATAGACAGCCATTTTTTTTAAAATTTTTTTTAAATTTTATTTTTGAGAGACAGAGAGAGACAGCGTGAGCAGGGGAGGGTCAGACAGAGATGGAGATACAGAATCGGAAGCAGGCTCCAGGCTCTGAGCTGTCAGCACAGAGCCTGATGTGGGGCTCGAACCCACAAACTGCGAGATCATGACCTGAGCCGAAGTCGGACGCTTAACCGGCTGAGCCACCCAGGTGCCCCTAGACAGCCATTTTTTACTGTGTCCTCATTTGGCAGAGGGAGCAAGGGAGGTCTCTAGGGCCTCATTTATAAGGGTACTATTTATGAGTACTGTATTTATGAGAACTTCACCCTGGTGACCTGGTTGCTTCCTAAAGCCTCTGCCTTCAAATACTATCACCATTTGGGATTAGGTATCAACATATGAATTTTGAGGTAACGCAAGCACTCAGGTTCTAGGAGCATATAAGGTATATTGCAGGTTCTAGGGATTAGAGATGGGCATCTTTTGGGGGAGCCCCTATTCAGCTCACTACAACTGCTTTTACACAATCCTAAAACTATAGATTAGAAATCGGGAATTGTTTGGTGTGGGATGTCCATTTCCAAATCTTTATAAATAATTATGTGCTGGTTCATATTATTTTTTATAATTTGCCCATGACAAAAACATCTTCAGTTAGTTTGACCTTTCTTATCAATTAGCATTCTCAGAGTCCTTTTAACTACAGCAGTAGTTCACATCTAAAAATAGGTTTTGTGTTACTGACATTTTGTGGGCCATGCACTATTGATATCTTTCTTGTCTAGTTGTCAAAGTAAATCAGTCTGTAGGATTTAATAGATGGTCCATCTGGAAGAATAAAATAACCTCCAGGATTAGATTCCCATTTTAATTCAATTACCTGTTGGAAAAGAGAAGATTTGGTTCAGTTTAATTCCTATTGTAAAATTGGGTGAGTTATCATCTAAATTTAAACATTGTATGTTAATTTGACACAACTCTATCCTTTTGTATGAGAAAAAGGAAATAGAAAGCAAAAAGTCTAGTTCATTATTCTGTAAGGAACATAGTAATCCCTTGAGGTGAAAACACAGCCGATGTAGGATGTGAAGAACAAGCCATGCTTTATCCATAGGTTATCTAGATGAATTTATAGTGAAGTCAATAGTCTCCTAACATCTATTGATTTAATTTGGGACTTAGTTTGCTGAGTATATTATTTCTGGACTGTATTTTGCAACATAAACTCCTGGATGGCTTAGACTATTGGTAAGGGTTCATAAAATTGAGGCATCCTGATTTAGATTTGGGTAGTTGAAGAAAAATTATTTGCAAACTATATAAAGGAACATTCTGATATTCTGTACAACTGAATGAGAAAGCGCCCTAAATATAACACTGGAGTCTACCCATTGATCATTACTAATAGTTTTCTTATTTCTTTGTCCTTCATCTTCTCCATAGATTAATCAACCCATATTGATTTCTAGAAGATAAGGCAAGGTTTTGGGGCTTTAGCACATCCCACTATATAAGTTTTTTACTTGAAAGAGCCAAATGTTTTCAGTAGTCATTAAGTCACCCTTTTTGTCAATGACAATGATATATTGTAGTCTATATGCTCAAACACATTATAGAGAGGGTAGATGTAAATAAGCTGACATAATGATGAATTCCTAATGACTTTGAAGGATAGTTGAGGTTTAGTATTACAGAGAACAAATATTTGAATTCCGATGGACAAGACAGGCAAGAATTGAAATTTGGAAATTCACCATAGAGATAAAACTGAAGCAATGTATTTATTAGCAGAAAGATCAGGCTCTAAGGTGCTGTGTCAAAGTGTAATCAGTAACAATGGGCCTAACAGAAATACTAGTCATGGTACCAATTTGATCACTTACTGGACATTACACTTTGGGAAAATCACTTTGCACCTCTGACTCTTTATGCCCTCATCTCTCTCTCTCTCTCTCTCTCTGTCTTTTAACAGAATCCAGTGTTTTGTTTTGTTTATTTTGAGAGAAAGAGAGAGAGCATGAGCAGGGAAGGGGCAAAGAGAGGGAGAGACAGGGAATCTGAAGCAGGCTCCATATAGTCAGTGAGGAGCCCAGTGTGGGGCTCAAACTCATGAACCAGGGCGATCATGACCTGAGGTGAAACCAAGAGTCTGACGCTTAACCGACTGAGCCACCGAGGTGCCCCATATGCCCTCATCTCCAAATGTGTTTAAAAACACTACTTCCTCTTCATGGGATTATGATAATTAATTGAATCTTTAGGGAAAAAATTAAACATTGCTATTGTTTTTGTCATGCATCCTGTTGTAACACTTTCTCTCAAAAATAAACATAATAAAATAAGAAAAAACTCTAAAGACCAATATATGGATTGTATGAATATAAATATATTTGCATAAACGTGTATTAAAATATGATAGTTTAGAGACATAGAGAAAGGGATGTAAAATAGAGTAATATAGTTATAACTACCAAGCAGGAAGTTATAACTTCCTGGATTTTTGGCCAATTTGTTGAAAAAAGCCATGCATATGCGTTGGTCTTTCTGCAGGAAAATAGACCAGTCAGGTTAAAGCACTGGGAAGTTTTGTAGAAATGTTGGACGGCATTTAGCATGCGGACTTGTCAAGACCTCTTGTTGTGGCCTCTCTGCTGACCTCCATGAAGCATGATGATAATTAAGAATAGATTGAAAGGTCAGAGCCCAATTTTCAGGATGCCTCAGGCTTTCCTCTGAGGCTTTGCCCTGAACTCAGGGCAGTTCTCTCTGCCAGAGGAAACTGACAGAAGATGTATTTCCTAAAATATAAAAAGGGTTTTCTGCATTCGGATGGGCTAGTTACATGTAGGGGATGAGGCTGCCATCCCTAAATTACCTGGCTTAAAAAAGTTACCAAGGCTCCCGACGCTCCTGGTAAGACCAGAACAAATGTTTCTCCTTGCTGCTCTTACCCCAGACCTGGGAGACCCTCATTTAGCGTGAACTCTTTTTTCCTAATGTAGGTTAAAACTTGAATCCCCGCCTTAACCGTTTATCAGTTTTTATTCTTGACTTTATAATCCCCTCACTACTCTTCATTCTGGTCCTTGCCCTCAGTTTCTCACTGACTTGGCAACTAGATCACAGGCTTTGCTCATCCTGTCATACAAATCTCATTTGGCCTGGTGGTTCTGTTGCCTTCCTTCAACACTTTACATACGGCGGCCCTGCATGCAAAGCAGGAAACTGGTTATTTAATTGAAAGAGTTGACTTTTTCTCAGCTTTAATCTAGGCAAAGGAATGTCTAACCCAAACAAAATAAATTCTAAGTACTAACTTCTATATATTCAGCACAAGGTTTAAGTTGAAATAAAACTATTTGATGTATTCGGGAATTTTAGCCTATTTGTCACCCAGATCTGATTAGGAAGTTTTAATTCTAAATCAGAAGGTCCCTAAAATACTACTCCTTTTCATGACCCAGTCTGTCTCATTGTGAGACATACATATTATTGATATTTCCCATAATTCTCTTTTAAACTTTGTTTCCATTGTCAATGGATATTTTCTTTAATTGAATTTTATAGCAAATGATTTAAATGAGTATAGGAAATTATTTGATTGACAGCTAGCGAATGCCAATAAAACTCCTTTTCATACTGGTAGATATGCAATCTACTGTTACTTACTTTTTTAAAAAAGGCCTAGTTCTTCATTTTATACTTAGAATTTTTTTCTCACGCATGTATGTTTGATCATTTTGTTCATGCTGTAGTCATCTAATTGATGGGTTGACAAGGAAATTTTGCTAATTATTAAAACATGGTCACAATTTCCTGGGATGAGCTAAAAGCTAGTGGCTTTAATGAGGCTTATGGAACTGAATTATACATGTAACCTTTGCTTTTTTCATTTCTTTAGAAAATCCAGAGTCTGCTCTACCTCTCTCCCTTTGCATTGCCTTCACATTTCACTTCAAGGAATATTGACTAGGCTTAGAAGTTCCACGGATAATCAAAAAAAATCTGTTCAAGTTGGCATCTATCAACAGGTAAAATTATGTTTTTAATTCCTATTTTTCCTGATTATTTCCACAAACAAAAGGAAAAGACACAACAGCTATAAGTTGTGTAAAATATTAACAGAGTTGTGCACAGGAAAATAATGAGATCAGTGAGTGTGTAAGAATTGGATCTTGACTGCTTAATCAACTTGGGAGTTGTTTAATAATAAACAGAACAGGGGCACCTGCATCTGACTTTGTCTCAGGTCATGATCTTGTGGTTTGTGAGTCTGAGCCTGGAATCTGGCTCACTGCTGTCAGCACAGGACCTGTTTCGGATCCTCTGTCCCCCTTTTTCTCTGCCCCTCCCCTGCTCATGCACATGCTCGCTCTAAAATAAATAAACATTAAAAGAAATAATGAACAGGTAGAAGTGGAGTTTTTTAAGGGCTAATTGGTTATGGTTATACTCTGTAATGATTTAGTTAAGAGATCATAAGATATCAATTTATGTGGAGAAACTAATCAGCCAGGAGATAAGGAAGTGAAGAAGTGTAAATGGTGACTCTCAACCTGGAGTATGCAGTTATAATTAAAATCAAGCAAATATGCTGTAAACAACAAAAGATCACATACTAAGATAAACTGGTGAAAAAATAACAATACAAGAAAAAGGATTAAAGAGAAAAAATATTTCAGTCATAGAATCCTTTTTTAAAAAAATGTTTATTTTATTTTTGAGAGAAAGAGTGTGCAAGCAGGAGAGGGGCAGAGAGAGAGGGAGAGGGAATCCCAAGTAGGCCTCATGCTGTCAGCATGGAGCCTGACTCTGGCTTTATCCCATGAACTGTGAGATCATGACCTGAGCCGAAATCAAGAGCCAGATGGTTAACTGACTGAGCCACCTATGCACCCTAATATAATCCTTTTTAAAGGGTCTTTATGAGCATAGATTCCTGTCTATACAATAGAAATCCCAATATCAACCTAGCTCATTAGCAAATTTCAGTATTCATATTCAGAACATGATTTGAATATTAGTAAATTTCAGTATTCATATTGATCTAATGATTTTAAAAGTATATTTAAGATTATTTCGAAATGTTATTTTTGAAGTGACTACAAAACAAATCATCCAGTTGTCTTTCTGAGTGTTTACAATAGCAGATGTGATAAAAGCTACAATAGTTTAAACTCATGAATTAATAATAAAAGACAGGTTCTTTTATGCAAACGAGAAAATTGCAGAGAACTATTCTACCTATTTTAAGTTTCATTTTTATCATTTTTCCTATATGAATTTCTGAAAGCAAAATCCTTCAGTATAACTATGGACAGATGAGAAAATTTTAGAATTTAGACTTTTCAAAATCTAGAAAACACATATAGAAGATCACTGAAAATATCCCTGATATAATCTGACATTAAATAAAAATTAAATCTGTCTCTGTTTTCATAGATATCTGTTTAGTTTTTTGGTAGGTTTTCTGAAAACATGTGGCTGAATTAGTTTTTATTAATTCATTTCCAACATTATTTTACTAATAGAAAATTGCTTCTCTCTTTCCTCTACATTGCAATTGAAATATATTCACAAGTAACATGAGAGTAGTAAGAAGAAGATACTGAGAAATGCTGGCAATTACAGCAAAAGCTAAGCAAACAGCTTTACAAAGAAACATTGATGTTAGGCAACCAAAATGTTTCAAATTTAATTTCAGTTGTATTAAGCTATATATGATCATTTCTTCCACAGAAGAGTGGGTACTCTGTACCATAAAGCTACTGGTTAAATGTTCCTAGGTATATCCAAAGAGAAAGTCCTTTCTTTTAACAAACAATAACATGCCATCCATTTGTTTGGAAGAATTTCATTGCTATGAAAAAGGTATAAAATATATCATTCATTAAATCATAGGTAGCACCATTTTGAAAAGAGCGGTAAAATTAATTCAGTAAAACCATGTAATTTCCAGTGCTATGAGTATAGAAAATAGATGCATGTGAAATATGTTTAAGTATTCTCATTTATTAAAAGGCAAATTGTAAAATGTATCTAATGATCTAATATTTCTAATAATTTAAAAATCTGTTCTTTAAAATCTATCAGACTTAATACACGGTCCTTTTTAAACTTTTTTTAAATGTTTATTTTTGAGAGAGAGACACACACAGAGTGCAAGCAGTGGAGGGGCAGAGAGAGAGGGCTCGAACTCACAGACCATGAGATCATGGCCTGAGCTGAAGTCAGACACTCAACCGACTGAGCCACCCAGGCACACTGTACATGGTCCTTTTGAAACTTTGTGTAGAAAATCTTAAATATTTTGGATTAAAAATATATTCTGTTTTTTTTTTAAGTTTTTATTTATTTACTTTTAGAGAGAAAGCACAAGTAGGGGAGGAACAGAGAGAGAGGGCGAGAGAGAAATTCCCAAGCAGACTCCATGGTGTCGTCCCAGAACCCAAAGCAGGGCTTGAACTCATGAACTGGGAGATTACCACCTGAGTGGAAATCAAGGGTCAGACACTTAACCTAAGGAGCCACTCATGACGGTCAACCAACTGACCCACCCAGGAGCCCCCAAATGTATTGTTTTTAAGTGATGATAGCTCTGTTTTTACTATGCTTAGAAATCAGATTGAGATAGCCATTATTTTGGAGTTGGTACTTCAGTACAGATCTGAAGCCATTGAGTAATTTTGATTTCTGTAAGTGGATATCAAATGGTTTCTATTTTTATCCCATAACAAAGTGACATACCTCATTCCAATTTTTTTGTTAATTTTCTGAGTATAAGAATATTAAAAAGTATTCATGAAAAGTTATATAATTGTAGTTGTAACTGGAGTATACTATTTTGGTGATTATCAAGAGTAACATATGGATTTGGAAATATGGTTTAAACTGTTATTTAATTTTTTTAAATAGGTTACTTGAATTTCAAATTGAGGAGCAGAAATGCCACCACCAGCAGGTGCCCCACTACATCCACCTCCAGACGGAGGATGGGGCTGGGTAGTGGTTGGAGCATCTTTTATCTCCATTGGATTTTCGTACGCATTCCCCAAAGCTGTCACAGTGTTCTTCAAAGAAATTCAGGAAATATTCAACACTACCTACAGTGAGATAGCCTGGATATCATCCATTATGCTGGCTGTTATGTATGCAGGAGGTAAGGTTTCTGGTAATAAATGGAACTGCCAATTAAGAAAACAGTTCTTCCATGCCACAGTGTTTTATGTGCAATGTCTTGGTATCTATATTGTCACTTAAAACCAATCAAACATATAATTCTAAGTGAATTTTTAATAATTTTATTAATTCAACATCTTGAACTATTTACCTGAATCTGAGTATTACTAGAGTATTTATTTGAATGAGAATATCTTTGAACCAACTAAGATTTATTAAATTATGGAATTTCCAAGGGAGGTATCTGTCCATTTAATTTGGAATGAAGTCTATACTATAGTGTCAATATCATTTCCTACCACTGTTACAGTTGGTAGAAATACTTTATTCTTAATGAGAAATAACCTATAGTTGCTGATAATCTAAAAGCCTAGGAAGTACTTCACCTTCAGCTGCAAAAATGGAGTGTTATCAGGTACATTCTGGATCCATTCAGGTTTGTGTGATCACAAGAATTCCTTATCTCTGTAGTACTCATTCAATATGACATATTTTAATTTAAATGGTTGCCTGAAAATTATCTTGTTACATTCCATGTTCAAATGAGGGTTAGATTCATGAAGGATAACAAATAAAAGTGCCATATCACTTGTGAATATTAAAAAAATGGAATTATTAGTGCATTATTATGTCAATTATCTTCTTTAAATCCATCTCAACAGCATACTAGACTGTAAATTTTTTAAGTCATTACTTAAAACATTTAGGGTTTAGAGTTTTCATTTTTCAACTGGGTACTTGATTTTAAAACACAGGTGTGGGCTTAGAATATGAGCACTAAAAGAGTCATACAAATCATCTAGCACGATTTCTTGCTTGACAGTTGAGGGTAATATGGCTCATGTGTGATAGGGATATACCATTAGAAATAATATCCAATATTTATTAGTATTTACTTTCACGTAAGTCCTCTCTAAACACTTGTTATGTATCATATGATTTAATCCTCTTAACAATGTGGGAAATAGGTATTATTTTCTCTCCCATCTATAACTGAGGAAATTGAAACATGAAATAGTTTCCCAAGACAGACAGCTCATTAGTGGTATATAGAAATTTAGACTCCAAACATTGGGTCACTATGCTCTTGTGCCTTTCTCATTTCTTCCTCTCTGCCTCTAGAAAGTGATAGAGCCAGATCTAGGCCAGGCCTTCGACTGACTGATTCAGTACTACCCCCACCAAGGTCATTTGTCAATGACATATGATTATTCTGTAGGATATTCATATCTTTAGTGTACTACCAAGGTAAAAATCCTATCCTCCAATAATCCTGTGTGTGTGTATGTGCACATATGCACACATGTTGATATGTGTTTTCCATTTTCTATATGTCAGCGATTTTTTATTAATCCAGTATGCCTCCCTACCTTTTTAGTTAGGTTAAATTGCTGCATTTTTGTTGTGGTACCAAAAAGAATCTTTAAAATGCTATTTGGGTGTATCAGTGAAAAATTCTGCTTCTAAAACACTTTCTGAGTATCTTCTTTGGACAGTTGCTTTAAGGAATATAATTATATTTTTTTCTGAAGACTATAGAAACAATAGATACTGTGCACCTGGTCTTGTTACTCTGTCAGAGGGGTCAGGTGTCCTTTAATAATTCTAGAACAACACACAAAGTCCTCTTGTCCTGAGCTACAAAATGTGCTAATGTTAGGATATGTAGTTTTTCCCCCTTCTTAAAATACAAATGAAACAGATTCCTCTGGTAAAGCCATAGAAGTCCATTGAATGTGAACATCATAATTTTTTGTTGAATAGGTAGTTGACTAACTCACAAGACAAAAATTTGTATATATTTTAAGTTAAGTCAAGTCTTAACTTTATTATTTTTAAGCAAATAACCCCCAAATCCCAATGCCTCAAAGGAATACACATTTATTTATTGCTCAAGCAATCTTTCATCTAGTGGCTATGCCATCACCTGAAGTTTTGTGGTATGTCTAAAATCTGTTCCATTTGTCTGGACATAGAATGAACACAGACAGCATGGAAGAACATGTGGAGATATTTTAGGGCTAGGCCTGGAAGGGAAAAACAACACTTCTGTACATATTCCACTTATCATAATTCTTTTGTGTGTGTATGTGTGTGTGTGTGTATTTTTTTAAATTTTATTTAAATCCAAGTTTGTTAACATATCGTGTAGTAATGGTTTCAGGAGTAGCATTTAGTGATTCATCACTTGCATGTAACACCCAGGGCTCATCCCATCAAGTGCCCTTCTTAATGCCCATCACCCATTTAACCCCCACCCCATGACACCTTACAGTAACCCTCAGTTTGTTCTCTTTATTTAAAAGTCTCTTATGGTTTGCTTCCCTCTCTGTTTTATCTTATTTTTCCTTCCCTTCCCCTATGTTCATCTGTTTTGTTTCTTAAATTCCACATACGAGTGAAATCCTATATTTCTCTGACTGACTTATTTCGCTTAGCATAAAACACTTTAGTTCTATCCACGTTGTTGCAAATGGCAGGATTTCATTCTTTCTGATCATCAAGTAATATTCCATTGTGTGTGTGTGTGTGTGTGTGTGTATGTGTATCACATCTTTATCCATTCATCAGTTGATGGCCATTTAGGCTCTTTCCATAATTTGGCTATTGTGGATAGTGTTGCTATAAACACTGGGGTGCATGTACCCTTTTGAAACAGCATATCTGTATCCATTGGCATACCTAGTAGTGCAATTGCTGGATCGAAGGATAGCTCTATTTTTAACTTTTTGAAGAACCTCCATATTGTTTTCCAGAGTAGCTGTAGCAGTTTGCATTCCTACCAGCAGGGCAAAAGTGTTCCCCTTTCTCCACATCTGTTGTTGCCTGAGTTGTTCATTTTAGCCATTCCGACAAGTGTGAGGTGGTATCTCATTGTGGGTTTGATTTATATTTCCCTGATGCTGAGTGATATTGAGCATCTTTTCATGTGTCGGTTGGCCATCTGGATGTCTTCTTCGGAAAAGTGTCTATTCATGTCTTTTGACCATTTCTTCACTGGATTATTTGTTTTATTGGTGTTGAGTTTGATAAGTTCTTTATAGATTTTGGATACTAATCCTTTATCAGATAATATCATTTGCAAATATCTTCTCCCTTTCCATAGGTTGCTTTTAGTTTTCTTGATTGTTTTCTTCACTGTACAAAAGCTTTTATTCTTGATGAGGTCCCAACAGTTCATTTTTGTTTTTGTTTCCCTTTCCTCCAGAGACGTGTCTAGTAAAAAATTGCTGTTGGTGAAATCAAAGAAGTTGTTGCCTGTTTTCTCCACTAGGATTTTGCGGGTCTCCTGTCTTACATTTAGGTCTTTCATCCATTTTTATTTTATTTTTTTGTACGGTATAAGGAAGTGGTCCAGTTTCATTCTTCTGCATGTCGCTGTCCAGTTTTCCCAACACCATTTGCTGAAGAGACTGTCTTTTTCCATTGAATATTCTCTCCTGCTTTGTTGAAGATTAGTTGGCCATATATTTGTGGGTCCCTTTCTGGGTTCTCTATTCTATTCCATTGATCTATGTGTCTGTTTTTGTGCCACTACCATACTGTTTTAACGATTACAGCTTTGTAATACAGCTTGAAGTCCAAAATTGTGATGCCTCCAGATTTGGTTTTCTTTTGCAGGATTGTTTTGGTTATTTGGGATCTTTTCTAGTGCCATACAAATTTTAAAATTTTTTGTTCTAGCTCTGTGAAGAATGCTGTTGGTATTTTGATAGGTATTCTATTGAATGTGTAGTTTGCTTTGTTTTAACCTTTTAAAATATTTATTCTTACAATCCATGAGCATGGAATGTTTTCCCATTTCTTTTTCTTTTTCGATTTCTTTTGTAAACTTTCTATAGTTTTCAATGTACAGATCTTTCACCTGTTTGGTTAGGTTTCTTCCTAGGTATTTTATGGTTTTCGGTGCAGTTGCAAATGGGATCAATTTCCTTGATTGCTCTTTCTGCTGCTTTATTATTGGTGTATAGAAATGCAACCTATTTCTGTACATTGATTTTATATCCTGCGACTTTGCTACATTCGTATATCAGTTTCAGCAGATTTTTGCTGAAATCTTTTGGATTCTCCATGTAGAATATCCTGTCATCTGTGAAGAGTGAAAGTTTGACTTTTTCATTGCTGAGTTGAGATGCCTTTTATTTCTTTTTGTTTTCTTATTGCTGAGGCTAAGACTGCCAACACTATGTTAAATAACAGTGGTGAGAGTGGACATCCCTGTCATGTTCCTGACCTTTGGGGGAAAGCTCTCAGTTTTTCCCCATTGAGAATGATATTAGCTGTGAGTCTTTCATATATGGCCCTTATGATCTTGAGGTATGTTCCTTCTATCCCTACTTTCTTGAGGGTTTTTATTATGAAAGGATGCTGTATTTTGTCAAATGGTTTTCCTGCATCTATTGAGAGGATCATGTGATTCTTACCCTTTCTTTTATTAATATGATATATCACGTTGGTTGATTTGTGGATTTTGAACCACCTCTGCAGCCCAGGAATAAATCCCACTTGATCTTGGTGAATAATTCTTTTAATGTATTTTAGGACTTTGTTTGCTAGTAGTATCTTATTGAGAATTTTTGCATCCATGCTCATCAGGGAGATTTGTTCTTAATTCTTTTTTGTGGGGTCTTTGGTTTTGGAATTGAGGTAATGCTGGCCTTATAGAATGAGTTTGAAAGCCCCCCCCCATTTCTGTTTTTTGGAACAGTTCAAAAGAATAGGTATTAACTCTTCTTTAAATGTATGGTAGAATTCCCCAGACAGCCATCTGGCCCTGGACTCTTGTTTGTTGGGAGATTTTTGATTACTGATTCAATTTCTTTACTGGATATGAGTCTGTTCTTATTTTCTACATCTCCCTGTTTCAGTTTTGGTTGTTTAGTATGTTTCTATGAACTTGTCCATTTCTTCTAGATTGCCCAATTTGTTGGCATATAATTGTTCATAATATTCTCTTATTATTGTTTGTATTTCTGTGGTATTGGTTGTGATCTTTTCTCTTTCATTCATGATTTTGTTTATTTGGGTTCTTTCCTTTTTCTTTTTAATAATCTGGCTTGGGGTTTATCAATTTCATTAATTCTTTCAAATAATCAGCTCCTAGTTTCATTGATGTGTTCTACTGTTCTTTTGATTTCAATATCATTTACTTCTGTTCTAAGCTTTATTATATCCCCTCTTCTGCTAGTTTTGAGCTTTATTTGCTGTTCTTTTTCCAGCTCCTTTAGGTGTAAGATTAGGTTGTGTATTTGAGACCTTTCTTCCCTCTTTAGGAAGGCCTGGATTGCTTATATACTTTCCTCTTATGACCACCTTTGCTGCATTCCAGAGGTTTTGGACTGTTGTATTTTCAATTTCATTGGCTTCTATGTACTTTTTAATTTCCTCTTTAATTTCTTAGTTACCCCATTCATTCTTTAGTAGGATGTTCTTTAATTTCCAAATATTCTTGGTCTTTCCAATTTTTTCTTATGGTTGATTTCAAGTGTCATAGCGTTGTGGTCTGAAAATATGCATGGTATGATATCAAGCTTTTTGTACTTGTTGAGGGCATATTTGTGACCAGTATGTGATTTATTCTAAAGAATGTTAATGTTCCATGAGCACTCGAAGAATTTGTGTTCTGTTGCTTTAGGATGAAATGTTCTGAATATACCTGTTAAGTCTGTCAAAATATCTATCTGTCAATTAAAGCCATTGTTTCCTTGTTGATTTTTTGCTTAGATGATGTGTTCATCATTGTTGTATTTGGAGTGTTAAAGTCCCTTAAAATTATGGTATTATTATCAATGAGCTTCTTTATGTTTGTATTAATTGATTCATAAATTTGGGTTAATTCATAAGTTAGGGGCATAAATATTTACAATTTTAAATCTTCTTGCTAGATATACCCCATAATTATGATATAATGCCTTTCTTCATCTATTGTTATGGTTTTTATTTTAAAATTTAGTTTGTCTGATAGAAGTATGGCTACTTTAGCTTTCTTTTGACAACCATTAGCATGATAGATAGTTCTCCATTCCCTTACGTTCAATCTGCAAGTCTTTGGTTCTAAAATGAGTCTCTTCTAGACAGCATATAGATGATACTTGTTTTTTAATCCATTCTGATACCCTGTGTCTTTTGATTGGAGTATTTAGTCCGTTTATACTTAGAGTAATTATTGAAAGATATGAATTTAGTGCCATTGTGTTGCCTGTAGGGTTCATGTTTCTGGTGATGTTCTCTGGTCCTTTCCAGTCTTTGTTGCTTTTTGTCTTTTTTGTTTTGTTTTGTTTTTCTCCACTCAAAGAATCCCCTTTAAAATTTCTCATACAACTGGGTTGGTGGTCATGAACTCCTTTAGTTTTGTTTGTCAGGGAAACTCTTTATCTCTCCTTCTATATTGAATGGCAGCCTTATCAGATAAAGAATTCTTGGCTGCATATTATTCTGACTCAGCAGATTGCATATATCCTGACACTCCTTTCTGGCCTGCCAAGTTTCTGTGGACAGATCTTCTGTGAAGCTGATCTGTCTTCCCTTGTAAGTTAAGGACTTTTTTTCCCTTGCTGCTTTCAGGATTCTTTCCTTGTCTGTGTATTTTGTGAATTTGACTATGATATGCCTTGGTGATGGTTGTTTTCTGTTGAATCTAATTCTGTGTTTTTTGGATTTTGATGTCTGTTTCTTTCCCCACATTAAGAAAGTTTTCAGCTTTAATTTGCTCACATAAACCTTCTACCCTATTTGTTTTCTCTTCCTTCTCTGGGACTCCTATGATTCTAATGTTATTTCTTCATAATAAGTCACTGAGTTCTCGAAGTCTTCTATTATGATCTTTTTGCCTTCATTTCCTTCTTCTTTTCTGCTTCATTATTTCCCATAATTTCATCTTCTATTTCACTGATTTGTTGCTCTGGTTTGTTTATCCATCCTTGCCACCATGACATCCATTCAAGATTGTATCTCAGTTATAGCATTTTTAATTTTGGCCTGACTAGATTTTAGTTGTTTTGTCTCCACAGAAAGAGATTCTGTGGTATCTTCTATGCTTTTTCAACCCCAGCTAGTGTTCTTATAATCGTGGTTTTAAATTCTACTTTAGACATCTTGTATCTGTGTTGATTAAATCCCTGGGCATCATATCTTTCTGTTCTTTCTTTTGGGGTGAATTCCTCCATCTTGTAATTTTGGAGGAAGAGAAAGAATAATAAGATAAAAATTAAAAATTAAAAAATTAAAAAACAAAACAAAAAAATCAAATAAAGGGAGCTATATCCTCAATGTGTTACTTTCTCCTTGTTGAGAGAACTTTGGTAGAATAGAGAAAAAAGATGAAGAAAAGAATGTTAAAAAACTTAAAATTTTTAAATAATAAAATAGAATTAAAAAGAAGAATTTGCTCTTTTTGTATCCAAGAAAAAGAAAGAAAAGAAAAAAGAAACAACCTAAGCAAAAACAGAAGCAAAGAAAATGAATAAATAAATGAATGAGCAAACAGAATGAAACCTGAATGAAGTTACATTCTGTTTCCCCTAGAACTGAAACTTTGTAACACACTATAGTCCATTGGCTACTTAGCAGGTGGAAGGGATTTATGCTGGTCTTCTGGAGGATGTGCCTAAAGGGTGCAGGTGGGTGGGGCTTGGTGTAATGGCTGTTCACTTAGTGGTGCTGCTTAGCTTACTGGGGTGGATCTGTGTGTGCAGGCACACTAGAAATGAAAAGGACTTCACCTAGCTCCCTAGCCTATGTGCAGGAACTCCACACCCTCACCAACCCAGGATCAAGCATCCCTCTTTTGTCTCAGGCTTCTATCAGCTCCCTGCCTCTACCCTGTCTGTGTCCATGCTGTCTACCTGCCCAGCAGCACCTCCCTCCAGACTTTTATCTCAGATGGGGCTGTGTTTCAAAACCCTACACTTCAGAGACCTTTATGGCTTGGACCTGCAGTGACTCTCTAGAGAAGTGTCTCCCTGAGCAACGGCTAGATGCCAGCTTGTCCCAGAAAACATTCATGGTATCACACAATGGCAGAGGCCCAAAGTTTATGACAAATCATAACACAGCCCGTGCCTGGTGTTGCTGCCTTCAGACATCTTTTGTTCCAGTATTAGTAAACATGGCTGCTCTCTGGGGTCTGCCAGGACTTTAGCCCTTGGGGAGGCCATCTAACCTCTACCCAAAAACACTCCAATCAGGGGAACCTCTTCTCCCTGTGTGGCACACTGACCCCTCAGACCCTGCTGCCTGCTCCTGGGGATTTGCCCTACTTCCTCACCAGATCACCGCCAGGCACTGAGCTCTGAAACTTCAGATTCTGTGCTCCACTGTTTATAGAATCCTGGCTGTATTGAAGCTCTCTCCTTTCTCCGTCTCAATGGTTTTGGAGAACAGATTTTTTCCTCCAGTCCCCTGCAAGTGTTTCACTCTTTCTCTCTCTCTCTCTCTCTCTTTCTCTCCAGCTACTTTCAGGGGGAGTGCT
This sequence comes from Cryptoprocta ferox, assembly GCA_028646485.1. NCBI lineage: Eukaryota > Metazoa > Chordata > Mammalia > Carnivora > Eupleridae > Cryptoprocta > Cryptoprocta ferox. The sequence goes on along the minus strand of CM053571.1, from coordinate 53,204,454 downwards.
TTTCTTGCATGATCCTGATATTCTGCACTCTTCCCCTTGCTCTTTCTCTCTCTGTTCTCTCTGCAAAAATGGCTCTCTATCCTCCGTGGCTCCGCGGCTTTTCTCTCTCCCCTCATTCACCTCTCTATACCACATACCTGCCAAGTTCTCTGGCTCCAATTATGCCGAGTGCTGCATTAATCGTCAGATCAATTTCCTAGGTGTTCAAAATGGTTTGATGCTGATCTAGCTGCATTTCAGGGATGAGACAAGTTCAGGATCTCCATAGTACTCAGCCATCTTAACTCCTCCTCCTTTTGTCTCCACTAATCAGAATTCTTATACTGCTCTCCCTAAAGACAGAGGCTAGGGTTGCTGGAAAATGCAAGATTCCTAGAGGAAAAAACAGAGTAGGATAGCATCCAGTGGGTCTCAGATAGAGCTTCATACCCCAGCAATTATTCTTCATCCATTGGAAGCATGAAATGTTTATAGACTTGCCAGTGTCAGTTGATAGCTGTCTGCTCCCTGGCTGAATCTACAAAAAGGTTTATTAGAATGAAGAATGATATAATTTATTTTCTCAAACCATTAAGTCTCAGTATCAAATTAAAATATATAAATACCTATAATATATATTTATCATTAAATAGTTTTTATTTTATTCATACTCTTATTTTCCTATTTTTAATACCTACAGTATATATGTTTAAAAAGCACAAAAGAGAAAGAACTCTTTTGAAACTCATAAAGAAAATGGTAGTTTGGTTAGGCAAATAGTATCAGTTTGGGACAAAAATGCCTTAAATGCTTAGAGTAGTAGATGAAAGAGTGTGTCTAAATTAAAGATCAATAGGGATTTTCTATCTGGTTGTTTCAAGAAAGCAAATATAGACCCATGAAAATACTTAGTATGTAGTAATTGATAATCTTAATATCTGGGTGAGATCCAAGTAGGTAACTGTAATATTGCTTAGAGTCCTTAGACATCAGAGCTGAGACATTTTGTTTATCATCCCTGGCCATAGAGAAGTCAGGAATTCCAGAAATTCTTCTATACTGTGTTCTTTCCCTTGAAAGTGATAAGCAATCCCAGACCCATGGCCTGCAGAATAGAAGTATTACTGCCTTTCATGTCCTGTTAATGGAGAACTCATTACACTTTACATGATTTGTTGCAAGTAACATTTGTGTCTCATCTCAATAATTGGTTTTAATCTTTTAACAAGAGATAATTGGTACATTTCAATTGTAATCTCCATATGAAAACAATCCCCCTTATGTGGATTCAGATAATTTTTTTCAGAAACATAATAACTATTAGAAAAAAATCCTGATAGAATCAGTTAATCTAAGAGACAGATATGGGTCCTATTACCAAAATGGTAGTGCTTTTTCAAGTATGGTCCGCAGACTTTCGACTTTTGAATCATGGGTCTCTTGTTTAAAATACATACTCATGGGTCTTCTCCTAACCCCCCTTTTTTAAAATCAGAATTTCTATGGGTAGAGTCTAAAAACTTGCATTTCAACAAGGATCTCTGAAAAATACTTCACTTATAACATAGGGATTCACTGTTGTAGAAGAAAATCAATAATTGATTTTAAAATATTTAAATTATCCTTTAATATTTGAAAAATCTCTATTTGTAGAAGCCTTTAGGTTGATGATTATGAAGTAAATTCAAAGACCATGATGTGAAAACGCATATAGTTTAGTATGAAGTTTAATGAGGCTCTTTACTAAGTAACTGAAGTACTCTGTTCAACATAATCCTAATTACATTAGCCTAGAGAACATCTAAGATCTGACACACTCATTAGGGCTTAGCACTCAACCTATTAATCACCATGGTGGGGTCACTGGGTAAGATGGAGTGTGTTCTGAGGCCTGGCCTATGATGTCAGGACTGGAGTCTCTTGTAGTAATTAGTTGGCATCTGAGCCTTGGTAGCAAGGTATTATCTTCCCTTCTGATGTCTGAATTAAAAATGAAACTAATAAAAGTTATGCAGGAAGGATGGAAAAGAATGCAAATTTTGTTTATCCCTTACTTCATCCTTAGAATAATGACATTAAATTACAGCAACCCATCTGGTGATCCATATGGTCTTCTGGAGCTCTAACGAATTTCAGCAAATAGGTCAAACACAGTGGTCACTCCATTAATAAAGCACTAAGTACAGGTAGGAAACATTACAATTGAAACTTTCCACATTGTTTAGATGGATCTAGGGATTTATTTTGTAAACAGTAATTACATAGGATTATCTTTTAGTGCAATGTTTGTCTTTGTTACTCTATCAAAAGATAATGTGAACATCCCTAGCGACATGATTACTGAATATGGATTTGGGGCTGCCAGTCTCTGTGAGTACCTCATGATAGTTTTCCGGTAATATCTGTTATGGTTTGGAAGAATCAACCATTCTGGAGAGGAGAGTTGGTTTTGTCTCCATGGTAACATACTCTTCTGTTTTATGTGAGCAGTGACTGCCAATTGTACTAAGGTAAGGGTGATGGTTTTATGATGGAATACTTTACACAGGGGGCCAAGCATCAGACCACTGAGTTTTGTTTTGTTTTGTTTTGTTTTGTTTTGTTTTGTTTTGTTTTGTTTTTACTGGAGGCCAAGAAGCTAAAGGTTTTAGGCATGGGAGGTTGGTAGTCATAATATATCATGTGTATTTTTCTATTCTTTTTTAAGTCTAAATAAGCTCACTATATTATTTTGCTTTATACTCTAAATATTTTGCAGAATAATAGAGCCTATTAAAATAATTCATAAAGTGCTCTTTTTTAGTAGCCAAAAAAAAAAAAAAAACCAAACAATGAAGTTCATTCCATTCCTGTGATTGAGATATACACAAGGCTTTCATCTTAGCTTTATAAAATCCCAAATGTACTAGGTACATTTGGATAGTCCTATGCAAGCCGGGTGTGTACCTTTTATACCTACAGTATGATAGATTTTTTTTAATCTATGAACATTGCTAAAGATATTGCTAAAGTTTTCTTAGGAAATATGGTTCAATGTGGCAGAAAGCATTTTGCTTACTGTATACCCATGTGTTCGTGTACATTTTCCAGCTTGCCTATGCTCACATTGAGATCAAGTGATTAGTTCTGATCAATGAAATGAGAGTGGAAGGATGCACATCATCCCAGGACACCTGGACAAAACAGTTCCAGCTGGTGTGCAACTTCCTTTTTCCTCTTCTCCTGGCGACAGTCTTGTTCCATATGACATGGCTGCAAGGGGAATATCCTTGGCCCGCCTTTGAATAATTAAGACTTTTATTAAGCTTCTTTGGTTTCTTGTGAGGAAAAACCTGTATTATACTGATCAATACAAACATGAAGGCGTAGATTGTTATGTAATTACAATATAAATTATGGAAATTGTAAATATGGAGTAGAACAGACTCTGGAATGTCTTTGGTCTTCTGGCTCATGTCATGAGAAAGTTTGTACATGGGCTGCTTCTTCAGAGCTTTGTTAGGGAAGAGGGAAGTCTTCAGTTTCTCAAATGAAAAAGGAGCGGTACATGGAAATAATCATTGCCAGTTTTCATGGGGATAGAAGTGAGAGGCAAGCACTTGCACTTTAAGGCACAGATATTGGGATCAAATCATGCCTATGGAGTTTTTTATGATTTAATGTCTCTGTCCCTCCCAGAACTTGGATGGAAAGAGGCAGGATCAAGGGCAGAGCTTAAGTATGCTTAGGCCTGACTAATGTAGGAGATACCATCCCTGTAAAGGGCTGATAATTCAAATAATTCAAAATATTGAATTATTTTCAGGAGAAAAAAAATTTAAGGGGTGCAGGGGTGGCTAGTTGGTTGAGTGTCCGACTTTTCATTTCAGCTCAGTTCATGATCTTATTGTTCATGAGATCGAGCCCCACATTAGGCTCTGTGCTCACCGTGTAGAGCCTGCTTGGGATTCTCTTTCTCCCTTTGTCTGCCTCTCCCCTGCTCTCTCTCTCTCTCTCTCTCTCTCTCTCAAAAATAAATAAATAAAACTTAAAAAATACATTAAAAAAATTAACAAACTATTTAAATCCTTTTTGATATGTGTGCTTTAGATAGTGAACATTTCACTTAGCAATGTATAAAAAGAACCTCCTTATTAATTTATGGCCTGGTAAAAATAAGATATGTTTCCTGATTTTTGGCTTAAATTCCTCTACAATATGTTATTGTATCATTACATATGCAAATGTGTTTTGGTTGTGAATGACAGAAACCTGAGTCAATCCCTTAAAGTCTAAAGAGAGAAATGTTCCCGCATACAAATTAGGAGTGGCACACAGGTGTCAGTGTCTTCCAGGTCCACCAGCAGCAGTGATTTCTGTCTGTCATGTTGCTCTCTCTCCTCTCTCCTTTGGTTCTTCCAGTGAGGTAGCTTTGTTTATTTATTTTGGTATACTCCCATTGACAGAGGGAAGATGATTACTAGCATCTCAGGCTCATATTTCAGTCTCAGATTTGACATGAGACTGCCCCTCTTCCCTAAGTTATAATTTGACAAATGCTAGGGAAGATTGCTAGGATCTGGCCTACTTTGCATCAGCCCCTGCAGGCAGTGGATGAATGAGGGGCTAACACTGGCCGTCTGAGTGGACTATATATTTGGGATAGGAAAGGAGAAGTTCCTGAAAAGCAGGGTGACATTCCTTCCAGAGGAGAGAAGGTTTTTGAAGAGACAAAACAATTCAGTATTCATTACTTTACTCTTTAAAGTAGACTAATATGTGATTTCCCAAGAATAAAGCCACGTATTGCTTTTTTACTAATCATTCATGAGTCACTTCACATTTAGATAATTTCTTTATAGCTATGTGGTTAGATATATGTCAAAATTCATATTCTGTATTTAGAAACTCAATCACCTAATGAAATGTAATACTTAGTAGTTATCTAAAGTGTTCAGTTGCACCTTACAAGATTTGGCTGCTTGAGTGGAGCTTAGATATGGCAAGTCCTGGGATCTCAGGAGGATTTTTTAATGGTTTTATAGTTCAGTGAGAGGCAGAAGAGTATTGTTGTTAAAATAATGAGCTCCAAAATAACAGTTATAAGTGTGGACTTTGCCATTTCATGTCTTGGGCCACTGATTTGACCTTGCATCTTCAGTATTCCCATCTGTAAAATTATAGGAAAAATATATGTGGAGGTACATATGATATCTACCGCTCAGCATCATTATAGAATGCAATCACAGATTAAGTGCAAGGAAGATAGTAAGTCTGATTACTATCAGACCAATAAGGTTTTTAAACAGAGGTTAAAGTAACAAATAGGTCAGTAATCAGTTCTAAAAGCAATTCCATGGCCTTTACTCATATTTGTTATGGCATTTCCCTAGTCGGCCTACTATTCAGGTAGTGCAGCGGATATTTGTCACTCTTCTGGGCTCTCCTATACCTTTGGGATCCTTCCTAGGTTTAGGGGGTTCCCAACTTCATGATATCTTGCCTTCCCAGATAAAAAATAAGAAATTCACTTTCTGAGAATTCCTTGCACCTAAGGCACCCAAGTCCCATCAACCTAGTATGGTAAGGCCAGGTTTAATTCAGAAACTACTGATGTGAAGAAACAGATGTCTCAAAGAATACATTCAGGCAAGGTGGTTACAGATAATCCATGATCCAGAAGTAGCACAAAAGTGGTGTCACTGTTGGAAATCAGAGAGATTTGTGGTATAGGCTGTAGAGTATGTGGCCATTGGTAACAGCAAGTGATGTGCTTACTGAAGCAATCAGTTTATAATGTGATTTGGGCAGTGCTGTGGACTGAGTAGCATCTCTCCACCAAATCTCAAATTCATATGCTATATTTGGAAACAGGGCTTTTAGGAGGAATTAAGGTTAAACAAGGTCAAAGGATGAGGTCCTAGTCCAATAGGATTGGTAGCCTTATAAGAAGAGGAAGAGAGACATCTCTCTTTACATTTTCATACACCAAGGAAAGGTAAAGTAGGAATATACAGCAAGAAGGGGGCCAAATTGGCTGGCACCTTGGCCTTAGATTTCCAGCCTCTGGAACTGTGAGAAATAAATTTTTGCTGTCTAAGATGCCTAGTGTATTATATTTTGTTATAGTAGCACGAAAGCTGACTAATATAGGCAGCATGGAGATTGGTGGGGTTTTTTTTAATCTTTCTTAATATTCTGTGAGTTACTGTTAGTCCTCAATGAATGTGTTCTTCTTTAAGTAGAGTAAACATATGATAGATATATGTGAGGTTAAGTTCCTAAAAGGTCCTAGTGAGGTCTAGCATAAAATACTTTCCTGAACTATATTGATTTATTTGAAAACTGTGTTTGTTAGTATTTCTTTTAAAACAAGGAAATATTCTATGCCCTCTCAATCAGCATTAGGATTGAGAATATGCAACAGGTTTATTTTTCAATTAACTATCTTAAAAGGATATTATAAAAATAGGAATTAATTTTCATTTTTTCATATTCTGTGAATGACTTAAAGTTGATGGATTATGGCAGAGAAGATGAAATACCCTTTGATTACTTCTTTCTCCCTTTTCTTCCTTCCTTCCTTCCTTCTTTCCTACAGACAGAGTAATTGCACTATTCCAGAGAGGTTTTTAAATGATTAATCTAGATGGCTGTTCTTGTGTAAGTATTTGCTCACCTAGTTATAATTAGATATGCACATATGGGGTTCATAGATCTGACCTTAAGATGAGGCTGCTGCCTGTGGCAGAAACTCTGGTTCTGCCCAATTAGTACACAAATATTTGTTTGTGATCAACAGAAGTAGAGATATGTGGGTAATCCAGTGTCATAGCTGGGGAGAAAACCTTACGTAATTTCATTCATTTATTTATTCTACACTTACACACTGAACGTCAATAACATGCAAAATACTGGCTCGGCATGAGAAAGTCACACCGAGCTAGCAGATGCAGGCTATGCTTACAGGATAATAAATTTCATCTATTTAATTACAGTTATCATATATATGAGTAAGGAAGCACAGCAATTGGCGTGAAACTGTATAGAAAGGAAATAGATCTCATCAGTGTGTGATCAGGAAATGTTTCTGGAGCTGAACTTACAGGATTAATATGCAGCATAAATGAAACTAAGGAAAGTATTTGAAGCAGAGCAAATAGTGTAAGTGAAAGCCCTAAAGGGAGAAAGGTCATAGAGAGTTCTAGTACCCCAAAGGAAGTGAATGTGATTGATATATGATAAATAGATGGAGAGAAGTCTAGCTGATAGCCTAAAATCAACTGAATTTATCCTGGGCAACTAATTTGTGTCCATGCAGACACAAAAGAAGACAATCAGAAGATGACCATCTAGCATACCAAAATCACAACTCTGGACACTGTCCCAGTTTTGTTCTGTTTTAGAATCATAATTCTGAATGTGTTCAACTGCAGCTGATTCTTGTTATTCACATTAGTTATGTCTTAGGAAATTGCAGTGGACGCTAAATCTGAATACTGAGCTCCTGTTCCCAGGGAAAATACAAGGTTAGGTTCCTATGAGCCTCTGTCATATTTTCATCGACTGATCAATATAAAACCTTGTTTTATGTGTTTCTGTTCTCCATAAGGCACAACACAGCCTTCTTGTGCTTAGAAACACTAGCCAGTACTTTAGCACTTATGCCTTAAGACTATTTTTAAACAGCAAAATCATCAACAAAAAGTACAAAAATTTAGAAAACATGGCACTAAAGAGGAAAAAGGATTCTTATTTACAGTAGGAGAACTTAAGAAGGCAGAGTGTCACCTTGCTTGACCTTGGGAACTTGCATGTCAAGAAGTTCCATTTTTCCCCTATTTCTCACATCTCTGTGGATGACTATGAGTATTGATTTGGGATTACAAATAAATTTTAGTGAGTCAGCAAGTTCACCTAAAAAGAGAATCCAAAGATAGGGAGGATCCACCATACCTGTAGACTTTCTCTGATAGAATTACTGTTTCCTGTGCTATGTAAAATAATTTGAAGTTACCCCATGTTTTTGTTACAGTTGTTTTCTTTATGTTATCATTTATGTAGATACACCTTGATTACAACCGTCAATTTTATCAAGGTCCTTCTAAAGGAATACAACTTTCCTGAGCTATTAAAATAATAATAATTACACCTAGAAGCATTATAGTCACTAGAAGGGCATTAATTCTAAAGCTTTGTAGAACTGCTGTGGAAAGCATTGGTAGATTTTTGAAAACTGATACAAAGTCAATGCCCCATAGCCTTGAATTATTCTGATGAGAATGTGTTCTGCAGGGTACTAGTGGCAAGATGAAATGGTATGTGCTGTGGAAATGACAACTGTGAATTCCATGTGGCACAAAGAACAGGCGGTTGGAATTTGACTTTTTGGGCAAGAACTGGGCTACAGAAAGTTTTTGAAACAAAAGTCTGTCTCAATGGTACAGATTTCTATCATCTTCCCAAGGGTGGATGCAATCTAGAGATTGAGAAACTTTTCAAAGCTTCTCTGTGTTCTGTGCGCTTGTTGTCTGGGACAGACTTTTTTTATCTTCTATCAGAAATCTGCAAAGGGTTGACTTTTAATAACCTCACTTAGAGTGTTCTTGAACACATAGAGATTGTTATTAAACTTCCAAATACTTCTTGGGTAAGAGAAGTATTTCACAGTTAGTGTAAGATATGTGTAAAATATCTATGTAGAGTTAATTTTTCCTTTTCAGATGAAGAAAAACAAGTTTAAGGCAATGACTCCAATAAAATGAATGATAAGCCTTTTTCATGAATACTCCTTCACACAAGAAATGATATTCAGTACCTTTGTGTTGTGGCAAAAATGTTACTTTGAGGTGTTCCTTAAATCAAACATGATGTGTTTTAGAAGCTGAATAAAACTTTCCAAGGGCAGCATAACCTCTGCTCCTTAAAGTTGGCTCCCATTTAGTTCAAACACAACTCAACTAGAAGCTTGAGGCATTCGAAAGTGCTTGCAAAACTACATTTCCTGACAAAACAGCCTGGCCCCGTATGCTCTCAACATTCCAAATAAGTCTCTGGGAGAAAAAAGGAAGACAGTTTTGTTCAATTGATATTTTAAATTCATATTTGTGACCTCTTATTTTGTCTTTTTGACTAATTTTATTGTCTTAGGTTTAATGAATGAATCATCAGTTAATGTTGAATAGTTATTAGATGGTATTTTTTTCTCTCTACTTGTGAAGCATCAAAATTGAAAACAGAAATGCTTTCTATTGTCTTTATTTTCACCATTCATTCATTCTCCCTTGGGATTCGGTAGTAGCAGCAGAAAAACAAATCTCGCAAAGAATCTGAATTTCTGTTTAGTTTCAGATAATACTTTTTGTTGCTTTAGCTAAGTCATAACCATTTCTTTACCATAATATGAATCTTATAGACTGAAATTAAATTAGCTAAACATTTGACTATTAGTTTTACTTTCAATGATAGTTATTCCTGATCTTCCAACTGTAACTGTTTTTCCTAAGAGGTGTTCCTTTTTCCACTGTTAGGCTGTTTCACTTATTCTTTTGTAGTGCATAATCATTGGTACTTACGTGAAGAGTCTAGGTAAATTCTTGTTTCAAAATATACCGAAAACTTTCAAAGATGAATAACTGATTTTTTTTACCAAATTCCTAAACAAAAGAAGTCTTATTATGCTTTATTTTTATTTTTATTTTTTAAAATATTTTTTAATGTTTATTTTTATTTTTGAGAGACAGAGAGAGACAAAGCGTGACTGGGGGACAAGCAGAGAGAGAGGGAGACATAGAATCCAAAGCAGGCGCCAGGCTCTGAGCTGTCAGCACAAAGCCCGGTGTGGGGCTTGAACCCACAGACCGCGAGATCATGACCTGAACCGAAGTTGGCGTTTATCTGACTGAGCCACGCCCCTCTTTATTTTATTTTATTTTTTTAATTTTTATTTTCTAGTGAAATACTGGTTTAGGGCATGGACTTGTATTTGTGCTCAGATTGCGGTGCTGCCACTTACTAGCTGAGTAGCTCTGGCAAGTTACTTAATACTTCTCAGGTTCAGTTCCTTATAAATAAAAAATCTGTGCTTCTTTTCATGAATATATATTTCTGAACTCTCTGTGGATTAGTTTCATCTCACCCAATTAAACACAATAAGGAAGAATAATGTGGTTATCTGGGCAAACATTATCTTACCATGTAAACCTGTATGTGGTTAAGGTAATGTTCTACCAATAAGTGTTTTGAAAATTCAGAATTATCCGGAGACCTGGACATCATCTCCAGTGTGGAAACTAGGAAGAATGGATTAAGAAGGAAAGAAAACATCCTATGATGATGTCAACTTTGCCTTAGATTTCAACTTAGAAAAAAATTACAAAAAAATAAGGGAGGAGGAAGATCCATGTTTCTATTACTTTGACCACATTTTGCCTTTCTTCTAGACATTCTTTGAATTAGATGATTTAACCTTTAAATTAGATTTATGTTCTGTCTTCTAAGTTTCTTTCTTGTCTTTTCTTGTCTTTTTCAATGTAACATCCTGAGAAAGTATGTGAGAATGCACGAGTTGCAGAATCCATCATAACAGCAGCAAAACCATTGTGCTTTATTTTTGCTGTGAATGGTTGTATATTATGTTTGAACAGATTTTAACACAGTATATGCACAAAATGAGCACCATACAAATAACATAATGCAGGCAGAGAAAATTTGAAACAAAGAAACTAAAATGATCAGAAACACATATTTGTGAGTTTGTGTTTGTTTTTGAAATGGAGAATAGTGTTCTATCAAATCATATTTTATCTTTACATGGTGGAAATACCAAGTTTAAGAAAAGATAAAACAATAAAACAATATGAAGTTCTGAAGGGTATGGATTATGTGAATAGATGTGTTAACTAAATTTTACAGTATTGGTATTGTAGTGAGAGAAGAAGGAAACGTAGGGACCAACAAAAGGAGACTGAAAAAGATACTTTTTTATTAAAAAAGGGAATGATGGTCCAATATAATTTATGATCCCAATAAAAAATGAATTTTAGCCCAAATTTTTAACAAAATCAAAGTTTAGATAAATTCATGAATGTCTACATAATAAATGGAAACAGAGTAATTTTATACATACTCTTAATCAACCCATCCTCATTAGGGTTGTTGAATAGTGAATTTATTAAGGATAAGATAGCAGTTAATCTTTCAAGGAGATATTGGAAACAGGACTCATACCTCTGTCTGTCTAGTTTTATATAGCTCATATTTCCATTAACTTTTTTTTTCTGTTTTAGTGATGTAAGAATTCATACCACTATACCTCATCCTTTTCCTTCTTAATTTGTAGGCTAGGGTAGTTACAATAGCCATATATTCCCTCAAATGCATTATGGCATCATTGTCAAAAATACAGAATTGGAAGGCTTGTCCTAGTTTGAAATTTTATGTTATTGTTACTTACATATTTGTAGGTAACTGAATTTTTTAATTAGGTCACTTTTTTTTCTTGTAGCACACATTCATGAACTTGGTCTATGATATATGTTATTTTGAAATACAGTATAGTCTTATGAAACCATAATTGGTCCTCATGCCAATACAAATATATCTTTCTATTGTTGAAAAGGACCAGCCATCATAGTGTAAACTTCTTATGTCATGAAAATTAAAAAGAAAAAAGTATAACTTTGAAGTCAGATAAACCTAGGAATGTCCTGTTCGGATATCTCCTTAACCATGTTATTCCCTCTAAGCTTTACTGCTTTCTCTACAAAATGGAAGGGCGTTATAGATTCCAACCCAGACACTTTGTTTTAACAAAAAAGGTAATGCACAAAGTAGTAGTTATCACCACCTTCACCATCACCACCACCACCATCATCCAACCCCTCTATAGTAACTCCCATGTTCATATCCTTAAACTTATCATTACCAATAACTTTTAAACCCTTCATAATCCCAATTTTCTAATATTTGGCTCTCTACCAGTAGTCATGTCCTCCACCCCTTTCCTTTAGTCTCCCAGCTCGGCTAATCCTTCAACCCTACTGGTCCTATCCATTTGTTGATACTGCCATGTTTATCACAGCTCCCCTGGTGCCATCTTTATCCTTTTTACCTAGCTAACTGTCAGATTTGGTGATTATTACTTTTTTGTGTGTACATTCTCAATTTGCTTACCTACCGCTCATTTTCCTGTATCCCTTAATGAAACCAGAGCCAGTTAAAGCAGGTTCTCTACCTGCTCAGTGCCTGAGTCTACGCAGCCGACTGTCACTAAATAAAAATATGCTGCAGGACTTACTGGTCTATTTTTTTTCATGATCAGTAATCTCAAGTGGATCCTTAAGCTGTCTGGTAACTGTACTTTATATTCTGTTGTCCTAACTCAGTCTTTCTCCCATTCTACGAGATGGGTATTTCTCATTGAATTCTCATTCCTCAAATCCACTTTCATCTCCTTCATCCCAGGTGATAACTTTGATTTTTACTTCATTTGGAAAGTTGAAGACCTGTCACATATTTCTACCTTCACAGTTTCCCACCTGTTTACATCTGGACCTATCTACCTCCTCTTCTGTAGTGTCTGCATCCTAGCTGAGGTCAGCTCCTTTACTCTGCACTTCAGTTTTTTACCACTCACTTGCTGAAAGACATTCCTATAGATGAAAATTACTTCTCTCTCCTTCATTAGCAATAGTTCCCCTTAAAACAGAATCATTCCCATAGCATATAAACATGATAGTACAACAACTTCCAAACAAGTTAAATTCCAGAATAAGATAAATAAAAAAATGTTCTCGGGGCGCCTGGGTGGCTCAGTCGGTTGGGCGTCCGACTTTGGCTCAGGTCATGATCTCACAGTTTGTGGGTTCGAGCCCCTCATCGGGCTCTGTGCTTATAGCTAGCTCAGAGCCTGGAGTCTGTCTTTGGATTCTGTCTCTCCCTTTCTCTCTGTCCCTCCCATGTTCTCACTGTCTCTCTCTCTCTCTCTCTCTCTCAAAAAAAAAAGTAAATAAAACATAAAAAAAATCAAAATAAAAACGTTCTCTAGACCCATATTTCCCATCAGCCACAAACCCTACTTATGTCCTTCCCTTTAAGCAAAAATTCTTGAAAGTGTTGCACTATTTAATATCTCTGCTTTCTTTTCAATCTCTTTACCCCATTCCAGTTGGATGTTTGCTCCCACCACTCACCTGAAATCACTGTTTTCAGGGTCTCCCTGACTGCTGTGGGATCAGTTTTGACATTTCTTGGTTCCCATCATACTGACCTTTCAGTGATTTTAGATACAGTAGCTGTTTACTCTCTCTGCCATCAAACATTTCTTAATCTTACTTGTAAAAGACTATACATGTTTTTTCTTCTGATGGTGTTAGTCATGCCTTCTTACTGGGTGTTTCTAGGGGTTTTTAATTTCCTTAAACTCTCAGCATTTCAAAGATAGGCTCTTGGATTTCTTTTCTGTATGTATTTGCTCCATAGGTGCCTTGTACTTCTCTATGACTATAGCTATTATTTCTAAGTTGATGCCTTTCAAATATATATCTCCAGTCCTAATCTCTTCTGAACTCTAGACCTGCGCATAAAGCATTCCTTCAACATTTTCAACTCAGCTGCTTAACAGATATCTCTAACTTAACTTATCTAAAATTGATCTCCTGAAATTCTCCCCCATAGCTATTGATCAGTCCAAAAACATTGAAATGTTTCTTAATCTCTCTCTCTCTCTCTCTCTCTCTAATTCTCTTAATTCTGATTAGCACATCTTTTGGTTCTACCTTCTAAATACATCCAAAATTTGATCACTTTTCATTACTTATGCTGCCATTACTTAGTTCAAGACACTATTATATGAAGTCTAGATGAATATTATAGCCTGTTATTTGGTGTCCCTGCTTCTGCATATAGCTACCAGTGAAATCTTGTAACCTAAGTCCAATCTTTTCTTTCCTCTGTGCAAATGCACCTGAGGCTTCCCATCTCACTGAGAATGTCTACTGTCCTCCATTACTTCCCTGACCCTATTATTATATCTCCCTCTGCTCTAGCTGTAGAGCTATTGTCCACCTGCTGTTTCTAGAATATACCAGTCATGCTTTCATTTCAGTATCTTGTACATATTCTTCCCTTTATTGGAATAATGTTCCCTTGAATCTATAAATGACTATCCCCATGTCCCTCATTTCTTTCAGGTCTTTACTCAAAACTCACCTTCTAGAGAGGTCTTCTAGAGCTTGCCTGTCTAAAATTTCAACATCATATCCACACAATTCTATCCTCTTTCCTTGCATTATTTTTCCCATCTGTATCATTTATCACTATCTATTATTTAGTTTTTACTAGAATTCTACTGTTCTGTAGAACTTTCTGTGGTGATAGAAGTGTTCTATAAATCTGATTGTCCAGTAAATATTATCCACTAGCCACATGTGCTACTGAACCCTTGAAATGAAGTTAGTTTGAGAAAGTAACTAAATTTTTATTTCATTTTAATTTAAAATTTAAAAGCTTCAGTTGGCTAACAGCTACCATATTGGATAGTACAGGTTCAGAAGGTAAACTTACAACCTCAAGCTGGAATGTAAATCTCATGAGAGCAGGGATTTTTTTTTTCCTCTTTTGCTCACTATTGGATCCCTGGGTGATAGATGAACCTTAGCACATAATAGGTGCTTAATGCTTAAAGGAGTGAACAAACGGATCATTATCAAAATTATTGTAATAATCACAAAATAAGCTATAAAAAACTGGGTTTTATTCCTGAATATACTATTCAATAATGGTATGATTTTTCAGGGGTCACTTACTTTTTTTAGAACCTAAATTCCTTCATCAGGATTTTTTTTTCATTTAATAAACCTGCATTGAGGTCCTCCTATGTGCCAGGAATTATGCTAGATATTGATGTCCAAAGATGAAAAACATATGGCCCCTACTAGGAATTTTATCCAACTGGGAAGAAAAAGAAATGAAAACTATTAAATCTATGTAATAATTTTAAAGACAGAGATATGAACTGCTATGAGAGAAACTGTTGTCACTCCATTTCCATTGCTTTTTTTCCCCATCAACTTTCCATCTACACAAGAAATATATTCTTGCTTTATAGTGAATACTTTACAAATATTTCTTTTTTTTTTCCTAAAGAGGCATATAGTTTACAAAAACTGACAATGAAAGTTGTTTTAGACAAACTTGAAGCTCTGTTTTACTTTCAAAGATTATGATCAAGTTCTCTCTGCTATGTGGAATCTTTTTCAATAGTCTAATTTTCTGTTAAATTTTTAATTTTAGGGGAGCCTGGGTGGCTCAGTCAGTAAAGTGGCCGACTTCAGTTTAGGTCATGATCTTGCCATTCTCATGAGTTCAAGCCTGCATCAGGCTGTCTACTGTCAGCACAGAGCCCACTTTGGATCCTCTGTCTCCCTCTCTCTCTGCCCCTCCCCTGCTCTCACTTGTGTGCTCTCTCTCTCTCTTTCAAAAATACACATTTAAAAATTTTTTAATTTTATTTCCAAAATATTGAGCATACAGTGTTATATTAGTTTCAGGTGTACAATGTAGTAATTCAGCAGTTCTATACATGACTCATTGCTCATCATGATAAGTGTACTCGTAATCCACCTCACTCATTTCGCCCATCCACTCACTACCACCCCCTCTGGTAACCATCACTTTGTTCTCTATATATAGTTAAGAGTCTGCTCTTTGGTTTGTCTCTTTTTTTGTTGTTGTTGTTCATTTGTTTTTGACAATGACAAATTTAATTGTGGAGATAAACAATGTATATATACATAGTGTCTATTATATATAACATATTTGTGTTTATATGATTTTAGTATCAGAGATACCTCATCAGCTCCATAAGTAGTCATATACACATCAAGAAAACTTGAGTGCAGAAAAACCTGAAAGGCCACCAGATATACGGCAGCATCTCATAGATCCTCGGCTGAATACAGCTTTTGTGTCCTTCTCTTATTCTAGTGCCAAGGATTAGGTGACAGTGGCATGAAGAGTACTGTTAATTTGGTAAAGCAAGGTGCTATTTCAAACCTTTCACACTAGCCAAGGAACATATCAGGTGTCTCCACTGAAAGCATGGCTATTGTCACAGTTCAATATCAGCTTTCAGGTGCGCATAAGGAAAAAGGAAATCAAATTTTTAAATAAAAGTAATAACATCAATATTAACAATATGCTTTTAAAAACCACATCTCAAGTCTTTCTTAAGGTTAGTCTTCAGGTTTTTATATCAATTGTAGACAATAAGGAAGAATCATAATTGAACTTGCTAATCTGATATATTATTTACCAAGTAAACATATGTTGCATTTTGTAAGATAAAACCTAAGGTAGACTTGTTGGAGCCTGTTGGGTGCTTCTATCTGAGGTGTTTACCAAATTGCCAAACAAAATAGGACTAGAACTTAAGACACAAATGTGATTCTAATTTAATTACATGGAGCATTATTAACTAGTTAATGATGTCTTAAAAATATTTTCATTAAAAGAACACTTAAAGAGTAAAGCTCCTTTTGTATTTTAGGAATGATTTTTTAAAATTGAGATCTACATGAAATTTCTACATTTAAGAGTATAACAGGAAGTCCTATATAAATCTTTTACCTGTGAAATGAAGATGGTAATGGAAAACTTTTAGTTTATGAAAATTACGGTTAGATAAATTACCCAAAGTGTAGTATACTTTCTGATATGTAATAAATTCCAAAAAATGATAGTTATTGATATTCCAGTGCCAATTAATACTAGTATATCTCCAAAAATATTGTTGGATGAATATTTTCCCTCAAGAGCACAATCCTGTTGAGTCACAGAGATACAGGAATTAATTATTTGGCTTATACTTATAACTAAATGGAATGTTGCTGATGGTTTCTCAGTGTATGTTATTGGTGTAGTTTATCATTAAACAGCTAAAATCCACTTCCAACTCCATATAATTTAATATGCTTTAAAGAAACATTTCATACTTTGCTTCATAATTACATGCATTCATAGACCTTTAAAAAGTGAAGGAAAATTTCTTTCCACTTTACTGCTGCTTTATTTTATGGGTAAAAGACCAAGAAAGTTCTGAGTTCTCAGAAGCTATATTGCATGGAGCAGTGAGAGGATGAGGGCATTTGCTTCTGACTTCCAGGAGTCATCTTTCAGGATTCCTTCTCCTAGTTCATTCTGTATCCTTTCTATTCAAAATAGTACATAACATTCTTTGATTAGAAATAACTTTCCTCAAATTATTTTCACCAAAAAAAATGTTGTAGGGGTTTAAAATGTCTGTACTGCTTAATTACACTCTGAGATATGTGAAATGTATTTTGAAAATTATACTAGAGAAACATAAGCTATATAGTGATTATTATTATTATCCTACTTGGTGAATAATCAATGCTTTTACTTTTCAACATGTTTAAGCCTCTCAAAAAATATAAGTAGTTATTTCATCGTCCTTCTTGGTATTATTTGATCAAGCTACTTATTTTCTGTTCTCTTAATCATCCCTCATAAATCAGTCTCTAAGCCTTTTAGACATTTCACTTGTTTCTCCCTGAACTGCCTCCTACATGTTCTTATTATTGTAATTTATTTTTTGAGCGTTGACAGTTTGTTTGGCACCATTCAAAACATAACATCTTTCTATTTAGAGAGGTGACTCCAACTGCCACATTGCAGTTCGTGTGGTCTCAGCAGACCACAGAAGATTAAACCATCCCAGTCAATTTGGAGACATGAGGAAGGGATCAAAACAATTAGTTAGTGGGTAGAGCTCAGAAACATTTTTTATCCCCAAACTCATTTTCCCCCGGACTGTTTTTAAAGTTATCTCAGTTATAGTGTGGAATGAGTGCAAGTGGCTAATTTGAGTTGCTTTGGATCCGTGGATTACCAGAGAATCCTGAGTACCAATGTAATTCATATAGAAAATGAAAGTGACTTGAAACTCTTTTGAGAAAGGTCTTTGGAATATGAAGTAATAGCTTCATATTAGCCAAAGTGTATTTTTTAAACTGTTTTGAAAACAGAATATTTAAAGTTTTTAGGTATAGATTGGTAGATATTTCAGTATATGGCTTTTAATTAGACATTCCACTTTAAAAGAGAGAAAGAAATGGAAATGTAGGGCGGGAAAAATGGAAGGGAGGGGAAGATACAGATTTTAGGAACTATGACAGGCACATTGTTTACTACAACCTTGTCACTACTCTCACTGACCTTGGATATCAAATTATATGATCTAAAATCTTATTAGCCAATTTCTGATCCACTAGATTTTAATGACTCTGTTAATAGTGAGCAAGTTAGTACAAAGTATTGAAAATTAACAGCATACAGAACCAGGCACCAGGAAATCTGACTACTAATCTTGGATCCTCCATCTTTGGGCTACTGGGGTTGCTGGCTATCATAGTACAGGTTGTGCTCTGCCTCACCTTCCTGTCCTCGGACCTAGCACCCTCATTCAAATCCTCCAAACACTCACCACTCAGTAATCATTACTTATATCTCTGGGAAAAAGTTAGGAATTTTATGTGATACAATACTTGGGAATAAGATTGTCCAGTGATGTATCCTTTATGGCCAATGCATAAATGGATAGGAATAAAGATAGGCACTGTCACCTTAAAGAGTATGAAAGGACCTCTAAGCTGCATTAGTAATCATACTAAATCTGCTTACTTATTTAAATAAGAATGTTATTCAAAAAGAGGGTCATAAGATATGTAAGTGATGAATCATTGGGTTCTACTCCTGAAACCAATACTATACTGTATGTTAACTAACTTGAGTTTAAATAAATCTTTTTTAAAAAGAGGGTCATAAGGCAAAATATGTCAGTATCAATCCAAACACTGTCCAGGGGTAAAGGAACTTTAGCCAACTGATATTGAATATTATCATTATATTAGCAAGACCATTGAAAATATGGAATGAATATAAGTATTGTACTGGGGAAGGGATGAGTGTGCACATCAAGGTAGAGTGGAGTTGTCCTAGTAGATGAGTTAGTCCCTGGTGATGGGACTTCTCTTGTCTCAAGTGATGATTTCTCTTGTCTCACCACAGACTGACTGCAGGGAGATGGGCATGGGAAGAGGGAGAATAGATGCTTTGAGGACCAAAGGAGTTGAGTGTGAAATCTCAGACAATGGCAAAGCTAGATTATTAGAAATCATATAGCAATATTGAGACACTGTTGAGATTCCATTTGGAGTTTGATATCATGAAATGTGAAGGCATCTGTTACTACAGTTCTATGGTTTTCCTACACCAATTTTCAGGTCTTTTAGTGTAAGCCATCCAATTTAAGCTCTATAAGGGAAAGAAGCGTAGGAGAACTTGATAAATGTTGGATGGTGGAGGAGGAGGAGTAGCATCTATGGATTGGAAACCTTGATGAGACTAAGAAATTGTTAATAGTGAGATTGAGAGCAAGTGAAATGAAAGGCCCAAGGAGGTGAAGGGGATGTTTGCATTCAAATTGTCAGGAGAGAGAAGAGCCATATTGGTTGGTGACAAATTTGAACTTATGACCATTTCAATGTATCATTGAGGTAGAATGTAACAAAAAAGAATTAAAGGCAACAGGTCAGGGTGGGGGGAAGCTCAAGAAATTGAGAAGTCACATGTATATTGATGTCCCTAAGAAAGATAATTGGCAGTGGGGTAGAGATAGACTCTTAGCCACGTGTCAGCCTTGAAAGCATGATTGGGTAACCCAGGTGCCAATTGGGTAACTTGAAGGAAATAGCTTAAAAGAAGCACAAAGGTTTATAAAAGAAAGGATAAAGGTGGAGAGGAAGTTTAGAATTTGATGGAGAACAGTTAGAACACTTATGCCACCCCCTAGCCCTGAGGTACTTGGGTGGGGGATGAAAGTTCCCAGTTGAAAGGGTATCAAGGGAAGTAGTTTTGCTTAAAAGTTTTTTATAGCGTTTATTTATTTTTGAGAGAGAGACAGAGCATGAGTAGGGGAAGGGCAGAGAGAGAGGGAAACAGAATCTGAAGCAGGTTCCAGGCTCTGAGCTGTCAGCATAGAGAGCCTGATGTGGGGCTCGAACCCACAAACTGTGAGATCATGACCTGAGCTGAAGTGGGATTCTTAACCTACTGAGTCACCCAGGTGCCCCCAAGGGAAGTAGTTTTGTAATGAAACAGCCAGGACACTCAAGGCAAAGCAGTGAAACACAAGCAAACAGAGCATCTTCATAGTGCACAGGAGAAGGACAGAACAGCATATTGGGAACAGGCCAGGTAGTAAAGCATGGACACTTACTCAGTTCTACTTCTCTGTTCCTAAACATTTTATTTAGTGATGTGGTGGCAACTGACTACGTACTCTCCTCTAAGCTATACACAGGGCATGAGCTTGATGGCTATGAGCAGCCCTTTAGGCAGCATAGAATAGTCTATCAGTGAACAACAGTGGCTTGAACTAGGATCGCAAATGGTCAGTATGAGTTTGCCATTGAGAAGTGGTTATGTTTGCAGATTGTACAAAACTAGTGTTTATTTTAAACACTAAAACCTCCCATCAAGTAATGTGAAACCTATGGGGTGATATTCATCCATGCTTCCCCCTGAAAAGACATGCTTCTACATACTGTGGTGTACTTTTCTTTTTCTATTACACAGGAAAATAGAAACCTAGAAATTCTGAAAGTTAACCAACTTCTGAAGTGAGGGAATATCAAATAGAGAGATGCCCTATGGAGATATGTGTCTGAGATTGTTTTTCCAATTTGTCTAAACTTTCACCTTATAATTCATTTTTTTAAATTAAAAATTACAAAATGCTTTTCCACTTCAGAGTATTAGTGGTACCACTGAGTTGGGTGAAAGTCATGCCCCATGTGTATTGTCACCGGCTACCCAACACATTCTTATTAATCGTGTCTGTGTGTGGTTTGGAAAATTAAGTTCATAATTATTCACATTTCCTCTCAGAGTCATTTTTTCTTAATACTGAGCTTGCCATTAAAATCCACACAATTTCAGGGGCACGTGGGTGGCTCAGTCGGTTGAGCCTCTGACTTCGGCTCAGGTCATGATCTTGTGGTTTGTGGGATCAAACCCGACTTTGGGCTCAGTACCGACAGCTTAGAACTGGAGCCTGCTTTGATTCTGCGTCTCCCTCTCTTTCTGCCCCTCTCCCACTTGTGCTCTCCCCCCCCCCAGAAATAAATAAACATTAAAAAAATAAAAAATAAAAAACTTTAAAAACTATACAATTTCATAGAATTCATAGGAAGTAAGCTAATCTATTGGTATTATAACTCATGACGTTGATTACCAGGCAGGCCAGGTGGGTATTTCCTTTCCTTTTCATATCATCTCTTTATTATTTCTTTTTAAAAAATATTTATTTATTTTGAGAGAGAGTGTGTGCATATGGGGGAGGGGCACAGAGAGAGGGTGGGAGAGACTCCCAGGCAAGTTCTGCACTTAATCCCTTGAGCCATGAGATCATGATGTGAGCCGAAATCAAGAGTCGGATGCTCAACTGACTGAACCACCCAGGTGTTCCATCTCTTTATGATTTCTTACATCATGTAAATGTTCTGTGAAAACAGAAAAGAGTAATTGGAAAAGTGGTGTCCTCACTCCTTGTCTCCCTTTTGTTTCTCTTTTTATTAAATGTCATTTTCTAATTCCTATATCATTATTCATTCAACATTTTCATGCCTCTCATTTGATAATGTTATCGTCTTAATTCTTTATTTGTGAAAACTAAAGGTTTTATGACTCACCTTCCTCCATAAGAAGTTCAACTTTAAGAACAAGATTCTAGTATAGTTGAAGAGTTGTACAGATAGGTTTTACTAATCCAAGCTTTTGTGGCTTTTAAAATAATCATGCCACAAGTGATCCTTACGTTGTAAACAGATTAGTTTGTTTTTTTTTTGTTTTTTTTTTTTTTTTGCTAGGCCAAGTTGTTATTTGTCGCTTAATCTTGGCCTGTTAAAAGTAGGCATTGGAAGACAGAGTGATGGTTCAGGAAAAGCTAAACACAGCTTGCAAACAGCACAATGAAGCTTGCTGACAATGTAGCTGACTTTGATACCTAGATAGTGCTATCTACTTGTCTGCTTCTGTGGAAAAGTTAAAACTAGGTCTAGGAAGAGATTGTTTTAAAACTATTGGTAAGTATTGAGGACCTACTTTTGTTAAAGTAGGTGGCCTGCCAGCTTTCACATTTACGAAAAGGTTCTTCAGTGTCTACTCAGAGGTCAATTATGACCCAACCACTGGAATGAATTTTCAGGACAGAGGTCCTTAGTCATTAGTTCAAGATCCACCAGGAATTGTTGAAGCCTTACCTTGCAAATATCCACACCACTTATTGCTGCCACATTTTCTTTTTGTTTTGTTTTTTTATTGTTGTTGATGTTCTTTTGGGATCCCTCATACAAAAGAAAAAGATCCTCTGACACTTAGACACATCTCTGTCAGCGCTGTCTACCAAAAGAACTCTTAATCTTTTAACCCCATCCCATAAATAGCCTTAAGTCTGCTCTAAAAGATTGGGCTCCTTATAATTAGAAATAACCAGAAAACACATATCCTAAAAGGATAAACTGCTGGTATTTCCAAAATTTCCCCTATTTCCTGAGCTAGTATATAAATATAGTTTTAGTGTGAGAATTAGATATGTTAGCAGTAAGTATATATAGACCTACTGTTATGTAGTTGCATCTGAGGAAAATAAAAACAATATTATTTAATAAAGGAAGTCACCAAAAAGCACAAGGAGTGACTTAGCTAAGGAGGACTAGATTGGTGGCCATATCATAGAGAACATCTTGCTTGAGTATCTGGACAAAGTCCATCTATTTTGCTTTTTCTTTTCCTAATTTATTTTGAGATGTATTCAGATTCCAGGTGGCATTTTTTTCATGCTCACAAACTTTTTTGAAATACATACTTTTCAGAATGGAATGGTATAGTACAATTCTATTCTAGTAAAATATGACTCTGTTCATAGATCTCAGGAACTATCAGATTCTCAAGTCTCTTCACCACCTGTGCTTATCCATAGCAGTGTTACCCATCCAGCCTTCCCATGCACATCCCAAGACGTGTGGAGAGCTTTTTAATAGATTAGAAACAAAAGGGGAGGAAAACATATCATTCCATAAAATGAATAATCATGAAAATGTAATCTAAAGCAAATATGTTAAATATCTGCCAGGACAGGTTCTAAATATCTTTATGCCAAAGTGCCTTCTTTATTGGCCTGGTCTGATTCCTTGTATGTAATAAACAGTTAATAATGCATAATGCAAATGAAATTAAATGCGGAGTATTCAAGCTCAAATGTGTTTAGACTTTGACATTTTATTCTTATATATGCCCCAAACTTATAAATTAAGTAAGAAACTACCCTTAAGATATTTTCAGAGAATCGTAAGTGACAAAAAACACTAACATTCTGTATTTGTATAGCATTTTAAACAACTTACGAGTTTAGGGAATGATCTGATCATCATTCTCTAGATTACAGAACTTCTGAACTGCAGTTCAAAAAGGTTAAATAACTCAGGAAAGATCACAGGACTAGTCCATAGGAAGCAAGTCTTGCAACCCCCGGCTCAGTGCTTTGAAGTGTTTGCTGGCATCATAAGAGTCTCAGATACACATCCCCTTATCTTTTATGTCTACTGTTTCGAACCCTTAAGTTCACTGGCTCCCTAAACATTTTGGATTTAATACAAAAAGACCATATTCAAGTCTTTATCCCACTATTTGTTAGCCATGTGACCCTCATGCAAGTCACCTGAGCTGTCTGCGCCTGACTTGTCATTATAATGTGGTTATAATGCAGCTCTTGGTTGGTTGCGTAGAGGTCATATGACCCACACTCGAAAGGGAAAGTGTTCCGAAAAGGACTAAGTGCTGCTGTTCTAAAATATAAACAAATATTATTTCATAACACCATGGCATTGTGTAATGAGGATTTCACCCAGAGGTAAAGACAGGGGGTCAAACTTCAACTTCACCACTGGGAGCTATGTGATTCTATGCAAGTCCTTGATCCAGTGTGAGAATCCGTTTTGTCCACTATAAAGTAATGGTTTTGAGTGAAGTTTATATCACTAAAATAGTGGTATCCATGCCTTACAGTGTTGTGAGAAGTCAAATCGAATAAATAAAATTGTGAAGATCTTTGTACACTGAAACATGCTATGCAAATATATGTATATGTGGAGAAAAGCCTCATTAGCATGTAGTATATTTTAAAATGTTACATTTTTCAGTCCTTATGTCAGAAAGTGTAGTGGTTCCTGAATCTTTGTGGGTTCTACAGGAAATAAGCCAAGCAGTTTTGAAAGGATACTATGTCCAGGTAAAAGGCCATATGTGACTAAAGCCTAGTGAATGGCTTTTAACTGACTTATCTTTTGCCGTTCTCTGCAGATTTCAACCATTCTCTTCCTTTATTTCTTAATTTTCTCAAATACACAAGGTTCTTATTTTTCTGCTGCTTTGTAAAGAATTTCGTAAAAGTTTAAGTGACATTCAGTACTGACTCCTCCCTTCATGTGTGATTTATCAGCCCATTCACTCCCATTCCAGTGACTGCCCCTCTGCAGATTCAGTTAGACTTAGCCTGGCCAGCTTTAGGCCTCTTCACCCACTCCTGCCAGCACCAACTTTGAGAAAGAGAGGGTGTTAAAGAATTGATTTCTATTAAAGTTGACATAAGGGATCACTTTTGAAAATGCCTTTGTTGAAAAAGTATGCAGTACATACTCAACTAGTATATGAAAAATATCTCTGAAGTTACTGACACAGGGGAGGTGGGCAAACATATCTAAGTGGTAACTTTATACCCTCAATGTGCAGATGTTGTGGGTTGTCTCAGTTCAAACCTGACTTTCTGACTATAGAGGGAATCCACAGAATAATCTGGGAGATTCATGTTAGAATTGGAAATATTCCTAACATTTTTTTAAGATTCCAGTTGATGATATGGATTTGGTGGCTTTGATGATGGAGATAATTGAAATTCTTTATTTTATTTACATGATTAGTTATTATTCAAGTGTTATATGCCAAAGAAAAATTATGAAGAGATTAAAAAAGTTTGTTCCATTAGGTTTATAATCATATTTTTAAAAATCCTCCCATATTGCTATAAATTCATACATTCATGCATTACTCTCTAGTTTCTTAAAATTCAACTTGAAATTTCCTTTTCTGTGACACCCAACAATAAAGCCCGGTGCATTTCCTATATAATTAAATCATCTTGAAAAGAATTTAAGACATGATACAAGAATGAAAGCAAAATTGTCTTTTACAGCTCATGAATATATTTTGAACACTCCCCGTGTGTTTTGTGATTTAGGTGGCAAACAGCTAAGATATAAATAGTCTACCACTATGAGGTTCCTGAAAAAGTCATTTTGATTTGAGGCGTATTTAATTTCTACCTCAAAAACATAGTTTTTATAATGGAAGAAATGCGTTTTGCTACCAGGAAACCTAAATAATATTCTCATCACAAGCATAACATGCTATATCCTTCCTAAAGTCAGTGTGTATTTCATTGGATCATTTTAATGTGCTCTGACTGAAGAATATCAATATCACTCTTCAGATGAAAGGTGGTTCCAGTAATGCCTGATGTCTAAGCATCATTTGTAAAACAAATGATGAGGAGCCTGTGGCTTAATGGCCACTAATTTATTTTGAATGTATGATGCATTGCAGCCATTAGAAGTAAGCTGCTTTACATCAGTTCATGGGGAATAAGAATTCTATTTGAGGTGGCTTTTATTTCTTGATGTCAGATAGGAATATATGCCCATTTCAAAAGGTAGAAAAAGGGAACAACTCTGTGGTAAAGTGGGTTAGGTCAGAGGTCTACCAGTTCTGTGTAATGGTTCTCATACATCATGCATTTCACAGTTCCTTGTCACAGGCGACCATGAAAATGTTTTTAAATGAAAGAATGTGGATCTGATAGTTTTGCATTATATTTCAACATAAATTTAACAATAACTTTCACCATTTTCAACACTGTTTCTCAATACATATTTATCATTAAATATTTAAAGATTAGGTAAAATATTACAAATTTTGCATAATGGAGATTGCCATACATTTAAATACACATCGACATTAGAATAAAGTTAAACTCTCTAACACGTATCAAGTATAAATATTCTGTGATTGGTACTATAGGAAAAAGAAGAAGAGCATTCATTTGTCCATTGAGATTACCATCTCCTTGAGATAACAAAATTTTTGTAAGGAAATACATTTTAATGCATGGTTTTAATAAGAACTCAAGGCAATAGACAGTGAGATATATTCCTGCTAACCAGTAAGAGATTGATTGTCACATCTGACAATAGATGGCGCCAGTGGTTAGAAACACGAGAGCAAGGCTCTAAGAACAGACCTTAAGTGTGGTAGAGTTTAAGCTGGATCTTTTTTTTTTTTTAATGTTACTTAATTTTTTTAAAAAAATTAACATTTATTCATTTTTGCAAGACAGAGTATGAGTGGGGATGGGCAGAGAGAGAGGGAGGCACAGAATCTGAAACAGGCTCCAGGCTCTGAGTGGTCAGCACAGAACCCAACATGGGTCTTGATCTCACGGAGTGTGAGCATGACCTGAGCTGAAGTCAGATGCTTAACCAACTGAGCCACCCAGGCGCCCCTAGTTTAAGCTGGATCCTAAAGGAAGAACAAAATATGAGCAGGAACTCCATGTGTATGTAGTATGGTGGAGGCAAAAGAATAAGAATTTCTAGAGCATGGATGTTAAGTCAAATTGTTTATCCAGGAGCAGAGATTTCATAAGTAGAGAAGAGTAGAAGGTAGAGTAGGTTTGGGTGAAATGATTTAAATGCACACCAAAAACAAAAACAAACAAAAAACTTCAAAAATAATTTCAAACACAGTATGCAAATTTCTAACTGTAGCAGCCACTAAGGTCCATTGGAGGGTGAGTTCCTGTAGTGAATTAATTTTCTCCTCAGCCTTGTGTTCAGGTATCACTTCAAGGCCAGATTGGTTCAGGAGGCTACAGATGGTCTCTTTGCACCATAAACCACTGCAGATGCCCTGAGCACTGCAGTTACAAAGTCCCTTCCAAACAGTAGTCTGGGAAGATAAAACTTCAGGGTCCTAACAAAAGAATTTTTGACCAGCCTCATTAGACTTCACCGCCTGATCCACTGGAAATTAAGACCATTAACTCCTTATTTCTGTTTTTAGCCTTTAGTAGAAGCATAAATTTTCCTGATCATCTGCTCCCCTCATGCATACCTTCCTCCACATGCTGACCAATGTTCCTCCGATGATTTCTAGTGCCCTGTTGGCATCCTTCCCAATCCTTCCCTCTGAGCTCTCTGGAACTCCTTTTATGTATTACATATTAGAGGACATGTATTATGTTCTCTGGGCTCTACATTGTCAGCCTCTTTTTAATGAATCAGCCTTCTGTCTCCTTTTCCTAAACCAGCTCTAGTTTTTTCTCTGACTCTACTTCCTCTCAAGTGGGGACTGCATATTATCCCACAGTATTTTAACAGCATGTCGCCAACACCCTCCGCACCCTCGCAAGACTCAGTATTTGTCCTTCTGCACCAAGGCACAATTGCACATGTGGTAGGGGAAGCAAATGAAACACAAAAGACATTGCAGGCCAGCTTCAAATAGGATGTATAACTTATTTTGTCTCCTCTACCTAATGCTATCCAGAAGACCATCTTCTTTGAAAGAATTTTGGTACATACCTAAAAGTTTAGCAAATAATAACAATAAAGAGACTGCTTGTTATCCTATGAAATCATTGACAAATTAAAATTGAAGTTTTATAATGAACTAAAATGCCAATATTTGGGCTGATTGCATTTTGGAGAACGAGTTTCAGACCAGTTTATTGGCATTCTCAGAAATGATTATAGTTTAGTAATGGGCTTTTTAAAATAATCATCACAGTCTCTAAAACTCCATTCGTCTTGTAACATCATTTAATCAAAGTGTGGATGTTCCTTAACATCCTTAAATCCCTGGCTGGGATAAAAGTGAGCTGACTTTTTGAATAGCGGAATAAATTACATGTTAATTTTCCTATTTTCCTAATGCCATTGCTATGACATGAAGAAACTGGGCTTCTCTGGGGTGACTCGGCCTCTCACCGTGACTCTAGATTTGTCCCTGTAACAGCTCCCCCATATCTCTAAACCAGTGTTCCTGACCCTAAAAGAACAGCAGAATTGACATACTTTGGCTATTGTCCTGTTTCTATCCTGCCAACCAGTCCAACTAATGGAATAGTTCCTTGCTTCTTTAATGGTTGAATATCTGAGCATGTGTCCCATAAGTCATTGCTCTAAACTAGAATACATCCAAAGAGTTTGCAGATTGCAAAAACGAGTAATGATCTGCCTTTATGATATGAGATAATGATCGCCATTCTCATATTTCCGTTCACTATGTATGAGAATTATATAGAGTAAAACCTTCAAAGACCTCTAGGCTACACATTCTCCTGATGTTTTATCACAGAAATATTGCACTTGAAAAAAAATTAGGTTCACAACAATTCCAGGACAGATATCTGACCTCAGCACACCTACCATGTTCGATTTGGGAAGTGTCAGATTTTGATTTGGAGAATAGCTTTAGCAGTCTGGATCACATCATCACCAGAATAAAATCTTTGCATTAAAGAATAAATTTAAAGTCATCCGCCAAGTGTGGAACTATACTGTAAGATTTTCAAAGATAGCCCATCATTTACTAACAAAAATACAACTCTTAAAAGCATATGTGTGAGTGATTATGAAATGCAGTTATAAATTGGAACTGAGCATGAAAGATACAGCCAAACTGAAAAATAAAATTAGAATTTTAAATATTCCAAAATGCTTGATCTTCAGTCTTCATCTTCTTAATATTTCCTGAGTTGGCAGGTTGCAAGAAAGTTTACAGTTTTGGGCACTGGAAGTTGAGAAGTAGTTCTTCCCCGGTGCTTTCTGTGTACTCCACATAAGTCTGAGTGATGACAGAGTGGGAAAGACAGAGGCTTACAAATTTGAAGAGATTTGAAAAAAAAAATTATAAAATAGCCTTTGCATATATTTTGAGTGACCCGACTTGAACTGGAATAGGATGGCTGAACAGTTTGGTCATAAGCACCTTTAAACGAGACAGGTGACCATGAATTTCAATTAAGTAAATTTCTTACTAGACCTTAAGGGAACAAGTATTAGTCAACATCAGATGACCACAGCAGGTCTAATGAGTAACTGGTGACATTGTCAGAAATCTGAGTGGGGCACCTTGCTCTTGGAAACAGGACAAAGAAAGCATTCATCCTGGATTATGTTCACATTTATAAGTGAGGCGAATTGATGACAGGTAGATTTTTGACTTTGAGAACTTTCCCAATTTCATCAAATTGAGGGATTGAATTATTTCTCAAACATTAGCACCACTTTGATGTTAGAAAACTGACTCATTTAGCTACACCTTTCAAAGGCAGAAAGTTGGTACCAGCCAACATGATATCATATCCTAAGAAAAACGCAGTGACTCTGGGCTGTGTCCTCTTTAAAATTCTCCTGCCCCATCTTCTGATTTGCCTCTGTGATTTTTTTTAAATTTTTAATTATTTTTGGTTCATTTTATTGTGGTAACGACACTTACCATGAGATCTATCCTCTAAAAAAATTTTTAAGTGTATAATATAGTATTGTTAGCTATAGGGAGAGTGTTGTGCAGGAGATCTCTACAATTTATTATCTTGTTTAACTGAAACTTTATGCCTTTTGATTAGTACACATTCCCCTGTCCCCCCAGCACCTGGCAACTACTATCACTCTACTCTTGATTCTATGAACTGGACAATTTTAAATGCTTCATATAAGTGGAATCATATTGTCCTTCTGTGGGACTTGCTTATTTCACTTGACATAATGTCCTCTGGATCCATCCATTCTGTCCCATATTGTCGAATTTCCTTCTTTTTTAGGGCTGAATAATATTGCATTGTGTGTATGTGCCACATTTTTTTAGCCATTCATCCATCAATGGACATTTAGATTGTTTCTCTATTTTGCTATTATGAGTAGTAAGTACTTAAATAAGTACATGGGAAAGTGCTAATATCTCTTTAAGATTCTGATTTTCATTTTTTTATAAATACTCAGAAATGGAATTATTGGATCATATGGCGGTTGCATGGTGCACAACTTCCATACCATTTTCCAAGACCTTTTTACATTGCCACCAGCAGTAGAAGGGTTCTAGTTTCTCCACATCCTTGCCAACACTTGTTGCCTTTTGTTTTTAAATAGCCACCCTGACAGGTGTGAGGTGATATCTCATACTGTTTTTTTTTTTAATTTTTTTAATGTTTATTTATTTTTGAGACAGAGAGAGACAGAGTGCGAACAAGGGAGGGGCAGAGAGAGAGGGAGACACAGAATCTGAAACAGGCTCCAGGCTCTGAGCTGTCAGCACAGAGCCCAACGTGGGGCTCGAACCCACGAACCATGAGATCATGACCTGAGCCGAAATCGGATGCTTAACCGACTGAACCACCCAGGTGCCCCTCTCATTACTGTTTTGATATGCAATTCCTTGATGATTAGTGATACTGAACATCTTTTCATATACCATTTATATGTCTTCTTTGAAAGACATAAAAATGGAGAAATGTGTTTTTTAAAAAATTAACTCTTGGGGTGCATGGTGGCTCAATTGGTTAAGCATCAGACTTGATTTTGGCTCAGGTTGTGATCTCATGTTTCATGGGATCGAGCCCACTTCGGCTCCACACTGACAGTGCAGAGGCTGTTTGGAATCCTCTGTCTCCCTCTCTCTCATCCCCTCCCCTCCTCAAAATAAATAAACTTAAATAAAAACTCTTAGTTTTGTTGAACTTGTGGTTTTTTTTTTAATGTTTATTTATTTTGAGGGAGAGAGAGAGAGAGCATGCACAGAGAGAATGGGCAGTCGCTCAACCAACTGAACCACCCAGGTGCCCCTCTCCTGAATTTTTAAGATCTTATTTACTAGCTCCAAATTCTGATGTAGAACAACTCTTTGTCCTGTTTCTAAAATATGGACTGTGTTTTGACATTCTTTCTACCTTTTACTAGCATTTCAACCTTTTGCCTTCCACTGCTTTGGTCTCTATCTTCCTGAGTATATATACCTGACAGTAGTACTGGCCCACTGCAACCTTGCTGTGAGTTCAAAGCTTAACCTGGAGAGTAAACCTTTAGGAACAAAAGAATCACTTGAGGATAATAACCATTTTTAATAGCAGATTTCTTTTCCCATCCCCAAAGTTTCTAATGTAGTAGGTATAGAATGTAACCCTTTCTGCCATAGAGCACTTTGAGAAAACTTACCTAGTATGTTTGCAAATGCAGTGTGAGGAGTAACAGTTCTTTCACAGCTGTGTTGCACAACTGCCATAACCTTCTCCTTTTTTGCTCGTAGTGTTGGGTTAGTCCTAGGGCCAATGAGCCTGCTTAGGTTTACAGTAGACCCTTATTAAAAATAGGACAAAACAGGGGCACCTTGGTGGCTCAGTCAGTTAAGTGTCTGACTTCAGCTCAGGTCATGATCTCATAGGTTTGTGAGTTGGAGCCATGTGCTGGATCTCTGCTGTCAGTGCAGAGCCCACTTTGGATCCTCTGTCTTCCTCTCTCTCTGTCCCTTTCCCATTTGCGTTCTCTCTCTCTCTCTCTCTCAAAAATAAATAAACGTTAAAAAAACAGGGTAAAACAATCCAAAGATAAATGAAGGATGAGTTACCCTTGAGATAGCATGCTAAAGCTCCCACCACCCTCAGCTACCACCATCCTTTCCATGCAGTTTTAGAACTTTTCTTTTAAGAAGCAAGAACCCATTGGCTGGAACCTAAAGAAAATCACCTGACGCCTGAGGCCAACTAGTAGCTAAAAGCAGTAATTTTATGGTATTGATTAGTTGGTTCACAGCTAATTTTTAGGACATAGAGGAAAGAGATGCCTCTACTGTGTCCCTGAATGGCAACCTAGAAAGGCAAGTGAGAAATTACTGTGGAAGTGGGGAATTCAGAAGTGTTCTGAAATGGAAAGAGGAATTCAAGACAAGGAGAAATATTCTACAGATAGTTGATGGAAACAGAGAAGTTTAAAACAAGCATCTATGAGACTATCATGATCTAAAAGATAAACTCAAAGGGGGGAGAGACAGCATATGAATTGTTTATAGAAAAATAACTATTACTTAACAATACAAATTTTTATAGAGATCTTTTAGGCCAGGTGAGAAGTAAGGAAGGAGAATGAATGATGTCCATGGGCTCCATCTTCACCAATATCTTCATCAATGGATAAAAATGTATTTTAGAGATTCCCTTTATTTTAGCATATTTTTCCCTTTTTCTATATAAATCCTTGCACAGTTAACTTCAATTAACGTTCATCATTATTTTTATTTTAGTTTTGTTTTATCATTAACGCTACATTTACTGATGTTTAAGAAAGAGTCCATCTACAAGAAAGCCTATGTCTGTAAATTGTTAAATAACTGATTTAATGCACAGAAATTATTCTGACAAGGGAGGAACCATTCTTTCAGGTTAATATGTAGAACACTAGGTTGCAGGAGGAGTGATGCCTGATGTCCCAGAAGAAAAACACTTAGGAAAACCAGCTATTAGTGGACTCATTGTGCTGTTTTACTAATAATTAGCAGCACTGTGTTAAAAAGGGAAGTTTATGAAGCTGGCATTAGAGTAAGAGAAGTTAGAATAATTACTAAAGAATCAGGACAAAGGTCAAACTTTGTAAATTACTACAAACTGATAAGAGTTTTTCTGCACTGATTTTTAAAAAGCACGAAAGTTATATTGACAAAACATGTCATTTGTCATTTAATTTCATTTGGTTTTAAATTTCATTCAGGCAATTTCTCTAACCTAGAAAATATACTAAGAGAAAAGGAGACATTATAATCTTGTATGACAAACTCTACATTTTTAAGTGCATTTTACTTAATGTGCTTAAGTAAAATGTGCGTGGTAGAAGCCCTAACCAAGTCTTTTCTCCCATTTTATTGGCTCAGCATAGTATAGTTCATACTGTACCAGCAAGAAGAATGAGATTTCTGTCACTGGCTTGGGATCCTAAACTTTTCATCTGGGTTGGAATGAGTGTTGGAGAGTTTATCACAGTGTCCATGTTAATGATGATGACAGAGGGGATGAAGGGTAATTGCCCTAGCAATTGATACAAAAGTTGCTTACTTTCAAGGAAACACTTAAATCAACAGGTGTGATAATGGAAGAAACTCTGTACATAAGCAACAAAGTAGAAATTTAATGGGTTAGTCACCAAACCCACAGTGAATGACACAAAAGAATTTACATTCTGGTGAGGAAGGTGTATCAGAAACAAAGTAATACCTGTCATAATACAAAATTGTACCAGTTATGATACATCCAAAGTAAAGAAGCACATACTTTTCCTGAGAGATAAACTCCACGGGGAGTTACATTTAAGACAAATTTTGGAATTTATGTAGACATTTTCTATGTTGGAAAAGAAGGCAGTCGAAGCAGAAAGAATTAAAATGAATGCGGTAAGAGAATAGAACATTTAATTCTCTTTTGTTTGTTTTGTATCTTCAATGCCTACAACTGTCTAAAACATAGTAGGCACTCAGTGTTTCTAAGATGAGTTAAAAGAGCATTAACAAATACAATAGATCATGAAAGAAGGTAAAAAGCAACATGGAAAATTGTGAAGTTACAGACAGGTAATACTATAAATGGGTCACATCTCGTTTTTAAATACCTAATCTTTATTCTAAGGCTGATAGACAATCAATTAAGGACTTTATAAAGAAAAACCTTGATCAATAATATGCTTTTTGAAATATTACTCTGGTCATCTATTTGTGTCCAGTAAAGGGTGGTACAAACTCTAAGTAAGGAAATGGATCAAGGATGAAAAGCAAATGGTTTCAAAGTATAATTAGGAACTGAAATCATCAGTTTATAAATAATTTGATATCAGATATGATATCAAAAGAATTATATAGGATGGTATCTAGCTTTCTGGCTTGATTGAATGGATAGTGATGTCACTAAGTGAACTCAGAAATACAGGAGCAGAACTAATTTTTTTTTTTTCCTGAGGCTTGAATGAAACATTATTTGTGACTTGACTGATTTTGAAATGGAGGTGAAGCTGCTGAAAATACTAGAAGGAACTTGTTTGTCCTGTGCTATCATCATTAAAGAGTTTTGGTCTAGAATTTTGGATTTGGGACTCCTCCAGGAACTAAAGTCTAAACAAAGCTTTGAGAGTAGCTTCAATTTAATGGTGAGCTGAGCCAAAGCAGACAGTAAGATAATATGTCATTATTATTATTTCCAACCAGAGCGTCCTTAAGAGTATCCTAGTTTAGTTCTAGCCATGTTGATGTTCTCCATAGGCTGTACCCTCAGGCATCTGAATCTAGCTGAAAATTATTTTAATTTTCCTTCGAAGAATATTGACAGAATAGACAGCAGAATAATTAGGGATTTTATGGATGAAGATGTCTATGCAATCTGATTTTTTCCTAAAGTCAGGCAAGCAAGATTTAGTATTCTTACAAATGATAGTGAACTACTGATAAACACATCTACATGCCTACAGTGACATAGTAACATGGGAGAAAGGCTTTGAACATTTTAAATTTCTTTTTAAGCAGAAATCAATACAACTATTAGACTGTCTTATAATAGTTATTACTGTGCTATGCATTTAAATAAATTAATTCCTTCTGTAGATAATGAAATTATCGTTTAATATAATTCAAAATATATCTGTCCAGAAGAATAATACATAATTTTTATGATGAGAAAAATTATGAAAGACTTTCCTATTTGTTTTATTTTTATTCTAATGAGTTAACACCAGATTCTGTCTTCCTATTCCCTGATTCCCAACACATATCTAGATTTTGTGATCTTACCTTTTTCTGACTTACTAAATGAAGGAGCAAACTTGAGTAAGAAATGAAGAGCATAGAAGTAAGACATCATGGGTGAGAGCGTGTAAGGTGCCTAGTTCACATATTTTATAGCAAATGGTATCATCAAATAGGTTCAATCCATTCTCAGACTTTAACCAATCAGATTAAAATTCATTCTTGTTAGGCCTGGAATAGGTAATGGTATTGTAGCTGTAAAGAAAAGGGCATAAACAGAGGTGATCTTGGTGCAGGAAGAGGAATTGGAGTTTATTTCTTTAACTGTTCCAGAACTCTTGCATGTGTAATACCTCATATGATCCTCCAAAGATCCTGTGAAGTAGTAAGTAGACTATAGATTGAAAACTCTCTTACAGAACTAATATGATTACCTAAGCCACTAATTTATAAAATTTAATCTGAGATTTGGCCATAAAGGTTTCCCACTTCTTTTAAAGAATTATATCCGTGATTGTGCTGTGTGCTCTACTGCATATAGATTTCATTTTCTGTCACACATAGCATTATCTCTCTTTTGTGTTGAATCTGTGCATTTGACATATACAACCTGCAGATAAACATTCAAAGCCAGTGTTTGGTACAAGTGCTGTGTGATGTCTTTTCTGATCAGTGGGTGAATTGACCAGGATTAAGATTAGAATTCTTTTTTGTGTGTGCATGAACTCTCTTAACTCTACCTAGCAAATTAAAAATAGACATACCCAGTTGAAGATGAATGGAGTCACTAATGGTTGTCCAGTTTATATGTATATAATGCATTTTTGAAAATGTGTAAACCATTGTCCTCTAATATGAGTTTCTAGTAGCATTTCTAGATCTTACAATTTTAACATATTTCTCAGCTGTGATAATTTTTCATCATCTTGCATTTTCATGTGCACATTTCTGTTTCCCTCCGTTTTATTTATTTATTTTTAAATGTTTATTTATTTATTTTGAGAGAGAGAGAGAGAGAGAGAAAACAAGTGAGGAAGGGGCAGGGAGAGAGTGTGAGAGAGAATTTTAAGCAGGCTCCGGGCTGTCAGCACAGAGCCCTGACCCAGGGCTTGATCTCATGAACTATGAGATCATGACCTGAGCCAAAATCAAGAGTCTGACGCTTAACTGACTGAGCCACCCAGGCACCCATTATTTCCCTACATTTTAAAATAAGTCTGTACTTTACAGCTAACTGATTCTTGAGCATCTATTCCTGAAAAATATACGCATCTTCATTTGTCAGACTGCTTTAGGATGACATTATTGTAATGAATTTTTTTTTCATTTTTGTGTCATCTTATTGCCATTTTTAAGGCTGTCAGCTTTATTATATAATTTGATATAAAAGATATTCTTGGGCCAATCATAAATTTTTATCATGACTCTTCTGGATGGATTATTTTACTACTTAAGAAATTATTTCTGTATATTCAGAAACTAGGCATATTTTAATTCATTGTATGTTAATTACCAGCTATGAATATAATACAAAAATTATAATTTTGAACTTTTATCTTTCAGAATCATAGGCGAACATAAGTATATATAAGTACTTATAAAATGTAAAAAAAATCTGGTAGAGTACCTAAACTAAAATCTATCAATCTATTATCTACCTTCCCTGTCCATCTGTAAAGATTCATTTTTCATATGAGATTGTATTCTTAGAAACATTAAAGAGTCATTAAAATCGCATCCTATTTTTTATTCACTTTGTAAAATTCACTTTGTATTTATGTGTGTTTTTCTTAATACCCTCTTGACATAATTAGGGAATTATGAAATTATAAATTCCACAGTATTTCATTGTTTTTCTACAAATTATTAGACTAGGAAAAAAACCCAGACTCCAAAAAAGGGATACATATTTTTTTAATAAATGGAAATAGACATCTCTCTAGAGACCCATAGGTTTAAGACACAATAGGAAATATTTTATTGGATAAATTTAGGATATATTCGGGGAAAACATTTTTTGTTTGTTTTAAAGTTTATTTATTTTGAGAAAGAGAGAGAGAGTGTGTGTGTGTGTGTGTGCGTGTGAGCAGGGGAGGGGTAGAGAGAGAAGAAAGGAGAATCCCAAGCAGGCGCCTTGCTCTCAGCATGGAGCCCAATGCGGGGGTCAAGCTCATGAACCAAACCATGAGGTCATTACCTGAGTCGAAATTAAGAGTTGACGCTCAACCAACTGAGCCACCTGGGCACCCCAGAGGAAAACATTTTAATTCAGAATGCATTCATGTTCTGCCTCTGATTGATAGAACAATGCAGTGGTATATTTAGGGTAAATTATGCAAATATTGAAAGCTGTGTCTGTTCAGCAGAATTATTTTAGGTCTTATAACTCTTTGTTTTTTCTGCTGGACTGGTTACTAATATTAGCATGACATCAAACCTAGCCATTGTATTTTATTAATGAGATTTATTTGTGGATCAGAAATAGATGCCCTATGTTCTCAGTTGTCATAAAGAAATGAAATGTTATGTTTTTTTAGCACCCTGGAATTTTCCAACTCTCTGGATAACATTAGTTTAACAATCGTAGATTATAATAGCTAAGAAGTACACAGATAATTCTCCTATTACGTGAACAAAACAATCCAGGCTTTGTGAAACTAGGTCTAAACTTGAAACTTTTATTTATACTTCAGCAAAAAAATATTGTCATTTCTAGGAGTCGATCTAGATTTTGTTGTCCCTGTAATCTTACACCATTTGGAGGAAACTTTTCAAGAAAAAATTGTAAAACTATCTTACTTTTCAGATTTTACTAAATACATGACCTTGCAAATACATCTATCTCTAGCTGCTTCCAGGGCCTTACAAGGGACCCGTGAAAGTGTAGGGTTTATAGCTTAAGCTGCTTTCATTTGACAGTAAAAGTACATCTGGATATAGCAAAAAGATATGAAGCAAGAAGCAGATTGGCTAATGGCTTCATTATCATTAGTTAAATATTTGGTAACAGTGTACATGGATTCTCCTGTTAAATATTAAATCAAGTATTTTTTTAACCAACTAGTTCTCAGTACTTTCAATATTTAATTCCATGTGCAAAAAAAATTCACATGTATCTTAATCTTTAATTTCAGGGATTAGTGCAAAAGGTACATGTGTTTTTGCACATACAGTATTTGAAATTGTCTTGTCCTCCACAGCTTTCATTCAGTGCAACTTAATCACAGGAAATGTCAAGGCCATGGAACATTGTTAAACCATCAGTAGCTAAGATTTAGTTTTTTTCCTTTTTTGCATTAGAAATATTTGTGTCCTCTCACAAATCTGACAATAGATTTCTAATTCTTTGAATATTTGGGCTGATCGATTTACTACTTAAGTTCAACTTGGGGGATCTACAAATGCTTTCTTTATTATTTGTATTGGAACATACAAAATCTCAATGCATTTGTGATTCTCTAACTAGTAGCCTATGCTATAAAGATTCAGGAAATTTGGTACACCTGGGTGGCTCAGTTGGTTAAGCATCTGACTCTTGATTTCAGCTCAAGTCATGATCTCACAGTTCTTGCGATCAGCCCTGAATCAGGCTCTGAGCTAACAGCCCAGGGTCTGCTTGGGGTTCTCTCTCTCTCTCTCTCTCTCTCTCTCTCTGTCTCTCTCTCTCTCTCTGTCTCTCTCTCTCACTCTCTCTCTCTCAAATAAACAAACATTTAAAAAAACAAAGATGAAGGAAATAGCAATTTACCTTAAACTCTGTTATATTGGAGTCTGTCTACTCAACCCTTTAATATTTTTTACGTTTATTTGGCTATCATACTATTTTGTTTTTATTTTTAGCTAATCATAGTGATAACAGATCTTAGTATACAGTTTTACTTGAAGCATAGATTGCTCTCTAAAAAACATACCACAAATACTGTATGTATCAATGAATATTTGTCATTTGGGTATTTCATTTTAAACAGTAACTATTTCAAGTGAACAACACATTCTTAGCAAGAAACAGGAGAAAATACCTGATTCCCTGATGCCGAGGCACACTTTCCCAAAAATAACAATACCAAAATGTCCACGGGCTTTGGCGGAGCTATATATTTTCACATGTTTCTCTGATTATTCCCTTGGTGTCAAGTCTCTACACACAAATTCAGAACATTTGCATGGTGGCTGGGTATAGTTCAACATTTCCTCAAAGCGGAGTCCTGAAGGTAGACATTCTATGGGAGAAATGAGTAGGAAGGGCCTTAGGTGGTGGTGTGTTTGATCTTACCAATGTTCACTCTGTTTTCTAAGAGGCATCTGTCTTTACTCCTTTGGGCCCTCACCAAACTACCACCTTATATGGTGGAGAGATGGTACATACTTAGCTCGGCTGAATTGTTCTCTAACATAAACTGACTCCAGCAAAATAAATGAAGAGGGGATTTACTAATCTGCTTTTTTGTTTGTTTGTTTGTTTTGTTATTGTTTTGTTTTGTTTTATGACTTGTCTTTCACTCTAGAGTCAGACTTGCTCTGGCTTTAACCTATTACTAGAGAAATTCCACAGCTTGTGTATCCTAAGCCAGAATGCCATGGGTGGGTAAAAACCCACCCTCTTTATACTGTCACTTGGAACTCCTCATGGAAAGCTTTCATAATGAGCTGTTTCATTCTGCCTTAAATATTCAAATATAATATCTCAGGTAAATTCATAATTATATTTCCTTTATTATAGAATGTATTTAGTTATGACATTGTGGATTATGTGTAAGGTTTTATAAAACTTTATGTGTAAGGTTTTATAAAATTTTGAAAATCTTTGCTAATGCATTATTTCTAGGCATGTTTAAAATTAACCAGTAAGTAACCTTGCAAAATGTCCATCAGCAACACAGTCACTACCAAACAACCATTCGCAGAACTCCAACAGGTTTAGAGTTTTTTTTATTTTCTCTCTGATAAAAATTTCTGTACAAGAAAAGGATAGAAATAGTGACTACTTTCTGAAGCAATAATAGAATCCAAATACCAGAATGATCTGTTGACCATTACCATTCATCTAAAAAATAAATGAATGAGCATTCAACCACAAAATGACAAATTTTGCATTTAATCCGTATTTGAATTTATGTTTCCATTATACATCTGCAAATTAACTTCATGTTTTTAAGTATTTTTAATTTCTTTTTTTCTTTTTTGCAAAAACATGGCATATAAATCTAAATTAGTTTGTAATTTTCTGGGATTATAAAGTATTAATAATTATTCTGATCAAGTTTCATATTAATATTATTATAGCATATTTGATCAAAAGATAATTCAACAAAAAATAAACATTTAGTGGAAAGGTATCTTTTAATGAAATTAACAGGCTACCTATGCTTTTACAGATGAATATTTTTTTAATTTATTTTATTTTATTTTCATTTATAGTTTATTGTCAAGTAGGTTTCCATATAACACCCAGTGCTCATCCCAACAAGTGCCCTCCTCCATGCCCATCACCCCCCTTCCCCTCTACCCCACCCCCGTCAGCCCTCAGTTTGATCTCAGTATTCAAGAGTCTCTCATGGTTTGCTTCCCTCCGTCTACCCAACTATTTTTTCCCCTTCCTCTCCCTCATGGTCTTCTGTTAAGTTTCTCCTGTTCCACTTATAAGTGAAAACATATGGTATCTGTCCTTCTCTGCCTGATTTATTTCACTTAGCATAACACCCTTGAGTTCCATCCATGTTGTTACAAATGGCCAGATTTCATTCTTTCTCATTGCCACGTAGTATTCCATTGCATAGATAAACCACATCTTCTTGATCCATTTGTCAGTTGCTGGACATTTAGGCTCTTTCCATGATTTGGCTATTGTTGAAAGTGCCGCTATGAACCTGGGGTACATGTGCCCCTATGCATCAGCACTTCTGTTTCCCTAGGGTAAATCCCTAGCAGTGCTATTGCTGGGTCATAGGGGAGTTCTATTGTTAATTTTTTGAGGAACCTCCACACTGTTTTCCAGAGTGGCTGCACCAGTTTGCATTCCCACCAACAGTGGAGGAGGGTGCCCGTTTCTTCATATCTTCTCCAGCTTCTATAGTCTCTTGAATTGTTCATTTTAGCCACTCTGACCAGTGTGAGGTGGTATCTCAGTCTGGTTTTGATTTGTATTTCCCTGATGATGAGTGACGCTGAGCATCATCATTTCATGTCTGTAGGCCATCTGGATGTTTTCTTTGGAGAAATGTCTATTCATGTCTTCTGCCCATTTCTTCACTGGATTATTCATTTTTTGGGTGTAGAATTTGGTGAGTTCCTTATATATTTTGGATAGTAGCCCTTTATCTGATATATTATTTGCAAATATCTTTTTCCATTCCATTGGTTGCCTATTAGTTTTATTTATTGTTTCCTTTGCCGTACAGAAGATTTTTGTCTTGATGAGGCCCCAATAGTTCATTTTTGCTCTTGATTCCCTTGCCTTTGGGGATGTGTCGAGTAGGAAATTGCTGCCGTTGAGGTCAAGGAGGTTGTTTCCTGCTTTCTCCTATAGGGTTTTGATGGATTCCTGTCTTAAATTCAGGTCCTTCATCCATTTTGAGTTTATTTTTGTGTATGGTGTAAGAAAGTGATCTAGTTTCATTCTTCTCCATGTTGCTGTCCAGTTCTCCCAGCACCATCTGTTAACGAGGCTGTCTTTTTTCCATTAGATACTCTTTCCTGCTTTATCAAAGATTAGTTGGCCGTACATTTGTGGCTCCAATTCTGGGTTCTCTATTCTATTCCGTTGGTCTATGTGTCTGTTTTTGTGCCAGTACCATCCTGTCTTGATGATAACAGCATTGTAGTAGAGGCTAAAGTCTGGGATTGTGATGCCTCCCGTTTTGATTTTCTTCTTCAATATTACTTTGGCTATTCGGGGTCTTTTGTGGCTTCATACAAATTTTAGGATTGTTTGTTCTAGCTTTGAGAAGAATGGTGGTACAATTTTGATTGGGATTGCATTGAATATGTAGATTGCTTTTGGTAGCATTGACATTTTAACAATATTTATTCTTCCAATCCATGAGCATGGAATGTTTTTCCATTTCTTTGGGTCTTCTACAATTTCCTTCAGAAGTTTCCTGTAGTTTTCATCATACATATCTTTTACATTTTTGGTTAGTTTTATTCCTAGGTATTTTATGTTTTTTTTTTTTTTGTGCAATTGTGAATGGTATCAGTATCTTGATTTATCTTTCTGTTGCTTCATCATTGGTTTATAAAAATGCAACCAATTTCTGTATGTTGATTTGTACCCTGCGACTTTGCTGAATTCATGGATCAGTTCTAGTAGGTTTCTGGTGGAGTCGGTCAGGTTTTCCATAGAGTATCATGTCATCTGCGAAAAGTGAAAGTTTGACTTCATCTTGCCAATTCTGATGCCTTTTATTTCCTCTTGTTGTCTGATTGCTGATGCTAGGACTTCCAGCACTATGTTAAACAACAGTAGTGAGAATCCCTACATCCCTCTCATGTTTCTGATCTCAGGGGGAAAGCTCTCAGTTTTTCCCCATTGAGGAAGATATTAGCTGTGGACTTTTCATAAATGGCTTTTATAATGTTTAAGTAAGTTCCTTCTATCCCGACTTTCTCGAGGCTTTTTATTAAAAAAGGATGCTGTATTTTGTCAGATGATTTTTCTGCATCTATCTACAGGTCATATGGTTTTTATCTTTTCTTTTTTTAATGTGATGCGTCACATTGATTGATTTGTGAATATTGAACCAGCTCTGTAACCCAGGAATGAATCCCACTTGATCATGGTGGATAATTCTTTTTATATGCTGTTAAATTCGATTTGCTAGTATCTTGTTGAGTATTTTTGCATCTGTATTCATTAACGATATTGGCCTGTAGTTTTCTTTTTTTGTTGGGTCTCTGTTTGGCTTGGGAATCAAAGTGATGCTGCCGTCGTAGAATGAGTGGAAATTTTCCTTCCATTTCTATTTTTTGGAATAGCTTGAGAAGAATGGGTATTAACTCTGCTTTAAATGTCTGGTAGAATTCCCCAGGGAAGCCATCTGGCCCTGGGCTCTTATTCGTTGGGAGATTTTTATAACTGATTCAATTTCTTCGCTAGTTATGAGTCTGTTCAGATTTTCTATCTCTTCCCATTTGAATTTGTTAGTGTGTGTGTGTTTAGGAATTTGTCCATTTCTTCTAGGTTGTCCAATTTGTTGGCATATAATTTTTCATAGCATTCCCTCATAATTGCTTGTATTTCTGAGGGATTGTTTCTAATCAATGCATTTTCATTCATGATTTTTCTATTTGGGTGCTCTCTCTTTTCTTCTTGAGGAGTCTGGCTAGAGGTTTATCAATTTTGTTTATTTTTTCAAAAAACCAACTCTTGGTTTCATTGATCTGTTCAACTGTTTTTTTTTGTTTTTTGTTTTTTGTTTTTTGTTTTGTTTTGTTTTGTTTTTTTGGATTCTATGTTGTTTATTTCTGTCCTGCTCTTTATTATTTCTCTTCTTCTGCTGGGTTTGGAATGCTCTTGCTGCTCTGCTTCTAGTTCCTTTAGGTGCGCTGTTAGATTTTGTATTTGCACTTTTTCTAGCTTCTTGAAATAAGCCTGGATTGTAATGCACTTTCCTTTTAGGACTGCCCATGCTGCATCCCAAAAGTTTGGATTGTTGTATTTCGTTTTCATTTGTTTCCATATATTTTTTAATTTCTTCTCTAATTGCCTGATCGGCCCATTGGTTCTTTAGTAGGGTAGTCTTTAACCTCCATGTTTTTGGAGGTTTTCCAGACTTTTTCCTGTGATTGATTTCAAATTTCATAGCATTGTGATCTGAAAGTGTGCGTGGTATGATTTGTTTATATTTATTGAGGGCTGTTTTATGACCCAGTATGTGATCTATCTTGGAGAATGTACCATGTGCACTCGAGAAGAAAGTGAATTCCATAGCCTCAGGATGTAGAGTTCTAAATATATCTGTCAAATCCATCTGTTCCAATGTGTTGTTCAGGTCCATTGTTTCTTTAGTGATTTTCTGTCTAGTTGAGCTATCCATCCTGTAAGTGGAGTATTAAAGTCCCCTGCTA
The DNA here is from genome assembly GCA_028646485.1 of Cryptoprocta ferox. Classification (NCBI taxonomy): domain Eukaryota; kingdom Metazoa; phylum Chordata; class Mammalia; order Carnivora; family Eupleridae; genus Cryptoprocta; species Cryptoprocta ferox. Next base: position 53,160,465 of record CM053571.1, on the reverse strand, counting down.
TTAGCACATACTTATCAATGAGATTGTTTCTGTTTGTGATAAATTGTTTTATGTATTTGGGTGTTTCTGAATTCAGTGTGTAGATGTTTATAATTGTGAGCGCTTCCTGATGGATGGACCCTGTAATTATTATATAATGCCCTTCTTCATCTCTTATTACTGCCTTTACTTTAAAGTCCATATAAGTATGGCTACTCTGGCTTTCTTTTGACTTCCAGTTGCATGATAGATATTTCTCCATCCCCTTACTTTCTATCTGAAGGTGTCCTCAGGTCTAAAATGAGTCTCTTGTAGACAGCAAATAGGTGGATTTTGTTTTTTTATCCATTCTGATACCCTGTCTTTTGATTGGAGCATTTAGTCCATTTACATTCTTTGGTATTATTGAAAAATATTGGTTTAGAGTCATTGTGTTCTCTGTGGGAATCATGCTTATAGTGGTGTCTCTGGTACCTTGTGTTCCTTGCAACATTTCCCTCATAACATCCCCCTTAGGATTTCTTGTAGGGCTCGTTTAGTGGTGATGAATTACTACATTTGTTTGGGGGGGGGGGAAACCTTTATCTCTCCATCTATTTTGAATGACAGGCTTGCTGGATAAAGGATTCTTAGCTGCATATTTTTCTGTTCATCATATTGAAGATTTCCTGCCATTCTTTTCTGGCCTGTCAAATTTCAGTAGATAGGTCTCCAACCACCCTGATAAGTGTCCCTTTGTATGTTAGGGACCTTTTATCTGTTCATCATATTGAAGATTTCCTGCCATTCTTTTCTGGCCTGTCAAATTTCAGTAGATAGGTCTCCAACCACCCTGATAAGTGTCCCTTTGTATGTTAGGGACCTTTTATTCCAGCTGCTTTCAGAACTCTCTCTTTATCCTTATATTTTGCCAGTTTCATTATGATATGTCGTGCCGAAGGTTGATTCAAGTTACGTCTGAGGAGAGTTCTCTGTGCCTCTTGGATTTCAATGTTTGTTTCCTTCCCCAGATTGGGGAAGTTTTCAGCTATAATTTGTTCAAGTACCCCTTCAGCGCCTTTCTCTCTCTCTCCTTCTTCTGGAATTCCTATGCTGCAGATATTGTTCCATTTGATTGCATCACTCAGTTCTCGAGTTCTCCTTTGGTGCTCCTGGATCAATTTATCTCTTTTTTTCTATAATGATGTATTCTAATTCACCAATTCTCCTCTCTGCCTCTTCAATCCATGCAGTGGCCTCCTCCATTTTATTATGCACCTCATTTATAGCATTTTTTAATTCATCACAATTATTTTTAAGGTGCATAGTCTTTGTAGCAATAGCTTCTCTGGTGTCTTCCATTCCTTTTTCAAGCCCAGTAATTAATTTTATGACAACTGTTCTAAATTTTTGGTCAGTTATGTTGCTTATATCTGTTTTGACCAATTCTGTAGCTGTCACGTCTTCTGGAATTTCTTTAGAGGAGAGTTCTTCCGTTTCATCATTTTGGCTAGCTTTCTGTCTCTTGTAAGTTTTAAAAGCTTGTTATGTGCTCTGCACCTATGAGTTCTGCTATGTTAAAGGACGCTCATTGACTGTCCATGGCCTGTCCATTCAGGAAGTGTTCTTTTAATGGTGTCCCTTGGTCTGTCTTGTTGTGCCTTTGGTTATTTTATTTCCCTACTCGTAGTGATATTTGGGACTCTCCACCATGTGTACTTTGGCTTGTTTCTTGAGGTAGCCCTGGAAAGGAAAACAGACAAACACACAGGGAACAAAAGCACACAAACACACAGACAATTCAAACAAACAAGCAATCCGAAAGGGGGGAAAAACAACAACAACAACAAAAGACAAAGGACAGTCTAAAAGCATAAAACCAGAAATCCCAGCTACAAATAAAGACAGGGTGGAGGCAGTGCTGATGGAAGTGCATATACAAAGAGAGAAATGACAGGGATGGGGAGAAAGAGAAATTGAACATTGTCTAGGCAGAGTGACTAAAAGGCTTAATTCAGAGAGAGAAAAAGGAGAATATGGTAGGAGGCGAGGAGAAAGAAATGAAGATAATGTTACACAGAGAAACTATATAGTCTGATTATTACAGAGAGAGAGAGAAAGGAAGGTAATGAAGGAGGTGTAGAATATGTATCAAGAGAATGGGTTAAATGTGACTGTTTAAGCAAACCTATAACTGGACTGCCCAGTCCAGTGGAGGGGAGAGATAAGAATGAGATAAGGGAGAATTTTCTGAATAGCAAGAATTTATCTAATCATGGCAATGGATCAATGCTGGTCTTGCCCCGGGCTCTGGTAAAAAAAAAAAAAAAAAAAAAAAAGGCAGCTCTCCAGTGCGGATGGGCTTGGTTTGGTGTAGGCAAGTCTAGCCTCTACTGTGGGTCCCGTGGTCACTCCCTGAGGCCCCGCCTTGGTGGTTGTGGGGAGGAAAATGGTGGCCCCCAGTCCCTTCTCAAATCAAGCGTTGCAGATCACTCTTTTGTGTCTGAACTCCCTGTGCCTCGGTCGCTGCCAAGGTGGGCCTTGTTCTATGTCCCACGTCTCGCCTCGTTTCCAGATCATAGTCCTTGGGCTTTAATGATACCACCTGAAATGTAATCCCACAGACAGGGGTGCTTCCTTGCCAGGGATCCAGTAGGGGAATAGGGGAGCGGTTCCTCCTGATGCCGCCTGGGACTGGGGCACCCAGCCATAGAAAGCTCTGCAGTTAGAGATAGGATCTCTCTCAGAACCTGGCAGAGGGTTTTCTCTTCTCCAGGGACAGTTCTATGAGCAGTTTCAGCCACTCTTTCTCTTTCCCTCGTCTCTCCGCAGAGGGTGCTCCCTCCCCTCCGAGCCTCCATGTCCTGGCAGTTATTATCTTCCCCAGTTTGCAATCATGCACCTATGAAGCTGTCTTCTTAATGGACTCTGCCTCTTTTCCTCCCAGACTTTTGCAGTTCAGCATCCTTTGGCTTCAGCCCTTCTTTGTTTAAGAGATGCGGGCGGGAAGTATGGAACTCCCTATTTCTCCACCATCTTGCTTGTAATACCCATTGACTTCTGAATATTTTTTTAAAAAATTTTTTAATGTTTATGTATTTTTGAGAGAGAGAGAGAGTCAGAGTGTGAGCAAGGGAGGAGGGCAGAGAGAGACAAATCTGAAACAGGCTCCAGGCCCTGCGCCGTCAGCACAGAGCCCGACTCAGGGCTCAAACATCACTAACCGTGAGATCATGACCTGAGCCTAAGTCAGACGCTTAACCAACTGAGCCACCCAGGCGCCCTAACAGATGAATATTCTTTAGTGCTAGTTGAGCAGATGCAGATTTAGTCTCAATTGTATTCCTGTTTTGTTTTGTTTCTAAAGATGTAAGCATTGAGTAATTTGTTTACATAATAAAGTAGATCACAATGGAATGTGTTTGATTTTAGCAGTATCAGTCAGCTCTCTGAATTTGCCAAAAATCATATGATTTATAATAAAAAATTGTAATGATCTATTAGCTAACAGTTTAATTCTTCCCTCAATTTAATGAAAAGCAGAGTATTGAAAATCTATCTCACCAAAGAATGATTTTTCAGTCAATAAATCTCTCAACTTTTGTTTATAAAACTAAATGGTAAAAATTTATACTGCTCTTTCATAATTTAGAGGCAGATTTTAATCTAATAAACTCTCAAGGGGTAGAGAAGTTAAAATATACACCTTTTTAAATAAAGTGTTTGTGACTAAAAGCTTTGTCATGTGTTTTATATATATATTTGTAAAAACATTGGAGGCACAGACTTACCTTATTGAGTGTGTGGGAACATGATACCCTCTCGCTTAATTAGCAAAGCCCGTCCCTACTCAAACTAATCAGCTAAAATGATTTAATTTCAGTCAGAGAATGTCTGAATTGATTTTCAAGTTCAAATAAATATTTCAATATGTATTTGAAGATTATTGTAAAAGCACTGAAAATTAGTTACAGCATGTATCTTATAAAAGTTAACTTAAAATCATTTTGTAACATATTTAGGTGTTTTTGCAAAAAGCTTAAAAATAAGAATGAATTTACTGATACTTATTTCAAAATAATTTATTAGAACATGCATCTGATTCCTGTTTATTTATGAAGTCAGAATATGACAAAAGTCACGATATTATTTTAGTAAATGGGTATCTGGAAGTATTTTAAGAATCAGGTGTACGTATTCAGAAATATCTCACTTTATTTTTAGATTCATTATTATGAAATTTTCATACAAATTTAACAAACAGCAAAGTATAGGTTTCTGAAATATAATTAGTCCTGTGACTATCTTAGTATTTATTCATGAATTTAAAGTAAAAAAATAGTGTTCTGGAAGATATTTCAGGTACAATTAAAGGAATACGCTTCAACAATTTGAACTTCTCCAGCTGATAAAAGGTGCTTTATTTCCAATGACATGTCTGAAGAGTGAAAAGAGAGAAGAGCTAGAAATAATTAATTTAAATTTTGAATTTTTAACAAAGATTCATTTTTATTTAATGCTTTGTTTACATTGTTTTCATCAGACTCTCCCTCAATAGCAATGCATTCTTTGTAGTTAGAAGACCTGAAGCTGCTGAACATAAATTGCCATCCCTTCCGCTATCCACACTACAATGTAGTTCGTTTTTGAACACTTAAAAATAAGATCTCAGATACCCCATGTATAAACCTGTATTACACCCAATATTAATATGCACAAGACCAGGAAAGGAGGCCTTACAGCGGGTTTTTTAAAAACCTTTATTAATTATTTAAAAGCATCTAGGGAAACTTTTCAAATATCTCTTTAGTGCCTTGGGGGTTTTGACAACCCTAAGCAGTGGACCCTTATTAAAGCAGAGGTAAGACAGAAGAATCTACAATGATATTTGAATTTAGAACCTATGGAAATTGTGGATTGAAGTAATACTTTCAACTACCAATGAGTACCTTAAACTACCAATACTTAATCCATCCTTTGGAAAGTTTCCATTACCTACAAGGGTAAATACACCTCAATTTGAAAACCACTCTCCTAGAGAAATTCCAACTTATTGAGTCATGCCACTCTTTCCACCATCTAGAATCTTCTCCCTCTTACCCACTGTTCAGTTTTCTTGACTCCTGGAGGCACCTTTAAGTGGTCCTTTCTCATAACTCTTTTGAGGTCTCCATAATAGTAATACAGGATTGCAGTTTTCTCAGTTTCCTTATATGTCTGAACTACCCTCATTTACTAAATGCTGAGATCCTTTGGAATAAGATTCTCCTGCCCCCAACTTTGGGGTAGGTAAAGTGTTTTTATTCCCAGCAACTAAGGAAACACTTAAAATTTTGCCATATAAAGAATACTGTCTATATATTTGTTGATTGAATAAATGAATTCCAGAACAAATTACTGAGGCATAGGATTCTCAAACTTTACTATAAAGAAAACTTAAAAATCACTTAGCCTAATGGTTCTCAACAATCATTCAGTCAAGTGAAGCAGAGTCTTCATTGACAAGAAACAAAAACACTCACTTTTTCTGAGAACTTTTTTGGGTGTGAAAATCTGTCTCTCTTTCAAAGTACTGTCTCCATGACTGCTCAAGCCCAGATGGCTGATTGGTAATTAATTAGAGATATTCAGAGATGTGCTCAAGGTTATAGAACTACGACCCTTTTTTCCCCCCAGCTTACTACACAGCAATGCCATTTAATTTTTTTTTCCATTTGAAATGAGAAACCAGTTATCCATTACAAAATTTTGGAAGAGCGTCTGTCTCACTACCTTCCCAGCAGTGTGCCCAACATCTAATTTTTGTTGAGTCAATTCCTCTTATTAACTTAAACAGAAATGAACTGTGGATGTTCCAGAATGCTGAAATTAACTTCCATCTTTTTAAAGTTCTTTGCTTTTTCAGCATTCTTTCATACTCATGTTATTTTTAATGCTGTAAATAAAATTATAATAAATACATCATGAGAAATGACTGTTTATACTAAAATAGCAAAATCAACAGAAGGTAGAAAAGCTGAGATAGCACTTTACCTAACAATGAATCTACAGATTGCCTGTTTATTGTAGGAAACCATTATTGATAAGTAATTTACATTGTTTTTTTAATAAATGTAAGGCTCACCATAGTAGTTAGACTTAAAAATTATTTCCAAACGAGATTGGAATCAGTCATGTAAGGAGTTCATAATTTAGCATATTTTAAACTGCAGCTTTTACATGTAAGATATATGAAATATTTTCTTTGAAAATCTTAGGATTAAAAGACCATCAATGTCTGACCAACTTTCAGTCCGTAAGTCTCTTCACAATATATTCTTGTTACATGGTCATATAGCTTCTTCTTGAACAGGTTAAGGGCAAGAAACTATCTCTCAAAGAACTAAGAATATCTTTTCTACACAGAAATCTTCTATAACTTCTGTACTATCTAATAACCTTCTCAGTGAAATGTTCTTCAAATAATGAAAGGAAACTGTTATTTTTTTCCTATATCATCTTTATCAGAGCTACATATATACATTTTTTCAACCATTCCTCAGATAGCATTGTATCAAGTGTACATGTATGAAAGCACTCTCCTCTTCAGATAATCTGGCTCTATTTTTCTAGCCCAGAGTATTCCAATGGGAGCTTAATGGAATTTGGGATTGGACAAATCTATGTGAAGGGCTTTGTACCTTGCAGAAGGTTTAGCATCTCTGATTCCCACCCACCAAATACTAACAGTGCTCCAAACTCCCATGAAAACAGACATTTTCTCTAACACTACCCAGTGTCCCATACGAAGGATAGATTTTACCTCAGTTAAAAAGTTCTGATAGGCAAAGGACTTGAATATTTTTCCAAAGAAGACATCAGAGGGTCAACAGGTATATGAAAAGTTGCCAAACAGCACTAATCAACAGGGAAATGCTAATCAAAACCAGAATGAGATACCACCTCATACCTGTTAGAATGTTTGTTATACAGAAGGCAAGAGAAAACAGATGCTGGCAAAGATGTGGACAAAAGGGAACCCTTATATACTCTGTTGGTGAGAATGAAAATCTTTACAACCATTTATGGAAATCAATACGAAGTTCTTAAAGAAATTAGAAATAGAACTCCCATATGATCTGTCAATCCCACTCTGAGTATATAGCTAAAGAAATAAAATTACTGTCTTAAGGAGATGTCTGCACTCTCATATTCATTGCAGCATTAGGATATGGAAACAACCCAAATGTCCTTCAGTAGCTGAATAAAGAATGTGTGGTATATGTATATATGCAGTGCGATATTATCCAGCCCTAAAAAGAAGCAAATCCTGTCATTTATGACAATGTGGATGAACCTTGAGAGCATTATACTAAGTGAATTAAGTCAGAGAAAGACAAATACTGCATGATCTCACTTATATGTGGAATCTAAAAAAGTTGAACTCCTAGAAAGAGAGTAGAAGTAAGAAGGTGGTGTTGCCAGAGTGTGGGGAAAGTGGAGGAAATGAGATATTGGTCAAAGGTACAAACTTTCCATTATAAGATGAGTAATTCTGGAGACCTAATGTACCACATGTTGCCTACCTGAAATTTGCTAAGAGAGTAGATCTCTTATGTTCTTCACACACACACACACACACACACACACACACACACACAGTAACTATGAGAGGTGATGGGTATGTTAATTAGTTTGACTGTGGTTATTATTTCACAATGTATGCAGATATCAGATCATCCTGTTGTACACCTTAAATATATAGAATTAAAAACAATAAGCTCTGATAATGTAGGTGAATTTTGGAGTGGGGTAGTTTGTTTTTATTTGTTTTTTGGTAGTCACAAGTTCTCTATTACTTGAATAGTAATGGATCATAGCTTTCTATTCTAGGTTTTTAGGGGAAAAAAACTTTCAATAATGCATTCAATTTGTTCCTAGAAACCTTCAGAATTTATTCTTCATTAATCTATGGAAAACATATTTTTGTTTGTTTCTGAGACGTGGGTCTATATTTCCCTGACTCTACTTTTCTCTAACATCTTCTTTGTTCCTTCTGTTTATCCTAACACTAATTTAATAACCTCATCAGCAGCTGTTGGTGCTTAGAGATACTCCTTACTTCCATATTTTTTCTCCATAAAAATCTTAATTTTTAGAGATTTGAATCTCATACCTCCCTTCTCTTGGTTTCTCTTCATGACTCTAGTTTTAGTTCCCTGGGATGTCATATCACTCTTCTCTAGAGTTTCCATTTCTTCTCCAAAAATCCACACTTGTCTTCGATTTTGGTGATCTCAGGTTTATTTTGTATTTGTCTAATTTTTCTAATTTCTGTACTGAATATTTTTCTTTAAAGAGGCATTTTGAAATATCCTAGACAGAATGTAGGAAATAATATAAAAAGTCAAGGAGTAAGTGTTAAATGTCTGGAAACATGAGTTCAAACCAAAACAAAAAGATGGGGAAAAATACCTTCCTTTTTCCTTAAGTATCGTGACAAGGTTGCTTTTGGAAACCAGTGTTCAGTGCTTATATGTCAATTCACTCTTCCTGTAGGCCTGCATTGCAGGTTCTATTTCCACAGGTAATATGTGGTACTTTCTGGAACTTGTTGATTCCTCAGTCATATACATCATATATTTACTAAACAGTTGGCTTTATTCATTCATTCATTCAATTTTTTTAATATTTATTTATTTTGAAGAAGAGGGAGACAGAGCAAGAGTGGGGGAGGGTCAGGGAGAGAGAGAGGGAGAGACAGAATCTGAAGCAGGCTCCAGGCTCTGAGCTGTCAGCACAGAGCCCGATGTGGGGCTCAAACTCACAATAAGGAGATTTCTGAGGCCATTCTTAACCTTTCTTAAAATTTTATTTGACTTCATATGTGTGTGTGTATGTGTAAAAGATGGTGGTTATAAAGAGGTTAAAATATAAACCAACCACAAAGACGTATATAGACAATGTCATATATTTTATCTAACCCCCCAATGAAATTCTGAACACCAATAAACCCTTGTTAACTTAAAGTTTTTAATTTATGAATGTATGTGGTGCAATATATTTATGACTGCCACTTCAGGAAATCTATAAAACAAGCTATTAAATAATATACCCAGTTCTTCAAAATAAAATTACAGCTTTTCATTTAGACATGTGACTGAACCAGACTTTTTTTTGTTGTAATTACTCTTGGTATTTCCAAATCTATCTTGGATTAGGACACAATATTTAAGGAAAAGTAATCTATTTTACTACACGTTTATCTGCTAGGGTGCTTTCAGTTTAAACACTCAATGGGTTTAAACACTAAATAAATACATTCCCTCATTTAACAAAAATTTAAATTATAGGGTGACCATAGAATGGCATCATTAGGTTCCAAGTCCACTTCATTGTGATGCTCTGGTAACTTCTCTAGCTTTTGTGCTTCAGCTTTTTCCTCAGGCCAACTCTCTTCCTGTTCATAAGACAGCTGCTGCGGTTCAAGGTAACATACATATAGGAGACTACACTTAGTGATTTTTTTGTATCTCCCTCTCTTTCTCTCTTTAGAAAGAGAGAGTGCAAGCAGGAGAGAGGCAAAGGGAGAGAAAGAATCTTAAGTAGGCTTCACACTCAGCATAGAGCCCAACATGGGGCTTGATCCCATAACCCTGGGATCTAACCGAAGCTGAAATCAAGAGTCAGATGCTTAACTGCCTGAGCCACCCAGATACCCTCTCTTTGTATCTCTTTTTAAGAAAAAGGCTTTTGGGGTACCTGGATGGCTCAGTCAGTTGAGCATCCAACTTTTGGCTCAGGTCATGATCTCGCGGCTTCATGAGTTCAAGCTCCGCCTCAGGCTCATACTGGCAGCATGGACCCTGCCTGGGGTCCCCTCTCTCTTCTTCTCTCTCTGCCCCTTCCCCATTTTTGCTGTCTCTGTCTCTCTCAAAATAAATAAACTTTAAAAAAAATAAAGAAGTTTTCCCAGAAATTGCTAGATTTCCTCTCATGTCTCGGTGGCCAGAATTGTGTCATAAGCCTATACGTAAATCATTCAATGGAGAAGGGAATGACGTTATCACACCTGGCTCTCTGTGTAAATCAGGATTTACTCCTATGTCCATAATTCTCTTAGCACATGGCTACACAATGAAAAACAGACTCCTGCGGGGAATCCATGTTTTCTCAAAAGAGAAAGCAGGAGAAATGGATGCAGAGTTTGTAACCAAGAGTATTAGACATAGGACTCATTTAAAGATTAGTTATTGTTTCTCTGGTGATGACTATTCCTGGAATAAGTAGAGAATACAAATTATTATCACTCTGTAGTACTTTATACCAGCACTTATGTAAACAGTGTACAAAAGATAATAGCACATTTTCTTGGTACTGTGTCCCTTATGTTCAAAATACATCTACACACAAATACATCCCTATATATACAACGTATACAGGATAGGTAGTGTATAGAGTCAAATACAGTAGTAAGTAGTGACAGAGATACTGGGGTTAAGTGGACTTCATACCTTTAGTTAGGAATATTGTATGCTTAAAATCAGTCTTCACTCATAAACCAAGGCCCTTTAAAGAGAAGAGTTAAAATGAATGGAGCTCATGTACTCCTCTCTAAGATGACCTTTAACCTGGCATATGTGTTCTTTGTTTGTTTTGTTTTATGTATGGTTTAGATAAGGAGAAAAAGGAACCTAGTAGATTAAATACCTTCTTTGAAACCTGTCTGCTGTGATAAATACTGATATGTCAGTGAAGTGACTGTGGCATCATATGACAATACTTTTTTTTTTATTTTTTTAATCTTTATTTTTGAAAGAGACAGAGCATGAGCATGAGCAGGGGAGGGGAGGGGCAGAGAGAGAGAGAGACACAGAATCCAAAGCAGGCTCCAGGCTCCAAGCTGTCAACACAGAGCCCAACTTGGCGCTCGAATTCACAGACCGTGAGATCATGACCTGAGCTGAAGTCAGACACTCAACCAACTGAGCCACCCAGGCTCCCCATCATATGACAATTCTAATATCAACTTAGAAAATAATTTAATCTAATTAAATAAAAAATAATTCCTATATACTATATAAAATAATTTGTCTTAAATCTAAGTAAATTTTAAATGAATCACATTATTCCCTTACCTTCAAAGAGCTGAAATTCTAGTGATTAATACAAATATGGAAATAAATATCACAAAGTAGAATATTAATACTAACTTGAGAGAAGAACAAAGCAGTTTAGCAGCTAGAAGGTTAGAATACCTTAGGTGGATGGGTTCATGGACTGCATTAGGACCAAGTTATTTAAAACTAATTTTGAAAAATAGATGGAGGGGAAATAATATAAAATTTCATAGGACTTCATGCAATAGTCTATGTACAGTAAGAGTTATGAGGGAAAAATATCCATGAACAGAAAGGTTTAGAAATGGTCATATTGTTTATTAGTTGCCTAAGACGGGTATTGTCAATTTACAAATTGATTTTCCTGACTGGCTAATGGAAATATATATATTTTAAGATACATTATGAATTATGTATCTACATTTCAAAAATTCTATTAAAATTAAACTATTAAAACATTTAATTGAGTATAACAAATTGGAAAAATGTTAGAATCACTTTAAATGTTCCTTAGTTAGATGGGGCGCCTGGGTGGCTCAGTCAGTTAAGCATCAGACTTTTGACTTTGGCTCAGGTCAGGATCTCACAGTTTGAGTTGAAGCCCCCGTATTGGGCTCCCCACTGTCAGCTTGGGATTCTGTCTCCCTCTCTCTCTGCCCCTCCCCCGCTTGCTCTCTATCTTTCTCCCAAAAATAAAAATAAACTTAAATGTATAATATATACTTAATATATATTATATATTTATATTATATTAAAATATAAATATATTTATTATATATATATATATATTGGGGCACCTGGGTGGCTCAGTCAGTTAAGCATCTGACTTCGGCTCAGGTCATGATCTCATGGTTCATGGGCTTGAGCCCCCCACCAGGCTCTGCACTGACAGCTCAGAGCTTGAGGCCTGCTTCAGATTCTGTGTCTCCCTCTCTCTCTGTACTGGTGTTCTGTTTCTCTCTGTCTCTCAAAAATGAATAAATGTTTAAAAATATTAAAAATTATTTTAAAATATATAAATAAATGTTCTATAATTAGATTTCACTGAAATAATTTTATGAAACTAAATAACCTTTTTAAAATAATATGTATACATTTTATTATTTTTTTAAATTTAAATCCAAGTTAGTTAACATATAGTATAATAATGATATCAGGAATAGAATTTAGTGATTCAGCATTTACATATAACACCCAGTGCTCATCCCAACAGGTGCCTTTCTTAATGCCCATTAGCGATTTAGCCCATCCTCCCACCCAACACCCCACCAGCAACCTTCATTTTGTTCTCCGTATTTAAGAGTCTCTTATGGTTTGTCTCTCTCTCTGTTTTTATCTTATTTTTGTTTTCCTTCCCTTATGTTCATCTGTTGAGTTACTTAAATTCCACATATGAGTGAAATCATATATTTGTCTTTCTCTGACTGGCTTATTTTACTTAGCATAATACACTCTAGTTCCATCCATGTTGTTGCAAGTGGCAATATTTCATTCTTCCTGATTGCCGAGTAATATTCCGTTGTATATATACAACATCCTCTTTATCCATACATCAGTCAACAGACATTTTGGCTCTTTCCATCCTTTGGCTATTGCCGATAGTGCTGCTATAAATGTGCCCCTTTGAATTGCACTCCTGTATCCTTCAGATAAGTACCTAGTAGTGCACTTACTTGGTTGTATGGTAGTTCTGTTTTGAAATTAAGTAAGCTTTAGAGGAAAAGAAGGTATTTAGTAGATGTCAACTACTTTTTAGTGTGATAGTATTAATAGATTTTATGAGATAAAATTAATAGTATTAATAGATCGTATTTTGTAAGATAGTATTGTAGGTACTACAAATACTATTATAAATATATTTTATAGATCTTATTAATATTTTTGATAGTATTTATGAGGTAGTATTAATACATTGTATTTTTTATCAAATATAGCTAATAGGAATTGAATTTTTTCTATTATTATATCAGAATGTCTTAGACAGCAAGCAGGGAAAAATCTGATGTCCATTGGTAATCTGACCAACACTGAAGCTTTATGATGTCATATTGCAAGAAATCTGGTTTGGTTAATTTATTGGCTCTTTGATCTAACCAGTGGCTTAAATATCTGCCTCATCTTCATGCACCCTTCACAGTCAAAAGATAACTATGGCACCTCAAGGCATCACATTCTCATGAAAACATGCAGAGGCATGTTATTGCTTTATAAGACTAAAGATATCCTTTCCCAGAAGCCCCCAGAAGACTTTACCCTATGTAAATTGCCCCCAGATGCTCATGTTTAAACCAGTATTTGATAATGGGAATGGTCGTATCATGACTGGCTTATAATACTTATGATTTATTCCCCAGGTGTTAAGGCCTGGGATGTCACAGAAGAGATTAATTATAAAACAAAATCGAGATTCTTTTAGGAAGAAGGAAGGGAGTAGGCAACCAACAGTTTCTGCAATATACTCTTATTTTTTCTGTCTTCATAAAAATTATCCCAAAGAGCAGGGATTATAAACTATAAATTTTGCATAATGTAATATTAAATGTAAATTTTTATTTTAAATAAATGAGCACCATACACATGAGAAAGATGTAATCTTCCCTCCTAGAAAAAATGATACTTGTACGAGGCATGCTCTAGCACAGGCAGTTGTAGCAGAGTGCTTGAGCAATCCTTAAAAACTATCACTTTTCACCTCAGTTTCCTTATATATAAAATGGGAATGAAGAAATTGTGCCAAGTTTTAGAGTGATTTTAAGGATTAAATGTGATTTTACATGTGAAGAGTTTAGAAACATGCCAAGTCCCCAAGAAATTTTTTCATTTTTGTTTTTTTATAGAGCCATTGTGCCGGCCTTAAACAAGCGAAAAATGGCTTTCTGGTTGGGAATAATGTAATCTGTAAATACCAAGGAAGTGTTTGGCATTTCTGCCCATGCGCACAGAGAATGTTCATTTTCAAACCCTTTGATTTGTACTAAAATATTTTGATAAGATGTCAGTTGTCCACTCTCCCACCCCTCCCCCATACAGATAGAGTGAACATCCCTTTAAACAGCGATAATGATGCCAGGCTGGAGCAGTCTGTGGTCAAATGAATATAGAAATGCAAAGAGTTTATCTAGGGAAAGGAAGCAGCAATGAGGGAACATAAAAATAACCGTCTTCTCATTGAAGTAAAATTCAAGAACTTTTCTCACACCCAAGCCAATGGCCAATGACAGGTATTGAGATACATACAGAAAGAAAAATATTTAATAGAGGTATGGAAAATGAGCAATCGATGTTTAGGTGGGTTTAAAAATAGCATCTAGTACCTTATTAAAGTTTGGTAAGTTTGTATATTGAAATGGTGAGAGGTCTGTCTGAGGAGGTGATATATCCACAGAGACCTGAGTATGAGAAGAAAGAAGCCATTTATATATAAAGGGGAGAACATTTCAAACAGAGGGAACAGCAAATGCAAAGATAAGTTTGTAGACCATGTCACCCTCCAGTACCCTCAGTCTCTGTTATGTATCAAGTATACCTAGCATATTAATCACCCCTCTCTTGATTTTTACAACTACTCAGACCATTTGTTCAAACTCTTATATACTTAAAAATCTAAAATACTATTTGAATGCTGAATGAATATACTGAGTGCCTTCAGCTGACATAAAGATGCATCTTTTGTAAGAGCCCGAATGAGCTCTAGTAAATCAAACTGGCACAATTATCATTGAGCAACATGCTAACTGAAGATGATTTACCTGCATAACATTTGTATCTTCATCCTTTGTAAAGGCAAATGCAATAGCTGCTTCCTAATTATTAGGGACTCTCCCCTGATGGCCTCCCCTCACTGACCTTAAATGAAAAGAGATCACTTGGAAAGAGAAACCAGAATTTTCAATTCCAACTTCAGTGCAGGGATAAACATCAGGCACACAAGTAGTAAATGAGGAGGCTCCCACCCTTTGTTCAAATTAAAGTAGCAACAGTTTTCTAATTCAAGTATCTCTTTGAAAAATATTTCAAATTCAGAAAGTCCCTGTCAGTAAGAAAAATACTACAGTAGTAAACACAGATAAATTTCTGTAATTGCAAACAACTTTCTCCCAGCCCTGCACTAGTGCTTTTTATCATTTGATTTGACAGGATACCACATATACAAATTTGAAATAAAGCAAACGAAAAATAAATTACAGCAGTTTATCATTTCTTCTGTTCATGTTTATGCTATGCATAAAATTTTTATACAGCTCAAATTGATAGTCAATTCCAATTCATGGTTTTAGATTGATCAAATATATTTTATGAAATGTTCATTACATAACATATTCTCCACATTTTCTCACAGCATTTATCATGTACTCATGCCATAT
Source organism: Cryptoprocta ferox (assembly GCA_028646485.1). Taxonomy (NCBI): domain Eukaryota; kingdom Metazoa; phylum Chordata; class Mammalia; order Carnivora; family Eupleridae; genus Cryptoprocta; species Cryptoprocta ferox. The sequence continues at coordinate 53,145,044 of CM053571.1, read as the reverse complement.
ACAAAAGAAATAAAAACAAGCACTAGGAGTTCGTGTTTACGGAACAGAATAACAACATGCAAAAGAATAGACCAGTTCATGTATAGATAGGTCATACATTTTAAAAATGTTTAACAAAGAAAATCCATTATTTAACTATAACTATATGCAAAATTCAGAATTAGAAGAGATATACTATAGTAGTTGTATTCAGAATCCCCAAGACCACTTTCAGGTTTGATGATTCTCTAGAAAAATTCGCAGGACTCAACAATGTCTTTTCATGGCTATGATTCATTACAATGAAAGGAGGCAGAACAAAATCAAGAATGGCAAAAGCACTTGGGTCAAAGTATAGGAGACACTAGGTGCAAACTTCCAAGAGTCCTCTCCTAATGGAATCACAAAGGATGGGCTTAACCCAGCAACTAGTTGTGACACAAGTAAAGTGTTGTCTTCTGAGAAGCTCACTGGAGACTCCCTGCTTATGGTTTCTGTTGGGTTGCTGGTCACATAGGCATTCTCTGTCATGCATGTCCTAAAGGTCTGTACCCTGTGTAGGAAAGCAGATGTTCAGCGTAAACCACATCATGAAACAGTTTAAGCACAGTGAGCCACCTTACCAGTTAGGGAATGGTGGGAACACGTCTGAAATCCAAGTTCCCAGGTGCCAACCAAGAGCCAGCCTTGCAGGCAGACCTTTCTAAGGATGGCAGTCTTATACATGATATGTTCATTCTTTTCTGCGTGGTAGTAAAAGGTGTAAGTTTTATAATCAGATGACCTGGGGCTCATATCCAGATCTACAACTTATATTGATGTGACCTTAAACAAGTTATCAAAACACTTTGCATATTTCAGTTTTATCAACTGTTACACTGCTGTAATTAGCAATTGCCATGAACATCATATGCAATTATGCATGTACAATTCTTAACACAATGCCTGCAACGAGTAATAACTCAACAAATGTTGATGAATAATAATAGTATATGTGGTGACTACCATCACAGAGCTTCATATAGAATGTATGAACAAGACTCAAACAAATGAAATAGAGAGTAAATAAGTGTTGTGGTACATGGGTGGGGAGGAGGTGACCAACTGTAAGTGCAGTAGGAGTTCTAAGAATGGGCAAACACTCTGTAATTTGTAAGAAGCCCACAAAATCTTCCTTTCCACAGTATGTGTTGTTTTGCTAAGTGTTATGTAGCCACAGCCATTAAAAGAAGTAGCTTTCAGAAACAAAGAAGTAGGGGAAATATGGGTGACAACACTGTGATCTTTATACTGCTCTCTGAGAAAGTCTTCCTTTACAGCATCACAACTATCATGAAAGTGACTATTGTAGTTGACTCTAAAAATTCTGAGATAGTTTGGAAAGCTGGATCAGAAGAAATTAGTGGGTAGATCAGTCTGTTTTGGATATAGTCTGATACTTTCTTGGGTGTTTTGGAAATAAGACAATATTATTCTTGCATATTTTTTTAACTGCTTGACAAATAAAACACAGCATTTGGATGAATAATACCTTTGCACTACTTAGATATGGGCTCAGATACAACTCTCAGCAGGGAGAGAATTTTTTTTTGACATAACTAATGATTAAACATCATGATTACTTGAAAAACGTATGCTGAGTAAAAATTTCCACACTGATTGAATTAATAGATAATGAATGAGCTCGGAATATAATTAGGCCTAAGATTCATCAACAAAGGATACCTGTGAGGCTAGCACATGTTTAACAAAAATCACATGTGATGAGAATTTACTTATTTTCTTAAAACTTTATCTTTCTTGTTAATATAATAAACCAAGCTGCTTGTAAGTTGGAGAAAGAAGTATTGAGTGGTATTGTGTTTTACATCTAATTTTAGATGCCTCCTCAAGCTAATATTAGGCATTTAAAGATTCTTTTTTTTTAGGCATTTAATGATTCTTTACAAAATAAGTATAGTTTGTCCTGTATCATAATTTTAATTAGATCTACAACTATTACAAATAGAAATATTTTATGACATTTTATAAGCATTTAACATGAAGAGGTAAAGAGCTTTATTTCTAAATAAATCAACTTAAAAAGTATATCCTTTTTATATATTTTTATATATTTCTTTTTGCTAGAAAAAGATTATAGATGAATTATGTAAATGTATCCCTTAGAGATGATATTAAGGATTATCACTTAACTAAAATATATGATTTAAAGTAAAATCATTTGTTAAAATCAGAGCTCTCATTGCATCTTGACTGATACCACAGTAGAAATTGTCAAAGCCCCTTCAAAAAAAAATAAAAATGTCAACACCTCTAAATGTTTTCTTTATTGGCTACTCTTAATCAATCACAGTAGTGGGGGAGGGGAGCCTTAATGTGGTTATCTTAAACTATAGATATAATTATTTACCATGCATTGCAAATTAAGTTGTGATTCATAGCCTATGTTCAAATCTAAATTTACATCATTTAGGTAAATACATTTATAAAATGTAATTAGCCCATGTGTTGGTTATCCAGGCATCACATAGAAAATGGTATTCATAATTTCAGTGACACTGAGAAAATTGTTTATAGTCCAAGTAATTGATAAATGCCTTTGAATAGTCTGGTATTTAATCAAAGCATTCATCACAGTTCTTAAAATAACTTGTTGATAATTTCTTCCTCTGGACTATAATGCATTGATGTTTATAGCTGTGCATTTATTATTTTATATTTGGTGTATGTCAGCTGGTTTTTTACTAGAAGCTCCAGAAATATTGCATTGAACTGATTTGAGTTGAATTGAAGTGAATTGGTTAAGTAATTTTAAGAAAAGGAATATGCACTTAAGTTCAATACTTAATCAAAGCTAATCAATTCATTTCTCACAAAGGCTATCTGAATTTTGCTATGTTCTTTGTAATGAAAATACTCATTTCCTAAATCATATAATATGAGTTTTTACCATATTAGGGGTAGAAATCTATTCTTTTCACATTATCTTTTACAATTTTCAATGATTTCTCCCCCAACCCAGTTGTTTTTATAGAGCTATCTTTCATATGGCCCTTTTTAGTTTAGTTTTGTTTGGTATTAAATGCAAAATGTGATATTGTGTTTTTGAGAGTTTTTGTACAATAATGTGTTTTTACCAATATCATTTCAAAAGATGTTGTGGAGTCATATTAGGCCATGAAGTTTTTATTTCAAACTTATAGTGAAGGAATAAAAATAGTAACTATAGTTGTATGAAAGAATAAGGCTATTGACAAATGAATCTCAATGTATTTAAAATACTATCCACATAAAAATTCTCAAATGCAGTACAATAGCACTTAGCAAATTTTTAAGTTATAGAATTAACTAAAAATCATTAATTTTTTTCTAGGCTAAATATTGGACTGAGAATTCTGACCTAATATAATATTTTTTTTCTCAAAGCAATGGCCCTTGTTTTAGAAGAAAATATAATTTTTAGTAAAGAAGGAAATTTCAAATCAAACCATTTACATGTTGACAGGTCTCATAAAATACTATGAACTTTCACGAATCTAAGATGACCTCAATTGTTAAGTTGTACCATTATTTTATGATATACCACTAAAAAAATTGCTGTGATTTAAATAAAACACAACACTTTATTAATAATTAGAGCTTTTATTTTATAACTACCAAAAGAGCTTTTCTATACATAAACATAGATGATTTTAATCCTTTTAATCACTCTTGCGTATTTTATATCTATATATACACACACACATGCATTAGGAAGCCTACATTAAATAAATTGAGTAAGTCATTCCTAAAACTTCTTCCCATTTAGGATCTGGCTCTCCTAAATTAGTTTTTGAGTCAGCGTTCTCATTGTTTGTGTTTCACACATAAGATTGCTCTCTTTGCCAGTGAGGCAGCAGATCTTACTAGAAAGATCTGCCATTTTCATTGGTAATTGTGCTGACAGCTAGCTCAGAGCCTGGAGCCTGTCTTTGGATTCTGTGTCTCCCTCTCTCTGACCCTCCCCTGCTCACGCTATCTCTATCTCTCTCTCAAAAATAAGTAAAACATTAAAAAAAATGTTTCATCTAAGCTGCTGTACACATTCAGTAGGTTTTGATGCTGGTACTTTTGTGACATCAGAATGTGTCAACAGAAGATTTTTCAGACAATAATCAGGATTCATATTCATATTCCTTCTTCAAGTGGTCATTGAATAGTTTGATTGAAATATGAGGAAATATGAAATATTTGAATTATATGAAATATATGAAATATGAGGAATTGCCATTGTCCAGCCAAGCCACAGAAATAACCAAATTCAAGCATTCATAGGTGGTGATAGCTACAGTGCTACTTATGACCACCACCTGTTGAACAGTGATTGTTAAGAGCCCTCTAGTGTGAGACATCCTCATTTCTAACATAATAAGATATAAAAACAATTGGTGTCTTAGAATCAAAGAAATATGGTATTAAAGAAAAAAAACATACTGGGTATAATAAAAAAGACAATTTTGAGCTCTAATTAAGAGGATATATGTGTGTGTGCACATACATAATTCTAGAAAATAAAATTATAACAGGCAAGTCATTTCTATAATCTCTAGATTGTTATATAAATTTGCCTGCATATATTAAATATTTGGGTAGTATAGCTATGTCCTGTTGAAAAACTTTTCCATCAAAAGTTGAATGATTATGGTCATAAACTATGTTAAACACTTATAATTTATTCTTTTATGTGCTGTCATATATATGGTTAAAGATTTTTCTTGACTTTCTTGACTATTTTTAGTCAACCTTTTTAGGAAGTATTGAAAAGTCTTCATTATATTCTATGTGAACTAATGTTTTTGTTTGATCATTAAAATGTGCTTTCAAAATTAACAAATGTTATAAAAACAAAAACTATAAATGACCCAGCAATTGAATATTTCTTAATTTCCTCTCAATCTCAGGTCCCATATCTAGTGTTCTGGTGAATAAATATGGCAGCCGACCAGTAGTGATGACAGGAGGTTTATTATGCTGTTTGGGAATGGTCTTAGCCTCTTTTGGTACCAGCGTAATAGAGCTCTACCTCACTGTGGGATTCATTACTGGTAAGTTGAGTTTTGTTTTCCGCTTCTTTTCTTCTTAACATTTCCATTATTTGCAAAACTCTGTAAGAAACTTACACAACAGAACATTTATATTGTGTTACTTGAGTTTCCGTTTTATATCAGATGCTATCTTATTTTCATCCCATACAATGAAGTATTAACGTGGAATGGCCAATCAAATTTATTTCAAGAAATGGAAGACACAAGTTATCAGACACATTAGGTACTATGATATCAATGTCAAAAAGAAAACAGTTTTGATTTAATTTTACCATTTCACCCTTTACTCAACAGCCAGTTAAGATGGTGTATTATGGACACAAACTTTCTGGCATACAAATAGCTCCATTTTTTAAAAGTTAGTTTTCTTTACTTACTACTACTTAGAATATCTAACTTAGGACTCATAGGTTAAAAATGATGCCAAAATATATTTTTGCACGCACGGATTTAGATCTAACAATAGAATTATTTTTGTTTGTGTTCTGGTTAGTGGTAGGGCTCTGTATTGGGGTCCCTTCTTTTCCTAATAAAAGATTCTAATTGTTTAAAAGCTCTGTAAGGCACATTTGCCAGTAATATTTTTATATTTTATACTGTCACTTGAATACAGTTGCTCCTAATGTGTAATGTTTGTTGACCTAAACCAACCTAAATATGAACATTTGGAAGACACTACTTTTATTAGCCTCAACAATAAATTGCATTAAGCAAGTCTATATGCAGAGTTTTAAGGAAAATTAGATTTCAGTATATAAAGAAACTGAATCTTTTCCTTATGCTCACAGAAAAACAGTAAGTATATTTCTCTTTTTATAGTAATTTTAGATCATTCTAACCTTGCACTTATATATCATTTGATGAAAAAAGTTAAGATGTATTAAAGCCTATAGTAATAGTGAGGTTAAAATCTTTCTCTTTACAGCCTATCCACAACTCTCTTCCTTTTTGATGTGATAAAATGCTTCTTGACATTGTAAATGAGAATCTTCTATGTAAGAATTGTCATAATGCAGGGAATGCCCTTTCCTTTGTGCAGAAATATGTATATTGCATTTGACCATAAATCAGGTTGGGCCCACAAATAGATGTATTATGGAAATGATGATTTTGATATTACTGTACCACACATTTCAACAGCATTGTATGTTATTCTAACTTCAATTCCATTTATTTTGAGTCTTGAAGGCTTTGGTGTTTCTAGAGTCAACCCTTACATACACCTATGAGAGATTTATCTTAAGGCATTATCAGCCAATACTTTTTGGTATACAGTCTAGTTTTTTTTTATATGAATATAATTTATTGTCAGATTGGCTTACGTAAACACTAGTGCTCATCCCAACAAGTGTCCTTCTCAATGCCCATCACCCATTTTCCCTCTCCCCTGCCCCCCCATGACAGTCTAGTTTTAATCCTGACTTAGTACATATTAGCTGATCATGGGTAAATTAGCCTCTTTCTATCTCTTTGTCTTTAAAATACGGAAAATGATAGCTCTTTTCTTTTGGAGGCGTTGGGATCATTCATGTAAAAAATGAATACATAGTGCCTTTCAGAGTACCCAGAATTTCATTACTTTTAAATAAATATTAACAGATAATTATCATCATAATGTCATTATATGACCTCTTAAGATGTTATAGAACTTACTTGACTTTGGCAAAACCTTCTTTTGTTATTGTTGAGGGGATTAGAACTCAGGAAGTCTAAGTGTTTTGCCTAATAATGCATATAGGTAAGTAGTCTGAATCCAAAGATTCAGATCTTTGGATTTCGAATCTCATGTTCATTTTACCATGACAGAATAGAAAATGGATGCCCACTGTCTCCTAAGGAGAAGCTGGATTAACATCTGAAGACAAAATTCCTGGTGACAGAATGGGGCCAGGGGTTGGTAGGGGGTGAGGGGGCTGGCAATAGGTAAAGAAATTTGAACTTTGAAATAAAATTCCTGGGTTTTAATTTGGATTCTTCCACTTATAAGCTGTTGACCATAGGTTGCCAGCTTCCTCATTTGTAAATTACACTTATTTTTCATGTCTCATTGGTATGGCTGATTCTACATCAGAGAGCATATTGCCCTGTTACTCTCCAAAGCATGTTCTTGGTTCCTTTATGTCAGCTTTTAAGGACCCGCCTACTCATAGGAGATATTTGTATTGAAAGCTTGTGGTAAGTATTTTCACTGAGAATTGAATGTCGCAGAATCTAAATACTTAACCACTTTGCAATACTCTTTCAATTTACATAAATTGATAACTGCAAATTCTTACATCTATAACCCTAAACTAATACAGAACAATGCCCAGGCTAGGGGGAAAGAGAGGTACCTTATCTAAATCAATTCTATGTGCTTTGTTATTCATTACTATTGCTAAATAATACCTTGGCAAGCTGTAAGAAATAATTCATCTCTCAAAGGTGATATTCAGTACTACTAAGGAATTCCCTAGACAGTAGGAATCTTTGACTCATATAAACAATCAATTTTAAACCCTGAAATAAAATGTTGAAAGCAAAAACTTTATTTTTTTAGTCAGCATACATGCACATTTATATTCGTGAAATGTGGAATGTGAAAGATGTAGAGCATGACATTAATGGCATTAATTTATTACTTTTTTATCATTTGCACAGTTGTGAAAAGAATATCTCTAGAGTCATCTAAGAGTTTCATAAACAACAACCTTATCAATCTGTTCATTCTGTTCAACTCTAAAAAAGTGTTCACATCTGGGGCACCTGGGTGGCCCAGTTAGTTAAGCATCCAACTTCCTCTCAGGTCCTGATCTCACAGTTTGTGAGCCGCATCAGGCTTCATGCTGACAGTGTGGAGCCTGCTTGGGGTTCTCACAATCTCCCTCCCTCTCTCCTCCTCCCATGCTTGCGCTTTCTCTCTCTCTCTGAAAATAAAGTATTAAAAAAATACTTAAAAAAAGTAACAAATGTGTTCACATTAAAATACACTCTTGTCCACAAGGAAGCAATCTATTCTATATATGTGTATATAAATATAATGCATATAAAAAATATATTTTATGTAAATGGAGAGAGAGGATTCATCTATCTGTGGAATTAAGTGCTTTTAAGTAAGAACTAATAATACTGTCCTAATTTCAACCTATTCTATGATTATGGAAACATCAGGAGAAGTTCTTGGTTTTATTTTTGTGCTTTTACATGAAAGGAATATGAAGCTGTCATATGTATTGTGTCCAGTTATGAGAACCTCTTTGTTGATACGTAATTACGTGCTAATAACTATCTTCAAAAATTACCATCTGCTGTTACACTTTGAATCCTGCGTTACCCACTTGAATGTAGTGATTTTAAGGAGTGATTTCTTTTGTGAGTGACATAATGTGTTTGTGTTTTTCTTCCTTTTTTTCTTTTTTTATAGGTTTAGGTTTAGCGTTCAACCTGCAACCTGCCCTAACAATCGTTGGCAGATATTTCTACAAGAAACGACCCATGGCTAATGGCCTCGCCATGGCAGGAAGTCCTGTTTTCTTAAGCACATTGGCTCCTTTCAATCAGTTCCTTTTTAATACTTTTGGCTGGAAAGGAAGCTTTTTGATTTTGGGAGGCATATTGTTGAACGGCTGTGTGGCCGGATCCCTCATGAGACCTGTTGAACGCAGAAAACCTAGGAAGAAGTCTAAAAATAAGATTGGTGTAAGAGCAAATGACCCAGATGTGAAGAAAGCCCATAAGAAGACATCAGGATGGGGAACAGTTAATAAGTATTTGGATTTCTCCCTTTTTAAGCATAGGGGATTTCTGATATACTTATCTGGAAATGTCATTATGTTTCTAGGGTTTTTTGCCCCCATTATATTCTTGGCTCCATATGCTAAGGACAAGGGAATCGATGAGTATTCTGCAGCTTTTTTGCTGTCGATTATGGCTTTTGTTGATATGTTTGCTAGACCTGCTGGAGGAATCATTGCAAACTCCAAACTTATCCGACCCCGAATCCAGTACTTCTTCAGTTTTGCAGTCATGTTCAATGGAGTGTGTCATCTCCTGTGTCCATTGGCAGAGGACTACACAAGCCTGGTGTTATATGCTGTATTTTTTGGTCTCGGATTTGGGAGTGTTAGCAGTGTCCTCTTTGAAACTCTCATGGACTTGGTTGGCCCTCAGAGGTTTTCCAGTGCTGTGGGACTTGTCACAGTGGTGGAGTGTGGCCCTGTTCTTCTCGGCCCTCCTCTTGCTGGTAAGAATCATTCTCATCCAGAGGAGCAGAAAGCATAAAAGGAATATCCACTAGCCAGGACCTTCTTTGTAATGTTTGATGTAATGTGGATTATAGCAATAAATACGAATAGCCTACAAGGCTGTGGGTGTATTAATTTTAGGTTTTATTATGTATGTATTTTTAAATTGCATAAGTAGTTGATTTTAGACCTAAATTTGCTTCAGAGCCTGGACCTATGAACTTAAGAATTTAAGTTAGACTGATAATTAATAACATAATCTTCAGGTTTTTACCCATATCTATTGTATTGTGCTTATAAAAATGTATCATAATAATAAAATTCCACTTTTTATTTATCATTGATGAACAAATTTATGTTTATATTAAAATGAGTCAATTTAAAATAATGCTATCAAAAGGTCAGGATCTATTTGCTTATTGGAGTACATTGATTATATTAATATGTTACATGCCTAAAGGTAGCATACTTTTATAATATTGCTGACAGAAAATATATATACAGGAAGGAAAAGAAATTCATTTTGAACTGATACTTACATTTCACATTTATAAATTATAATAATTTTAGATTTTAAGATCTGAAATATTTTCAATCATGCCTATGAAAGTGTCTGTGCTAGGGGCACCTGGGTGGCTCAGTTGGTTAAGCATCTGACTTCAGTTCAAATCATGATCTCACAGTTAGTGAGTTCGAGTCCCGTGTTGGGCTCTGTGCTGACAGCTCAGAGCCTGGAGCCTGCTTCCTATTCTTTGTCTCAGTCTGTCTCTGCCCCCCCCCTCAAAAATAAACATTAAAAACAATTTAAAAAAAGAAAGTATCTGTGCTAAAATGTAGAGTAAGGTGACTAAGACACTTGTATACATGCATTTTTGAAGTTAAGACTTTGGTTAGTCTTAGACTTCCATGTTATAAATATTAAAAATGTTATCGAAGCCAGTCTTTTCCAGTAACCACTATACATTGTTTTGGTTAATACTCAACTTAGGTATTCACTTAGACTCTTGTCCTGACCCCAGTGGTCACAGTAACTGTCAGGCTAAATGTAAATTTTTCCATGTATATAAGTCAGCTTTTAAACTGTTTTCTACATGACATTTAGGTATAATTTTTTTTTAATTCCAGTATAATTTACATACAATGTTATGTTGGTTTCTGGCATACAATATAGTGATTCAGCAATTCCGTATATCAAGGAATCATTTTGAATTGGGAAAATTTGCATTTAATATGTTGATCTTTAGGTATAATTGACCTTTTCCCTTGCTTTTCCACTTGGTCAGAAATGAGTGGTGCAGCTGTTAACTTTTTCTGTCTACCAGGGAGGGCTGTCCTCTCCTGTCTAGCACTGTTTTGGGTGGTATATCTTTTAATATGTATATACTGTGGCACCAAAACAATTTTCAAAAAGAATGAAAGCTAGTCTTATTTATCAGCCAATTGATTTTGTTGCATAAGACCAATACAACTGACCTATCTTTTCCTACAGAATTAGTTTTACCAAATGGGTTTTAGAAGCCTATTCATGAGCAGCAGAATTCTTAGTATTAACAGAGAAAATTGTATTTCACCAGCCATGGTAGGAGTAAAAAAAAAAATTAAGTCAGGTCAACAGATTTAGTGGGTGGGCTGTAAGAATGAATATGAAGAAATCTGACTTGACTGTTTCTACCTTTGCTGAGCACCTGTATTAAGAATATTTACATCCGTTTCAGTGTTCTTGGGTGCTAATATTGCCAAACTATTGCACCAGTAGTGACAATAATTAATTTGAGGCTTCTTGTTGAAGCTCTCAGACCATAGCCACAATAAATCCATTATTTTTTCATATTGTATCTGTCTTCTGCTACCACAGATTCTCTTTGACTTTTAGACTGGCTTCTTCTCTATACCTTTGATCACTGATAGAATAATGTCTGGCACATGGAGGCACTCAGTAAATACTTTTGAATGAATGAGTATTGTTGTATTTACTTCTCACATAGTTGCTATTGCTGCTACTTTTTTTTTTTCGTTTTTGCTGCTACTCTTAACTAGTAGAGCACTGGAAGGTAGAGAGAGTATGATTTTTTTTAGCTCAAACTTTCTCTGCTATACTCACAAACAGCTGAATCTTCAGTACTGGGAATCATATCTGATTTCTTGATGATGCTAAAAAATTCCCCAAACATTTAGAAAATATGTTGATATGGTAGCCCAAAGTGATATTAACTCTGATGGGGGCCATAGACCTAATGTTTATGTATTTAGAAGTATAACAATTATTGTGTGAATAGAAATATTTGACTTAGGTTAGAATGGAAATTTAAGTTATGCATTTTTGTTATGTTTATGTGTATGGCACACTTAAATTAGCGAATTTTAAAAGTCAATAAACCTTCGGGTTGTATGATACCAGCCAAGTTTTTAAATATTCTTAATAATCAAATGGAATAAATACTTTCTTCCTGATTAGTCTGGCCTTAATAATTTAGATTCAGATAAACTAAAAAATTGTGACCAGCCCATAGAGTTATGATATGACTCTTAACCGAGGTTTGGTGAACCTATTTTGCAGAGTAGTTAAGAATCTGAGAATCAGACAGATTTTGGTTAGACTCCAGATTCTGCCACTCACTGGCTATGTAACCATGGTCAGATTACTTCCTAGTGCTCTATTTATAAAGATTAAATGAGGGGTGCCTGGGTGGCTCAGTCAGTTTAAGCTCCTGACTTCATCTCAGGGCGTGATCTCACGGTTCATGGGTTTGAGCGCCACATCAGGCTCTCTGCTGTCAATGCAGAGCCTGCTTTGGATCCTGTGTTTCCCTCACTCTACTCCTTCTCCAGCCTTTCTCTGTCTCTCAAAAAGAAATAAAAATTTTAAAAAAAAATTTTAAAGATTAAATGAAATATTACGTCCTTTAAAAGTATTTAGCCTAGGGGCATCTGGGTGGCTCAGCTGGTTAAGCATCCAACCTCGGCTCAGGTCATGATCTCATGGCTTATGGGTTCGAGCCCCACATTGGGCTCTGTGCTATCAGTACAGAACCTGCTTCAGATCCTCTGTCCCCTCTCTCTCTTCTCCTCCCCTGCTTGTGCTCTCTCTCTCTCTCTTTCTGTCTTTCTCTCTCTCTCTCAAAAATAAATAAATAAACATTTAAAAAAAGTGTTTAGCTTAGTGCTGGGCATAGAGAAAGTATTGAGTAAATATTATGCCCTGTCAAGACCCTTATAAAAAGCCTTTGGCTCTTTCCTTATAAATGTAATATTTTCCTCTTTACTGAAAAGAAGCATGGAAAGGATGAAGCAATCTCAGTATGTAAATATTAATAGATAAATAAATCTATATACATATAAATACAAAAAACATGTCTCACATGTACATGAATTTATGAATACACACTCAAACAGATATATACCTACTTTCTCTTTGTTGTACATTTTTACTGAGGGGAATAATCTTTAATAAATTTAATATACTAGTAGTATGCTGTATGTGCCTGTACATGCCTTTTCTATGCATATATAGAAGTCATAATCTAGGACATTTTTTTGTTAAAGTCTCATTCAATATTAAATAAGAAATTGGTATATACTTTATGGAAAATGACATCATTTTATGGCTGTTTTATTATACTATCCTAAAAGATGTTATTCTGTCTCTTAGGTAAATTGGTGGATCAAACTGGACAATATAAATACATGTATATAGCCTGTGGAGCTATTGTGTTCCTATCAAGTGTGTGGCTACTCATCGGTAATGCTATAAACTACAGATTGCTTGCAAAGGAAAAGAAGCAGGAAGAAGCAAGCAAGAAGACAACACATTCACCTGAGTCCAGAGAATGTGAACCCTTGAACAAATCTAAACATCCTGATGTTAACATCGAAAGTACAAAAACAGAGAGTAATCCCTCAGAAAGAGAAACTAATATTTAGTAAGAATCACATCTCTGATTTCAGTGTTTATGACTTTCTTAGGAGTATTTTTTTTCAAAATATTGAGAAGGTTTTTACTTGAAATGAGTCATAATTAAGGATGGAGGTGAAATTTTCCTCAATGGCAAATTTTTATGTTTGTTTTTTAAAACTTGTTTGGGTAGTTAAAATTTGAGCTTATGCCTATAAAGAATCCATGCAATGGGTTTATTTTCATACATGACTCTGGTTGTGGTGGTTAAAGTAATTTTAGAGTCTTCCAGTGACTTCCATTCTTGGTTATAGAGATCTGAATCCCAAACCCTGGTTTAAGTAGCTAGAAGGAATATGTTTAATCCTATAAGAATACCCTGTCCAAATTTTATCTTTTAGTGTTAAATGGAATTGAAGGAAAATGAATTTTCTTCTAATGTGCACATGTACACACACACACAGTCACCTGTATTTACACACATGCACACAGAGTATCTAGAGAACAGAAGACAAGTTCAGAAAGAATATTATCACTATACTTTTTTTTAACTTTAAAAATAAATCCATGGAGAATGAAGAAATGTATTAGGTCTGCATACTACTTTACAGTGTGAATTTTAAAGGTAAGAACATGGGTGAGATGAGGATGATCTTAATTTGAAAATGCAACTAACTACTGTAAACAATAATTGCATATGTAAAATAAATTTGAAAAAAAGCAACCACCCTCCATATTAAACCATTATTTCTGAGCACTGTCAAATTCGATTAATCCATTCACATGGTTTCTTTGAGGATGGCCACTAGTACTAGGTGCTAGAGAATAGAACCCTCAATTTTCAGAATTCTTACTTAATATGTAAATAAATTAAAAGCCTAAATGATTCTTAGCAATGAGCTACGTTCATGGAGTTTTAAAGGATTTTAGTTACTAATCCAGAAAGTAATAAGCAAGGATTTCTTTTAATGAGAACTCAATCCAGACTCCCATGTTATAGACTTCAAAGTGGAATCTACCAGAATCCTGGTTGACAGGCTGACCTATAGGCCAAATTCTAATTTTACCCAGTCATGTAGCAGTGATCAGAGAGCTACTGTTCTGAGTGACCCATCTGAGTAAAGCTAACTAGGAGTGAGAGGTGCTTCTACTGAGGCCTCCCAAGTTCTTCCACTTCTCCCCCACCCCCTGGCCAAAACATAAAAGCAAATCAGAGAAACCCCAATAGGACCTTGACTCCACCCATTCTCACATTGTGGGAATGGTGGCTCTTCAAAATCCCACCTACTACCAGTCAGACTTCGTGCCACCAGTGAAGTGACTAGGAGACTGTTAAAGGTTTCTAGAACTGGAAGCTCTATAGACTTGGTATACATGTGTGAAGGGTAGGCATAGTGTATCATATGATAGTAAGAAGCTTGCAGCATTGCGGGCCAGGTCAACTTACTGGTTTCTCATTTTCATAACGATATTAAAACATCTGAGAATCTGAATCACCCTTGAATATGGAAGCGTAGGACAGTTAATGTGCACTCAGAACTATAAATACCATTTAGAGTAATAAAGTACTCCTAAACAAGGAAGAATTTGTGCCTTATGGCTAATGTGATACATATTTACATTAATAAAATCTAAAAGTTAAGAGTATGATGAATAAAAAACATTTAGTGCTTGATTATTGAAGTGATGTTACTATTAAGATGTCAAAATGAATTTGCCGTTCATTTTTTTTTAATTGCAGTAGAGACAGGTGCTATTCTTGTTTGTTTCCTATAAGATTGCACCTGGACACCAAGCTTTTGTGATAGTTAACGTTAGGGATTTGATTTGTAAAATTTCTGCACTGGTTAAGCATGTGGCTCATATTTAGGAAGCTATAGAAAATTCCATATTTCATTTATCTTTTTTGCAGATGAAGAGGTATTTATATTTTCTAAATATTAAATAAAACAACTGTGCCAATACCATAGGTAAATAAATCAGGCAAAATGTGGCAGTGTATGGCGGTTTTTAATTTTGTTTTGCCCAGTCTTCTGTCTTGAATAGCTGTTTTCATATTATTAGTGCTTTTGTATTCAACTCTGATTCATCGTAAGAAACACAACATGATAAATTGTGTAGTAGCTCTCAAATACTAAACATTTCTAAACAATGTCTTCCAATTCTCTGATGATACCTATTTAAATTAATATAGATATTAGATCCTAGGGAGAAATAAACAGCAAAGTATTGATAGTGGGGTTTGGTGCCTAAGGCTTTAGTCCTTTTTGTCACCTTGGTGGGTACATTCCAGTGCCTTCCAACATGGAAGGGGGTTTGTTCACTTATTGATGAGGTTTTTGTCAGGTCAAAACCAATTTGAATTTGTTGTGTTGGTCTTTGGTCATCTTCATTAAGTTTTTATTCCTAACACTGTATATTAGAATGTTAAGAAAGGGAAGTAAAATTTCACATTCAAAGCACATGATATGTATATAGCCATACCTAACAGTAGCATTACACAAAGTTACAAAATGCACAAATATTAACTTTCGTACATGTTGGAAATTATATCAGAACACACCTGAAACACTGACACAGACTCACATACAGGATTCAGATTTGTTCCAGGGTAAAATAATTTTCTAGTCATTCACTCTTTCCACTCCCTTGAACTTGTTAGAATATCTGTTGCTTTAAGAGAGTCTTTCAAAGACTAAGCAGAAGGTATCAACCTAGAACATTCACATAGTTGCATAACTAGAAGAAACAGTATAGTTGGCCTCTGAGTCTGCAGCAATTAGTGTATTTCTTCTCCTAGGGAATGATGGGTTTTAGATGTTCAAGACATCATGAAGCAAAATCAGAGTATACACCATTAAATTTCCTTTTAATCTCATTCTGTCACTGAAGAATTGTGCTGAAGGGAGGTTATAAACCAGGTACCAAAATAATTCATGATCACTGGATACTTTTAAGTATTTTTCTACTTGTATAACTGAGCAGCCCATATTTTTCACAATTTAACCTTAAATATGCCTTCACTAATTTATGAATCGAGTATTGGGTATAGACTTGTCCTGACCTATTCCTACTCTCTTTCCTGATCCTTTTTGGGTCCTGCAAACACATGTTTAAGAGGCACTGGGTCAGGCTCTAGTGTATTTCACATTAGAAGACATGTTTTCTTAGTGTAAATTCACATAGCTCATGAGTTTCATTTCTTTAGTATCAAGTTCCAACCACCCTATCTCATGCCCCATCCCCTGAAGCTAGAAAATAAATAAAATAATTAACTTTGATATATTTAAATGTGCACTTTCAAATTGGAGGCATTTTTTTTATTCCTCCTGTGGCTGTACATGACAATGTGGATACAAAAAAAGACTTCAAGATATATGATATAAATGTTAAGTTTTTATATTGATGTCATAAAATGTAGATATCCTTAATCGCTTAATTGAACATTATTTTCCATCCAAAAGTACCTTTTAAAAGAAGGCCCTCTCAGATGTATAATGTTGCACACTTTTAATAAAACAAAATTAAAAATCATGATCATTAGGATCCATTTAACAGGGAAAGAAGGTAGGAAGTGAGAAGGGAAGTAATATTTATAGCATGCATTTTGCCTACATAATACCTTTTAATACTCAAACCAAATTGTAAGTAGAGGCTATTGGCCTGATGTAATAGATGAGAGAAATAAAACAAAAATCAGACCTACAAAATTCAGCTAATTACCCAAAGTTGAAAAGTAGTACGTGACAGAAACAGAACTAAAACTCAGGTTTATCTAAGAGAAGAAAGAGCCACTAGGGTCTTCACTACCATGCTGTCTTCCAATAGAATCTAGATAAAATACAGATACAAGAAATTTAAACCCCATATGGTTAACCAGTTAGGTTTAACTGTAATTTGTATTCTGATTTAGTGTTCATTAGAGACTGTTTGCCATAAACTTAATATATAATTTCAAGTTGCCTGCTTTTCTAGCCAATGCAAATTATCCCAAGTGGTAATGATTGTATAATAACCCTAATTGTTTTAATATGACTTTTTTTATATAAAAATAATGACATTTATATGACTCAGGCATAATATATTTTCCCTGAGGTTGGATTTAAAAGGAAAATGTTATTTTCTTTATGGATAAGTAATTCCCACATTGGTTGCTACTTATTATGACTCAAAAAGTACTTCATATAGAACATATTCAGAGTTAACAGAGATTCCCATTTATAGGATCAAACTTAGTTTATCTATGAAATATATATTTATTTTCATCATTGAATGCAACTGCCCCTAACCCCTAACTCATTTTTCAAGTTTCCTTGAGCATCTGTAATTGCCATTCTCCTTTCTGTCCATTTGTTTTATAGACAGAAAAGTCCATTGCTTCTGTTCTTTCCCTCTAGACCTTTGACATCCATAGAATATTGTTATCAAAAAAAATATTGTTCTCCTTAGCATTGCCTCAGATGGTACACTTCTAGTGTCTTACATCTTTCACAAAATCACACAGGCTATATCTGGTCTTCTTTGTGATTTGTAGGAATGGCCATATTCCTGGAGCCAACAGTGTATATTTTTGGCCATGACCTCTCATCTTTACATATAAGAAAACTCGTGTGACTGTAGGCTTGAGGTATCCTGCATAAGGAAGGTGCTTATATTCTAGAAGACATTTTGTTAATGAGTCTTCCTTATGCATGATAAATATATAAATGAATATTATTTTTAGGAATATAGAAAAATCGATCTTACTGTTCTTGACACTTACTGTCCTGGATGTTTCTGATTTTCTTAAAGTGCCTCACAACTTTGAAAATCAAAACTTAACACCACATAACACCACCAATACATATCATCCTATACACTTTCAATGCACTGACATCCCTGATACATCATACCAAGTAGATTCCCTTCCCAAACACTTCACAGTACAAGAAGCATCAAAATTATTCAGATAGAAATTGAAATTGTCATCTTTACCTAATTCAACTCACTTTGTTTTTTAGGTTTTGATTTCTACATATCCCATTTGCGTGGTCTCCATGCACTTCGAAGCTGAGAGGCTCAATTATCAGTAATTATAATGCTTGTATAATCAAAATCATAAACTATCTGTTGGTAATTAAAAAATGAATAATTTGCTGAGCTCACATCATTTTTTATAGTTCTCATTTTCTCTTCTTTGCTCTCAGTTGTTTGCACACTATTTAATTTTATCTCCTACAAGATCCTGCAATCTGATTGATGTTAGTCTTCCCCCACTACTGCCTTTCTTTCACTTTATTTCACTTACATGCAGTTCTTGAAAGAATTGTTAAAGCATTGAGAATCATAATTTAAGGTCCTTTCCTTAAGAGGAAAAGTAATATTGCAAACAGAATGTTTGGCATTAGTAGAGCATATGGGAATATTTTAGACTAAATTATTTCTCCTATCTCAATCCTGTGCTACCTTACCTCCTCATCTCCCTTTTTTTTTCCTCATAATTATTTAAAAAGTTATTTTTCCTTTTGGGGTGCCTGGGTGGCTCAGTCAGTTGAGTGTCCAACTCTTGATTTCTGCTCAGGTCATGATCTCAGGGTTCGTGAATCTGAGCCCCACATTGGGCTTCACACTGACAGTGCAGAGCCTCCTGGGAATCTCTCTCTCTCTCTCTCTCTCTCTCTCTCTCTCTCTCTCTCTCTCTCTTTCTCTTTCTCTCTCTCTCTCTCTCTCTCTCCCCCCCCCTCTACCACACATCCAGATGCAGGTGCTCTCTGTCTCTCTCAAAATAAACTTAAAAAAATAAAGATAAATATAATACAAATTATTTTCCTTTCTTTGATTTTCACAATATCTAGGTCAGCTTCTTTAGCATTTTTCATCTAATTCTGGGCATTTTTAATATAGAATTCTTGGTTTTTTGGCAGTTTATTTACACTTCCCCTATGTGCACGAACACCATGTTTTTTAGTCTCTGTTATTGTTAATGGTGTAACACTCAGTAATATTTCAGTAGGTGATTAATTCATTACCTTTTCAGCAAACATTTCTCTTCACATGGCAAAACAAGCTTTTTTGTTTTTTTGTTTAAAATTCAAATATGGCAAAATAAGCTAGAGAAGGTCTGTATGAAAACACAGATATTCAATATTCTATCAAGGCATACGCTGGTAAAAAGTTCTGTCAGGGGGCTTCTGGGTGGCTCAGTCAGTTGAGCATCCGACTTCGGCTCAGGTCGTGATCTCACAGTCCTTGGGTTCGAGCCCCGCATCAGGCTCTGTGCTGACAGCTCAGAGCCTGGAGCCTGCTTCAGATTCTATGTCTCCTGCTCTCTGCCCCTCCCCTAGTTGCACTCTGTCTCTCTCTCAAATATAAATAAACATTAATTTTTTTTTTAAAAAAGTTCTGTTCAGATGAACAAAAGAATGGAATTCTTATGTGAATTTCAGGGTGAAATTTTGAAACATTCTTCTAAGCTTTTAATGCTGCATTTGTTTTTATTTTACTTTAATATGCATCTAAAAAAAGTTTTGAAGTTAGTCCTAGTTTATATAGCTTGTTCATTAGAGTACAAATGTTGAATATACTACTAAAGGACTTTATTTTTCTACCACATGCTTTCTATTTCTAACTGAAGGATGAATTTTTCTGGATTTACTGAGAAAGGATGTGCAAACTAAAGTGTTTATTTTCTGAGCATTAAATGTAATTGTATTTTGATTTGTTTTGTATTTTGGCTTTGATCTATTTATCTGTCAAAAATATATGTAATGCATTTCCTCTTCTCAACCCTCTAAATTAGGTTTGTTAACTATGCACGTTTGTACAGAATAAGACTAGAACAGATTAAGGGCTTTGCCTAAACATATATCTATCTTTTGAATAAATGCAGGGTAGGAAGTAGGACCCAAGGCTTTTGACTCCCGACCCATTTTTTCTCCATTGCACTGCCTAAGCCATCCTATTTGTAATGGTGAACTTTATAGACTGAATATATGTTACCTGGAAACAGTTATTCTAACCTTGCTTGATAAAACCTTTATTTCCAAAGTACATATATTTCTTCTGACTCATACTTTGCAAAATCACATTTGTAAATTTAGTTTGAAGAATATTTAATGATTTCCCACAGTAGATAATTCTGAGTAAATTGGATGTAATGTTGGGATGAACGATTGTGCACAATATATATTGTTATAGCAATATCTAAGTTATTATAAATACGGGTCAATAATGTGTTTATAGAATCCATGTGTCAGTAGTTCATTAATTTCTTTTTTTGTTTATGTTCATATTTTATTTTGAAGCGTCATTCACTTGTTTCCTAAAAATTAAAGCCAGAGCACAAAAAACACAAGTTTGTTAAATTATTAAATTCTATGCGAGAAATTATTGCCGCTGTATAACCTTGAAGAGAACACTCAACAATAAATTTTAATCCAAGTATCTGAGGATGGATTGATAAAATTATTAGGATAAAATATATCTAGAAAATTCTTGCTTTATCAAATGGTCATTTCATATATTTAACACCAAAATCTACAACAGATGTCTGGCAACAGTAAAACTATAGTTTCTTTTACCTCAGAGATACCATCTTCCTCTTTCCCCATTTATCTAGATAGATACTATTTTCTGATTTTCCCTTTGATTCTATTGCAGAAAAAAAAAAGCACCTCTAAATAAAAGATCCCTTGTAAAGAGGAGAGTGGTTGTTATCAGGAATTTGCTCTGTAAAAGTGTAAAAACAGTTTGTACTCTGTATTTGTTTGCTTAATTCATCAAGGATATTTACCCTAAGAACATACTTTAATAAAAGTTTTGATAAACTGATGTGTCACAGTAAAATCTTTCATGAACAGGGCCCTTTATGCGTTTGCAGTCAGTGTCGTGTTATTCAGCCAAACAGTCATCCGTAGGTACTAAGTGCCTTGTCACTGGGACATGGGAAGCCACAGTAGCTGCAGTGACCACATCAATAAATATAAGGCCCCTTCTTTGTAATAATGATTAAAAATGAGATCGCAAATTTCTTAGATATGAGTCAGGTATAGAAATTCCTATGCTGAAGTTGGGAGAGTAGGCTATTTCCACGTATTTACTAAAATTTACATTTGATTTGAAGCTCTATATTTAAAAGCACTTTTCCTCCAAATATTTTAAACTACTGTGTTGATTAATATTTCTTAGGATGATTAATTCCCCATTTCTGAGGAATTTTAAAAAGTATTTTATTGGGGCGCCTGGGTGGCTCCATTTATTAAGCATCTGACTCGATTTTGACTCAGGTCATGATCTCATGGTTCCTAGGGTGGAGCTCCACCTATGCTGTCAGGCTCCACACTGACCGCACAGAGCCTGCTTGGGATTCTCCCTCTCTCTCTGCCCCTTCCCTGCTTGTGCTCTTTCTCTCTCTCAAAATAAATAAATAAACTTAAAACAATTGTAAAGGAAAATAAAAAATATTTACTATTTATATTCCTTCAATAAACATTTCTTTCTTATCCCATTGGTATGTTTGAGTAGATATTAAAAGTAAGATTATGGACTAAAAAGGCATGCATAATGACATGTTGTTAAGAAGACAGATATAAGATATTCCTTAGCAATAGCCATACCTAGCTAACTTTTGCAAGAATTCTTTAGGGGCTGGATTTAGGAGCTAATCTGTAGAATAACTTTTTTTGATATAAATTGTATCTTGGGCTGTATTTTCATGATTTTTAAGTGGAAAAACTAAAATGTAGTTGATTTGTTCACCCTAAAGACCACTGAACAAATGATCCTACTGTCACAGGGCCTAACAGACTACAATTACAATTAAAGGGAAATAAGAGGGTGGTTTTGCTTGACATGTAAGATGATCCAGTCAGTTGCTTTTATGTGACCTAAATCATGGTTGCACATAATTTCATTTTCCAAAAAAATCAATAAGGTATGAAATAATTTAAATGTTGGTCAAAGTTTTAAAATGTAACATAGAATGCACTTCTTTTTGCCTTCTTACAGATGAATGTAATTAAAGTATATGTATTTCTATAATTTTTGCATATCCAGTAGTTCTGGACTTGGCAAATAAAACATGGGAAAAGTTAACAGTATGAAAGAACTAGCATTTTCTTCATACAAATATGTATTTTGTTGTTAAGTAAATATAATGTAGATATATTTCAATCAGGAATACATTATGTTGTTATTTTAAAATATATTGCACTCTATATGTTCCTACTTCATTTTTGTTCCTTCTTTTTCATATTTAAGGCAACTTGTTTGACTACTGAATCATTTACCACTTTCATTTATACTGTCTCTGTTAATTGTATTTTCTGTTTCTCTGCATAACTAATTTGAAACCAAATGTTGAATTCCTTTAATGGGAGTAGATATTTTGCCTGAAGTTTTGAATATATTTTCAAATTCATTTCTTTTTTACTAGAATGTGAGCTTTTTGCAGATAAGGATGTTAACTTGGTTGTAATAACAGCTTAAATGCCTAGCTAAGTGCCATGGACAGAATAATCCCTTTATTGAAATAAATGGATGGATATAGTTATTAAATTAATACTACAGCATCCTACGATGCAGGCTGAATGGATATTAGAGGTATTCTCTGGCTAATTTTTAAAGTAAGATATAGAAAACAAATACCTGTGGCATTTTTGTTATCTTAAAATTGATAATTCAGTTTTGAGGATTTCATTTTTATTTCATTAGTAAACATTCTGTGTAAATTCTGAAATATGCAGTCGCTAAACTTCTGTGGTATACATTAGTTTTATTTACAAAATCAGAAATGTACTATTAGGCTTCCTAGAAATAAATGTTGACAATCATTTTATTGACCAAAGGTGCTACTTTTTTTCCAATATTTACATTCGTCATCAGTGCTCTTGTCTACTAAGCTTTGGTTCTTTTTTGGGCGTGGGTAGGGGGAGGAACACACAAAACTAAAGCATCTTTTGTCTGAATTATGCAATTTAGCATTATATATATTCCTTTGTACTCTATTCTTATCATACTTTAATTATTATTAATGCTCACTAATTATTATTGCAGGCTTATGCTGTTTCTTAGAAAACATACAAATATATATTTATAATATATATATATATATAACCTGTATTGCATATTACATTAAAATTAAAATGACAAATAAATGTCCATGCTAAATTTTGAAATGAAATCTACCATGGCTTTTTCTTAAAGACCATTAAATGCTATGCTATACTATGCTAATCAAAACAATTTCCAACATCAGCTCAAATATTAGGGTACTACTTTTTTCAAAATCCACATGATTGATGAATGTTATTGGAAGTCAAACACACCCAAAATACAAATCATTCTTAAGGACTAAAATGAATGTCTACTGTTTGTTAGTTTTCCATGAGTATACAGAAGGAACACAGTTTAAAAAGAGAACATCACCTGCACCAGAGAAGTTCCCCTCAAACCACTTTTAGCTTATATTCCCTCCTTTAACATTTTTTAATAGACTTTGTTTTTTTAAAGCAATTTCAAGTTCAAGCAAAATGGAATAGAAAGTACAGACATTTCTCATACTCGCCCTGTCCCGCACGTGCATAGTCTTCCCCTTATCTGCATCTCTCCTCCCCACCCCGGCCACTAGAGTGGTACCTTTGCTACAATTCACTTTTGTAAAAATACAAAATATTTTTAAATTTATCGTAACATTCTTCTTTGAACCCTGTGTTACTTAGAAGTATGATGTTTAATCCCCAAGTGTTTGGGGATTTTCAAGTTCCCTTTCCATTAACTGATCCTAGTTTAATACTATTGTGGTCTGAGAACAGACATTGCATACTTTCTATTATTTTAAATTTATTAAGGTCTGTGTTATGGCCCAGAATGTAGTAGAAGTTGCGGGGGGGACTATAATAGGACATTTCCCTTCCTTTATGTGGAAGGCTACAGCCAGGTGGAGCTGGGTTACTTCTCTTCCCTTAAGTCAGTTAGGCTCTAATAAGCCCCAGAAGGTTAGGCTCTGGTTAAATAGTTTCTTCTGAGGACAGACCTCGTTGAGTAAAACTAGAATGCTCTAGAGCATTTCAAAATGGTTCCTTTTTCCTTCCCCCTGCCAGAAGCACAGGGGAGTTTTTCTCTGATACCCACGGTAAGCAACTGGTAAAGCTCCCAGAGGAAAACCCAAAATGTGTGTGGGGCTCTCCTCTCTGACTGTGTTCCCCTGGAGTTTTTAACTCTCAGACTTTTTCATGCCGAAGCTTCGGCAATTACTGTTGAGGTTTTCTTACCTTGGCCCTGGTTCCTGTGGACTTGCTGCTCATAGGTGTCTGCTCTGGTAAGCAGTGATTATTCGTATTTGCCTGTCCAGCTCTCCAATGCAGGGGCAGTAGTCTACCCTGGTACCTCATTTGTCTTAAGGATCCAAGAGGAAATGTTGATTTTTTTTTCAGTTCTTTCAGCTTTTTCACTGTTAGGACTGGCAACTTCTAAGCTTTGCATAACAGATGAGAAATTGGAAGGTGGTTTTTTTTTAACGGTCTTTAAAATGGATTTCATCTTCTAATTTTTAATTTAAGGACATAATTCAACATTTTAATTTTGTCGTGAGCTTTGTCCCTATGTTATTTCAAATTAGTGATTAAAACTACATCTTCAGAGTAATAAAGGAAATGGCTCTGAGAATTATCAACTTGAAAGTATTGTTCACGACCATG
The DNA here is from genome assembly GCA_028646485.1 of Cryptoprocta ferox. Lineage (NCBI taxonomy): Eukaryota > Metazoa > Chordata > Mammalia > Carnivora > Eupleridae > Cryptoprocta > Cryptoprocta ferox. Next base: position 53,120,191 of record CM053571.1, on the reverse strand, counting down.
GGAAGACTTACCTGCTTATATTTAAAGGCCATTCAGTGGGACATTGGTATCATACTTGTGTCAATCTCACATTCTTGACACAGTTCTATCTAGAATGAAATTAATTAGGTAATATCTCCTTTCACTTTTTTAATGATGTGGTATCTAGAGAATCTCCTGTGGAAAAATGATGTACGTACAACAAAAAGAACTGCAGAAATAAGTGCCATAGATTTACATTTGATTTCGCACAAACTTACAGCATCGGGTGGAATATTAAATGTAAAGCATTCACAATTCTGCCTCACTTGTAATAAACAATATGTATTAGCAATTATTGTTACTATGAGATCCTCCCCCCTTTTTTAAGATCCTCCCTTTTGAATATAATTTTACCTCATGAAGCCATTAGCCCAATTCAGTAAATTAAAATTATATACGGAGTTCCCTAATACCCCATTATTACTTTAATATAGGTCATTATTATTAAAGTATTTCACAAGGAATGTACTATTGGAAATAAGCAAGATGTGTAGCATGGGGCTATTGTATTTGTACAGCTAATTACATCAACACATTTGAGTCACTACTACATCAATTAGGAATGTAATCAAAAGTACAGAAAATTCAATTACAGTGACTTATGCAAATAGATTTTTGTTTTTCACATCACGAGAAGTCCAGAAGTAGGCTGTTTGCAAGCACCGAATGATGCCATCAGAGACCAAGGGTCATTCTGGTTTTCTGCTCTGTCAGTCTTAGCATACAGGCTCCTCTTGTGTTTATCGCCTCATGGTGGCTACACCTCCAGTTACCACATTCACACTGCAGGCAGGATGAATGAGAAAGGGAAAAGATGAAGTGTAGCAGCGTAAAGCACCATGCCAATTGGATTTGCCCTTATTATCAGGAAAGTAGAGACTTTGAAGCCCATTTCAGTAGCTTCCCACTTCTATCTCACTAGCCACACTAGGTCACATGGCCAATGCTAAACAAATTACTGGCCAATGGAATTATCGTGACCACTTTGGAGTCCAGTGATGATGATTCTCCTGGGGATTAGGTAGAATCTGTCTTCACTGAGCTCAAGGGCCCTTCCTATATTTCTAACAAATCAAGGAAATAAGTGAGAGATGAATATTGGAATTTAACATAATATACTGTATATACTTTCCACTTAGGAGAAAAACATTATGAAATATAGTATCTATGCTGATATTAAGTCAGAACGAAAATATATTTTCCTCTTTTCTTACATTCTCAGAGAGAGAGAAGGAGTAGGGGTAGGGAAGACCTGGTAAGTGGTACTATGTGGGTTTTATCTAGTGTCCAGAGATTTTCTGGACACCAATTTGGCAAAATTTACAAAGTGGTGATGATAGGGGGTATAAATGAAGAAATGAATAAAAGTATAAAAAGCATATAAGCAGCTACATACATTGCAAAACATACCACTTGATTTATTTGACAAATATATTTGACTACTTAAAATTGTAGAAACATTTGACAAATATATTTGCATCCTTAAAATTGTAGAAACATTTATTCTAAATACTAAGTTTATGGTAAAAAAAAATAGTGAATATATTAAGACCTCATGAAACTTAAAATTCTACTGGAGAAAACAATAAACAAATTAACTCATTTACTATGTTAGACACTAGATGCTAAGGAAATAATAAGCAGGGAAGGGGATAAGGAGGTTGCAATTTTAGACAGGGTGGAAAACGTAGGTAAGATGACATTTGTGTAAAAACCTGAAGGAGGTAAAGGAACAAGATATGCAGATTTCTGTAGGAAGAACATCCCCAGGAGAGGAAACTAGAAGTGGGAGAGTTATGAGTTAGGAGCATGTCTGGCAAGTTCAAGAAAAGGCAAGATGTTCAGCATAGAGAGAAGAGCGACAATGAATAGGAGGTTGGGGGGGGGAGTTGTAGATGAGATCGGGGGAGGGACTGGGAGCATTTTTAGAGACTTACTGGTCAAATAAAGGACTTTGACTTCTATGCTGAGGGAAAAGAGCATTTTTTTTTTTAAACTTTCATCAAGATAGAAGATAAAAACAAAAAAAAATAATGCAGTTGTAGAAGAAAGCTACAACCCAATCAATGGCATTCTACCATTTCCATGTACACTCCCTCACCTCATCTGTAGACTCCGTTCTAATTCACATAGGTCCTGACCAGTCTATTTTTAGCATCCTTTTTTCTCCATGACTATTCACATTCTAGCTCTATTTCTATCAAATAACCACCACTCTCCCAAATACTCAATGCACTCTGTTTTGTGAAGAAAAAGATCAAAGCCCTGAGCATAGTATTAAAATTCTCATTAGCTATTGCCACTTACCTTTCCAGACTGATTTCTCAATAATCCTTCTGTAATTACTAAAATATAGTCACATGGGTCTTTCCTCATTTTTATAAAGCTGCCATTGCTTTTTGCCTCATGCTACCCCAGAAGCCTATAATATTTCTCCTCATTCCTTGACCTGATGAATTCCTTCTTATAAAGATTCGATAAACGTTTTCCACCTATGGACTATTATACTGGCAGACTTAATTATTAGACTTCAGTTAAGATGGAAGTTTAAATACATACATCTAATATCACCCATTCCAAATTTTGAATAAAATTATCAACAGTGTAAGAAAAATAATCTGCACTTGTATTTGAAATGGGAAAAATTATATAAGTATGCCAGAAACTGAAATTTCTTGATAAAGTGTAGAATCGCCATGTACAAAATACCATAAGAACATTACTTTTTGGGAAAAAGGGAGGGAGGGAGAGAAAGAGAGAAAGAGGGAGAGGGAGGTAGGGGGCAAATGAAGAAACAGACTCTTAACTATAGAGAACAAACTGATGGTTACCAGAGAGAGAGGGATGGGTGAAATAGGTACTGGGGATTAAGCAGTGCACTTGTGATGGGCACTGGATGTTGCATGGAAGTATTGAACACCTGAAACTAATATTACACTATATATTAAGTAATTGGAGTTTAAATGAAAACTTAAAACAAAAACACCTTCCCTTCTGACCATGCAGAGATTCCAGACCCTGCTGCACTACCTAAGCCAATATTCTGCCTTCTTTGGACCAAATTCTCTAGCTCCCCTAGATTGGACAAAACTACTGAGACATTAAATAAACCATGGTGGAAATGCAGATCTCCTTTCTTTTGTTAAATTAGAAATTTAAATTATTATTGTGTGCTTTATCCCCAAGTAGAGGATAAGGTCCTTGATATGCTCTTATTTCAACAAACAAAAGGCTAAGCATCCCTGTATTGTTCCTCGAGTGGATGCCTATTTATCTGGCTTCTATTTATTTCATACACTGATCTGGAGAAGACAAATAAAATAGGATTTGAATCCTTAAAAAAAATGAGAGAAGAAAAGAACATTCCTAACATTGGCTCTCAATCAAATGTCCCCTACTTCTCTTACAAATTCCTATCTTATTCATCATTTAACATAGAGATAAAACAACATTTTCTATACACTTTCATCTGGTTCATAATCTCTCTGGTTTTAGCCCTTTATCAAGTTACTATTTCCAGAGTCTGACTTTTTGCCCAACTCTCCTGAGGTAGACTTGACAAAAAAAATTGTATATTTTTAAGGTGTATTATATGATGTGTAGATATATGTTGCAAAATGATGACCACAATCAAACTAATTAACATATGCATCGCCTCACATAGTCATGATTATCTTTATGTGTATGTGTATGTGTGTGTGTGTGTGTGTGTGTGTGTGTGGTGACAAGATCAACTCTTAACAAATCCCAAGTATACAATACAGTATTATTAACTGTAATCACTATGCTGCACGTTAGAACTCCAAAACTTCTTTACCCCTCATAACTGAAGCTTCATACCATTTTACCAGCATCTCCCCATTTACCCCATTCCCCCAGCCCCTGGCAACTACTATTCTACTCTGCTTTTATGAGTTCAACTTTTTTAGATTCAACATATAAGTGAGATCATGCAGTATGTGACTTTCTGTGTTTGGCTTATTTCACTTAGCGTGATATCCTCCAGTTTCATCCATCTCCTCCCTAAATGGCAGGATTTCTTGCTTTTTCTCATGGCTGAATAATATTCCATTGTACACTTTTTTTTAAATGCTTATTTATTTTGAGAGAGAGTGAGTGAGCGAGCAGGGGAGGGGCAGAGAGAGAGGGAGAGAGGGAATTACAATATACTCTGTCAGGTCAGAGCCCCACGTGGGGCTCCAACTCATGAAACGTGATATCATGACCTGAGTGAAGATCAAGAGTTGGGTGATTAATTGACTGAGCCACCCAGGCTCCCCTTTACCACATTTTCTTTATTCATTCATCTGTCAATAGACACTTGGATTGTTTCCCTGTGCTGTGTTTTGTGAATAATGGTGCAATAAACATGGGAATACAGATACCCCTTTAGGATACGGATTTCATTTCTTTTGGTATATACACAGAAGTGGGATTGCTAGATCATATGGTAGTTCTATTTGTAACTTTGGGGAGAATTGTATACTGCCTTCCATAGTGGCTAATACCAATTTACATTCCCACCAACAGAATACAAAGTTTCCCTTTCTCTACATCCTCACCAACACTCATTATTTTTTGTCTTTTTGATCATAGCTATTCTAACAGGTATGAGATGATATCTCATTATGATTATTATGTACATTTCTGTGATGATTAGCAATATTGAACACCTTTTCATATACCTGTTGGCCATTTGCGTGTCTTCTTTTGAGAACTGTCTAGCAGGTCCTTAGCTCATTTTTAATGGAGTTAATTTATTTTAGCTATTGAGTTGTAGGAGTTCCTTATATATTTTGGATACTAATTTCTTATAGGGAATATGGTTTATACATATTTCCTCTCAGTCCATAGGTTGCCCTTTCATTCTTTTAGATTATTTCTTTTGCTGTGCAGAAGTGTAGTTTAATGCAATCCCACTTGCCTATTATTATTTTTGTGCTTTTGACATCATACCCTCCCCCCAAAAAAATCACTGCTCAGACCGATGTCAAGATTTTTTCCTATACTTTCTTTTAGGAGTTTTATGGTTTCAGATCTTATGTTTCAGTCTTTAATCCGTTTAGAGATGACTCTTGTATATAGTGTGAGATAGGAGTCCAACTTCATTTTTCTGCATGCTGATATCTAGTGTCCCCACCACCATTTATTGAAGAGACCATTCTTTTCCTATTGTATGTTCTTTGTACCCTTATCAAAGATCACTTAACTATAGATGTATGGATTTATTTATGGGCTCTCTATTCTGGCTTAAAACATAGAGTATCATCTCTTAGCGGCTCCCTCATAAGTTTTGGGATTTTCTCTCAGTGGATGATTTTGAGTCATATGTCCATCTGTTAACCAATCCCTGTGTCTAAGGAAATTTGGGGCTTTGTTTTACCAGGCTAAATCTCAAATACAGTCTTGGCTAGAGCCCCTTCTGAACTTTGTTGCCTGAATGTGGGTGGAGGATATTCTCCCAAAGACAATTTGAAATGCTGTACCAGAGTGGAAAGGATGATGGGTAGGCAAAAGCAAACAAACAAAAAATGGCTATATTGAAAAAAAAAACTGATGCTTCAAGTTGCTATGTTTCTATTGATTATGATTTTTCATTTTTAATTTGCTTTAATTGCAATAACTGATGCCTCATGAGATTCAAATTAAAAACATCATCATCATTATCATTATCGTATCAGCCTTCTTGAAAGGCACTATATGAAAAGGCACTTTACTAAAATGAAGTTTGCTCATTACCCGAAGTGGAAACTCATTTAACCATTTCCTATTTTAAGGACTAATTGACTATAAAGTATAACTATATTCACTATCACAAAGTTAAACTTTCACATTTCACTCTTCAAGCTAAACTATCAACAAGAAAATCTATTTACAGCCATATTCCACATTTTCTTCTTCATAGAATTGTCTTTGTAAATATTGTTTATACAACTTTAATTTTAAAATTACGTTAATTTAAACCTGGGATCCCTTAGTTTTGTATAGTACCAAGACTCAATGTTATAGCAAATGAAAATTACATTGAAAACATAATGATAAAATATAAATCACTTGAATGTAATTTTCAGAAAAATATTACCCAAATTTTATATTTACATTAGGAAATTGGTAGAATCATACGTATTTCTCTAAAGCTAATTCTCTCACAGAATTTTTCACATAACACATTAGGTAAAGGATACTGCTAACAAAAGTAGTATGAGGAGGCAAAAGTTGTCTAGTGATATCACAGAGCAAAGTTTGATGGAGATATGCAGCTATCCTCATGTTAATGTGTATGTATATATACATGTATGTATGTATATATATGTGTGTATGCATATATATTTATGCATATACAGATGTATGTATATATCTATGCATTTATATAAGTATATATATATATATATATATATATATATACACACACACACACACACATATACATATATATAAAATTGTAGAATCTAAACAAAATTCCAAGTCATAAATAAGTGGGAAAGTAATTGCCAAGGGACTGGGGTGGGATGGGAGAACATGGCAAAAGTTGGTAAAAGGGTACAAACTCTCTTATAAGAATAAGGTCAGGGCACCTGGGTGGCTCAGTTGATTGAGCATCTGACTCTTGATTTCACCTCAGGTCATGATCTCAGGGTGGTTTGTGAGTTTCAGCCCTGCATTGGGCTCTGTGCTGATGGTGCAGAGCCTGCTTGGGATTCTCTCTCTCCCTCTCTCTGTCCCTCCCCTGCTCATGTCCTTTCTCTCTCTCTAAAAACAAATAAAATAAACTTTAAAAAAAGAAGAAGTTCTGAAGACCTAATGTAAAACATGGGGAGTGTAGTTGAGAACATTGTATTATATAATTAATATTTTCTGAGAGAATAGAGATTAAATGTTCTCACCAAAGAAAAAAAAGATGCGAGATGATGGATGTGTTAATTAACTAGATAGGACTAATCCTTTCATAATTTATATGTATATAAAATTACTACAATGTACATTTTAAATTCTATATGTACATTTAAAATTCAATATTACAATTATACCTCAATAGAGCTGAAATTATTTTTTTTAAAAAAGGAAAGAAAGAAGCAGATGAAATAGAATGTATGCTTTGTCCCCAGAGAACTTTCCTTGTTAATTTTCAGACAGTGTTTTGCAGAGACAAAGACCTTTTTGCAGAAAGTTAGAAGAGACACCTCTGGGACAAGAGGAACTCCAAGAAGGCACTAAAGACCAGGACCTTTATTAATAACCTGCTTCAAGGCAAGCACCTTTTTTTGTGGGGTGAAGGTCTTCCTACTATTTCATTTGAAAAAGATTCCATTGCTTTAAATAAATGCTTGAAGATTAAAACAAACAATAACCTGAAATTTATAGTAGTTGTATTAACCATTTCAGTTGTGAGAGATTGGAACCCAACTTGATTCAGCTTGAGTACAAAGAGAATTTATTGATAGGACATTGCACACTTCTCAGAATCGAAGAAGGACTTGTAGGACATCTCTGACACTTTCAAACTTGACACTCTTGGAGTATTCTCTGCTGTTTCTCTTCTCTGTTTTTCTCTTTGTGCATCTTCAGTCTCCGTGTGATGAGGGAACATGCTCAGGTATTATATTTGTACAACTCTATGACCACAGGAAAAAAATATCCCCATCCCCTCTACACATGTGTGTGTACACAATATCCCCAACTGCAATACACAGGCATGTTAATTCCAGTTAAAAATTCAGGAGAGTATTCCAGTTGTCCTTTCTTGTATTATTATTCCCACTTGTGGACCAATCTGTTTTTCTAGTTTATGGATTACAATCTTCTGACTTGGATCACATGGCCACCCCTGAGATCAGAAGCCAGGTTCTGTTAAAAGGAAAGCAGAGGACTCCTGTGCAGACAAAGATATCAGGCACCACAATAATTACAGAAAAAGTTGGTTAAAATAATTTGAATAATTATTTATTTTTGCTTCCCTCTGGTAAACATGTAGAACATTAAGTACACAATACATTGTGGGGGTTAATGAAGGCAAAGCATGAGGGAACGAGCATGGAGAGAATCATGCTGGAGTCACTGAGAGACAATTTAATTTCAAAAAAGTGTTTTCAACATTGCCAGTACCTTTATTAAAATAGCTATTTTACAATTTCAAATTACATGAAGTGGGAGACTCATATTTTTATGTTTATCAAAAGAGACTAAGGATTTGAAGATTTATAAAACTAGTGTAACAGAACTTGTCTGTTGACAAAACATAAACTCTGAAATTGATCCCAATGTAATGCTTGCAAACAAATTTGCTACAAGTCAGCAAATGAACAAGGATTAACTTTCCACTCATTTACCATTCTATAGCTAGGGAATATTTAGCAAATCCTGTGGCTGTTGCTGAATGAACTCTAATTTCTAATTGGTCTTGAGATAACATCTCCAATCTCTTGTCCTTTGTCCCCATTGCATCATTACCAAGGAAGATCGAAAGCACAGTGTTGGCAGCATTCCCAACAGGATTCTCAAATACTGTCCTCAGTGGCAGAGCATTCCTTGGCCTTCTCTGTGAAATTTCTAGTTTTACCAATTTAATTTAATTTTTATTTATTGAAGACATATACTAAGGGAAGGAATTTAATGAACCAATTCATCTCCTGAATATTTAACACAGTTTTATCCATATGTGTTGTGCACATCCACATATATGGAAAGGAAGCTCACAGCTTGTATGAGAATTTCCAAAGCATTTGTGAACAATAACAACAATAAAAGCCTAAGAAGGACCAATAAGAATGGGGGAGATAAAAAATTATTGCTTATTTGAATAGAACTATATTAGCAATTTTAACACTGTTTGAACACTTCATTCCACTCGGGACCTACAAAATATATTGAATATTAATAGGAACAATACTTATAAGTCAGATGCTGGCTATGGGACGGTATCTGTTACACTCCACACATTATCTAATTTAACACTTGCCACTGTTCTCTGAAATAGGTAGGGCCAACCCCACACTGTAGTTCAGAATATTGCAAATTAGAAAAGTGAAATACTTGCCCGGGGTCACATAACAGTAATTTAAAGAGCCAGAATTGGAATCTATTCCTGTTTATCAACACTGTTATCTTGCCAGGAATGGGGTAAACACTCAATAAACATGAATTGATTTAATTAGAATTTTGACATGAGGAGTGTGTAATAGGATAAGAATGGAATATCCACCCAGCTCTCATTAAACTGACCTTTGAATAGACTATAATATTCCTTCTACTCCATCTCATCTGATAAATACTTTTTTCTAATTTTTAAAGAATTTGATAATTTTATTTAGTCATCTCCTCATTTTGATCATTTAGACAAAATGTGTCTCCAGAGTGAGGCAGAATTCTTTAGAAGTACAGAGAACAGTTGAACTACCACATCCTTTCTTCTGGGCACTCTACTTCTATTAATGTAACATAAGGTCACATTAGCCTCTTGGCCAGACATATCATATTGTTAATTACAGTCAAGGAAATGGAAATAATTTTCATATGGAATTCTCAAAAACTACATCTTCATCTCTATACTTGCTCTGGGTTTTCAGACATAATTGTAGTATTTTATGTTCATTTCTGTGACATATTTGAAATAGTAGATTCAATTCTAAACTAATAAGAATTTTGAGATGCTAATTGTAACATCCATAATATGAGTATTCCTCTTTTAAAGTAAAATGATTAGATTTATAAAATAAACCAAATCAAGTAGAAATGCACCTTTAGAAGGGGAGAGATTATTATGATATTCTTCATCTTATTACTACTAATGATGAAATTAATAAGTAGTTATTTAGATAACATCTTCTCATTTGCCTTCAGAAGAGAAAGAATGATCAAACCTATCTATACCCAGTAGAATTAGCCATGAAGCAACAGATTTCAAGAAGGGAACACACTGCTGGAGAAAATCTTTGTTACTCTGTACCAGCAAAATATATGCCTGGGGTGGTTGAGGCATGAGAGAGGGTTGTAGAAATGGGCATCATAGCTGACTTTTTCCTTTCAATCCCTGGTGCAACCCCTGAGACAGCCCAGCCAACTGGGGCTGGTTAGACTTTGACACATTTTAAAGCTATGTGAGAAATTAATTAGAGTTATTGCAGGAAAGTAACTAAAAAAATAGATTATTTTCTGTAAGTCCTAGAAAGAAATGAAGTCACATCACTTAAAAACCTAAAGAAGCTTTCCTGAAATTCTCCTTATGCTTTGCGATAATATAGTCGGGCACTGAAGCATGTCTTATAAAAATCATCACACTCTGGCTTGTTATAAATAAAAGTGTATAAAAGTCTGACTGGAAATATCCAATCACAACTTAAATTACCAAAATATCCTGCAGGCAGTGTGGCAGTAGAAATGAGATCTGCTTCTGTCATGGGCTTGGGGCTGCCCCCAGTCTGAAACACAAACACAAGTGTGTGGGGGGAAGGAAGTCCATGGAACTAGTTTGAGAATTAGATTTGACCTGATAAATAGTTTTCAGTTGTCAAGGGACAAGAGCCAGAGATTAATGAAATGGGGAGTGGGGGGTGGTGGTGTTTTATCAGCTTTTAAGATTAGCTACAGAAAATAATTTTTCTTGAAATGCACCCTGCAAAGATAATATAGGATGTTTGAGAGGCATACCTACGGGCATAGGTAGTGAAGTATTGTCACTATTAAAATGAAAGATTTAAGTCCACAAAATGAAGGATACATTTTGTTAAACATCCCCTTAATCTCATGTCTTTATTCTTACCTGGGCCTTATTTTAATTTGGAGATGAAAACAGATCTCCTGCTTTACAACTAAATTGGAGAGAACACTAACCATAGATGTATCCCTGTAATGTGATTTTTCCATTTAATGCTGATATTTAAAATACTTATTTACCTTTCACTATAACCAGATTTGAGAGGGGACAATTCAATAACTTATGGAATTGCACACATATAAATTACATAGTGATTCCACATTGATGAACTGTCTGAATCAATTAGAAATGGTCAGTAGTCTATTTAATAAAATCATGTCCTTTAACTTGTGCCTTTGGTGAATGCTTAAAAGATACAGTCTCACATACTTCCTTCATCTTATGTTTAGATGAGATAAAAATATTTTAATTTTAGATGAAATAAATGAAACAGAAGTTACATGGTATGCCCAAATTTGCAAATTATGGAAGATAAATAATTTAAATATGAAACTTACTATGGAATACAAAATTGCCATAATTTTTCCATTTAGTTGCATATTAGAAAAGGATAATAGATAATAATAATGACTGATCCTAATTAATAACTCATACTTGATAAAAATACACTATTTGCTTTGCTGCTTGAATTGAAATGCTTATGTTTTTTAGTGTTGAAAGAAAATAATAGAAACTAAGATGATCAAGAGGAGAGAATATTGAGAAACGATGAGAAGGAATACGTTAAAGCAAAATTTCTATGTCAATTAATGTTTTTTTTTTCAGATCCAACAAGAGCTACATGTATAGCCAGACCAGAAGAAATTTATCTATAAGTCTTATCTTTTAACCTCTTATTGTGAAGCCAAGCACTAATAAGTTAATACTAAATATTCATTTCCTATGGTGTTCTCCAGGTGCTCTTCAGAATTATCATCTATATCATTAGCTAACAAGACATCATTGAAAATTATTTTCTCTTTCAACTTTTAAAGCTTCTGTAATGTAAAACTGGTGATAAAGATTTTGTTTCATCCCTCAGATTTCTCCCCGTATACTGTGAATCCGCTATGAGTGAAGACCCAGAACATAAAAAGATCTATCTCTATCTATCTATCTGATAGGTACATAAGAGTTGTGTCTGATATGAGACATAACCTATTAATAATAATCATGTTCTTTTATTACATTTCGATGTTTAGGAAAAAAACCTTTTTTTCTATCCTCTTATGTTTTATCACTGGAATTGGTGAATTAGACTGACAAAAAACAGATTAACAGGAGGAAAAAAACACTATTTATACATGTAACATATATACATAGAGGAGAACTCAGTGATGAGTAATTCTAAGGGGGTGGCTAGAATTTGGGGCTTATATACCATCTTAACAAGGAGTGATAAATTTGTGCAGAAGTGACAAAACAAGGGAGATTTGAGTTTGGGCTTGTAGGGGCAATAAGTTGTGGGAAGGCAGATTAAACTAATGGAAGATAAGAGCTATTTTAGTAAGGTTTGTTTGTACGGACCCATCTTGGTGCTGTCTTTCCATCTCCAGCGGTAAGAATTGTTTCCCTCCTCTTGGTACCAAAGACAGAGGGGAGAACACCTTCACAAAGGAAGTTTATGTTCTGCTTTCAGGCAGATGCGGGAATGCTACATTTGCTGCTTCTTAATTGCCTTCAGTTCAAAATAGCCCGTATGCCAAAGTGGCATATTTGGGGGTAGCATATCCTGATGCCTGTCCATCCCAATCCTCCCTACCTTCTGAAAGGAATGGATAAGGAGAAGTAATGGCCATGATAGTTAAATTTTGTGATATTGAAAGCAATATGGCATCAGTAATTCTTCTAAGTGGTTGATGTTGCTGGAAGAATTCAGTTTATTCTTATTCTGATCTAAATCAGAAAAGTCTAAATGTTTCCTTTCAGTGACATACTGTCCAATAAAGAAAGAACCATGGGAATTATGATAAATTAGATATCCGGCTACTGATAAATTGGATTCTAGGAAAATTTTGGAAGAGGATAGATCTATTGGTCTCCCCATAGAGATGTGCAATAATTAATAGAAATGGGAAAATATCAAGTTATAGATATAACTGAGTGTGACAAAATACTTAAAATGTGAGTTTTAAATAGCCATACATTGTATCAGTCATTAATTATGTTAGAGTAGCAAACGAGCCTCAAGCTTCTGGTGATTTCCCACTCACATGACATGTGCGTTGTGGATCAGCTGTGGCTCTACTCATGATTTTTTTTCCAGTTCAGTCTCCAGACAAGAGGAGAGACCCTGTCAGGTTATACTGTGCTTCTGGTGGAGGGAAACAACAGTAAGGGAGCCATAAGTTAGCTCAGTGGGGCACCAGGGTAGCTTCCTCAGTTATCTCATAGTTCGTGAGTTGGAGCCCCACATACAGTCCCGACAGTGCAAAGCCTGCTTGGGAATCTTTCTCCCTCTCTCTCTGCCCCTCCCCTACTTGTGTGCATGCTCTCTCTCTCCCTCTCTCTCTGTGTCTCAAAAATAAATAAATTTATTTTTTGTAAAGCAGCAAACTTTCACTTTTTTTAAATTTGAGGGAGAGAGAGAGAGCGAGCGAGCGTGCATGAGATGGGGAGAAGGGCAGAGGGAGAGAGAATCCAAAGCAGACTCTACCCTCAATGCAGAGACTGATGTGGGGCTCGATCCCATGACCCTGGGATCATGACCTGAACCGAAATCAAGAGTCCTAAGCTCAACCAACTGAGCCACCCAGGAGCCCCTCTCTTACATTTGAATGCTCAAAGTAAGTACTGTGACTAATATTGATGTTATTGGGTAGGGAAGTAAAATACTCTTAAGAGCATAATTTTGAACAATAAGAATCCATCACATAAAGACAATTATTCCTTATAACAAGTCAAAATTTATCTCCTTTTAATTTTTTCTACAATTAGTAAAGTCTATTATTTCTCACCACAGATATGTTCTAGGATCCTCCTACTTCTGTGTGCCCAGTTCTCTTCCTTGTTCAGCTTACTTTCATATTTTTGCTTTAACCATGACTGCTTCACTTCTGAGCTGGTTTTCCCCTCTTCTTTCCTTGTCTCCATCCCCAGCATACTCTCTACAGAACAAGGGTCACCTCCTTTAAATATGAATATAATTGTGCTGGTCATGCTAGTGTTTAAAACTCGATAATCATAACCACTCATGACAAGGCTACCATTTTTTTCCATGGTAAAAATGCCCTAGATGATCTCTTCCCTGCTTTCTTCTCTATATTCTCTTCCTGTGCTTTCTCTCTTCCTCCAGACACAGTATAGATCAAAATCTTCCCCAGAACTTTTCAAATGGCTCATTCCTTTCCTTTATTTTGCACTCAGTTTAAATGTCACCTCATCAAACATGTCTTCCTCAATTGCTCTATCTAAAGTAGAACCCCTACCTTGTTATTTTCTACTTCAGCCAGTTTATTTGTCTTATAGCATCAATCTCTAGAATGTTTGGTAAAGCACTGACATAACATTGTTGTGTCTTGAAGTTAGAACGTATGGGTCCAGAATCATGAGTTATGAATAGAATCAGGCCTCTTACCATTACTCCCAGAGACCCACTTGACAATGTCTTTCCCATCTGTATAACTTTAGTCTCTACTGAGTTAGTCTTTATTTCCCAGGTGAGGAACACTTCCACCACTGGACACAATGATGTTTTCACTGAAACTGGAGCTATGACAGCTGCATTGTCACTTGGGACATCATATTCCAGTAACTAACACAGAAAGGAAATAGTTACCATTCTACTGAGGGAAAAATTAACTCTGATGATCATGAGAAGCTAGGCCCACAACTACATAATCAGAATGGGGAGGAATGTGTCTAGAACTTGGAGAATTACTGAAACATCTTTTGGAGTTTTCTTGCCTGGTAAGAGTGAAAGGAAAATTGTGTCTCCCACAGCTTGACAAAACCAAGACATCCATATGCTCAGACCCCTGAGGAATAAAGATCTGAATCAGCTCATCTAGAATATGGAGACTTAATAGAGCATTTGTTAGCAACCAGACGTTGATAAGAAAAAGGCAGTCTCAGACTTCTCAGGGAAGGTCCCCATCATTTGATTAGGCAAATATCTGAACCAGCTACAGTGCTGGACAAAGGGCAATCTAAAATGGGTTGCAGAGGATGGAGATAATGAACATTCTGACCTCAGGAAAGCCACCTCAGTGGGCACTGTAGCTTGTCTCATTAAACCTAATTGAGTCTTTTTAAGAGACTGTGGTTGGTTACCACCTTGAAGAGTAAGTGACAGTAAAATTGACATGGGTTACAAATAGAGATGAGTGGTGTAAGATCAGATGCTTTTACACATCCTCTTATCCCACCCCTACTTTCAGTTGTGGCATATAGTATTTCAATTCCACAGTGGTAAGCTCTTCTATGTGTGCTCATGGCACCCCTCCTCAAGCATGTGCCATGCGTCTTGCTGCATTTCTATCTCATAATTTTCCCTGACCCTGAAGAAGCCCACTCAGCTCCCATGCAGGCATTGCCTGGCAGTGCAGGCATGTTAATGCTGCAGGAGTTGGGAGCTGATGTGTAACTGTCCTTGCTATCCTCTGCATGGACACTGTTTTGAGGCATTCTATATATTTATCAGAGGACCTGGTTGAGTAGAGCCCCTGTTGCCTCCAATTGTGACTTTAAGAGTGTGCTTTTTATTGGCTTTTCCTATTTCATATCATATTTTCCTGTTATCTACAACATTCTGGAATAAACTCCCAACCAAAATACCTGTACCAAAATTTGGGTCTTTGGTTCTATTTCTGGGAGAACTCAAACTAAGACAGTTATGGTATCACTTTGGAAAACAAGGATATGGATATATAATGGATTGCATATAGCAATTAACTTGGGTGTCTAGAAAGCCTAATAGGACAAGGAATAGCAAAGTATGGTTATTTAGCAGCAATAAAAAGAGGTTTACATTACATAAGTTGGATATCCAGAAAGAATTTTATTGTTGGGGAAAAAGTCCATCTGTCATTTGTGTAAGATCCTTATTATCAGCCATCCTACATTGTTGTGCTTCATATATCAGATTAAAATGCATCAAACAGAACAACTGTGTAAGTCACTTATGTCCTCAGTGTGTTTTTTTAATACAGCATTTATTGTGTGTATTCCTATTTGTATAGTGATATATATTCATCACAGAAAATTTGAATATTATAAAAATATATGCAAATATTACTTGCAAGCCTACCATATAAGAATTTTCATCAGGTAGTATGAAACTAAACAAATTTAAAGTTGTGTGATATGTATATATTTCAATTCCATAAATATAAATCTGCAACTGTACTTATATGCCATGTGGATCTAACGTGAAAAGTCCATATTTCAGACTCATTGTGAATGTAAAACTCAGATACATTGCCCCTTTACTCCTTCTCCAGTGTCTCCTCAAAACCCCTCAACTGTCATAAACTTGATAATAATATTTCAGCATACAAATATTCTGTGGTCTACTGACCTATTCTTAGACTATTGGGATTGTTAATTATTATTATATGGACAAATCTACAATGAGACTAATAACCAGAAAGTTAGACAAACTTTTTGTTTTTAACAATATTGCTAGATTGCTTTTCTGAAAGGCTAAATCATCTTCTTTCTACCAGATAGCTGTGAATAAACCTTCCTACCTTTACCAACATTAAGTTTTGTTTTGTTTTTTCTTAAATGGTGGTAGGCCTGAATCATCAGGGGACCATATTAAGAGGCTATTGCAGACTGATTTTAACAGTGCACTACTAGGCCTTAACAGGTGCCACATGATAAGAATGAACCTGAAAATTCGATGACACTTCCTCATGGTACTATCTAGACCTGAACTAATCAATGGGGTCTACATCTACTTCATAGTCACTTGCTCATTTTTGCATGCATATTGTTGGCTTTACAACATAGAAATCTATTTAAAAACGTAACCCTTACAGGTGTGATATTTTAATAAGAACTGAAACTTTAACTTAAAACAGAACAAAACAAAACAAAAAACAGATCATTCTCAATGCTGTTGAACCCTCTGAGTTAAACCCAAGCCCTCCCTCATGAGAAATGCTGTCCTCATTATTTTTTTTTCCTGCCAGATGGCTTGCTAATTTAAAATCCCTGAAGTGATAGGTGTTTTATTATAGACAACCCACTTGGCTGGGAAAAGTAAGACCGCAGCCTTTCACACCTTCACTGATGAAGTTAATGAGTTCATATCAAATTTATGAAACTCATTTCACTTATTCAAACTTGCAGAATTAGATGAAGGGAGGATAAACATGGATTTCAAGTTCCAAGAATATTTTGATAAAGCCCACATGGAAATAGTTTTGGAATCAAGAGATAAAATATATAATGTTGTTTTCCATTAGCATGACCAATATTTCTAGTCAAGGTCTTTATTAATTCACAATCAGTCAATGGCCAAAGGTTCTTAACTGGTTTTCTGCTTTTCAACTCTTGCTTCTCCAAACCACTCTTCAGATGCTCATCACAATAATATACCTCTGATGTCTCTAACATGATACAACTGATAATTTTTTTAAGGTCAAATGTCCTTGGCCTGTTTTTCAAGTCCTGAATCCCTCACTTACCTTTCTCACATTCTTCTGCACATTCTTCTGCACTTTTGCCCAGATGAGACCACTTGTGGTACAGTCATGTTAATTTTGATCAGTTCAACTCTGCTAATATTTCTGGTCTTGGTTTATCTCTTTCTATTTTATTTATCATCTAGATCCCAGCCTAAGAACCACCTGTCTTATTAAGCCTCCTTTATCTCCTCATCTATGCCTCTTCTGAACTCCTATAGAACTTGTTTTCTGTACCACCTGTGGGCAACAATTTATGTATTGTTTTTTATTGCAGTTAAATTTATATGTGAACATTGCAGGTTATACGTTATTGGAATGCAGGGACATGGATTATGAATTGTTTACGTTCCTTACTGTACCGAACAGGTAACTTTGCAAACAGTAGGAGTCAAATGAATATTTATTTAATTTCAAGTCCAAATGTATTTTCTAGGGAATGTTGATATTAAGTGACTCATAATAGTACAGTACAGTGAGTTGCTTACCAAGAAAGATTCCAATACAAATTAAATACTTTCTTGTTGGCACTGCTAACTAAGATGCATAAAGTAGAGTTTTCTATAAGAGATCTAATTGAATAACGTGGATTTTTAAAATAAGAGTTGAAGTATATGCTTAAGATAGCTCAGACTAAGACATGACATTTAAGGGGCGCCTGGGTGGCTCAGTCAGTTGAGCGTCCAGCTTTGGCTCAGGTCGTGATCTTGCAGTTTGTGGGTTCGAGCACCTTGTCAGGCTCTGTGCTGACAGCTAGCTCAGAACCTGGAGACTGTCTCTTCAGATTGTGTCTCCCTCTCTCTCTGACCCTCCCCTGCTCACGCTCTCTCTCTCTCTCAAAAATAAATATTTTAAAAAATGCTTACCTTTACCAAAAAAAGACATGACATTTAAACGAATACGATACTGTGAAATCAAAGCATCATATGAGATCGTGTAACTCAGCAATTGCAGGTAGATAAGGATATACTTAAAAATTATATAATTTCAGTTTAATAAAACGGGCTTTTTCCTTCTTTAGTTGACTATTATGAAGAGGTTTAGATTGTTTTCAAGAAGTATTCAGAAAATCTAGCTTAATTTATATACTAATAAGTTTAAATACAAAGAGTTCTGTCTCTTTTTCTACATCATTTAATTTTGATCTAAAAATTGTATAGCATGTTAACTGTGTGTTGGAGGAGATCATGAGGAAGATGCCACCACCGGCTGAGCCGTGACCTAGCCAATTAGAGGCTCCTCACTCCCTCCCCTGTTCTGAAGATATGGGTTCCATTTGCCTTTCCTGCTTCCAGAGGCTGCTCAAAGGGCATAATCATGAGATGGTCATGTGGTGTTGAGAACACCTGCACAGTATTTGTGACTAATCCCAGTTAGGTTGTCTGTACAGATGTTTATAATTTGGCAGACAGGAGTGGGGGTTCACATGTATTGCTGTCGCCCATGACATGTCTTATATATGTTTCCTTTCTTATTAAAACTGCCACCTGCCAACCTAGAGTGGCCTGCCTCTTTCTTTGGCCTCTCCCTGACCTCTGACTTTGGAGACTGGCTTCAGATTTTCATGAAGCTTCCAAAGAGGTTACAACCAATATATTCTTTCTTGCTGAAATATCAGAGTGCAATACAGGAAACCATTTCTCTCATGCTCTTTGAAATCTACTCCTTGATTATCAAGAACTAATAAAATTAAGATGGTCAAATATTCATTTATCAACAAATGTTGATTTGGCATCTATTATGTACCAGGCAGTATTTCAAATGGCAAAGTATTACAGATGTAAACCTGACCATATGGCATATCTGTTATAATTGGGTAAGGTAGATGAAAAGGAAAACATAGTAAGTAAATTTACATTACAATATTATAAGTTCTTAAAAGAAATAGAAATAGGTGATTAGGAATTTGGAGGAGTATAGTTTATAAAATTTCTAATTTAACTTTCAATTTTGATCTCATGTACTGACCCAGTATGAAGTAAAAAATAGTATCTGCTCTTATGAATCTTATCAAGAAAGAATATGTAAGTAAATAAACAATAAAACATAATAGTAATAATAATATTGTACCATGAGAACTACTGTCATGTTTATACAGTAGAGAATAATTGAATGGGTACCTAACATTAGTTAGAGATAAGCCCTCCCATTGAGTGAGGTAGGGGGGCCTTACATGGGATCAAAACAGAGAGTTAAACAGGGTCAGATGCCAGAAGCTGGTAAATATGAGTATGCCATAATTATATTTTAAGATACTGCTTTGACTGCTCTACAAAAATAGACTGTTGAGAATATAGAAGGCTATTAAAATTATGAGGCAAGAAATGATGGTGGCTTGACTAGATTAGTAACATGGTTTGGAAACAGAACCCATAGGACTTGCTCACATGGTAAGTAATACAAAAATGAGAAATTAATGAAGACTCTTTGATATCTGACTTAAGCCAAAGAATGATGCCATATACTACTAATGGGAAAGATTGAGCACAGTACAGGATTGGAGGAGGTTGGTAATAAATATTAAAAATGCTGTTTTATAGAAAGTTAAATGGTGGTTACCAGGGATAGAAGGAGGGGAATAAGACTGATATTGTTTAAGAGTACAAATTTGCAATGAGTAGGAAATAAGCCACAGAGATCAAATGTACCATATAATCAATATAGACAACAAGATTGTACTATAATTATGTAATATGATAAATATCACCACAATGGTAATCACATCACAATATATAAATGCATCAAAATAACACATTGAACACCTTAAATTTATACAATGTCATATGACATTTTTTTTTTCATTAACAACAACAACAAAAGAATTCTGATTAGCTGAGTTGCCGAGTTTAGTTTGTCAGGCTAGTAGATACCCATGCTAACAATTCAGTTAGTGAATTACCTATGGTTCTGGGAAGAAGTTATGGCTGGAGCTCCATACCAAAATCAGTTTTTTAAACTAAATGAATTAATGAACTTCAAAATTAAGTTAGAGATTTCTTTTAGAAACTGTATCTATATCACTCTGATCATATACTCCCTTAACTGCACAGTTCATGGAGACACAGGCCAGAGACATTTTCTGGGAGGCAATAATCAAAGGGTATCTTTTGCGTTGAAACCACATGGTAGAAGTGGTTTCAATGTAAAGAATAATCTGCCAATATCCTTATCACACTTATTGTTTTAGGATATAAATGAGTTGTTTATACAAAGTCAAACATTTCATAGTTAAATGTATATCTTTAATTTTAATATTCTTTAAGGTGTCTTTGCAGGAAAAGTTAGATCTTAACTGAGGAAATGTAATCAGTATTATCAAGACCAAGGGAGAGAACTGACATACTTTGCATAGCTAAAGCCTCAGTGATGCCAGCTTTCAGTGGATAAATCTACTTGCTTTTCTTATTTGTTTTTTCCTTTGAAATAAAGTATTCTAAGCTCATCAAGGGGAAATTGTGTTCATGGTATGTGTTCATTATTCAGGATATAAGTATTACTAATACTGCTAGGATTTTTTTTCCTAATTAATTACATTAAGTTTTATATTGTTCAGATCTCTCACATTTTTTAAACACCTCTCTAACCACAGACCAAGGTGTTTGGGAATATTTCTTTATTGTACAATTTCTTTTATTTTATTTCTGTTTGACGTTACACCAAAATCTCATTGCTGCCAAGTTTCAAAGAATTAATGGCTATATACTCTATCAGGGTTGTAAGGGAAAAAGCACATGAACTGTGAAAATATTGAGAATTACAATAGAGTCACATTACCTTTGCTAATTGATATCACTAACTTACAAAAGTGAAAAGTACATATTTTAGATGTGTTATAATTTACAAAATCTTGTAAAGTTTAAACAACTGTAAACTGTAAAGCTTGAGGAGAAAAGATATAAAATAGACGAAGAACAGTGTATTTAATATAGTTAATCCCTTCAATCTTACTGTCACCAAACGCACGGTTGTTAATTAATGACTAGGAAAAAAATCTGATTGATGGTAAAGTGCTAATCCTGCTGTAGTCACCCTGAGTATAGGCCTAAGGGCGCATCTCAGATTCTATTTAATTCCTGCAGGAGACCCTTGCTCCCAGCATTGTCTGTTGGTATTTAGCTGGACTGTTCATTTCCATCCTTTTCTCTTTCTATGCTGTGACTTTTTAAAAAACTTTTAATATTATACATTGTATATTCCACTACTTTGAACCCATTGTGCTGGTCTTTGAAGAATCATGACAATGCAAATTTATTATGTATATGAATCCGTGATATTTTGAGTAGTCATTTCTGTGAATCTTCTAATTTTGGTTAACTTAGTAGCTTATTCTTTTTGTGTACTTCACCCTCCTGACAGAAGCTATCAACTTTAATGCAACTCACTAGTAAAGGTAAAGGAAATTTCAATGATTGTTCTTTGTTTTTAGACTTCCTTCTTGTTATTTAAAAATGCCTTATCCAAGGAGGCCTAAAAGTTTTATCACACATTTTTGTTTTTGAGATGCTAATGAGGTATAGTGTATTGCATGCATAGGAGAAGTTTATTTTCCTCCTATTTAAAACGAAAAATGACTTTTATAGTCCAGTTTTCCTGAGAATAAATCAGATACTTAGCAGTTCCTTGCTAATTATGATACTCTTTTTTTTTCTTTTCATAAAGAAAACAACATAGTAAATTTCTATTTAGTAACTGGTTTATATCAAAATGGGATTTCTTATCACTAAAAGTAGATTTAAATTAAATAAAGGTTGTAAATTGACTATATTATTTACAACAGGAGAATTTATTAGCAGTGTTTTATTTATTTGTTTATTTACCTTATTGACAATGTTTTTTTTAATGTTTATTTTTGAGAGAGAGGGAGACAGAGACAGAGTGTGAGTGGGGGAGGGGCAGAGAGAGAGGGAGACACAGAATCTGAAACAGGTTCTAGGCTCCAAGCTGTCAGCACAGAAACCCACCGGGGCTCAAACTCATGGGCCCTGAGGTCATGACCTGAGCGGAAGTCAGCCGCTTAACCATTGAGCCTCCCAGGCGCCCCAGCGATGTTTAATATTAAATCTACTAAATCTTCCTTGCAGAGCGATATGAATAGAGGTGTTAAGCCAAACTTTTTACAAGACTATGACATAATGAGGCTCAAATACAGATCTAGCAGTTATGCAGTTATTATACAAATGTGTTTTTACATATCTTCTATAGAAACACACAAATATGTAGTATTTCTATAAAACTTGTGCTTGTGTTTTGCTGCATAGAATCAATCTTGAGATGAATACACGCATCTCATTTTCAAGTGAAGTGAGATGATTGCTATCCTTGCTCTTGTAAAAAAATAAACTTTCACACACATGTAAAGGTTGTAAATTGCAGCAAATTGTTCATTGCTTTCCTATGAATGGCAAGTTACTCTGGTTTCTCAGAAATTGAGAACTTTTCTTGAGATGGTTTGGTAAATTTCATCTTCAGTGTACAATCAAGCTACAGTTCATAAAGTTCTTCCTCTTTTCTCCAAGTCATTTCTTAGGTTAAGAAGATTCAAAGAACGGGTCACCACCTGGTTTACACTTAACAGTGAAAGAGGGTCATGGGGAGATACTGTTCAGTTTTGTACTGTGACTCTTCCAGATGGTTTTCAAGATGACTTGAGATTTACCAATATCTTTCCTTACTCTCAAGACCAAGAGGCAGTGGAAACATTTTAACAATCCTTTAGCAGCATAATTTTTTTCAAAAGATTCCATTTTCTTTTAAGTCTAAGCCTCTCGTCTTGTGAAGTCAAAACATTTTCTGAAGGGCCTTAAGGGGACTTACTCAGCTGGTTCATGTGATTTAAGAAAAAAAGTGTGCTAAGCAGACAGGTTTCTGTAGCCATTCTTCATCTTCAAAACACTCAGCAATGTCTGTAATTTACCTTTCGACTCACTTTGTGAAGAATTCTTCCTTTGTTAAACCATCAGATTCCTGTAGGCAGCAGGAGAGTTAAGAGCTCTTTTCTAGGTTTTTCCAGGGTTCGTAAAGTATCTGCAAATAAGATGTCATTGTTTAATAAAGTTAACAATGTTTAGACCAGCATCCAGACATTTTTTGGAAAAATTTTATTTCCAATGATTTTTTGATTCCAGCACCTCTCTGTAAAGAGAGCAGTGTGTGGTGACACGATTTTTACAAGGGATGAAACATCGCGTGAAGCCAATCATTGAAAGGGCACTTTCAATACAGATGTCAGCTCAGTTCCTGCAAGATAAATCTTTTGTTTATGAAACTTTAAATACATCTTGTCTTTGCCTCCTATTCATGGAGTTGGTTGCTACAGAAAAAGTTTTCTTGAATTTCAACATCATTTACAAATCTTACAAATGCTACAGCATGACATTTATTGGTGAAATGTGTTGACTCATCAACCTGGAGCAAGGAGCTGTTGTTTTTCAGTTTATTATACCCCAACCTTTTCAGCATGATGTGACACACCACCAATACATCAACTTATTTACTATTTGAAAGTGGAATCTTTTGTTGTATCATCCTGCATCTTATAGCATGCTGCTCGCTCTAATTTTATATGCTGACATTATTAGTTTTCTTTTTCTGGGCAGTAAGCTTTGCTGCTACTAAGTAAATTGCTTCCAGGGCTTTCAAAACTAGGTTCTGTTGTTTGTTTTGGGATTCCAATAGCTGTTTAAGCTGATCAGCCCTTTTCTTGTCAAATGGCTGTGAATTCGGTGGAGCCAGTGGTATCTTTGAAAGTTGTTTTCCATAGACAGTACACAATGGGAAAGAAGACCTGAATTACCATTCATGTAAAATGTGTTCTTAAGTAACTTCCATTGTAAAAATGGGACTGTGTGTCTCCTGACATATGGGATTTTAATTTTTCATCAACCTCATCGAAGTTTCCCAGAGACACAGACCTAGAATCTTCCTCTTCTGTTTGCACATTTCATCTTCAAAAATTGCCAACTTGGACCTCAGATACATTTGTAATTTCTGATATGTGGGTAATCAAAAGTAAAACAGAATAACAAAACATTGTGGAACAATTACAAACCCCTCAAAATACAATTTATTTCTAACTTACCCCATCCACACATAATAACATTTGACTCAAGAGTAAAGAGGTAGATACATGCTAGGAAAGGAGAGTAGTTTGAATCATGGCATCTAAGATTTCCTTCTGTAGAATAACAATTTCTGTCAGGTCTCTACCCTCAACAGTCTCTCTCTTGGTTGCATGCACTTTGGCTAAAATAAAATATATTGGTGCTATATAGGTCTTTCTATCTTGATAAACATGAGGAAGGAAGACAAATCTCATGAAAAAAGCTGAGTATTCCATACATTATTTAAGGAGAGACTACTCTAGAGCTGGAGGAAAATGTCTCTATTATGGTAGTAAAGATTTCTTAGTTTCCATTGCTTTCAATGATATGGAATTGGAATGTACTAGAAGCCCTACTGGAATTACTCAGAAAGCTACACTGGAAGTCACAAAAGTTGATTCTACTATTGGCTCTTCCACCAACTGGACTCCATTCTCTCGTCCATTAATCTAGTAGGTTAAATGATGAGGGAACTTCAGGTTCTGAGATACTATAAGTTTACTCTTTTATCTCAACAGGATGATTCAATATCTTAAAGAAAAGGTATTCTCCCTTTATCATAAACTCAGATTTCTTAAAAACATTCCACCAATTGCTGCATTGGAGAGTTTCACTCCCTCTGCTTTGCTCCTTTTAAATAAGGAGGCACAGTCTTCTGAACTATGGTGTGCCCTCTGAAGAAATGAATGCTTTGAAGTAGCACAGAGGGAAAGAGTAATAGGTGAGGTGTCACAGAAAGTTAAGCAGAATAGCCATGGTAATAAAATGCGGACGTCACTTCTTACCCCCTTCTGTTCTGTCTTAGGTTTCAGAGTCTGCATTTTCACATCCTGCAAAGGATGTAGGGGAAATATCATTTGAAATGTGCCTTGCACACAGGTACTCAGTCTGTTTATCTAGGACAGTCGTGTCATGGCTCAGTCCTCAAACTGCACGACTAAATATTCAGCATCTGTTATACTCCTCCACGCTTTAATGTTGATTGGGAGCCAAGAAAATCATGCCTTTTTCTCTCTTCACACAACAGAAGCTAAACTATTGGCACTCAGATGTTAAATAATGCCATTACAAAAAATGTTGTGTATGAAAGGTAATTAAAAACTAAACTACTCTGCCACTTGAAAAAATTTTTCTAAGGTTATGCTAGGCACTGGGGTGGCTCAGTTGGTTTTGGCTCAGGTCATGGGTTCCTGGGTTCGAGTCCTGAATGCTCTGTGCTGGCAGAGAGAGCCATCTTGGGATTCTCTCTCTCTCTCTCTCTCTCTCTCTCTCTCTCTTTCTCTCTTTCTGCTTCTGCTCCATCCCTCCTCATGCTCTCTCTCTCAAAATAAATAAATAAACATTTAAGAAAAAAAAACAAAAAAACAAACAAAAAAACAAACAACTACCACTTTCAAATCTCTCCTAAGCATATTAACCAAAAAAGCAGGAGCTTCAAAGTTAAACTTGATGTTATTAACTTACTTACTTTTGGAGTACCAATTCACTCATATTTGCCCTTTAAAAACACTGGATTATTTATATTCATTGACATGAATAAAAGCTGGAATGTCACCTCATATATTCCCTCTGGCTCTCAAATTGTGTCCAACTTTTAAAATGAGGATTTTAATAGTTGAACTTGGGTGATATTCTGACATGTTCACTAACAGTGGCAATGCAGAGGTCAAGCTATAACAAATGTAATATCCTGGGTGTTTTTATATTAATTTGCTAATTGGTTGATGGAACCTCCATTTAAGCCATAGTCTTATAATAAAATCAGCATCAATAATTGTTCTAATATAAACCCAAGTATTAGAAGGTTAATAAAAGAAGTCTTAACCTTATAAGATAGTAATAAAGAATGAAAATTTTCATTGTCTGATATGCTGGGTTTGAATCCTAGCTCCATCTTTTGCATGCAGGACCTGTTGTTTATATATCTCTCATTCTTGAAGTCCTCTTTGTGAAAGGAGTTATTAAATACCCCTCTCATTGGATCATTGGATTAATTATGCAATTATCTACAGCAGTGAGCACATTGCCTTGTTAGGGTGTAGCCCATGGAAGTCACCTTTATCTACTGCTTCTGATAGCTAAACTCTGTAGAGATGGGTCAGTATCTCCTTGACTATTGTATTCTCATTGCATGACGTGCTATCCAACACATAGTGGACTTGCTCCCATTACATTTCTCAACTCACTTTTCTTTTTCTATCCTCAGGCCCCACAACATACTATGTTCTAAAAATTAAAGTTGTAGCTGTTTCTACACCTTCTTCAATTCTTTCCTACAATTGAGACAAATTTCTATTTCTAAGAATATGGAGAAACAATATTTAGAAAGAAGCAAATACTAATTTTTCTAATCAGGGACATTCTAGAAAGTATAGCCCAGTAGTTAGTCTCTAGCAGCTTTACTTACCTAGAGAACTAAATATAAGAACCAATACTCTCTAACTCCATGCTTAGTATAGATAAGAAGAAATTACATTTCTCCCACCTATGCAACTTTAATAATTGTTACTTATTAATAATGTCTCCTTGATTATGAACCACTTGTATCATATGTAACACTTTGTCATAACCCTGCTATTCTTAGCAGCAGAAATTTGTAGATCTCTGACACCCTGAAGCTTGGATGTCCAACCAAATGGTAACTAATTACAAAAGTTAGCCAGGATCTACCTTCCTACCTGTGTATGCTAGATAGCTTCCACTCTTCAGGAGTCTTTTTTTGAGTTGCTAGAGAGTTATTTTTTAAACCTTCATGGTCACTGCTCAGGACTGATGCTACCATGGTGGCTATTAGGACTTTCACCTAATCACTACTGTTAGCAAAGACGGAGGTCCCCTTTTCTCTCCCCACCCCATTTTTGGTTCCCTAACATTCAGGTCCTGGTACTCATGGGTGAATGGCAGAGAGGACATGTATGCCAAAATCCATCCTACTACACTAACCAAGCCATGTGCCCTCCTCAACTCTGCATCCACCTGGAAGGGCATCTTGTCACAATTTCACAAAAAGCCTCTTGAGCTAGTGGTGTGCATTGTTTCTCTCTCCCTGACACCAGCACTAGAATAAGAAGAGCTATCAATGTACTTTTAATGGATTGGCATTTGGGTTACAAACAAGTATTTTTTTCTAATCTTAAATTGTTACTAATAATGAAAGCTTTTTTCTTCCCTATCTCCTAATGTATATCAGTGCCCTCAACTTAGAGAGGCAGAATCTTTCTAATTTGAGGGAAGTTATCTGATTATATACTTTCTGCCACAAATTCTCAGTGCAAAAAAAATTATTTGTTTTATGGGTATTGACATTAGAGGTATTACTTTTTCTTAGCCTCCTCCCCAGCTTGGAGGGAGGTTTCTTCTCTTCTCCATGGTAGGTTGCATACAAAAATAGAAAGGAAATGATTTCTGACATAAACCTCAGGGCTAATACAGAATTCTTGATTCCATAACTGTTTTATAAAGTTACTGCTTACATACATTTTTTCTCACTCAAAAATTAACAGATAACCTATCCATTTAAACACACACACACACACACACACACACACACACACACACACACACACACAGTCTTTGACTTTCCCCAATCTAGTTCTTTAACCACTATAACTCTCGACTCCCTGAGAAAAGTATTTTTTATTATAGAAAGCCATGAATTCTGCCTCAACTAGATTCCTGGTTGAAATTTAGCAAGATAGACAATAATTCAAATTGGGAACCATTTTATATTGTATATACCAATTTTACTGTCCTTTAATTCTTACCCACCAACATAGATAATGGGAAGTTTTTTTTTTAAATGAAATGACTATTAATAGGAAGCTTACACTGAAATGAAATTTATGCACGTGTGTTTCAACATTGCAATACATTACAGAATGGTCAACATGTCCATTCACTAAAATAATTCTTCTTTCAACCTAGTATGTATGTGGCACTCTTAGATCTTTTATATTTTATAGCCTATGTTATTAGTTTAGGATAAAAATAATATTGCGCTATTTAACTTTGAAGATAATTTACCAAAGCTCCTCTATGCTCTAGTGATAGTCTTTTTTTCTCTCCTACAGATCCCTTTCTTTAATATATTGAAAGTATCTCATCCCTATGCCTTAGGGCATTCTATTCCATGAGTTCAATACTGGTCACTAGACTTTCTACTGGAGAGGGAAATTTTATTGGTGCACCACCCCCCCAATCCAGTTCCCTGCCAGGAATTAAAAATTCCAGAACTGCTAGTCGATGCTGGGTGCCTGTGGGTTGCTCTTGTGTTTGCTAAGCCTGAGGCTAGTATCACCACTGATTCCCCAAGTTCTGTAGAGCCCTCTCTGCTCAGCATTGGCTGGAAGGCCTCATTACCATCACTAAGGTTTAAAAGGACTACATTCTTCCCCACAGAGGCTGGAACTCAGAGGAGAGCCCTGAAGCTAGATGACTCACACTGACTACTTGAATTTCACTGTTCCATGTCACAAGAGGACTAATAACCAAGTGCTATAGCTCTTCAGAAATGTACCTCTTTTCAATATGACCTCTCCCTTCCCCCCATTTCCCCCCATAATTTTATGTGACAAACTTCCCTAAATTTGTCCCTTGTTTAAAAAATGAGCTAAATCATGTCACTCCTATACTTAAACACTACAAGGGCTCCTATTTCTTTAATAGTAAACATCAAAAGCGTTACAAGATCTGTCTACCTACAATTATAAACTTTCTGACTTGTGACCTCAAGTCCTACTACTTCCCTCACTCCCTAGAGCCACGCTAGCTTCTCACTTTTCTGTAGAGAGCCCAAGCATTCTCTCATTTCCAGGCGTTCTCCTCCTAATCTTTTCACTCCTGGCAACATGCTTCCACCAAATAACCATCTATATCCATTTCCACCAAAAATAGTCTTTCCTTACCTTCTTTAAGCTTCTATTCAAATGTGAGCTTTTCAATGGAACCAACACAGACTTTAATAGTCTCGGTACCCATCTCTTGCTTTATTTTTAAAATGTATGCATATTCTTTTATTCCATAAGGAATATTATAGATCATTATACAAGTAAGATTTTTATACTGTGTTTTAAAAAGCTTTCATAGACTTTATTTTTAGAACAATTTTAGATTTACAGAAAAACTGAAACAATAGTCCAGAGAGTTCTCACACACTCTGCACAGTTTCCTCATTAACATCTTACTTTACTTTGGTACATTTGTTCCCATGAATGATACAACACTGATACGTTATGACTACCTAATGTCCATATTTTATCCAGATTTCCTTAGTTTTCACCTAATGTCACTTCTTTCTGACTTTTTTTTTTCAGTTCTTGGTCTTGTCCTTTTGGCCCATGCCTTATTTTTGGAAGCTATTGTCTTTATATTTAGCACAGTCTCATACCCTCTCTTCATTATCTGATCTTGAAATCTCAGCATCCATGAATATCTCTGTGGCTTTGAAATATCACTGCAACAGATCCTCTTTCTCTCCCTAGAGATAATGTCCACTCAATTTATTGCCTTTTCTTGGTTCCTGTTGCCAAGTCCACACAAAAATGCACACTCCCCCAAACTGACAAATGCCATACCTGACCAAGAAATCCTAAAATCAGAGAAGGCACATTCACATACAGAATAGCCTGTGCTACTGGAACTATCTCTCTAATAAGGATTGCTTAAGCGTGATTTGTGATTGACATCATGAACAATTTTCCCTTTTTGGTCAACATTCTATAATACAACACCTCTTTCCAACTTCCAGTTTAATCTCTCTGTTCTCACTTTGGCAAAAAATCCATCTTCAGAATTTTCCAGGTGAGTATCTGGAAATATATACACTATTTGGTTTATCTCATCTTTGCTTGGATTTAAAATTCATAAGTATAGCATTTTAATATTTTATATTTAAATGCATACATTGTTTTGACATGTCCCTCTCTCCCTACTTTGGATAAAAAGCAGATAATTGACATTCTTCCAATTTAAATTTGTTCTTATAGACTGTTTATCTCACAAGTATCCTTAGTCAAGAGTTGTGGGTGTTTTATCTGGTCTTGTAACTCTCCAGTATTCTTTTGAACTAGGAAGAAAATCTCCACCATATTCAACTGGATCGCCCTCTATAACGAATTGCTCTACTAGCTCACTGAGTTTTCTCTTTAAGCATTTCCCACTAAGCCCTAGATTTTTATTTTAAAGATCCTAATCTGATTTTCCAGTTCACTGTCTTACTGACTAAATATATTTATGCAACAAGCTGCTTTTAGCATAGGCTAAAGGGAAGCTCTTTGCTTCCCTTTGTAGCAGCCTCATTTGCCGACTTCATTCCCTATGATTTGTTTTCATAAACAGGCTACCATATAAAGGTCAACAGTAAGAGTCCAACATCTTGGAACTGAGAAGATGGTCATTATTTAATGCATCTCCTTTTCTCTGATTCAGGTGTGAAAGAAACTTCGCTTGGAGTTAGGACAAAAGAATATTTTGTTTTGTCACATGGAACAAATATGTTTGTTAAGAGCTTGGGCCTGAATGCATTTACTGTCTCTCAGAATCAATATTAGGGGGCCGGAGCATTTCCATTCTACAACCTCCCCCCCCCAACAAAAACAACAGAGCACAAAAAGATGCTTTCTATAATAATCTGTATTTTAAAATAGGAAATTAAGGGTTGGGAAGAGATGCCAAATGGACCGTCATTCATACTGGCTTTGTACAGGCACACAGCACTGAAGCCACTAGAGCAGTGTGTGCAGCTCTACTGTGCCATTATTCCCCAGTCCCCATCGAGAGGGACCAGTGCTCAGAATTAAAGGGCCATCTATTTTTTGTTTGTTTTTACTTTGCTGCTCTGTTGAAAACTTGGATTACAATGTCAGCTAGAAAGCACACTCTGATTCATGGGGCCCTGCCTTACAGCCTGTTTGATTCTCTCAACAGGCCATGAAACAGATGTTTGCTTGTATGGCTCTAGGCCTGATGGGGTTCAGGACTGGCTGCCCCAGAATATGCCATCTTGGCATGTGAATTATTTGAGGTAGAGACAATTAAACCCCAACAGACTCAACAAGAGTTTTTTATCTCGTCCTTAACTGGTTCCAAAAAAAAAAAAAAAAAAAAAAAGAAATTAAATTAAATGGGAAGACTGTTCCGGGAAGAATGTTTTTGATTTTTGTTTACGTAAGAGTTCTCTTTGCTTAGCACACATTTGTTTACCATATACTTGTTCCTCCCATCTTCCTGTGAACTGTCTTCCTCCTCTTGGAAGTCCCAGGCCAGACCTCCTTCTCCTTCACCCAGGATCCCAGGATGGTATATAAGCTTCAGTGCCTGACTGTCCAGGAGGAGTCTCTCATGCCTTTGTGGATCTCCCATCCCTATGTAATTAAATTTCCTTTTCTCCTGTTAATCTGTTTTATGTCAATTTAGTTATCAAGCTGGCCAAAATAACTAGAAGGCAGGAAGGGAAGAGTTTACCTCCCCTATTGGCTACAGTTGCTCTCAGATTGTAGCCGAACCCAAGGAAATTGGGAGTGTGGGATCTGTGCCCTTGTCAAGGAATTTTTTTTTTTTACTCAGTCTTGATAAAAGCAAATATTCTAGTTAGTGGAGATGCAAAGGCTCTTTAATCATTGAGAAACTGGACTTATAAATGTAAAGGTATCACATTTCAAATGTGTATGTTTTCTTTGTTTTTTCCTGAGGGGATCAATAGATGGGAATAAGATTAAAATAATGAACTACTAAAAAGAAAATAAAAAGATTACCTCCTGGGTTGAATTCCTCTCAAGTAAACCTTACTACCTATTGCTTCCCAAATGAATCTCTGCCCTTTGACATCCATATTTTTTTTCTTCTATACTCTTCCATCTATCTGAGTTCTCTCACATTCACCCTCTCGTGTCCTCTCCCTCCTGATTTCCCTGAACACTCCTCTTTTGTTTCTGAATTCCTTTAACATTTATTAATGGGCATAGACATCTAATGTGGAGCAGATGTGAATCCTCTCCCAGTCAGTAAAATTGGGTATCGAGTGGAGTAATGATCACATTTTACCAATAACAATAATGGGGAGCCAGGCAGACGCACTAGTTTCATGAGGGTTTTGCCTAATTCACTCAGGTAATTCTCATACTAAGCCACTCAAGCAGGCACTGTTACTATCTCCATTTTACAGATGAGGACAGTGAGGCCAGCTTGTCTGGTGTTATAATTCTTACTTATAACCACCACACTGAACTAGTGGTCGAGTAGTCATGGTGCCTACCCCATAGCACAGTCAATAAATATTAGTTCTCTTCCCATTGTCTATGCTCCTTCTGAAACTTTAATAAAAATGATATCTTCATTCAAGTAGTTCAAATGACAAATATTTACTAAGTTCTTCCTATATCCCAAGCACTGTTCTGCATGGTAGGGATAAAGTGGTGACTGAGGCAAACATGTGACTATCACACATTAGATCACACTTGTAATATTTTTATTCTCATGAATGACACCTGTGGGATGATGTCTATTCTCTCCTAGCATTTTACCCACAACACAGATATGACAGGGCAAAAACTATGTGAAAAGTGGGCAAGTAATTTAAGTTCTGTGTGTCTCTGTTTACACATAAGTAATCTGACAATAATAGTGTGGCCTCTTAGGGTTGTGGGGATCATTAATGAGTTAATTCAAGTCAAGCACTTAGAACCATGACTGGAATCTATTAAGTGCTCCATTGCTCTATTATTGTTCATCCTCCCTGTTCCCCCTATCCCACCCCAAGTACTTTTCTCATATATTTTCCTCAGTAATTATTTGTTGAATAGATGGACACACAAAAGAGGAACTGCTCCTGGCACTGCTCAAGATAATGCTATTCTTTAAAAGCTCTTTCTGCTTGACTAATTTGCTGTGATTTTTAAATTTCCTTTAGTGTATAATGCCAAACACAAATCTTACCTATGTGAGGGTCTGCCTTTGGCCTCTATATTCCATTAGTAAAACATAAGCTTTTATCATTAGTCAACTAATGAATAAGGGTTCAGCCATTGCTGGAGAGATTTGAACTCAGAAGGGAAAAGGGTTATTCTTTTATCATTGTAATGAACCTATTTATATGAGAATGAGCCATTATGTCTTTGGTATGAAGTCTGTGCTTTTTGAACAATTTCTTGAATTTTATCCCCTTTCTTCCCTTTTAACAAACACTTATTAGTATCTTATTCTGACTCATTCTTTTGAGAAAGGATACTTTTTTCCTAGTGTCCTAGACAAAACAGTTTCAGACTCTTGTCTTTTTTGCTGTTAGCAATATCACATTGCCTTTGCTAGAGAATTTGGTGAGGATGTATTTAAACTTGATTTAAATTAGTTCACTGTAAAGAATTCGCTGTAAAACTTCTAACCAAATCACCTCTAGGAATGTTCATTGCAAGGCAAACTCTCAAGAGGTCCATCTGCATTTTATGTACAGTGTTATTAAGTCTTCTATGACTGTGGTGGTTTCACACTGGACTTGAAGCAAAATATGAGTCAGCTAATAAATGTGAGGAATTTCAAGAAGGCATTTATAATCAAACAGGAAACAAATTTTCTGGCAGATTATGCCATGAGTATATCCATTTAATCAAACATTTATTGAACATCTTCTAGGCATTACGCCAGGTACGGTGCTAGGTGCTGAGATCAGTGCTGATGAACAAACATTCTCTGCTCTAAAGGAGCTCTCAGAATAGTTTGAAGAAGCAGACTTGCAAATCAACTGTTTTTTTCTGATTGAAGAAATGGTAGTGGCAGAGATACTATGGAAATACCTACTCAACCTAGTGGTGAGAGAAAACTTCTTGGAGGAGGTAATGCCAAAGCTAAATCTTACAGGATGGCAAGGATTAGCTAGACCAAATATCTAGCTAGGTAGGATATGGCATGAACAAAGACATGGAGTGAGAACGAGTAGAGTATGTCTGCAAAATAGCATGTGGTTCTCTATTGCTTGCGTATAAAATAGCAGATGGAATGTCACGAGGTGAAGTCACATAGGCAGGAAGGAGTTAAATTATGGTGGCTTGTTTTTTATTTTCTTTCTTGTTAAGATGTAGCTTTAACCTCAGGGCTATGTGGTGTTAGTTATAGGTTTTAAACCTGGGAATGCCATGGTCAGATTTGCATTTAGATAGATCATTCCACAAATTATGTGGAGACTGGGCTTTGATACACCCAAGTTTGGATGTATGGGGTGCTATAGAAAGCTGTAGTTGCAAGAGATAGTTAAGAGCTTGAAATCAGGTTGTGTAGTAAAGCTGGAGGGGACAAATTTGAAACATTTAGTGCATGAAATCAGCAGAACTCAATGTGTTAGGAGATGGGGAAGTTAAGGACGAATCCAAGATTGTTATATAAGTGATTAAAGGTACAATAAAAAGGAAACCAAATATTTTCAATTAATTAATTGAATTTCAATTAATTTTTAACATTGAAAATTAATATTTTCAATTAATTCACACAATTTCAATTAATTTACACATACCTCTTGTCTAAAGAAAACAGTAAAACACATGAATCATAACAAGCAGACCAAATTGCATAATGGTCTTTTTTCCTTGGCTCTAAAATAAGTAAAAAAAAATAGACAAATTGAATACTTTATGAAAAAACTGAAATTGTAGAAAAATCAGTCATTTGGTACAAATCCATGTAAATGTATCCTTGGGTATTTGAAACTAAGACATGAGTTAGGTGAATTTATCCTATCAATTCTTGTCTTAATGCCATGTTGGCAATGAAGCCAGACTGTCTAGTCTTGGCTTTATATTTCTGCTGCCTTGACAAACCATAGAAAATGAAACATCATTACAGTCTTGATCCAATTTCATGATAGCTGCAGAAACCTAGCCTGAGGCTTTGTTTACTATTGTTGGTGTTCACAGTTTCTGCTGATACCCCAAGTCTGGCTGAATTAGATACTATTTTAGTTGGATTGAGGGTTCCAACTGTGCATTCTTTTTCCCTGATGAAAGGATATTCATTGCCTTTATTTTAATCTAGGTAGAGCAGATACGTATTTTCTTTATTCTTGATTAAAAAAAAAAAACAAAACTCCAGCTGTAGCCCCATTTTGCAGATAAATAAATGGAAGCCAGAGACATCGAAGAACTAGAAGTGAAGGAAAGGGGATTTGAACTAGTCCTTCCAGAATGAGTGTAAATGTTTATCTGACAGTGCCTGAAATAACCCTTAGTGTTCTAATCACTGGACAGAAAGAACATGACACAAATTGTCATCAGCCATTCTATTTATTGGCTGATGATATTGGGAAAAGTGGGATAGGAACTAAAATGTATTCAGTGTTTACCTTGGTCCTCACACATGAATTAGGAAGTAGAAGTAGCAAAGATTTCAAGCCCTGTTGCCTGGAGTTTGACTCCAAGCACTCCTGTGTGGCTCCAGGCAATCATTTAAACTCTATAAGGCTCATTTTCATAAAACTGAGTTTTGAATAGACTAAATGCAATGTTCCAAAAATATTGCATAAAATAGGTAGCTTCTCTTATTTCTCTAATCATTGGTCTGGGTTATTTCACACAGATAAGTCTACAAAACAATTTAATGAAGTCATTTAAAAGATTTTTAAATTTAAATATTGATATAACTGAAACAAGTAAACAAAATGTCAACATTATATTATTAGAATGAAGCAGATGTAGATTTAAATTTCAAATTAATTCCAAAAAGTACTCTTTTTCTACTATAATACAAATTAGAATGTATGTATTAAAAATAGTATCTTATATTTATTGTTTACTTGAAACAACTTGGCTTAAAATTTTTTGTATATATTTTTAATTTCTAAAAACAAACTCTTAGGTAAGTAGGATTTGTCCTTTTTGTGTAAATGAGACAACCTATTTTTAGAGAAGTTAATGAACCTACCCAAGGTCACTCGTTAAGAAAATGGTGAGCAATTCAGCACTCTAACCACAACATTAAATAGATACCTGCCTAAAAACAGATACCTTCTGTGATCAACCTGTTTGTTGATTCATGTTTGAGACCTGTAAATACTCCAAAGAATTATACAATTAAGCTTGAATATTGTTTCACAAGTGACCGTGACCGTATATACTTGGGCCAGTCCTGTGTATTAACTGCATACATCATGAACTGGTTCCACCCCATTAAAGCAGCAAAAGACATAGAAAGAATATTGAATAATTTACAGTCTCAATGGGAAAGCTAAAGACATGGAAAATCATGGGTAATATGGCAGGCAGACCAGAATTCACAGTCCAAGGCCACCAATGCTGTGAGCTCTGAGTCCTGCTCTACACAGGTAGGGCCTCAGCTCCCCTCCTGAACTGAGCACACACTGCCAGCATAGCACCCCTCCCTGGAACCCCAGGGAAAGGGGCCTCACCTCTGCAGTTGCCACTCCTGGCCTCCAAATGAGTTTCTGGCCAGCTTTAGGGGAGAGTGGCAAAGAAACTATCAGGCAATTTTAAATCTTATTTGAAGTGTCTTGGCCTCCCTCCATCCTCATACAGAGGAAGACGGTTAAGGTTCTGAGAAACAGCCCTCCCCCACAAAAAAGACCGGTATCTTCTCCATTGCACAAGTCAAAATGATCAGTCAATTCAACTTCTCTATTTTGAATTTGTGCTTATCAAGTCTTTTTGTAATATATCTGAGTCTTGAGTTTTTTTTTTTAAGCTGAGTTAATAATGAGTGTTCAAAATCATTTTGTAACATTTGTTTTCAATTGACCTCGTGTACATTATGCTTTGTTTTTTGTTGTTTTTGGTTATTTTGGTTTTTATATAACCTGAGAATTTTGGAAAATTTTGTGAGTCAGTAACAACTAATCCAAAAACATTGATTAGTAATATGCAATTAGTAATAGGCAATTATGTTATATATTAGTCAGCCAAGTGACTCATGAGATTCTAAAATTTTAAGAATAAAAGAGTGATGAAGAGGTGATTATCTTACACTGACACCATTTTTTAAATAAGCAGAAAAAGCTCAAAGATATAAAGTGATTTTTTTTCTAAATCCTATAACTAGATAGGGATAAAATAAGAAGTTTATTTGTCTTTGTGTATAAACTTATGCCAATCACAGTAAGCACTTCTTGAATTAAACTGGCTTGAGCCAAGTTTCCATGACTCTCCAACCATTCTACTATGGAGGGTCTAGTCCTTTCGGCTATTTTCTCATTTTTAGGTTCTTAACATCTAGCAATATAGACTGAAGTGGCATAATTAAGATAACATCTGTGTTGAGAATGCAAGATCAGTTACACCAGCCCCATCTATTATCAAGCTCTTGAATTTACATAGGTACAGAGAACACCTAATTATTGTTTCCATAACACTACATTTTTGAACTATCTAGCTGAATACTGTGACCACAAAAACAGAAACTTAAATTAAGAGGGGGAAACTACCTAGCACATTTCCTGGAACTAGGTTTTACCTCTAGAAGCATAGTCTGCAGAATCATAAAGCCACTAAAGAGAATGATGGAGAGCAGCTACCATCAGCTCGTGTATGCAACTATCTCTTGGGAAAAACCCAAACCTGTGGTTTCCACAGAGAAGAATGTATCTTCTTGTAGCACTTGGGCTTTCTCTGGATTATTGACTGTAGCTGCAGATAATTTATTTAAAATGTGGTAATGCATTTACCAAGTATTAGAAAGCAAATACAGATTGTTTTATAACTCACTGCAGGCTTTTCTGGCCCCATCATTCCCAATCCCTCCATTTTCATGTTAATGGCACACTGTGCAGAAGTCAGAATTTCCTGGTTCTCTGAGTGCACTAACTGGGTGGATTTTTGGAAACACTGAAATACTCCTTATTTGAGGTTGAAATCTAACAAAATATTCAAGAGAAGCAGACATTTTGTTTCTGTTGTAGTCTCTCACATGCATGAATGTGGATCCATTCAATGTAAAGGAATTGGTTCATTCCTCTTAAGTGAACATTGCAGTAGCATCTGAATGAGCTGGATGAAGCAGGGATGAAGAGAAGATGAAGCTGTAGCTAAGGTGTTGGTTCACAACCTTGAGATTTCACTGGATGAAATCTGAAACCGACTCTACCCGTAAAGCAAAGAGACACTCAAGAAAGAGGAAGGCCACGCTCAACTAGTAGGTGGTAGTTTTAACAAATAAGGAACTTACATACGAGGCTTGTCTTGAGTGGCTGCAAGATGACTAGATCTTCATACCTATCCTCCAGATCTTAAACATTTATATAGCAGCCTTAATTGGGTTCAATCGTATATTCAGTTCAGATGGTCCAACAATAATTTACTTGCAAAATGATGTCCTTGAAACAGCTCCTACTGTGGGAATGGTGGGTGGACCATACATTCCAAGGTCAGGAGAGAGGATGAAAAACCTCTGATTGTCCCAGCCAGGGGGTCAACCAACGATCATGCCTTCTTGATGACCAACTCCAACATAATTTTACCTGGAGGGTGCCTGGGGAAGTAGGAAAGTATCAAGACCATCTCAGAGGAACAGAAGATGTACCATTTCTTAGCAGTACATTTAAATGATCCTCAAATGATCTTTTGAGAGGCAATGTTCTGTATCACACAGGGCTTTGGACTTGGGTAAACAGAGAAAAGTTGATTCTCCCTTTAAAGTGAGATACCATAAAGCATCCTGACAATCTAGTGACTAAGAAGCTGCTTCTAATCATGAAATTAGTGAATGGCCTCAGGCTAAGTCTGGCTTTTGGGGGATATTTGAAACTCCGGTTTACTGTATGCTATTAGCAAGCTGTGTTAAACAAAACTGCTTCTATGAAACTATCTACAGACAGTACAAAAGACAAAAAAGTCAAAAAGGAGAATTATGCTTCATTCTGGACATCTGGGAAATTCTGACTAGGCAAAGGGGCTCAGATACTAAAGCTCTTGACAGGTAGGTTTATTTCCTTAATCAAAGATAAGTGCCAGAAGCTTGCTTAGATTACCAAAATTCTTTGTTCTAAATCTGTATCTATCAAGCAGGCTTTTGATTACAATTTAACTTCCCATGTACTTTCCCAGAGGGCAGAGAACATAACTGATCTGTGAGAATTTGAGAAAATAAAACTGTTTTACTTGTCATGTCCTAATGCTTGATTTTTTTTGAAATCGCTTCATTGAGACATAATTCATATACCATTTTAACCATTCATACACCATTTATCCATTCAATTCAACCATTTAAATGTATAATTCAATGTTGTTGTCACTGTTGTTTTGTGTATTCAAGTTGTTCAACCATTACCAAAATAAAATTCAGATTCTCTACTACTTACATCAACCCAAAAGGAAAACTTATCATTAGAAGTCACTGCCCATTGTTTTGTTTTGTTTTGTTTTGCTTTGTTTTACTTTAGCATTTTCTTTTCCAGTTTTATGGAAATATAATTGACATATAACATTGTATAAGTTTAAGGTATACAATGTGATGAGTTGATATATATATATTACAAAACATTTACTATAATAAAGTTAGTGAACACATCCTTCACCTCATATAAATACCATTTTGTTGTTATAGTGAGAACAGTTGATATCTACTTTAACTATAACTATAGCAACTTTCAAGCCTACAATACAGTAGTGTTAACTATAATCATCACACTGTACATTAGATCCCCAGAACTTATTCATCTTATAACTGAAAGTCTGTATCCTTTGACCAACATCTCCTCATTTTCCCCATTCATCAGTTGATACACATTTGGGTTGTTTCCACTTTTTTGGCTATAATGAGTAATGGTTCTATGAATATTCATATACAAGTTTTGGTGTAAATTTGTTTTCAACGCTTTGAGGTATATACCTAGGAATAAAACTACTCAAATATATGGCAACTCTATGTTTAATATTTTGAGGAAATGCCAAACTGTTTCCCAAAGTGACTGCACCATTTTACATTTTCACCAGCAGCACATGAGGGGTCTAACTTCTTCACATCTTTTTAACACTTGATAAAGTATGTGGGTGTGTGTGTACTTATCAAAAGTGTCTGTCACTTCTATTATAGCCATTCTAGTGTTTGTGAAATGGTATCTTTTTGTGGTTGGTGCTTATTGGTCATCTGTATATCTTTTTTTGGAGAAATACCCACTTAGACTCTTTGTCCATTTTTAATTGCGTTATTTACCTTTTTATTATTGAGTTGTAAGAGTTATTTATATATTCTAGATATAAGTCTCTTCTCAGTAATGTGACTTGAAAACTTTTCTCCAATTATGTGAATATTTTTCACTTTCTTGATTGTGTTGATCAATTCCTAGCCTTTTAGAGCAGAAAGTGTCATAATGTTCATTTTCAATAAATTGAAATGAGGAGGGAAAATATAGTAATATACTTATAAATAATGTAGAAAATGTGGTCATGGAGATATTTAGTCCACTGTATTGAAATACTGAGGATGAGATGTCCAACTTGGCTTGGGAAAGGCAAGTAAAGCTTCTTGAAACAATTGATAACAAAACTGAGGCTTAAGATGAACCAGGTACTTTAGAGATTTTAGGCATGAGCAAAAGTAAGAGAGAGAGAACCATAAACAATTTGATGTTGTTGGCTTATGACAAGAAAAGCAAGGAATGGCTGCAAAATATGATTACAAAGGGATTGGTAGAAGTCAGATACCATCACAATGCATGGCCAAATACAGAGTTTAAACTATGTCCTGTTGTTGATAGACTAAGACCACCCCCCCCCACCAAAATTAAAGAACCATATAGTTTAACTCTAAATCCAAATGCATATGTACACACAAATACAAATATAAATATAAACCTGAAAAATTACAATAAAGAACTGGCATAAATTTAACAAAAATGTTAAGCTTTTTCTAAATGTAATATCTTCATCAATAAAAGTCATTTTGAAAATGATTTCAGCTAATCTTCCTGCTGTATGTGACTACAATAAATTTGTTCACTTTACTCTCTACAATTTTGGCATTTCTCACATTTCTCTTAACTTTTGCCTATGTCCCTAAAAAATTAAGGCCAGATCCTTCCCAATATTATACATTATTAATTTCCTGCTTGTTTTAGTGTCTTTGAGACACGAAATAGTGTCATATAGTCATATATGTACTGTACTGTAGTGATTCTGCTATTTACTAAAACATGGTACTAGGGCGGGTAAAATAAAACTTTGAAGCAAGATGACCAGAGGACAAAAAATAATCAAATAGATTTATTCTCATTCATGATATTTTACTCGAGAGATGTCAGCTACATAGTTGAGTAGGAAACTCGGGACCCTCCTTGCCCCAAGAAAAACACTGATTCGGAACAATTCCTAGACAAATTTCCTTTATGAAATTTCCTTGTTGAAGATATATGCATTCATACATGAATGGGCTTATTTTTGGGTTTTCTATAATGTTCTGTTGATCTATGTGTTCTTTTTATGCTTTACTATAGCTTTGTAATATACTTTGAAATCAGAAACTGTGATCCCTCCAGCTTTATTCTTCTTTCTCAACATTTCCTTGGCTATTTGGAGTCATGTGTGTTTCCATGTGAATTTTAAGATTCAGAAAGGTGTTTCTTAAAAGCAATTTGTGTTACTTCTTTTGATGCCTCTTCCTCATGTTCAAGATAACATTCATTCTCCTGAATTTATCACCCAGTCCCTTGTAATCTGACTCCT
This sequence comes from Cryptoprocta ferox, assembly GCA_028646485.1. Lineage (NCBI taxonomy): Eukaryota > Metazoa > Chordata > Mammalia > Carnivora > Eupleridae > Cryptoprocta > Cryptoprocta ferox. The sequence continues at coordinate 53,078,100 of CM053571.1, read as the reverse complement.
CCTTCTTTCTGGTTTCAACTTCTTCTGTTCCTGGGCATTAGTACTCCTTGATGGGGGAAAAATCTACTACATTGAATTCTTCCTTCAATTACTGGCTTGGCTTTAAATTTCCATGCTTTGGCACACACTATTATGTACTTGAAAATCCTTTGGTGGCCTCTTCACCAAGCTTCACATTCTTCAGCAAAATATCACTTCTAAGAACTCTGGGCTTAAAATTTAATTTAAATACACTTTTTTAAAATCATTGTTCATAATTATGTTCTGTTGAAATCCTTATTTTATTTACTTCTCTCCCATTAGATTCCCTGAGGAGAATTTCTAGGTTTTCAGCCTATGTCTTCCCAAGGCCTAGTACAGTGCTTAATACATTGTTGGTGCTCAGGCAATGGATATGAACTATGAATAAATATGAATTAACTAGTTAATTAATTAATGAGTGAGTGAATTATGGCCCAACAGGTAATGAAACAGAATATTTATATTAGTCATTGGAACCTCTTATGCTCCAAAGGTGTTAATCAAGATGCCTATTTAATCTTAATATCACTGGCATGTAGCAGACATACCAAGTTTATTGAATTGAAGACATTTTGAAGTCAGTAAGAGCTCTTGGAAATATAAAAGCTTTATGTTTTTGTTTTTGTTTTCTTTTGGTAGATGGCAGTCTCAAAAAAATTACTGACCAAAACCTGGCTGCTCAGTCATTCAATTGCAAGTCAAGGGATGCTATTGGATTTCTTTCTCTGAAAAGTCTTTTGCAAATATAGCAAATTATTTTTTATTTCAAGTAGTTATGAATCAATTCAGTAGAAAATTGCACAATTGCTTTGACTTTTGTAGAATATAATGATTATTTATAGGGTGTAACCAACCATTCAGGTAGTTGAACTTCTGTGTGTGCGTGCTCAAATACGTGACAAAAAGTGAAAGATTATTATCTGCATATCTGTCTTCCTATCTGGAAATTCTGATTTAATATTATGTTCAATAACACTCTGTAGTTTTTCTTAAGATTGCTTGGCTTCTTCTGTAATGTTATTATTAGCATATGGCATGAGACTTATATTTTCATATAGAGAACACCTGTGAATAACAGAGATCATACAATTATTATATATATATTTAAAATTGTTTAATGTTTTTATTTTATTTTTAAGAGTGAGAGACAAAGTTCAAGTGGGGAAAGGGGCAGAAAGAGAGGGATACACAGAATCTGAAGCAGGTTCCATGCTCTGAGCTGTCAGCACAGAGCCAGATGCAGGTGAGATGGCCTAGATCATGACCTGAGCCAAAGTCGGATGCTTAACTGACTAAGCCACCTAGGTGCCCCACAATTTATATATTAATGAAATAGAAAGCTTGAAAAGTTTTTATCCCTTAGTTGGAATTAAGCATAGGTATGAATTTGGCCTCATATAATTTAAGTATTTATGCTAAAAATTAAGTTGTCATAAAATCCCTGTCAAATTCTAACATTTATAGTAAAATAAAACAAATAAAAGGTCTAAAAAGATTCTTATTTTTGATATTGTTATATTTTCCTGACACTGGAGGATACCCATTATGATTAATATTAATTAGCATTCAAAATATCTTGCATTATTTTACTCTTTTAAATCATCTAGTTGTGCGATTAGTAACCTCTTTTTAAATAGTGGAAATTTGGAAATAATCCCTTGACCAGAAGTGTGATTTTTTTTCACAACTCCACCTGATGAACTCCTGTGAGTGTAGTGCTATCTCTGTAGTCATGAAAGTGATGAACTAGGATCCAGTTAATGGGTCACAAGTCTGAATGAGAAAGGCCTCCTAAAGCCATAAGACTCAACTATACTGGTCACCTTATTCTTCACTGAAAAATAAGTGTTGGAGGATAAACCCATTCAACTCTAGCTACTTTACAGAATAAAATCAGGTCTCAGTTATAGCTGCATTTTTCCTATAATATAGGACTTAAAAATAACTGCCTAAATTTGGCAAAACTGTTAAAATAGCCTCAGTCACAGACCTGATATGTTATACTTTTGTTATAAGACATTTTAAAAGACTGACAGAAAGCAATAAAAAGACATAATTTGTATTGGAGCAGGTAAGGAAACTTCTCCCATAGAAGTGGAGCTATTGTATGGATATAGAGTATCAACATTCCATTTAGGTGTGATGGTGGTTTGTTTGCAGAAGAGAGACTTAGTTTGCAAATATTTAAATCGTATAGCATCTTTCTAAGTTTGAATGATAATGGTTTTGTTTTCCCTTTTGCCCCTCAGCTTTACCTCCCTGGTAATTCTTCCTTACCATCCTTTTCTCCTTCCATCTTTATCCCCTTTTCTCTACTATGTCCCATTCTGGCTTCTCTTTCTATTTTTCCTTATAATCTTGCTCTGCACACACTACTTTTCCAGAGCCAATTTGTTTCCCAGAATGGAAGGAACTGTTTATCTTTGAGAGGAGAACTTTGTCCCATGGAGCTGTTCTGGTCAGATAAGCAGCCAGCTGCTGATTGGACAGGACAAGGTTGGCTGCCTTCTCTTCTGGATGGAGAAGCAGGAGCAGAGCCACCTGAGGATGGAGCAGGAAGCCAGAGCCAAAGCTGATAGTAGGGAATGTTTGAGGGTAGGATAAACATTTCATAGAGTCTAAACCTAAGTATGTTCTGCTTGACTTGGTCATATTGTCACAGGTTTTTCTCTTTGGCTGCTATTCAACATATTCCTAATGGATTTACAGTGGCAGGAAAACCAGTGCTGTCTGATGTACCTGAATTTTGAAAACAAATCTTCCTCAGCAGGTTGTCATGAGATACCCCCTCTATTATCAGCAAGCCTCCCACTTTAGGGACAAATGGCTGAGAATTTGATTTCGTAGATTTTTAACATTTCATAATCAATAGGACTTTGCATAATGATAAGTTAAATACTAGTGGTTTATTTTGTTAAGGTGCACAACAGGCATTTTAATTAAGGAATAATTTGTGTAGCTCTTTGCCAACAAAGATGATGCTTCTGACCTTGCATCTGTGTGCAGTTGTGGCCAGTTCTGCTAACCAGTGACCCTTGCCCATCACATCACAGTTAGCATACATAACTTGGCTTGACAATGGAGGCTGGTGTCTCTTTTCTGACTGCCTTTTATCATTGTTTTTTCATGCCATGTGCAGACAAGGCCAATGAGAAGGCGCAAGATTTTTTTATGGGGGGATTTTCTGAGAAGAGACTACATTCCCATGCAAATTGTTGCAATTATTTGAATAGATCAATAGTCCCAAATTTGAAAGTGCATGAGAATCACCTAGAGAGTTTGCTAGAATACAGATTGCTGGGCTCCGCCCACAATTTCTGATTTAATGGATCCAGTAATTTGCCTTCCTAATGCATTCCCCCAGGTGATGCTCATGCTGTTGGTCCAGGACCATGCTTTGAGAATGCCTGGAATAGTTGAGTGGATTGTCCTATAGATGCCCCCACAGGTATACCTTATGCTCTGGTCCTGTGCATGTTTAGCTACAATAATTATTAACATTCTGGATCTTGCCATTGCTCATCAGCCCTTCGCAGCAGCATTTTATAATTAGAAGACATGCTTCAGGCTGATTTCTACATTCATAATTGACTCTCATCTTCCCATTTCCCTGCCTTTTCTGAGACACTTCACAAATGTTCATTTTCTTCAGACAATATGCTGTGTATGACTTTTCTTTAAGAGAGAAACAGTACATCCTTTGAAGATGGACTAGGCTATAAGAAATTAGGGTTTTGTTTCTTTTAAATGCTGAGCTGGGCAGGGATGCCTGGGTGGCTCAGTCAGTTAAATGTCTGACTTTGGCTCAGGTCATGGTCTCACCATTTGTGAGTTCAAGCCTCACATTGGGCTCTGGGCTGACAGCTGGAGGCTGGAGCCTGCTTCAGATTCTGCCTCCCTCTCTCTCTGCTTCTCCACTTGTGCTCTGTCTCTCTCTCTCAAAAATAAATAAACATTAAAAAATTAGAAAAAAATTAAATGCTGAGCTGGGAACATAGACAAGACTAATCAAAGTGTTTGAGGAAACGGGAGTCACATACTTATTATCTCAGTTCTGCTCATTGAGGTTGGGTGACATTAGAGATTTTGATTTTAAGTTTGGCTTGTAGATGAAGCCTTTGTTGTCTGACTGTAGGCCAATGTGTAAAAAGATATATTGATTTTCTTAATCGTTTTTTATCTCCCTGTCTAGTCTTGCAAAGGTCTAATAAAGTCACTTCCTTTACTTTGAAGCTGTTGATGAGGATGTTTGCAGCAGATGTGATCTGTCTCAGAATGTTGGTATTTGAAAATTTTGAGTTATATCCTAGGTTCATTCCATTTTGTTAACATAACAGAAGAATGGCTACATGTTCTTTGGAAGGTGATACTGCCTGAACACTGGGATGTATGAAAGGTATCCCTTGAAGGATTGTAGGGGGTAACTTTGAAGTGCCCCAGTTACTTAGAGTTCAAGTTCCTTGAGGGCAAGAGCCATAGATTCTTCCTTCTTGATGATCATTTTGCCTTCAACATTCACACTTAATCCATTTATTAAACAAATGATACTACCATAACCTTGAGGAAAGGAAATCCTGAGATATAATATAACCCAGCATTTCCCAAAGTGTGATCCTTAGAAAATTAGTGTTTTACAAGTAGTTTTCATCATCAAAGAACTTTAGTAAATTTAGAACAAATATAACCAACCTCCTCCTCAGAGTAGTAATGTGTGAAAGCAAAATAAAGTCTCCAGGAGGTGCTGCAGGAAAAAAAATTGTGTTAAAATCAAAACCACATTGCTTAATCTCAGATTCTTTAAATTTATTTAAACAGAAACCCCACTGTCTTTTTTCTTTTCGAGAGAGAGAACAAGAGGGAGAAGGACAGAGGGAGAGAGAGAGAGTTTTAAGCAAATTCCATATTCAGTGCAGAGCACAACGTGAGGCTTGATTTTATGACCCTGGGATCATGACTTGAGCTGAAATCAAAAGTCAGATGCTTAATCGACTGAGCCACCCAGGCGCCCCACAAATCTCACTTTTCTATCATAAGAGAAAGATATCCCTTGAAACCAATGTTTTACAAATACAACTTTAGAAAACATTGATATAGTTTATGTTTAAAAACAAGACTGGAGAGTGAACAGAAGAAAAAGTTATTGAGCACCTCCAGAACAAACCACACTGCACACGCGCGTGCGCACGCACACACACACGGTTTGATTTTCAAGTATCCCCTCCAAGTATGTATTATTCCTACTTTGCAGATGATAGCACTACAGAATAGAGAGATTAATTATTTAATTAATTATTTTTTAAAAAATTGTTTATTGGGGGGAGGGGCAGAAAGAAGAGTAGAGAGAGAATCCCAAGCAGACTTCACGCTGTCAGCACAGAGCCCGAGTGGGGTCGAACTCACAAACCATGAAATCATGACCTATGCTGAAACCAAGAGTCAGATGCTTAATCGACTGAGCCACCCAGGTGCCCCGATAAATTAATTATTTAATCTATCATTTTCAGAACTGCCATCTCAGATAATCATTCATGGGAAGTGAAGCACAGAGCTCAAGTACTCGAAAGGTGGGCTGATCCCTTGCTTAGAGCACTTGTAACACATAACCACTAACATGGCACAAGGTTATTTTCAGGAGAATTTGATAATACTGCTATATAAGCAGCACTGAAATAATCACCATGAAAGAATTAAGTTTTTAATCTCCTTCCACTTATAGATTGGAACTTATTTTAATTTTGTATTTCATAAGGGGCTCCCCCAAACTTTCCAGTGTGAGATCTCTGAAGCTCTTTTTCTGTCTCTGCTATTCCTCCTTCAAAATTTCAATTTCAAGTGCACATTCTTAAACTATTAAGTCCTGTCCACCCATCTCACTTACTCTAAGCATCACTCCAATATATCTTATACTTATTGAGACTTTCCATTCATTCACCACATACTTTTTCACTGTTTATCACTCCCTGACATCCATAGTTTCTATCTTCAAAACTATTCCCCTGCAAATGTTCTCCATACTCTTGTCCCCTTTTCTCCCTATTTAACTACCTGCCTAAACCCTTCTTCATTGAGTTCAACTATCATCCTAAATTCCAAGTTACATGCCTTGAATAGGCACTAAAATAAACATGAAATCCAATTCTACACCCTGGTTAAATCCCACGAGTGGGGGTTTATATACTATACTTTCCCTTCTAGCTTTCCACATCCTTTCCTGGGTCCTTACATTAAGTTGATGTCCTTGACTCATAGTAACAGAACAAATCAAATGACTTACTCAAACCCTACTCTCATCTATGTTGATGTTTTAGAGAAAAAAACAGCGATTACTTACTCTAAACAACCATAAACCCAACACTTCAGCTCCACACCTATTATATATGTCAATCTAATTGGACCATGGAGTGTCCAAATTAAACATTATTTCTGGGTGTGTCAATGAGGGGGTTTCTGGATAAGTGTCACATTGGAATCCATGGACTCCGTAAAGCAGATCATTCTCTCGAGTGTGGGTTGGGATCATCCAAATCATTGAGGGCCTGAATAAAACAAAATTGGAGAAAAGGGGGATTTGTTCCATTCCTGCCTGCCTGCTTCATTAGGAACACTGGTATTCTCCTACCCTTGGGCTAGGATTTACACCATTGTCTTCTCCGGTCCTCAGGCCTTCAGACTCAGACTTGAGTTATACCACTAGCTTTTTTCCAGATGTGAGATGGGAATTTTCAGCCTCCATAATTGCTTCAGCCAGAGAAATATATATATATATATATATATATATATATATATATATAGAGAGAGAGAGAGAGAGAGAGAGAGAGATCCTAATCTGTGTCTCTGGAGTCTGGAGAACCCTGATTAATACAGCACCCATTGTCCATCACTCCCAAGAATTTTAATGAGGCTGTTTTCCTGCCCTCTTTCTATTACAGCACCTGTTTCTACTACTCAAACAGATCATTTCTTTCAGTATACAAAATGCATGATCAAATCCTATGAAAACAAGGGGATGATCACTCTGACCACTTCTCCCTTTTCTATGATCCAATGCTCTGCTTATTTTTACATCAGAATTTCCCCAGTGACTTTCTATTTTACTTTTAAAAATCACCCATTCACATTATTTTTTTTACTTTCTTTTTCAAAATTTTTTATTTAAATTCTAGTTAGTTAACATATAGTTTAATATTGGTTTTAGGAGTAGAATTTAGTGATTCATCACTTACATATAACACCCAGTGCTTAACACTAAAAGGGCTTTTTTAAATACTTCTCACCCATTTAGCCCATCCCCCAACTACCTTCCCTCCAGCAACCCTCAGTTTGCTCTCTATAGTTAAGAGTCTCTTATGATTTGCTTCCCTCTCTTTTTTCCCTTCCCCTATGTTCCCAATTTCACATTTGAGTGAAATCATATGGCATTTGTCTTTCTCTGAAATATTTTTCTTAGCATAATACACTCTAGCTCCATCCATGTCATTGCAAATGGCAAGATTTCATCTTTTTTGATGGCTGAATAATATTCCAGTGTGTGTGTGTGTGTGTGTGTGTGTGTGGTGTGCATGTGTGTGTTTATGTGTGTGTGATATATATATAACATATTATTTATCCATTCATCAGTCAATGGACATGTGGTCTCTTTCCAAACGTTGGCTATTACTGATGATGCTGGTATAAACATTGGGGTACATGTACCCCTTTAATTCTGTATATTTGTATCCTGTGAGTAAATACCTAATAGTGCAATTGCTGGATTGTAGGGTAGTTCTACTTTTAACTTTTTGAAAAACCTCCATACTGTTTTCCAGAGTGGCTGCACCAGTTTGCATTCCCATCTACAGTGTAAGAGAGTTCTCCTTTTTCCACATCCTCACCAACATTGGTTGTTTCCTGTGTTGCTAATTTTAGCCATCTGACAGGGGTGAGGTGGTATCTCCATTATGGTTTTGATTTGCATTTCCCTGATGAGTGATGTTGAGCATCTTTTCATGTGTCTGTTGGCCATCTGGATGTCTTCCTTGGAAAAATGTCTATTCATTTTTCTGCCCATTTTTACTTGGATTATTTGTTTTGGGGGTGTTGTTTGATAAATTCTTTATAGATTTTGGATACTAACCCTTTATCCAATGTGTCATTTGCAAATATCTTCTATTCCATAAGCTGCCTTTTAGTTTTATTGATTGCTTCCTTTGTTGTGCCTCTTATCTTAATGAAGTTCTGATAGTTCATTTTTGCTCTAGAGACATGTCTAGTAAGAAGTTGCTATGGCTGAGGTCATAGAGCTTCCTGTCTGTGTTCTCCTCTAGGATTTTGATGGTTTCCTGTCTCACATTTAGGTATTTCATCCACTTTGAACTTATTTTTGTATATGGCATAAGAAAATGTTCCAGTTTCATTCTTCTGCATGTTGTTGTCCAATTTTCCCAACACCATTTGTTGAAGAGATTGTCTTTTTTCCACTGGATGTTCTTTTCTGCTTTGTTGAAGACTAGTTGACCATATAGTTTTGGGTCCATTTCTGGGTTACCTTTTCTTTTTTATTGATCCATACGTCTGTTTTTGTGCCAGTACTATACTCTCTTGATGACTACAGCTCTGTAATATAGCTTAAAGTCCAGAATTGTGATACCTCCAGCTTTGTTTTTCTTTTTCAGGATTTCTTTGGCTATTCAGGGCCTTTTGTGTTTCCATAAACATTTGCAGATTGTTTGTTCTAGTTCTGTAACAACTGCTGGTGGTAATTTGATAGGCATTGCATTAAATATGTAGATTGCTTTGGGTAGTACAGACATTTTAACAATATTTTTTTCTTCCAATCCATGAAAATCACCCATTCACTTTAAATCATGTTATTTTTACATATGCCTTTTCCCAATGAACTGTCCTCTTTCAAAATCACAGATGACTTCCACATTGCCATAGCCACTAGTTACTTCCTTATCTCTCATCATACTTTGCTCTCAGCTTCTTCTCTTAGCTTTGTTGATATTACAGTTTCCTAATTTTCTCTTTCACTGACATGTCCTTCGTAGGTCCTATGTTCTTTCTTCTTTTAACTAACTTCTAGATGTTAGAGTCGTCCAGGGTTGGGGCTATGTCGATTGCTATTTTCTACTTATACTCTCTTTCTAGGTTTTCTTATCTATTCAATATTTTTGCTGATGGATTCCAACTTTGTCTCTTGAGCTATGACCTGTCCCCCTGAGCTCCAGGATTCAAAAGCCATAAATCTGACAGGCTATTGAGAGCTTCAGTTACAAGTCCCATAGAAATCTCAGTTATCAAGGTCAAACTGAGAATCTACAAAATTGCTTATCCCCCAGTTTTCTCCATCACGATTAATGACATAAACATCCATAATTTACTTATACAGAAGGTTTTACCCTGATTCTTTTCTTTTCCTCAGCACTGGTCCCATCTAACTTCTCAGAAATCCCTGTTTTATTTCCAAAATATTCCTTGAATCTCTCCTTGTGTCTTCTATATCTACTGCCACCTCCTAAGCTAGGCCACCATCTCTTCCCTGGAATACTGCAATTGTCTTCTCCTTTACTTATTCTAATTCTACTCTCACCCTTCAGCCTTCCCAGATTCTTTCGGTGCATATCACCATTCTAACTTAGTCTTCTAATAACCTAAATAAGATCATGTTACCACTATACTCAATCCTTACCATTCCTTTTCATTATGGTTCAAATAAATTTCAAATTCCTTATCATGGCCTCCATTGAATGACCTATATGATGTGTTCCTTATCTACTTACATGGTCTTATTTCAAACAATTCTAACCCCTCAGTAAGAATGCTATAATCACACTAATCTTTTCTCAGGTTTTTAAAGAAGCCAAACTCATTCTTTCTTCATGCTCTTTGCAATGGCTTTTCCCTTGGCCTGAGATGCTTTTTTGGTGCTTTTTGTATGACCAACTCCTTTTCAATTCAGGTCTCAGCTCAGTTGTGTCCCCTCAGAGAAAGCTTTTGTGACTACTCTATCCACTCCCCCAGTTAACCTTCATCATATCAACATATGTTTTTGTATACTATCACTAGTTGAAATTATTCTAGAAATTTGCTTTCACTTGAATTTTTTTTGTGTTCCTCAGTTGAAGTGTGTACTAGTCTCTGGTTGGTTAGTTAATCTGGTTGCATACTTTTCCCTGTATGAAAGAAAAATTATGGAAGAATAGCTAGCTATTGAAAGGTAAAATATAAAGTGCTTTCAAAACACAAATTGCATTATAGATATATAAAAAAATTATGTACAGCATTGAATGTTGCTCTCTAATGGGAAGAGTCGATTGTGTAAGGTCATTAAAAAGTAACTCAAACTCCATTACATCAACAGAATAATAGAATTCCATTAGGCTAGGGCTGGGAGGTTGGCTATTAATTAAACACTGCAGTGCTTGCCTGCATACATAGTCCTTAGAAACCCACGTAAAAATTCCTTTGAAGTAAGTCAATGTACACTGATCTTTGACATATAATAAATAAGACTTTTACCTAATGAAACAATAGAGCTGGTTTATGATTGTCTGTGAATGCTAAAACATTAGGAGAAAGATTGATATGAAACTTTTTAATGGAATACTTAGGCTAATGCATTTAGCCATTATTAACTTAAATATTTACATCTATTTTACCATTACTGAAAGGGAAGAACCTCATATATGTGCCTCCTGATCTAAAGGGGACAAACAGAAAAAAAAAACCTTCCACAAAACAAAAACAAGAACAGATCAAAGCAAGCTTCTATATATAACTACCAGCTAACAGAAATATTTAGGGATAGAGGAACTTGTAAAATTTTACCACAAGGATACAAGACGGCATATCTGGGATACAAAATGTATTCTATAGCACAAATATGTATCTTCTTATGATTGGAAGATATTCCATCCCTTTGATTCAGAGACTTTTGGAAGAGGGGAGAAGTTAAGGAGATTAAATAGTTAGGATACCAGAATCCTCATTCTTTATCCTCTCCTTTCTTCTTAGAGGCTGACCAGTAGGAGGGCAGTGTAAGAGGAACTCTTTTAAGAAATATTCAGATAGGTATGAAACTGCCCCAGAACACTGATGTAAGTGGCACACTTTCCTCAGCTTGTGAGAGAATTTAAGCCTCTTGCAAGAAGTTTCAAAAATGTCCATTTCTAATATAGCTTGGGGTGATGGTACAGGAGCATTCGTGGAAGCTCGCTATGTATATGAGCATTAAGGTGGGATTCTAGCTACAGGGACTCAAGGGCTGACTTGATAAGGTGGCACGGAGGTGTGAATTTGGGAACTAAGGGCAACCACAGGTAGAGACCTAATCTAGGAGTGAGTACCAGCACAAATAACCGAAGGGGATCAGATTAAAATGATTATCAATTCTGGGAGCACAGTACTCTAGGGCATTGATTCAGTCAATTCATTTTTTCAATGTGTTCAATCTTTTATTTAGTTAAGTAATTTAATTAACAAATATATACTGACAGTCTACTGTTTCAGAGACTGTTGTGTCTTTTATCAAATAGCTTAAATTACAGTAGGGTTAGAAGAAAGAGAAAAGTAATGGGATGAATGAATGAATGAACAAATAAGAAAACTTCAAATGTGAGTTGGTGGAGTGTGTCTGGATGAACCTTTTAGATTAGATACTGAGCAAAGACTTCCCTGAGGAGGTAGGAACATTTAAACTAAATCACTGGACATTTGCAATGTAAGGAAAAGATAGATATATGAATGTTAAGGATATGTGAATTCTAGGTAAAAGTAATAGCAAATTCAGAAGTCTAGGATAGAAATCACTTTAATATACTCAAGGAATCCAGAGAAGGTTGGTGAATTTGGACGACAGAAGAGTGACACTAGCTGAGTTCAAAAAGTAGTTAGGGGCAAATACAATTCTATTTTAAAAGTTTTATGAACTAATGTGAGTACAATCTAAATGTAATGGGAAGTCACACAAGGGTTTTCAGCATGGTAGTGACATGATTTAAGTTTTAAAAGAATGCTCAAACTTCTTTGTGAAAAATAGATTGTGAACCTCAAGAGTGGAAGATTGGAGAATGACGATCAAACAATTATAGTAGATGAGATTGAGAGATGATGGTGGTTGGGAATACAGTGGTAGTAGTGGAAATAAAGGTAAAAGGATGGATGAAGGATATATTAGACAACAGCTAATTGGACTTGCCAATGTGGAGTGTGGAATGGGAACGTATGACAAATCTTAGATTTGGGATAGGAACAATGAAGTGATGGTGGGGATAAAGTGAAGGAGAAAGACTGGGTGAGGAATGGGTGTGGATATAGGAAAAAAAATCAGTAGTTATCTCTGGTCTGTTTTGCCTGGAATATTTATGAGACATCCCAGTGTAGATGTCAAGAATGGAGTTTGATAAAGAAGTTTATATCTTAGAAGAGAAGTTGCTATTCAAGATTCAAGAATCTGAATGGTCCAGAGATACACTATGGGCCTAGATCCAGTTTTCTGTGGCTGTAACCCTCTTCAGGAACCTCTCCTGCCTCCATGAATTCAGCTACCATCTTGAAGAAAAACAGAGGGAAGGATTGGAAATCTGGGAGAAAGTGCATTTTAACTAATGAAATTGACAAATTACCTAAAGGCATTGTCTTTCATTGGACAAAAATTAATAAATTGATCTAAAATTCCATTTTAATTTTAGTTGTTTTTCTCATTTGTACCTTCTTTATTCCCAAGTCATGTCCCACCTGTCCTTAGCTATTAATGTTTATGGAGCACATATGGTGTCCCAGATTCCTTGAAACTTCTTTACATGATTATCTCATTTAATACTCCCAACAACCTTACAGTGGGCAAGATTATTTTCAACATTTCACAGATTAGGAGACTAAAGCTCAGGAAGATTATATAATATTTGGTTAGTGCACCTACTGGAGCTGGAGTTTAGAAAATGCAATCTGACTCCAGAACTATTTTTTTAATTAAATAATTTTATTTACCAAAATGAACAAAATAACGAAAATGTCTGTTGAAATCATCAAAGAAGATATATATAATCCAAACAAGCAACCACTAATAAATTACATGCATCAACATGAGGGTTATTCAGGAAATGCTACTTTTGCATAAATGTGCAAAATAAACATCCTGTGTTTAATTTTAATTTTATTTCTTGTTGGTAAGCTGGCAGAAATTCATGGATAAGACCAAATGAGTTTTAGATAAAGGATAAAAATAATTTTCCTTTCAAATTGTTTCAGGACAACTTAATTCAGTTTGGCTCATTAGGTAATTTAGATAAATAGCAATAGCCCCTACAAATATAGGGAAAGGATACAACTTAAAAGCAGCCAAAGATGAGGCACATGGAGCAGTTTGGAATGGTTCTAAACAAAGTTCCCATTGTTTTTGGAATGTGTTACCCTCTCAGCATCACTGTGAGACAGTACACATGGAGGACTGCCAACCATAGAAGTTCACTTGAGCTTGTGTGTCCAGAGATTTTATTGGACTTCATTGTGTAAGTGGTTGATTGATTTTCCACATGATTGAACTCAGTCTCTAGGCCCTTCTCCCTAGAGTTCACACTGACACACTATGGCTCTTGGGGCTCACCACAAGCCACCTAGTTACTATGAACTCTCAGGTGTGGTCTGAGGGCTCCATCATAAAAATGAGGGACACATCACTCAGGAGATTCCAAAGGTCTGGCACAGGCCAGACCACTCTTTGGGCAAAGCCAAATTATATATACACAGTCTGGTACATGGTAGGCATTCAACACATTCTCCCTCTTCCTTGAATGTTCTTTCCATGGTAGCTCTTTCTATTTACCCAAAATTATAATAAATGCTGTCTTGTCACAGAAATCATTCTTGATCACACTCTTTGAAGATAATTATTTTTTTCTCAGCATCCTGCATATAACCTTAAAAAATCCGATGTGAGATTATTTTATTATAATTACACTTTATTAATGAATTTTAGAATTTTTCTTCTCTATCAGAATATAATCCAGAGGACAAGAATCACATTTATCTTTTTCACCATTTTACCTCCATAGTTTCTGATACAAAATATTTTTGAGTGAGTTACTTGGTAGACTATGAACTCTGTGACAGCATAAAGTATCTAACACCTTTGTAATGAGTTAATTTCCAGAATTCTGCAGGGTGTCTGTCACATATAAGGCTCACAGTTAGTATGTCTAATGTTCAAAAATCAATTAAAGTGCTCCCTATTTTAAGATTCAGGCTTAGAGATATTAAGGGATTAAGATGTTACACTCTTTAGGTGTAGCATGGCTCTGTTGGATAAGCATCTAACTCTTGATTTTGGGTCAGGTTCATGAGTTCAAGCCCTGCATCGGGCTCTGCACACACAGAGTGGAGCCTGCTTGGGATTCTCTCTCTCCCTTTTTCTCTGCCACTCCCCCACTTGCCCTCACACTCTCTCTCTCAAAAATAAATAAATAAACATTAAAAAGAGATGTTATACTCTTTAGAGAAGATTTTATGGAGCTATTAGTTGTACTGAAGTTATTTTTTTTTTTAGTAAACATATTCTTCTGATTAAAATTTTCCTATTAACCACCATAGGAAGCCACTGTATAATGAAAAGAGCAATGATTTTAGAATATGAGGATCTATATCTTTATGCCTTCTGTACCACTTACTAGATGTATGATATTGGAAGTTACCTATACTCTCTGAACATCAATTTGTCTTTCATTTAAGAATTAATAACAAAACTTACTCAACATGAATGCAACAATATTTGTGAAAACAACTAGCTCAATGTTTGCTATATAGTAAATATTAAGTAAGATTTTGAAAGAACAGCTATTTCATCTTCACATTAACTAAGCTACCTTCTTTCTATTCCTCATACCTTAATGGGGACTGTTGCTCTTGTTGCCTAATTACAGTTCAAAGATAAGGGCACAATTCAGTTTTAAAAGACTAGCACAAGTGCAGCCATATTCGATGTGAGTACTAATGCTTTCCTTCCCATGCTGACAGATGTTGCTAATTGATCACAACACTCTTCCCAGCTTAGCCAGAGGCAACTTCAAGATTGATGCTGCTATAGACATTGGGGTGCATGTATCCCTTTGAATTAGTATTTTTGTATTCTTTGAGTAAATGCACCCTGATGTTTGTAGTAGCATTATCTACAATAGCCAAATTATGGAAACAGCCTAAGTGCCCATCAACTGTTGAATGGATAAAGAAGATGTGGTGTTTATACACACACACACACACACACACACACACACACACACACGGACTATTACTCAGACATCAAAAAGAATGAAATCTTTCCATTTGCAATGAGATGGTTGGAGCTAGAGTGTATTATGCTAAGTGAAAGAAGTCAGCTGGAGAAGGCCAAATGCCATATGATTTCACTCATATGTGGAATTTAAGAAAAAAAAAACAAATGGAAAAGCAAAGGGAAAAAAGAGAGAGAGAGAGGCAAATCAGGAAATGGACTCTTACCTACAGAGAACAAACTGATGGTTACCAGAGGGGAGGTGGGTGGGGGATCGGTGAAATAGGTGATGGGGATTCAGGAGTGCACCTGTTATGATGAGTAGTGGGTGCTGTATGGAAGTGTTAAATCACTATATTGTATACCGGAAACTAATATTACACTGCATGTTAACTACTGGAATTTAAAGAAAAACTTAAAAATTGGTGCTAAAATGCACAGTCTCCTAACAAAGTGTTAGGATGCCTGGTTGCAAATCACTGTTACGCTGACCTTGCAGAGCTTGAGAACCCATAATAGTAAGGATAATACTAATAATGCTAATCCTATTTGGATAAATTTTTCCTTGTCTAAAATAATTTGTTATTTTTTTGTAATACAATAATAGTTTATGGGAGTACATAAATGGACATATACATACACACATACACATATGCTATGGACAGTTTTTATCCCCCCCAAATTCATCCAGTAAAGTCCTAATCTCCAAAGTGATGGTATTTGCAGGTGGGGCTTTGGGGAGGTAATTAAGTCATGAGAGTGGAGCCCTCATAAATGGGATTAGTGCCCTTATAAGAAGAGACATAGACAAATGATCTCCCTTTCTCTACCACGTGAAGATGCGGTGAGATGGCAGACATCTGTGAACTAGGAGGAGGGCCCTAACCAGGAACCTGACCGTGCTGGCAACCTGCTCTCAGACTTCCAGCCTTCAGAACTGTGAGGAATGTTTGTTGTTTAAATCAACCAGTCTATGGTATTCTACTATAGTAGCCCAGCCAGTCTACATTCTCTTTCTACCTTGGAGAATTTCTCCTTAGGCTGCAGGTATTAAAACATGTTGATATATCATTATGCCTTTTCCTTTCTTTAATAACACAAATGGAAAAGAATGATGATATTTATGCTCATCAAAGAAAACAGGCTACTGAAGAATTAATCCATTCTCAGGATTTTTCCCCACAGATGGGCAAGCATTCCTGGGCTATTGATGGCAGTGAATTTAGCTCAGTTTATTTTAGTCACACCCATTAGACTCCTTGGAAACATGATTTCATTTTAACCTAGGATGAAAATTATGCAAACTGGATCATAGAATTGATAAGAATTAGTTTGAGCTACAATGAATTAAACTAAAATCAGTGAAAAAAAATTCTTGAAGAAAGGGCAAATTTCGTTGACAGCCCCGCAGTGTACCTTTAAATAATGAATGATCATTTTTTACATTTTTTTTTACATGATGTTGAAACATGTGTGAAGGGAAAGACAAAATTGTTTTTAAGCGAAGATAATATTGTGAAACAAACTTGCTATGGGGCTCCAAGAGTTTAAAATTCTCAAATAATTTCTTTTGTTGCTTGCATGGAATTACATAGGAAGACATTTCAGAGTTGAAATGTATAATTCATAATAAAGCATTCTGCATACCAGCCTTTCACACATTACTGGGCTACCGGGATATATTCATTATTATATAAACTTGCAAAACATTGAGTTGCTAGCAGGTCTGTCAACACATATTTACTGAAGGCTTCTTATGCAGCAAGCAATGCTCAAAAACTGGAAATAAACTGATACACAAACAGACATGGAATCACTCCTGTAGAGGAATAAGGAGACAGAAGTTAATTGTGGGATTAAATTTAATGAGACTATAAAGAAGCAAGGGAAGAAGAAAAAGAAGACATGGCTTAACTTACTCTCAGATTTCCCTGAGAACATTACATTTAGGCCAAGACCTTAAGTATGAGTGGATATAGCTAGGATAAGTAGGAAGAGGGGAGGAAAACTTCAGGTAGAAATAGCAGCACAAAGGCCCTGAGGCAGGTTAGATCATGCTTTGTTCGAGGAATTAAACAATGTCTAGCAATGGCCAGAGTAGCGAGAATCAAGAGGAAAGTGGTGTGAAACATAAATTATGTAGGTAAGAAAGGACACATAATTCATAGCCCCTGTCTCAGTTTTGGGTCTTTGCCATATAAAAATGATGTGATAATAGTTTATTACCTAAGAACTAATACTAGAAATCCTAGGAGGCATAAAAATGCCCTTATTTGAAATAAAAATGCCAAACAAAACTTTGAAAAGTTCTCAGAGTAGAAGTAGAAAAGTTCTCCTTACTACCCCAGGGATGTATGTATTAGTTGGAGCCAAGAGTTAAAAGAAGTGGGGTGCAGGCCAGAGCCTAATATTTGCAAGTTCCACAGCAAGTGTTCAAATGGACACTTACATATAGTATGTCTAAGATTGAAAAACTGCAAATCAAGCTAACAAACTGGCAAATAATATGCTCTGCCTTTCTACCTTGGCCAGTATATCCTCACAATAATTTGAAGAAACAAGTTTGAATTTTAAATTCTTACACTTCCAGGAATTCTGTGCTGGAATATGATGGCATAAAGAGAGTTAACATTTAGGCCTTCGCTTCCATTCTCAGATCATCCCCCATCTCTTTCTATCCATATCATGAGGAATCTTGTATGAAAGCATGCAGACATTCCAGTTTAGATATTTATGACACTTATCCTGGGGGAAAAAACCTACCCAACCCCTGAAGGTGAGCTAGAGACTCTTTGGGCAGGGAATTCCTGAGCTCTGAGTGCCCAGAGCATTACCTAAAGGTGGGCACATCCCAATAGTCCTGCAGATTTCCTCACCACTTGGAGTAGGCTGCCCAGAGGAGAGGGATCCTCTAAACTGACTGGCTAACAGGGTTACTGGTGGGATGTTTCCTTGCATAACAGAAGAACTGGGACCTTCTAGTTAATCTAAGAAGAAAAAGAGTAATGGGGATACAGGATGGGGAGAGAACAAGAAGAAACAGCAGATGGCAAAAATCTAGGATTAGGTGAGATTTTTGAAGCTATATAGCTTCTCCCATTAAAAGTTATTTGCATTGCTGTGATATAAACCCTTCCTCAGCCTTTTTCAAAATATCTTGAATAAAATAAGTTATACCAATATTAAGATATAAAAATTAAGGACCAGGGAAACCATGTATATGAATAATATTGGCTCAGACAGAAACAAAACAATTTGATGCATTGGGTACTATGGATACAGTATATACTAAACAAAACAAGTCTATTTATAAGCTATGGTAATAAGAAAAATAGCTAAAATTTATTAAATTTTACTATGTTTCTAAATCAATTCTAAATACTTCACATGTACTAATTAATTTATTCATCATTGCAAAGTTTTGTTATCTTCATTTACAGATGAGGAAACTGGCATAGAAAGGTTAATTAATTTGTCCAAAGTCATACCTATGGAAAGTAGACAGGCAAATTTAAATTCAAGAAGACTGTGTCTAAAACTTCTGCTGTTAATTACTGTGCTATATTGCCTATATTGCCTTTCAA
Organism: Cryptoprocta ferox; assembly: GCA_028646485.1. Lineage (NCBI taxonomy): Eukaryota > Metazoa > Chordata > Mammalia > Carnivora > Eupleridae > Cryptoprocta > Cryptoprocta ferox. The sequence goes on along the minus strand of CM053571.1, from coordinate 53,059,251 downwards.
TGGTCATGAGGAATGTTTGATTACAGTCTCTAAAGGAGAGGCTATATCATACTATGGTCAATGTCACACAGCAGACAGACCAAGGTCAACAAATGAACAGACTGAAATAAGAATGATAAGAAAGATGATGAAATGTTGGGTATCTCAATTTTACCTAGATCTCTAGCAGCCCTGCTAGTGCAATCTGACCATGAGTTACCTTCCTGTAGACAGTGAAATACCGTAAGTAAGAGAGTAACTTATCTAAAATTATATTTTGTTTAAATATCACTTGAGTTGCTGAATGGATTCAGGATATATGTAATGGACCACTTGGGATGTTTTTGCAATAGACATATAAGAAATGTTGGTAGCTCCAACAGAGGTGTAGAGACATGGATGCATTTGACAGAATTGGTATTTTACTGGTGGTGAGGAAAAGGGTTGCATAAATGTAACATCAAGCATTCTGGCCTGAGCACCTGGGTAGACTATGATGCCATTTATTAAAAGATGCTGAATAAGAAGTATATTTTGGAAAGTAGTCTATGACTTTAAGGAACTGGGTTTGTTGAACTTGAGGTATATAGAGGACAACTCTGAAATCAAGTAAATAAGGACAGAAAGGTGTCTGGTGGCTCAGTTCTAGCATGAACAATGCTGGTAATATGGAAGAAGTAGATTTGAGGCCAACGGGTGACTCAGTTTGTTAAGCATCAAGAATCTTGATCTCAACTCAGGTCATGATTTCACTGGTTTGTGAAATTGAGCCCCATTTTGAACTCTGTGTTGATAGTGCAGAGCCAGTTTGGGATTCTCTCTCTCTGTCTCCATTTGCCTGCCCCCGTTCGCTCACTCTCTCTCTCTCTCTCTCTCTCAAAATATATAAACTGTAAAAAAATTTAAAAGAAAGTAAGAAGAGGATTTGAGATTGTCATATGAGTGGTTAGCCATTTCAAAGATAATTATAGTCAAGAAATGAATATTTTAATGTCTCTACCTACTTAAACTTCCTAAGCAACTGTTCCTAGCACCTGTGTTAAAGGATGTGCTTTGGAAGTTAAAGACTGGTTTCGAAAAGCTAGAAATCTCTGGAGAGATTTAGAATTATCTCCTTGTGTGTTTACATTTCAAAGGGAAATGAAACCAAGAGGTAAGAAGCAAAGTTTTTATATTCCAATGAAATGCAAATGGCTAGAGAACAATGATTTTATTCCCTCTTTGAGGAGCAATTTATATAAACTCCCAGATTTAATTTCAGGGATTTTCTCAGAGTTTCACCTGTGGAGTTTTGGATGTGAGAAACTGGTGTCATTATTGATATAAGTTATAAGAACTTTGATCTATGCCCCAGAAACCTATTTAGTTTTATGATAAAATTAAATTAATATATATTAAAAATTTCTAGAGTTGTACAGCCACTATGGAAAATAGTATGGAGGGTCCCCTCCCAAATTAAAAATTAAGCTACCATATGATCTAACAATTCCACTTATGGGTATTCAGTCAAAGAAAACTAAAATGGTAATTCAAAAATATAATCTACACCCCCATGTTTACTGCAGCATTATTTATAATAGCTCAAACATGGAAAAAACCTAACTGTCCACTGATGATGGATGGATTAAAAAATGTGGCACATGTATACAATGGAATATTATTCAGCCATAAAAAAGAAAAAATCTTGTCATTTCCTACAGCATGAATGGATCTTAAAGGTGTTATGCTGAAAGAGATGTGAGACAGAGCCAGACAGATTTCACTTATATGCGGAATCTAAAAAAAAAAACAAAATAAAAAAACAAGTTCATAGATACAGAGAACACATTGGTGGTAGCCTGAGAGGAGGGGAATTTCTGATGTTCAAAATGGGTGAAGGAGGTCAAGAGATACAAATAAATTATAAAGTTATAAACTAAATAAGTCCTGGGGATATAGTGTACAGTGTGGTGACCGTAGTTAATCATACTGTATTACATATTTGTAAGTTGTTAAGAGAGGACACCTTCAAAGTTCTCATCACAAGGAAAACAATTCTATAACTGCTTCTGGTGATAGATGTTAACTAGACTTACTAAAGTGATTGTTTCACAATATGTACACATATCGAATCATGTACGTCTGAAACTAATATAATGTTGTATGTCAATTATACCTCTATTTAAAAAATAATTAGCCTCTATTCCCTTTAGTTTGCATTCTGCACTGACCTCTGAACAGTTCACTGTTTATTATAAGCATCGGTAATAGATCAGCCTCCTGACATCCCTCGCTGCTTCTGGGACAACCTGATTCTCCATCCAAGGGGCATACATCTTTGATTGTATTTGTAGCCTTTGGATATGTAATGACTTCATTTAGATTTTCTTCCCTTTGCCCAGAGGTAAACCATTCCCCATATCATGAGAGCCATCCTTCCTGTGTTGTTGTTCATTGATAAACTAATTCTCTCTTGATAAACTAAAACTGTGGGTACTTGAATTCTATGGCCATGATGGAAATTTCTCTAATGCTGATTTAGTATCCCTGAAAATCAGTTGGGGGAGGAAAAACAGGTAACAGGGAACACAAATTGAGGGGGTGTCAAAGGCCAACAAAAGGTTAATCCTTTACTTTTCTCTCCCCCTTCTTTTCCTTACCATTCAATTCCAGAGATGAGGACTGGTGAGAAATGAGCTAAATGGAGACTTCATGATGAGTTCCTGGGGCTGCTTGTTTTGAGCAGGGATATCCTAGGTTGTATTAAAAGGCCAGACCTAGATACATACAATATTTAATTGACAATATGGCCAATAAAACATACCAACCAATAGGATCTCTAGTATTCCTCAGCAATGGTAGCAGAAAGTGGGAAAATACAGGAGGATGAGAATACTTCCTTCCCCTAAATTTAATGATGCATTTTCATCTTTTCTCACCTTATAATACTGGGCTATGATATACACAAACATATATGCAAAAATAAATTTATTAGAAATATAATGTCAGACCAGAGTTTCTCTGTAAAACATATGGGTTTCTATATTAGAATTACCTAGAATGCTTATTAAAAATATAGATTTCCAAAACCCTTCCAAGACTTACTGAATCAGAATTTCTATTTACAGTTTGAATCACTAAAACCACAATTTTTAAAACAGATATTTCAAAGATTCTTATAAATTCTATAATTCAAGAACTACTGCTTTTATATAGGTATTCATTTTGCTATTAAGGGAGTTGGGTGTATGTGTGTGTGTTTCTGTGAGCATGCAAAATAACATAAATCATACTCGGTACCAGTATTTTCCTCCAAGCTGTGAAGTCAGAAAAATATTTCTTTTATGTGTTAACAAACGTTCAACACTCACACATACACCCATGCATAGGTACATAAGGATTTTGTGGCCAATATGTTTAGCAAACCCTGTAGACTGCATACATTGCTTGGAGATTCCCAATTTACATTAGTGTATTACAGGCTCAGAGAGCCTACAAAAATCTAGTATTTCTCAATCTTTCAAGCAACTGCTTTTTTTTTTTTTTCAAATAAAACTATGACTACCTAGAGGCAGTTTGGAAAACACCATTCTACTCAAATATTATAAAGTATCTTAGCTATAAAATATAAAAATCCATCTTATATTTTGACTTCAGGTTCTTTTGCAAACAAGCAATGCCAGTTTGGAAGAAAGTTTTTGGTTTTTTCCCCCTCTGTTTAGCTATAAGTATAGAAACATCGTCTCTATGTTGAATAAACAAATTTATACCAACAGACATATGAAACATTACTTCTATGCTTTTGGTAGTTATTAAAATCTTCTGTTTTAATCATGAAATCTAGTAATAAGCTTACTACATTAATATTCAGAGAGCAACTGACAGGAACACTTTTGTTCTGTACTCTAAAATTATTACCCTTACTGTTTGAGAACAGACTCATTTAACAGCCATTAAAGAGTGAGAAAATATACAGCTTTAACCTACATTGAGAGGTTAAAAATAGAAATGCTAGCAAGTAACTTTAAATATATGTATCACCAGACATATATTTCAGGCAAACCCTTCCCTCCTTCCTTCCGAAAAAAATCATGGCAAAAATGGGTGCATACAATTTTATGTTCTAGTTTTGATTATTAAGGACTGTTTACTTCATTTTCCCCACATATCTCAAAAATCAATTAAATATTTCTGTAATAAATCTATTCTTCTACATGTATTTCTCCTTTTAATTATAATTTAGCTCTCCAACCTCCAATCTGTAACTTGTTCTTTTTAAAATTTTTATTTATTATTTTGAGAGAGCACGAGTGGGGAAAGGGAAGAGAGAGAGGAAGACACAGAATCTGAAGTAGGCTCCAGGCTCTGAGCGGTCAGCACAGAGCCCAACACAGGGCTTGAACTCAAAAACCGTGAGAACATGACCTGAGCTGAAGTTGAGCATTTAAACGACTGAGCCACCCAGGCGCCCCTGTAACTTGTTCTTAAAGATGTGATGGGGGGGGGGCACCTGGGTGGCTCAGTTGGTTAAGCATCCCACTTTGGTTCAGGTCATGATCTCATGGTTCCTGAGTTTGAGCCCTGTATTGAGCTCTCTGCTGTCAGCACAGAGCTCACTTCAGAAACTTTCCCCCCTCTCCCTTCGCCACTCAAGCTCATCCTCTCTCTCTCTCTCTCTCTCTCTCTCTCTCTCATAAATAAACATTAAAAAAAATAGGTGTGATGGAGCTGAGTACTTCCCTCTAGAATGGGCTATGTGGAGAGAAGTGGCTTTTTCCCACTACACTGAGCATAATGAGCCTAACTGGCATGGAGAGGGTAGCTCCTGGAGTTCTTACGTTCTGAGGGCAGTAGCAAAGTTATCTAGCTACCTAGTAAGAAATGTTTTAGGTTATTTTATTTTGGCCAGTGACTGATGACAAGGACCACATTGTTCCTCTTGAATTCACACACATACACATTGCCGCTGCCATCCACCCCTCAGCCCACAGTGGGAAATAAGAATGACCTACTACAGTCTTCCCTCCAGCCAGCTGGGCATGCCAGTGGAGAAGAAAGGGGCTAGGATTAGTGTCTGCCCTTGGTAGTAATGTGCCACTCTAGTCCGACTTGAGTGAACATTGTTATTAAAAATTTTTCAACGTTTTAATTTATTTCTGAAGGAGAAAACAAGTGGGGGAGGGGCAGAGAGAGAGAGAGAGAGAGAGAGGGAAGGAGATACAGAATCTGAAGCAGGCTCCAGGCTCCAAGCTGTCAACACACAGCTCCATGTGAGGCTTGAACCTGAAAATCATGAGATCATGGCCTGAGCCGAAATTGGGAGCTTAACCAACTGACCCACCCAGGCATACCTGAGAGAACATTGTTTTTAGCGTGGTCAGAAGCAGGCAGCATTATTGGAGGTCCTCTGCTGCTCAGATGGGCTACGCCTGAAAGGAACTTTGCCCTTCTGTATCTGTGAGGACAGCAGCTCATGCTTCAGGATTTGATAAGCTATCATAGATGTGATCAGCTAGCCCACTTCACCATCACCTGGTCCCATCCAATCAATATGTCACAAAAAATTCAAACTCACACTTGGGTTATCATAACAAAATAGTGTATATTTTGGGCCCTAGTTGCTATTATTATTTCTCCAAGAAATTGATGACCAAGGGGAGTCTTAAAAATCTAGGCAGCCAGGCCCAGAGGGAAACCCCAAGCATTTTCTTTAGTGTCTCTAATCTGCTCTAACTCTCTTAGTACTATTTTTGCATAATTTTTTTGCAAATACTGTAATTCTCCATTCTCTCTAAACATCAAACTGACCATTCTTCACAGATTTCAGATCTTTCCTCTATTTCCCAAAGGGTATAGGGTAAGCAAGAGAAGACAGGACTAAGAAAAGTTGATCTTAATTAAATGTGCACAATACAGTAAGTGGCAAACATGCTATTTTTTATCACCATTACTGAGATAAGAATTTTTAATATTACACATGGAATCAGATACAACTTCTTATCTATGTAATTAAATGTGACATTACATTTGAGATAAACATAAGGTCATTTTTCTTTTACCATTTTTTAAAATGAAGAGATAGCTGATATAAATATGAGCCTCTGAGTATCAAGTAGATGATTAAAAGTTCTGGAATGGAGCAGAAAACTTAAAATTTTTTGTTATGGAAAACTGTCCTTTATAGTGGAGTCTACAGTTTTTCAGTTCCTAGTTTTGTTGTTGTTTCTTGGCATTATTCAGTACTCTGATGCAATAAATTCTGTAATAATTACATGAACTCTCCACAGTGAGATTCAGAAAAAAAGTATGCAGTGACTTGCTTAAAGTCATGAGAGTCAACTACTATGTGAAATAAGGAATAGAAACAAGGCTTTCTGAAATCTTTGTACAGGATATTTACTGCACAGTAGGCCACCTTTTTATGTGTTTTTCAAAATGTGAGGCATATCATTAGTAGGAAAAAAATAAAGGGAAAAAGATTAATATATGAGAGGAAAACTGCATCAACTTGATAAAGACTTTAATAAAGAGCTTATATTAAAAATGAAGTTAGTACTTGTTTATTTATTGCTATGTAACAAACCACCCCCAAATCTTACAACAATTTATTACCTCTCACAGTGGATTGATTGGGTTCACATCTCTCAAACAGTTGTAGGAAGATTTCAGTTGTAGCCAACAGTCATCTTGAAAGCCCAGTTAGGGTAAATACCCATGATGGCTCTTTTCCTCACACAGATAGTCCTCAGCTGATGTGGAAACTGCCTGAATATCTTTTGCTTTCTATTTGGCCTCTAAGTGTGACCAGTCTGGAGCCTCTCACAGCATGGTAAGCTTACTGCGGTTGAATTATTCCTATGGCTGCTGGCTTCGCTAGAAGAATTATTCTGGTATTCCCAGCTTTAAGCCTTGGTTTCTCATAATTTAGCATTGGGACTCACACACCATCACACCTACCACATTCTACTGATTAAAAGAAGGCAACAGGAGAGTGTAGCTTATGGGAGGGGGCATCTTTGGAGACTAGCAATCACAGTTAGTAATGGTGATGCTCAGAGGTAAAAATAATGATTTCACAGAAAAATCTCATGTCTTTCTTTTCTTATAATGTGAATTAGTCACTGACTCTTAGAAGAGGGAAAGACCTTAAGTATTCCTCTATTTAAAATATTCCATGTATCCTTGGGGCACCTGGGTGACTCAGTCAGTTAAGCATCAACTCTTGATTTTGGCTCAGGTCATGATCTCACAGTTCATGAGCTTAAGAGCTTAAGCCCAACTCTCCCTCTCACTTTGCCCCTCCCCTCCTTGTGCTGTCTGTCTGTCTGTCTGTCTCTCTCTCTCTCTCAATAAATAAATAAATAAATATATAAATATTAAAATAAAATATTACATGTACTCTTGAAGAAGCTGAAGGTTGGGTCAGAGAAACATCTGTGTTTGCAAAAATAAAAATCAGTAATTAAGGCTTAATATCTTTGACTGTTTGGATATCACAATCTAAACAGAAATCTAAAAAATGCAAAAATGTAGAAATAATAATATATGTCTCATGTGAAATAATGTACAGCAATTAACGTGATACAACTGAGAGCAATCTTCCAAAATGTGCATAAAGTAGGCAATGGTTTTTAAAGTTCATATTGAAAAGTAAAAAAAAAAAAAAAGGTTTGGTTTCTTACTCTTTTTTCTGTTATTTTATTCAAAAAATTGTGACATGCATTGGTAATGACAAATATTTTGATCTGAAATATCTTTTATTTTGGTCAGGTGCAAATAATATGAGTAGTATTATTTTTATTAAACTGAAATTTTATAAGTGAAAAGGAAACTAGTGATAACCCATCTGGAATTTCCCACAGATTATCCTGGGAAATGTACATAATGTCAGAAAATATGCAAAATGATCTAATAGCTCTTAGTTATTTCTGCTCTGTGCATTCTTTAGCAAGGGCCTTGTTACCATTATGAAGAGACTACACATTTCACTGTTGTTAAAGTGTGTAGTGCATAAATGGAGATAGGATCTCTGGGCACAGTAGCTAGATTTGACCGATAGGTTTGCAAGGGGAGAACTCCCACCTGAAAACTCAGTGCACATGGAAAGAAAGAAAGAATGTTTTATTTTGCAATATAACATTGAAATATGTCAGGCACATGAACTGAGACTCACTGGGCTGATATGCGTTCTGAGAATAAAAGAAACATAAATTGCTGAGGCTCAGGAACATGCCCATTCTATGAATAGAGATTGACTTTGCTGCCAAGGGAAGCAAGTTGCTTGGGTTTTAGGTGACACACTCCCACTCTTTACTTTACCAAGAAAAAGGTTTAGAAAGCAAACTACTTGAAATGTTTCCCCAGTGGTTCCCAATGAATATCAAACCCATCAAGCATCACATTTATTTTAGACACAGACTCTCGATATGCCTCAAGAAACTCTTTCAGCTCTAAAGTCATTGGAAGCACCTGTCATCTTCCTTCACCTTTTACTGTCAGCTTCTTTGTGCCTTTAAGGTAGGTCACCTTTTTTTGGCATGCTGCTTCATTGTAGGTTTGGAAGCTAAAGTTCTTCTTCTACATGAGCTGTATTTGGAATTCAAGAGGAGTTTTTACTTGCCCTCATTCTCCACTCAACATTTCCCACTGCATGGTTAAACTGCTGCTCTAGGATATTTATTCAATGAAATATTTCTATATTATGTTCTATACATATAACATTTTAAAATATTATAAATTCATGTTTTATTAAACTATTTTTTTTATTGAACTCCCACTATGAGGAAGAAACAATGTTAGGGGTAAAGGAATCAGAGACAGATTTGCTGTTGCTGCCCCTGAAGTTGGGCAAACAATGACAGGAAGAAGTTAAAGAAGTTTTTGTATAAGCAGAACAGAACCAAGGTCTGGTAATGCTTAAAAAAACAAAACGAACAAACAGACAAACTGGTGGGGGTTTCCCCAAGACAATGCAGAGATCTTGGTTCTCACTAACCCTGAATGTGAATCTAACTCTTCCATGAGAAAAGTAATACATTTAGCTTTCCTAATTTTTTCCCTAGATATTTCCTATCTGGCCTAGGAGAAAGTGAGCTCCTTGAATTCTGTATGCAAGGTTGAAACTGGCCAATATGTTTTTATTTTATGATTCCAGAAACATTTCCTAGAGCCTCTCAAGGTTAATCAAGTACACCAGAGGCTTCTGTGGGGGTTGCGGAATCTAATTATTATTCCGTGTGATCACCATACCAACTTCCTCAACCCTGCTTTAAGAACTCCCGAGACAGTGAACAAGTTCCACTGCCATGTACATATGGACAGAGTTATTCTGCCTGTTACTGGATTCTGAAGGGCAAGATGAGGAGAGAAAAAAGTTTCTTTAGTTTCAATGACGGGTTAGAATTGAGTTTTCCTTTATTCTGTTTTATCAATAAAACAAAAAGACAATGGTTTAATAAATGCATCATGTGTAATAAAATGCCCAGATTAAATAGGAATGATTTTATTTTGAAGGGGTGAGACCTAGGGGGAGAATCATTAACACCTGCTTTGCCTTGAAAGCAATTCACCTCAATTCAGATACTTCTTCAGAGAAGAATGAGTAGAGAGAATCACCTTTAAGTGGCTTTTTAAGTTTATATTTATAAAGGAATAGGAAATATTTTTATCATGTAAACTTTTGCTCTCTGGCTAGGTTAGCAAGTGTACACCAATGAGGCTGTAACAATAAAGTAACTCCAAAGAACCATAGAGACAAAGGTCTTAAAAGGAGGGCCAATAATTTTTTGGTAGGAACTGGTTACTTAACAGGGTAAGGTTTATGCTTTCACCTTCATAAATGGTGTTTACTTTTTGGGAACAATGAGTAAGACTGGGGTACATATCTAAAAAACAACTTATAACCTTCATGCTCCAGATGAGGCATGAGATGAGATTTGGACATGGTCCTGGGCTACCAAGGTCACCTTGCTATAGTAACAAAAATGGAATCATGTGAGAATGTGAATAAACAGCAACTGCAGGATGTGGGGTTATATTCTCAAAAGGATGTATTGAACTTTGTGTGGTTAAGGTGCACCAGACATTGTTTGTTTCTTATCCCAAATCCATACTTCACCCTCTTATCCTTTTTTGCCTTCACATCTCATATACTATAAACTTAGATCTCTTTCACTGCAGCGGTGACCATACGATCTAGTTCTGGACACTGATATGTGAGGAGAAATCTAATAGAAGGAATTTCTAAAACAGATACTTTCTTTTTTAAATGAAATATAATCAACATGTAGCATTATACAACATAATTATTCAATATTTGTATACATTGAGAAATGATCAGCACAAGAAGTCTAGTTACCATCTGTCACCATACAAAATCACAATATTTTTTTCTCATAATGAGAAGTTTTAAGATTTACTCTTTTACTAACTTTCAAGTATGCAATACAAGATTATTGACTATAGCTACCATGCTGTATATTATATCCCCATAACTCACTCATTTTCAAACTCAAAGTTTGTACCTCTTGACCTCCTTTACCCATTTATCCACTCCCAACCCTCTGCCTTCTGCCCGCCACTAATCTGTTCTCTGTATCAATGAATTTGGTTTTGTTTTATTTATTCATTTGTTTTATTTTTAGATGCCACATATAGATGAAATCGTATAGTATTTGTGTTTCTGGCTTATTTCACTTAATGTAATACCCTCAAGATCCATCCATGGTCTTGCAAATGGAAAGTTTTCATTTCTTTTTTAATGGTTAAGTAGTATACTGTGATATGTATGCGTCTATGTATACATGTGTGTGATCTGTGTAAAATGTATCTTCTTTCTCCATTCACCCGTCAACAGACACTTCAGTTATTTCCATATCTTGGCTATCGTTAAATAATGCTGCAGTAAACATAGGGATGAATATATCTTTTCAAGTTAGTGTTTTCATTTTATTTGAGTAAATGGCCCAAAGTGGAATTGCTGGATCATATATATGTAGTTTTATTTTTAATTTTTTGGGGGAAACTCCATACTGTTTTCCGTACTGGCTATACCAATTTACATTCCTACCAATGGTACATAAAGGTTCTTTTTTCTCTATACCAACATCAACACTTGTTATTTGTCTTTTTGTTACTAGCTATTCTAACAGGTGCAAAATGATATCTTGTGGTTTTTGTTTGCATTTCCCCAATGGTTAGTGATATTGAACATCTTTTCATGTGCCTGTCGGCCATCTGTATGTCTCCTTTGGAAAAATGTCTATTCATATATTCTGCCTATTTTTTAATCTGATTGTTTTTAGTTGTTGTTATTTAGTTGTATGAGTTCTTTATATATTTTGGATATTAACCCCTACTGGATATTTGATTTGCAAAATTTTTGCCCATTCAGTAGTAGCCTTTTCTTTTTGTTCATGGTTTCTTTTGCTATCCAGAAGGATTTTAGTTTGATGTAGTCTCTCTCTCTCTCTCTCTCTCTCTCTGTCTGTCTCTCTTTAATTTTAGTTTTTGTTGCCCTGGTTCTTAGGGTAGGTCTCAAAAATTATTAGCCAAAACTGATGTCAAAAAACTTACCACCTATGATTTCTTCTAGGGTATTTATGGTTTCATATCTTACATTAAAGTCCTTAGTCCACTTTGAGTTAATTTTTGGATACAGTATAAGATAGTGGTCCAGTTTCATTCTTTTGCAAGTGGCTCTCTGGCTTTCCCAGCACTATTTAAAGAAGGGAGTGTTCTTTTCCCGTTATATAGTCTTGCCTCCTTTGTCATAGGATTATTTTTAGGTCATTATGTTCTGTTGATCTATGTGTCTATTTTATGCCTATGCCATACTTTTGATTATTACAATTTTGGAATATAGTTTGAAATCAGGGATTATGATGCATCTGGCTTTGCTTTTTTACAAGGTTGATTTGGCTATTTGGGAATTTTTGTGGTTCCATACACATTTTAGGACTCTGTTCTCTTTCTGGGGAAAATGCCATTGGGCTTTTGATAGGGGTTGCATTGAATCTGTAGACTGCTTTGGGTAATATGGACATTTTAAGAATATTAATTCTACCAATATATGGTTATGAAATATTTTTCCTATTATTCAATGTCTTATAGATTTCAGAATACAGGTCTTTAACTTCCTCAGCTAAATTTATTCCTAAGTATTTTATTCTTGTTGATGTGATTATAAATGGGATTATTTTCTTAATTTCCCTTTCTGATAGTTCATTGTCAGTGTATAAACATGAAATAGACTTTTGTGTATTGAATTTGTATACTACAACTTTATTGAATTCATTTATTAACTCTAACAGGTTTTTTGGTGGTAGTTTTAGGATTTTCTAAAATCATGTTGACCACAAATATTGAGAGTTTTATTTCTTCTTTTCCAATTTTGATGCTTTTTATTTTTATTTTTCCTGCTTAACTGCTCTGCTAGGACCTCCAATATTATGTTGAATAAAAATGGTGAGAGTGGGCATCCTTGTATTGTTTCTGATATTAGAGGAAAAGGCTTGAGCTTCTCACTATGGAGAATGATGTTAGCAGTGGGTTTGTCATATATAGTCTTTATTATGTTGTGGTACATTCACTCTATACTCATTTTTTGAGACTTTTTATTATAAATGGATGTTGAATTTTGTCAAATGTTTTTTTCTGCATCTATTGAGATAATCATAGGCTTTTTATCTTTCATTTTGCTAATGTAGTGTATCATGTTGATTGATTTGCAGATATTGAATCATGTTTACATTCCTGGAATAAATCCAACTTGATTGTGGTGTATGGTCATTTCTTGTATTGTTGAATTTGGTTTTCTAATATTTTGTTGAGAATTTTTGCATCTATGTTCATTGGGGATATTGGCTTATAATTTTCTTTTTATGTGGCATCTTTGTCTAGGTATTAGGATAATGTTTACCTCATAAAATGAACCTGGAAGTTTTCCTCCTCTTCCTTTTTTTTTTTTTTTTTTTTTTTTTGGAAGAGTTTGAGGTAGCTATTAAGTCTTTGAATGTTTGGTAGAATTCACCAGTGAAATTGTCTAGTCCTGGAATTTTGTTTGTTGAGACGTGTTTACTGATCAAATCTTACTAATAATCTCCTTATATTTTCTATTCATGATTCACTCTTGAAAGATTGTATGTTAGTAGGAATTTTTCCATTTCTTCTAGGTTGTCTAATTTGTTGGCATGTAATTTTTAATAGTCTCTTGTGATCCTTTGTATTTCTTTGGTATCAATTGTAATTTCTCTTTCATTTCTGATTTTATTTGAACCTTCTCTTTTTTCAAGTGAGTCTAGCTAAAGGTTTTTCAATTTTGTTTATCTTTTTAAAGAACCAGCCCTTAGTTTCAGTGATCTCTTCTATTGTCTTTTAAATATTTATTTAATTTATTTATGCTTTGATTTTTATTATTTCCTTCTTTCTATTAACTTTGAGCTTCACTTGTTCTTCCTTTGCTAGTCCCTTAGATGTTAAGTTAGATTATTTGAGATTTTTCTTGAGGTATTCCTGTATATCTATGAAATTCCCTCTTAGAACTGCTTTTGCTGCATCCCGATTTTGATAATTTACTTCCATTTTCATTTGTCTCAAGGTATTTTTAAATTTCTCCTTTGACTTTTTTTTTATCTATTGGTTGTTCAGTGGCATGTTGTTTAATCTCCACATTTTTGGTGATTTTTCCAGTTTTCTTGTAACTGATTTCTAGTTTCATATTATTGTGGTTGGAAAACATGCTTGATATGATTTAAAATTTCTTTAATTTATTAAGACTTGTTTTGTGGCCAACTGTTACATGTGTACATGAGAAGAATATGTATTCTGCTGTTTTTGTATCACTAAGTCCATCTGGTCTAATGTGTTGTTTAGGGCAACATTTTCTTATTGGTTTTCTGTCTGTATGATCTATCCATTGATATAAGTTGCGCTTTAAAATTCCTTGTTATTATTGTATTGTTGTCAATTTCTCTCTTTAGGTCTGTAATATTTGCTTTATATATTTAGGTGTTCTATTAGGTGAATAAAATTTTTTACAAATGCTCTTTCTACTTGCTAAATTGACCCTTTTTTCTTTATATAATACCCTTTTTTAAAAATTACAGTCATTGTTTTAAAGTCTATTTTGTCTGATATAGGTACAAATACCATGGCTTTCTTTTGATTTCCATTTGCATGAAACATTTTTTTCTATCATTTCACTTTCAATCTGTGTGTGTCCTTACATCTCAAGTGAGTTTCTTGTAGGCAGCATACAGATGGTCTTGTTGTTGTTGTTGTTGTTTTAAACCAATTCAGCTACCCTGTCATTTAATCTATTTACAATTAAAGTAATTATTGATAGGTGTGTATTTATTGTACTTTTGTTAATTGTTTTCTGTTTTGTAGTTCCTCTCCGTTCCTTTCTTGCTTGCCTGCTTTCTTCCTTTATTGTTTGGTGACTTTCTTTAGTATTATCTTAGATAACTTTCTCATTATCTTTTGTGTCTCTGTTTTAGGTTTTGGCCTTGTGGTTTACTTTGAGTATCACATATATCAGCCTATATATATATATATATATATATGTCTATTTTAAGTTGATAGCAAGTTAAGTTTGAATGCATTCTAAAACTCTGCATATTCCCCACCTCATGTTTTGTTTGGTGTCACATTTTACATCTTTTTATTTTGTTTGTCCCTTAACTAATTATTGTAGTTAAGTTATTTTTACTACTTTTTTCTGTTAACATTCATACTAGCTTTATAAGTGGTTAGTCCACTTTTACTATGTATTTATCTTTATTAGAGAGCCTTTTGCTTTCATATGTCTTCTTTTTACTAATCAGTGCTTTTTCTTTTAAGTTTAAAGAAGTCCTTCTAAACATGTCTTGTAAGGCTAGTTTAAATGAATCCCTTTAGCTTTCACTTGTCTAGAAAGCTCTGTATTTCCTTCAATTCTGAATGGTAGTTTTGCCAGGTAAAGTATTCTTTGTTGGAAGCTTTATTCTATCAGCACTTTGAATATATCATCTGACTTTCTTGTGACCTGAAAGGTTTCTGCTGAGAAACCAGCTTAAGGGGTTTCTCTTGTATGTAAGAAGTTATTTTTTTCTTGTGGCTTTTAAGATTGTCTCTTATTTTTAACTGTTGACATTTTATTTATAATGTGTCTTGGTGTGGTTCTCTTTAGATTCATTTTTTTTTTTTTTGAACTCTCTGGGCTTCCTGGATTTGGATGTCTGTTTCCTTACATTAAGGAAGTTTGCAAACATTATTTTTTTCAAATAAATGTTTTTCTTTCTCTTTCTTCTTCTGGGACCCCTATAATACAAATGTTATGCCACTTGAGATTGTCCCATAGGTCTCTTAAGCTATCTTTACTTTTTAAAACTCTTTCTCTTTCTCTCTTTTTCTCTGCTTTGTTTGGGTGAGTTTCATTGCCATGTTTTCCAGATCCTAGATTCTTTCTTCTTCTTCATCTAGTCTCCTATTGAACACTTCTTGTGTATTTTCAGTCCAGCTGTTGTATTTATCAGCTCTGAGACTTCTGTTTGATACTTTCTTATATTTCTATCTCTTTGTTGAAGTTCTTTCTGTGTTCATTCATTCTTCTCTCAAGTTCACTGAGTATCTTTACGACCATTACTTTGAACTCTTTATCAGGTAAATTACTAATTTGTATTTCACTAAGATTTTTTTTCTGGGGTTTTATCTTGTTATTTCTTTTGGAATATATTCCTCTGTTTCCTTATGTTGCTTTGTTCTCTGTGTTTGTTTCTATATAACATGTGAAACTGCTCTCTCTCTTGAAGGGGTGGACTTTTGTAGCAGATTTAACCTTATTTAGCTCTTGGTTATCTCCCGAACCTTTGTAATTGTCTAATCAGCCTGATTAATTCTTGATAGGTCTCAGTGTATGATTGTGTGCCAAGACCTGTCAGTGTTCTAGAGGGAGGGCTCTCATTTAGCTTCTAGTTTCGGGCTGACTGGGAGGGAAACCCTTAGCCAGCAACTTTTAAATAATGCAATATGTGCCGTCTTGTGGGACCATAATCACAAAACCTGCTGACCTCCAGTCCAGGTGATTTGGAGATGTTCCCTTGTTGACAGTAAAAAAAAAAAAAAAAAAAAATCTGGGTTCTAGACAACTGTAATGAACTCCTTTCCTTTCTGGGGATACTGATGAGTTGTAGTGAAGTAGAGGGAGAATTCAAAGATAGCATGCTTCAGCCCACATTCCCTGAGGGCACTTTCATGACATCTAAATGTGTGGTAAACCTGAAGCCTGTCCTTGAAGCTCCAGGACAAGTAAATAGGTGCTTTTCACAGAAAGACTGAGGGTGTGTTTTAGTCTGTGATCTGTGCAATGCCTTGGAAATGGTAGCCTGCCAAAAACTCTCTCCTCCAATTGTTCCTGATCAGTGACACCAGAAATGCAAGCCCTGTTGGCCACCAGAGTCAAGTGCTCAAAGAGTGTCCCCTATGTGGACTACATGCCTTGGTTTTGCCGGGGCCATGGTGAGCACAGAGGTGAGGTATGCCCATTGGTGCCAGCAAGGTAGAGGAAGATTATGAAAATAGTACCTGCAAGCAGTTCCTTCTTCAGAGAGAGTCCCAGTAGGCTTCTACTCCTCTGGCAGATGCCTTAAGATTAGCAAATAATCATCTTTCATATATGATCTAAGTGCTTTTCAAAGTGCTGCTCTTGTGCTGGGTCCCAGGGTAAGTGAGTTTGTGTGTGAGCCTTTTAGGAGTAGAATCTGCATTTCCTACAACCCTATGGGCCTCCTGGATGTAAACCACATTGGTTTTTAAGGCCAGACATTTGCTCTGTTTCAGACCCCAAGGATTGGGGTGCCTAATGTAGGGCACAAATTCCTGGCTCCTTAGGGATAAAGGACATGTTTATGAGATCCCTCCTGATTGTGGGTCACCATGCCAGGGATGGAGTTTTTGGCGAGACTGTTTCTACCTCTCCTTTCCATCTCCATGTGATTCTTTTATACTTTGTTGTGGAGGAACTGTTCAGCTAGTTTTCAGGTCTTTTTCAGGCAGAAATGTTCCATATGTAGTTGTAGATTTGATGTGTGCATCAGAGAAGATGAGTTCAGGATCTTTATACACCACTGCCTTTAACTGCCTAAAAAAGATAATTTCTATATGAACTTGTCAGGAAAAGAGAGCTGGCTGTCTTCCTTAGTCAATACTTCCCTTCCCAGCCTTATATATGTATATGATGTCTCATGGTTAGGTGTCCATTTTATTACTGAGAAAGGGGAGATGGTAACATGCACATGGGTGAAAACAATCCATACAGTATAAATAATTCAGAATGTAAAGAAAGCTGTTGACTTTTACTGAACCCGCTGAATAGTTTCTTACCTCCACACCTCATTTTAACTAAATAATAAATGCCCCCAACCTGGTTTAAGTAGCTGCTATTTGGATATTAATACTTGTAGTCAAAAGTGTTGCTTACTGATAAAGTATGTGCCTGCTCAAAGCATTGGTTGAAAGACAAGATATATGTGAACAAAAGGTATTCCACGTTTGAAATAAGGCCTATTTTAGTTTCCTATACTTTCTCAAAACCCTTTCACATAAATATTTATGTGGTTAACATATTAATTCTCAGAAGTAAACAGGGTTAATGGTCTGATTACAGCCTTTAAATGAGGAAACTGGAACACAGATGTAAAGGGACTTTATCTGAAGGAACAAAACTTGTATATAGTAGAGCTGAGGCCTGAGCTAAGATTTTTGATTCATTGTCTAAGACTCTCTGTTGGGTCATGCTGCAAGTTTTAAAAAGATGGCTTTACATTGAGAAACTGGATGGCAAACGATGCTGATTTTCTCTTTTGCTTCACACTGGGGACCAAAATACACTAAAGAAAGCATTTTCACCTACACTTTTTCCTTGTTCTTCATAGAAGGGATTTTATGCAATTATTTCAGAGAACTACCTTGCTACAACAACAACCTGGATTCTGGCTGCAGCAGATGTGTTTACTGTGGTTAGAAATCTAAAACTGAACAGTTTATAAAAGGAGGTAGAGAGTGTTGTAGCAGAACCATTATAGCTCTAGTTTTCTTGTTTCTTTCAATTCAGACCCTGCCACAGAATCACTCTCCCTTCTGGGATTTCATGGTTTACAAAGAGAAGGGACATCCGGTTTTATAGAACACTTTGCTGAAATGCAACAAAATGAAAAATTTGCACCTCAAACCAATGATATAAATCCTCAGATGGACTAATGAGCCTTTATAGAAATCTGTTCATCTCTACACAGAAGAATCAAGTATAGTGTTCCTTCAAATGGCCTTTAAAAATAACTAAAATTTGATTGCTTTTCTCTTATCCTGGTAATGCAATTTATTTTGGGTTAGTCCTTTTATAATGGAGAAAAGGGTATTAAATGCCTTTGAAATGAATGCAATAGTTTTATGAAAACAACCCTCAACTATAAATGTGTTCCAAACTTTACCTCACAAATGGATCAATAAGTTGAGGGCAGAACCCAATGCAGCAAAAATCCTAAAATAAGTAAGCCCTACAGTGATTCACACTTGGCAATTCTGTAGTTATTGAGAAATTTATTATTTCAGAAAAATCTGAAAAAAGTATTCTTAGATTCTATGTGGCTTTCTTATAGATTAAATCTTGTTGGGTAGTGAGTTAGGGGTATATTTAACACATCCAAAAATAGCTGATAGACATGATTTTTGCAGTATGGTTTATTAAATGCAAGCCATGAGCCTCAAGAGGCTCATGATACAAAAGACACTGGAAGGTAACAGGAGCGTTTTCATATGTCTTCTTCAGAGAATAGCCTCTTTTTTCTTTTTAAGTAGTAAAAACAATGAAGAGGAGAAAAATATTATTTTCCTAGTAGTCATCAAGATCATTTGGCAGTTTTAGGACATGGTACAATTTAACCCATAGTGTCCAAGTCATAACTAGGTGCAACTTTTATTACTTCATTGATCCCCAAACTGATGAGAGAGAGGTGAAAATGTTGGAACATAGGAATAAGAAAGACAGATATTTGGAGTGAACTAAAATGATGAATTAAGAGAGAAAAGGGAGAGACTTAGAAACATAGATAAAATCACAAAAGTGAAGAGAGAAGAAACAGCAACAAACAAAAATCACATTTTTGCATTGTTGTGAGCTAATTAGCCACATTATGACTAATTTATTCCTGGTGACAATTCATCATTTCATGTCTGTCTTATATATCCCTGTTATTTAAATACATACTTTAATTTGTTTTAACCTTTTGAAAAAACATGTTTACTTTGAATCATTCACTGCTTGATTGGCTGATTCATTCTTTAATTCATCCAGATATTAAACATTTATTGTGCTATTTTAATGTGCCAGGAATTAAGTTAAGTCTCAGAAATACAAATAGGCATAATTACTGTCTTGATGGCCTGATATGGGGACATAAGAATTCATGTAAAGAATTAAAAATACTTCAAAATGTATTTTAATAAGAATATATGCAAGATGCAAAGGTAGAATGTTATAGTCGAGAATCTAGATACTTCTCAACACCTCCACGGCTATCTCTTTGTCAGATCTCCATCATCCCTTGCCTGGATGATTGCAGGACGCTTATCACTAATAACATGTCTATCTTTTGCCCTGCTACAATCCATTCTCAGGAGAGCAGTAAGAAATCCTTCTAAAACATAAGCCAGCTCTATCACTCCTGTGCTCACTGATGGCTCCCATTTTCACTCAGAGTAAAAGCCAGAGTCTTTGTAATGATTAATGAGGCCCCACAGGATCTGGCTTGAAAGGATCTCTTCAAATTCATCTCCTCCTATTCTCCTTCTTGCTTACTGCATCCATTCACATGGGCAGTTTTGTCTTATGGCCTTTGCTCTAACAGTTCCTTCTGTAAAAAGGGATATCTGCTTAACTTCCCTTTTTCTTTTTTTTTTCAAAACTTTTCTCAAGTTCCACTTTCTCAATGAGGTTTACAATGAGAACCCAATTGAATAGGGCCAGTTGCCCCTTTTCTACATATAGTTCCTTTCCCTTATATTGCTCCCCCCCCATTTTCGCATAATTTTCACCATCTAATATACAACATAATATATTTACTTATTTTGATTAATGAAAATGTCATTTATTGTTTGTATCTACTCCTCTGCCACCCCCAGTCCTCACTCCCACCTCTAACGGAAATAGCAAAGAGCAGGATTTCTATTTTGTTTGCTGGAGTATCCCAAACATGGAGAACACATAGTGGGCACTTAATAAAATGATTCTAAATAAGATAATAAAAAGAAAGAGGTTTATTTCACTAGAGGGGAGGGGAGGGAGGTGAATATTAAGATAAGCTACCACAAATTAATAATCCATATATTGGAAATGTTAGTAGCTATTTGACAGTTATTGACAATGAAAGAAATTCCCAGGCAGAGAAAATTTGTATAAGCAAAGGAGAAGGGGCAGGAAAATGAGTCTGTGAAGATATGTGAATCTGCCTAGGTCAGGGGGTCAGAAAACTATGGCTCATAAGCCACATTCAGGCCATACTCTATTTTTTTGGTAAATAATGTTTTATTGAAACACAGCTATCCCCATTTGTTTAGGTATTACCTATGGCTACTCTCTCCCTATAGCAGAAGAATTGTTCTCTTGCAACAGAGAACAAATGGCCCCTAAAGGCATTTATTATCTGGACCTTTTAAGAAAACTTGCTGACCCCTGTCCTAGGAAATAAAGGGTAAGTGAAGGCTGTAACCTGGAAAGCACCATGATCAGAATCATGATATGGAAACATCATTCTCTAATCCATGGAATGCATTTAAAATTCATCAAGGATTAGGGTATGATGTGAGGTGTTTCTGATTAAAACACAAAATACCATTTGGCTTCCAACATAGTTTAGTTATCAATGTCATAATTTGGGTCTGCTTGGCTTTCCAGTCATCTTTTTATCTTCTTTTGGAGAAACTGGACAAAAACAGTATATTTGGAGGGTCAGTTAATTGCTGAGGTGGGCCAAACACAGCTTAATAATGCAAAATGTCTGCTTGAGAGTAAGCTGAAATCATCACACTAATTTCATTTATAAAATTCAAACTGGCAAGAGACTGTACAACACTAATGATAGCCAGTTGCCTAATTAGCTCTGCAACACAGTCTTTCCAATTTATTAAAACAAAATGAGTCATAGTTATTAACCTGGGGCAGCAGATAGCATCGTGTTAAAAATCTGTTTTTAAGGTATGGCTTGTGTTTAATGCTAGAGGTAGCCTTGTATGTGTCGGCTTCTTCTGAAAGTGAAAGCATGCAAATGATATTCTGAAATTAAAACTATATGAAATAGATGAAAATCTGTGTGTTTATTTAAAACAATAAGCAAATCCAGTAATGATCTGAACATATTTCTCAATAAACACTAATACAGTGTTAAAAAGACTTTTTGTTTTTGTTTTTTGTTTCATTTTTGAGAGACAGAGACAGAGTATGAGTGGGGGAGGAGCAGAGAGAGAGGGAGACACAGAATCTGAAGCAGGCTCCAGGCTCTGAGATGTCAGCACAGAGCTCCATGTGGGGCTCAAACCCACGAACCATTAGATCATGACCTAAGCTGAAGTCGGACACTCAACCGACTGAGCCACCCAGGTGTCCCAAGATTTTTTTGTTTTTTGAAAAAAAAAAGGTTTTTTTTTTTATCACTTATTTATTATTTGATATTTTACCCACCTGTTCACTTTGGATTTATTTATTTAATTATTTATTTATTTTGCTTTGAGAAATGAAAAAAGATGTTTATGATCATTTGTCAAATTTCCTATTTCTGTGATATTGATTTCTAATTCAGAGTATAATCCAAACTCTGAAAGACATGATTTTGTTACTGATTTTAAACTACAACCTAGACATTTAATTCACTTAATACCCACAGGGATATGTAAGGTGGGAGGCATTTCTTTTGTTTTCAGAAGCATCCAGACATCCTGCTATGCACTGAAAATATGAAACTTTGGAAGAAAAAAGGGAATGAGTCTGAAAGGAGAAACCAACAATATGGATGGAGAGGAATCTTCCAGATTAGCACTTCTTAGAAAAGGTGACACAACATTATGACATATCAGAGATTCACCTTTGGGAGTTGCTCATTGCTGCCAGTCACAAAGCCAAGTCAGCCAAGCATATGGACATTAACACCATGGATGATATGATTGGAAGAAGACTCTGAGGGCCTCTTTTCAACAGAGTGGTTGTTAAGTTTCAGGCATACATAGTAGATGGTAGATAGAACCGATAATAGTTATACACCATGTAGATATTTGATTGTTCTTTGTGAATGAATAGAAAAATATGTGCATCTTTTTTTTTAAGTGTATTTATTTATTTACTTATTTTGAGACAGAAAGCATGAGCTGGGGAGGGGCAGAAAGAGAGGGGGAGTGGACAGAGGATCCCAAGAAGGCTCCATGCTGTCAGTGAAGAGCCCCACTCAGGGCTTGAACTCACAAACCATGAGATCATGACCTGAGTTGAAATCAAGAGTCAGTTCTTAACTGATCTTTAACTAAGTTGCTAATTCAGGAGGATGAAATACTTTCATACGGCATTTGCAACTTTTCAAATGAATACTTTAGAAAATTGACACTAGGATTGAACAAAAATTGTTATCATTCTACCTCATTGTTCATTCTTAGATTAACTTTACAGAGAAGAAAAAATTAAATGATTTACTATATTTTATTACTAACTTAGCATCCACATATCTGATGATCAGTAAAGGAATTCTAGCAAGGCAAAGAACTCTCAAGGAATCAGTAGGTTCTTCCTGTTGCCTAGGAGTACAAGACATTCTTAACACAGGCCAGGTATCCAGTGGTTTTCCAATTGAATATAACATGCTACCTTGATTTTTCTTCCATTAGAGCAGGTTTCCTTTTTAGAGAAACAAATAAATTACTTATATGTTTCTTACTAGGTTGACCCCATGGAGATCAATTCACTTTATTATTATTAAAGAACTCACAGAAACCACTTGTACTGAAATGTATTTTCAAACATCACTAGAAGAGTTGAATTGTAGTGGAATTTCAGTACTCAGTTTGGAATTATTCTAATACTTCTGCTGCTTCAGAAATTCACCTCTCCAGATGAAACTTTAAAATGAATGAAAACACTCTTGGATGAGAATTTGAATTAACTATTGAGAACTGCAAATAGTATTTACTTTGTTTACACCATACCTGCTAAGATGGTGATTGGATTATACATGTTTAGAGAAAGAAACACCACTCTCTTTTATCATACAATTTTTTGATTCCTAAAACTTTCTTACATGATATTTTTGAACTTTTCAAATTATGTTCATGGCAGGTTGTAATAGTGGGAAATTGCAAGCTTCAAAGTTTTATAGTTAGTAATTTTGCAGCCTGAGAATAATTACTAAATGACTACAGGCTTTACTTTCCACATATCTAAAATGGGGATTGAGCACCTAAATTATAGGACTGTTGTAAAGAATAATTGAGATTATGAATATAAAGCTTCTATGGCATAGTAATTAAATAAAATCATGTTACTACTATAATATTATCATTATCAAATGGAAATATATACAATAATTTACTTAACAGGATTTACTTCTTTTATCATTATTGAGGCTTTCGTCATTTTTAACCCAGTAGAAATATTTTGTGTGCTTAGCTTACTTAGTTCTGCAAAACACAAATACATGTGCACACACACACACACACACACGTGTTTTTTCTTTAATGTTTGGTGTATTTCATAAAGCACAACACAATATTTTATTCCTGTCCATAGTAGAATCTATGTCATGCCATTTATCATCAGTTTTCAGTAGAAATTATTTTAAGCAGATTTTTGTTTCTTATTTTCCATGATTTAATTTGGTGGCTTTCAAATTTCCTTCCTTCCTTCTTAGGCAAAGAAGAAGGCCTCTTTTAGGCAAAACATTACACAGAACTTTGATATATAAAACAGATGAAAATTAAACTTTTATTAGATCAGAAATAATGGTTGGGGTTTATATTCACTCTCGCCTCCTTCCTTGCCTCTCTCCACCTGCCCCCAGCAATCCTGAGACACCTGAAAAACTAGACACAACAAAAGACAGTCTGAAAACTGCCATTTTTATCAACCCAGGGGGCGCCCTTCCCCTATCTAATGTGGTAGTGCAATGTTGAGGAAATAAAAACACTGAATATCACTTTACCAGTGCATTCAATGTGACAAGAATTTTTATCTACTCATGTTCATCACAGGATCCAGAATGACTCTAGATTTCTTTCTACTCAGTCACTCATCTACACTCTTAGATCTGAATTGTAACCCTGGCCTCCAAATGTACAATTTGAACTTCCTTTGTTAATCTTCATCATGTTTCTGGAAAGCCATTTTTTCTAGTTTTTCAGGGTCACTTTGCATATCTGTTCTACATTTTATATAACTCTGCCCTATATAAAGACTGTTTGCCTGTTTGTGACCACCAGGATGAATTTGGTGTGATACCACCTGACCACTAAAATTAATAAAATCACCAAGTGTTTTCTCCACACTTTAAATTTCATTATGACATCATATGCAAATTACTCATTCCTATAAGGATAGGAGTACAACTCTTACATGAGAGAAAAGATACTTCTCTTTTTTCTTGCCCATTCACCTTAAAATTATATACAGACTAGGGACTTGTTCTCTACCAGGAAAGAGGGAAAGCATTAAGATTCATACAGTGTTTAAAATGAAAACAAACACACATTCCCATCAATTTACTCTATCAGTTTTGATCACTAGAACATCCTCTTTGGGAAACTTTAATTACAATTTTTGCATTTTGGAAAGTCATAAGGCGTTGCTGGTACTTCCAGTCATGGCAAATATAAAGTTGTTTCAAATGAGCAAAATTTAGGTTTCTGTCTCTGTATCTCATTAACATTAGCAAGTTCCAGTCTCATAGCAACCCAGATCTGATGATGAACACCTGCCAGCCCAGATGGTTTAGAAAGAAAATTTTTAGCTAAATGGAATAAAGTTCTGTGGTTGAGCTGTCCAAGCCATTATTTAACAGGGATGCTGTGAGAACTCAGAAACACTGTCATTGTAGAATCCCAACAAACTAAAGTTGTCATGTTCAATTGCCATCATTTCTGATGTCTAATGACCCTATTTTTTAGATTTGTGCAAAATATATATAGTTATTGTGTGTCTATTCCTCTTACAAATAATCTTGGATGTCAATTGAAATGGACACAGCAGTGCAGCAAATCAATAGCATCTGCACAATTATGAAACAAGAGCTTATATTTTCATATTTACTTTTAGATAAATCCAATTCTTGTTTCTTCTAATGAACTGGCCAACGTTCAAAAAACTATCTTCTGACTAGGATCTTAAATAGAAATGGAATAAACTATTCCAGCCCCACAGTACTTTCCCCTGTATCTGAACTACAACTTTACTGTCTGTGCCATCCAGTTGGCCAAGGAATGCACATGGCAAGGGGAAATGGTTAGATGATGGGAAAGCAAAAGTTCTGAGCCATTGGTCATCCTTGTTCTGTTGCTGTTGTTTTTGTGACTTTATTAAACCACTTAATCTGAGTTTTCCTGTCTGTAATTTTGAATTAAATGACTAGGCAGGCAGGCTTTTTCTCTAGTGTGGAAATAAAATTTGTTTCCTTGTTTTTATTTGTGCATAGTTTCTGTACAAAAAAGTGAAATCCTCAAGACTAAGACTGTATTTTATATCCCAACCAGTGGCACAGAGCTTTGTACACAACTCATGCTCAAGAAATACTAGTTTCCTCATTGATTTCCTCTTCAGTTGTTGGAACTTACATAGATCATGGACTTGGGTAGAGGACTTATTACTTTTTAGCTCTGTGATCTTGGGAAAATTACCTAAGTTCATTCAGCCTCTATTTGTTCATTTGCGTTTACCTCATGAGTTGGCAAGGGTGCTCAGCAAATTGACATGAATTTATAGTGTGTATTCAGTCAACTTGATTTCCTGTGCTTCACTGTTCATGGTTGCTAGCACTTAGTTTGCATAGGGTTGATAGCTGGGGTGATACTATGTGTAATTAAGAAAACCAGAAAGTTTACATTGGAGGAAGATGTGGCAGAATAGGAGGACCCTAGGCTCACCTTACACCACAAACACAACTAGATAACTATCAAATCATCCTAAATACTCCAGAAATTTGCCTAAGACTGATAGAACAAACACTACAACTAAAGGAGAGACAAAGCCATCAAAGTAGGTAGTAAATGTGGAGACGCAGTTTAGGGGAGAATTGGATTGTGAGTGTTGTGGAGGGGAGGGATCTATGGTGGCAGAGAAGGGCACAGGAGAATGCAGAAAGAGAATGTTTCCTCTAAGCCATTGGCTTGGAAAATGATAACAACTGAACTTTTTGAGTTCTGCAACCAGGAGATATGGCTGGGATAGAGTCATGAGGACCCTGCACTGTTCCTGAGAGAAGGTCGGCAAATAATCCAGTGGCAGACAGCCTACAGACAGCTGTCTGAAGAACACCTCAGACACACTGTGGGGGAATTATTCACTCTTCTCAGAGCGTGTCCCTGAGAGGCGTTATTCATTGAGATACCTCTTTGGGTACAAAGGAGCTGGTCAGTACCATTTCCCTCCTACACACTTCAACATAAACACAGCCACCTGCAGGAAGCAGCAGAGCACTGACACTGACTATCTAATTAGTTTACACTTGGCCCCACCCTCTGTAATCTGGTGGAACTGCCCTTCTCAGTCATGTTTGTGTCAGTCCCAGCAGGACAGGCCCCTCCCCCAGAAGACCAGCATAAACCCTGCTCACACTATGTGTCCTGATAAGAGAGTTTGGCAGGGCCTCAGTTCTGGTGGAAGAGGTGACAGATCTCATTTCACAAGCAGACCAGAGCACACCCAGTTAAAACTTGCCACATTTACACCAGGACCAAACACTGACCACAACAGTCAAGGAGAGCCTCTGTAGATGACTGTCCTGAATGGTAGAGCAGCCAGAACACAACTGCAGAGGGTACGTGATGCATACCAGACACTCCCTGAAGTGCCAGGTCTTAGGCACTACATGACCTCTTCTTCATAAGGCCATTACTTTCAGGAACAAAAGACATAACTGGATTTTCTAACATAGAGAAGGCAAAGACTTAGACAAAATGTGAAGATGGTGGAATTTATCCCAAAAGAAAGAATAAGATAAAGCCAAAGCTAGAGATCTAAGTGAAACAGATATAAGTAACACGCTTGATGGAGAATTTAAGGTAGTGATCCTGAGGATACTATCTGGGTTTGCAAAAAGAATGGAAGACATCAGTGAGACCCTTACCACAGGGATAAAAGAGTTAAAAAATAATTGAAATAAAGAGTGTAAGAAATGAGATTAGAAACACACTTGATGCAATGAACAGCAAGATAAAAGAAGCAGAGGAATGAATTAATGACCTAGAAGACAAAGTAATGGAAAGCAATGAAGCTAAACAAAAGAGAGAAAGAAGAGTTATGCAACATGAGAATAGACTTAGGGAACTCAGTGACTCCATCAAATGTAATTGCATTCATATTATGGGAGTTCCAGAAGATGAAGAGAAAGGAAATGGGGCAGAAAATTTATCTGAAGATATAATAGCTGAAAACTTCCCTAATTGGGGAAGGAAACAGACATCCAGATCCAGGAGTCAGAGAGAATTTGCATCAAAAATCAACAAAAACAGGGCAACACCAAGACATAGTGTAATTACATTTGCAAAATATAGTGATAAAGAAAAAAATCTTCAAAGCAGCAAGACAAAAGAAGTCATTAACATACAAGGGAAAAATCCACAAGGGTAGCAGGAGATTTTTCAACAGAAACTTGGCAAGCCAGGAGGAAGTGTCATGATATATTCAAAGTCCTGAATGGCAAAAATCTGCAGCCAAGAATACTCGATCCAGCAAGGCTACCATTCAGAATAGAAGAAGAGATAAAAAGTTTCCTAGACAAATAAAAACAAAAGGAATTTGTGACCACTAAATAGCCCTACAAAAAATACTAGTGCAAAATACTAGTGCACTCTTTTTTGAGTGCAAAAGAGAGACCAAATGTGACAAAGAGAAGAGAGGATCAGAGAAAATCCCAAAACAATGACAAAACAATAATAAAGTGGCAATAAATACATATCTATTATAATCACTTTGAGTGAAAATGGACTAAATGCTCCAATCAAAAGGTGTCAGAATGAATAAAAAGCAAGACCCATCTATATGCTGCCTACAAGAGATTCGTTTTAGACCAAAGACATGCATATTGAAAATGAGTGGGAAGAGAAACATTTATCACACAAATGGATGTCCAAAGAAAGCTGGAGTAAAACTACTTATATCAGACAAATTGACTTTAAAACACAGGCTGTAAAAAGAGACAAAGAAGGGCATTATATAATTATAAAGGGGACATCCAAAAAGAAGATATAACAATTATAAATATTTGTGCACTCAACATGAAAGAACTCAAATATATAAAATAAATAATAACAAACATAAAGGAGTTAATTGATAATACAATAATAGTGGGGGACTTTAACACTGCACTTACATCAAAGGACCAATCATCTAAAACATCTAAACAGAAAATAGAAAAGGAAATAATGGCTCTGAATGGCACTGGACCAGATGGATTTAACAGATATATTCAGAGAATTCCATCCTGAAACTTCAGACCACACATTCTTTTCAAGTGCAGACAACATTCTTCAGAGTAGATCACATATTAGATCATAAAATAGGCCTCAACAAATAAAAAAAGACTGAAATCATACCATGCACCTTTTCTGACTACACTATGAAACTAGAAGTCAACCACAGGAAAAAATTTGGAAAGACCACAAATAAAGACCAAAGAAGAAATTTAAAAAAATACATGGAAACAAGTGAAAATGAAAACACAGCAGTCCAAAATCTTTGGGATGCAGCAAAAGCAGTCCTAACCAGCAAGTACATAAAATCCACAGACCCACCTCAAGAAGCAAGAAAAATGTCAAATAAACAACCTAAACATATACCTAAAGGGCTAGAAAAAGAACAACAAACAAAGCCTAAAGCCAGCAGAAGGAAGGAAATAATAAAGGTTAGAGTGGAAATAAGTGATTTAGAAACTAAAAAAAAAATAGAATAGATCAATGAAACCAGGTAAATTGATAAACCCCCTAGCCAGACTTATCATAAAGAAAAGAGAAAATGCCCAAATAAATAAAATCAAAAATGAAAGATGAGGAACAAACATTTCTAAGAGAATATTATGAAAAATTATATGCCACCAAATTGGACAACCTAAAAGAAATGGATAAATTCCTAGAAACATATTAATTACCAAAACAAAAACAGGAAGAAATAGAAAACTTGAACATCTGATAACCAGAAAAGAAACTGAATCAGTAATAAAAATTCCAGCAAACAAAAGTCCAGTATCAAATGGCTTCACAGGCAAATTCTACCAAACATTTAAAGAAGAGTTAATACCTATTCTTCTCACACTATTAAAAAAAAAAAAAAAAGAAATGGAATGAAAACTTCATTCTATGAGGTCACCATTATCCTGATACCAAAACCAGATGAAGACTCTCCTAAAAAAGAAAACTGCAGGTCAGTATCCCTCATGAACACTGATGCAAAAATTCTCAGTAAAATACTAACAAATAAAACCCAACAATACAGTAAAAAAATCATTCACCATGATCAAGTGGGATTTATTCCTGGTTGCAAGTGTTCAATATTTGCAAATCAATCAACACGATACATCACATTAATAAAAAAGGATTAAAATAATATCATTTCATTAGATACAGAAAAAACATTTGACAAAGTAAAGCAAAATAGAGCATCCATTCAATAAAGTAGGTTTAGAGGGAATATACCTCAACATAATAAAGGCCATATGTGAAAAACCTACAGCTAATATCATCTTCAATGGGGAAAAACTGAGAGCTTTCCCTCTATAGTCAGGAACAAGATAAGGATGTCTATTCTCACCATTTTTCCTCAGGAAGTCCTAGCCACAGCAATCAGAAAAGAAAAAGAAATAAAAAGCATCCAAATCAGTAAGGAAGAAGTAGAACTTTCACTATTTGCAGATGACATGATACTTTATATAGAAAACCTGAAAGACTTCACCAAGAACTGTTAGAAGTGAGAAATTCAGTAAAGTCACAGGATATAAAATCAATGTGGAGAAATCTGTTGCATTTCTATACATCAATGATGAATCAGCAAAAAGAGAAATTAAGGAATCAATCCCATTTATAATAGCACCAAAAACAGTTATATATGTAGGAATAAACTAACCAAAGATGTAAAAGGCCTGTACTCTGAAAACTATAAAACACTGATGAAAGAAATTGAAGATGACACACAAAAAAATGGAAAGACATTTCATGCTCATGTATTGGAAGAAGAAATATTGTTAACATATCTATATTACCCAAAATAACCTCCAATTTAATGCAATCTCTAGCAAAATGTCAACAGCATTTTTCACAAAACTAGAACAATACTAAAATGTGTATGGATACACAAAAGACCCTGACCAGCTAAAGCAACCTTTGAAAAGAAAAACAAAACCAGAAGTATCACGATTCCAGACTTCAAGTTATATTATAAAGCTGTAGTAATCAAAACAGTTTGGTACTGATATGTCAATAGAACAGAATAGAAAACCCAGACGAACACATAATTATACAGCCAATTAATCTTTGACAATGCAGGAAAGAATATTCAATGGGGAAAAAAGAATGTCTTTTCAAAAAATTGTGTTTGGAAAAGTGGACAGCAACATGCAAAAGAATGAAACTGGACCATTTTCTTACACCATAAACAAAAATAAATTCAAAATGGATTAAAGACCTCAGTGTGAGACCTGAAACCATAAAAATACTAGAAGAGAACACAGGCCGTAACTTCTTGGACATCTGTAGTAACTTCTTTCTAGATTATGTCTCCTGAGGCAAGGGAAACAAAATTAAAATATTAACTATTGGGACTCTATCAAATGGGACTCTATCAAAATAAAAGTCTTCTGCACAGAGAAGGAAATAATCAACAAACCTATGGAATCAACAAAAGGCAACCTATGGAATGGGAAAATATATTTGCAATGACATATCTGATAAGGGGTTAGTACCCAAAATAGATGAAGAATTTTTAAAACTCAACACCCCAAAAAGGAATAATTTAATTGAAAAATAGGCAGAAGACATGAATAGACACTTTTCCAAAGAAGCCATGCAGATGGCCAATAGACAAATGAAAAGACGCCCAACATTACTTACTATCATGGAAATACAAATCAAAATTACAATGAGATGTCTCCTCATACATGTGAGAATAGCTAAAACACACACACACACACACACACACACATGAAAACAGCAGGTGTTGATGAGGATGTGGAGAAAGCAAAAACTTCTTGCACTGTTGGTAGGAATGCAAACTGGTGAACCACTATGGAAAACAGTATGGAGAGTCCTCAGAAAGTTAAAAATAGAACTACCTTCTGATCCAGCAATTGCACTACTAGGTATTTACCAAAGAATGCAAAAATGCCAATTCACAGGGATACATGTACCTCAATGTTTATGGCAGCATAATCTATAATAGCCAAACTATGGAAATAGCTCATGCGTCCACCAATTGATGAATGGATAAGGAAGAAGTGGTATATATGTATATTGGTGGTTGTATGTAAGTGATGAATCACTAAATTCTACACCTGAAACCAATATTACACTGTATATGTTAACTGACTGGAATTTTAACAAAAACTCAGAAAGAAAAAAAACTAGAAAATTTTGCATCATACTTGGCTTTGCCATCTCCTAGCTTTGTGACCTTGTGTAATCTTTCTG
This sequence comes from Cryptoprocta ferox, assembly GCA_028646485.1. Classification (NCBI taxonomy): domain Eukaryota; kingdom Metazoa; phylum Chordata; class Mammalia; order Carnivora; family Eupleridae; genus Cryptoprocta; species Cryptoprocta ferox. The sequence goes on along the minus strand of CM053571.1, from coordinate 53,027,397 downwards.
TTTCTCAATTTTCTCACCTTTAATGCAGACAATGGTAGTATTTATTTCATGGGACTCTTATGAAGAGTAAATGAATGTAACATAGGTCAATTTTTTCTTTAAAAAAATTTTTTTATGTTTATTTTTGAGAGAAAGGGACAGAGAACGAATGGGGGAGGGGCAAAGACATGGAGACAGAATCTGAAGCAGGTTCCAGGCTCTGAGCTGTTAGCACAGACCCCAATGTGGGGCTTAAACCCAAGAACCGTAACATCATGGCCTGAGCCGAAGTCGGATGCTTTACTGACTGAGCCACCCAGGCACCCCAAACACAGGTCAATTTTTTAAAGAGTATAAAACACATAAATGATATTTAAGTTTTAGATCTTATTTTCATCTTCACAAATACCCATTATTTAATATTCCAAGGAAAAATATTGTTATAATGTGGATTGTTTTAAGCTCCTATTTTATATGTGATATTCATTATGTTCAAGATGTACATGATAATTATCCTTGATTTTGGTGGATTGCATAAAATATATATTCTACAGATTAATGTGTTCTTTAAAAATATTTTTAAATAATTTATCTTTCTTAATTATATGCTAATCAATAATTTAAAAGAATGAAAATATATTTCTTATTTATTTTCTATACTTATGTTAATTGCTATCTTTTTAATTTATATATAATACACACATCTTCACAATATGTTAACGATAGTCTAATCTTTTTATGCCATCAAATTCTGCCAAATTTGTTCACTTAAATGGTACATGAAATTTATAAATATAGTTTATGTGTACTTTTTCATCTATTTTGCTCTCACCTTCTTTCAAACCATCCTGACTATAGAATTGGGAGATTATTCAACACCACAGCGTTATAGTAAGAGAAGTGTGTCTTTTAAAATTATTGAAGGTATTTCTTGTATTTGGTATAAGCCTTTTCCCCAACCATATGTAACAAACAAAATAAAATATGGCAAACTTTGGAGACTATGTCTCCCAAATGTTTTTAGGGTAAAAGTTGTCATTAATATGAAGTAGAATTATAAAAAGAAAAATTTTGGTAATTAAAACTAATATTATTATATTGTTTTCTCTTCCAAATCAGGAAATATTTCTCAAGATTTCCAGGCTGGTAACCATATTATTTTGGTCTTGTGTTGCTCCCTTCACATGTGAAGAATAAGTGACTTCCTCAGTCTTTACTGACTGGTTTCAGGAGAAGAAAACCTTGTCAGCTCTGTGAGGGATTTTGAGTGATGACAGCCTCCCATTCGTTTTCTCTAGAGTAGTGCTGAATTCTCAAATGTGTGCTTTCTTCCAATCCCACAGAGATGGTCTGAAGTTTTGCCTGAACTCACTAGATATCTGCAAATGTTCACACTTGCTGCCGTCTTGAGTAGGCACAGGTATATGGAAACAGGATTAGTGTGTGTGGGTGAAGTGTGTAGAGCAATGGGGGTTCATGAAAGGAAGCTGTGAAGATGAGCAGACAAGGCATCTCCAGTGGTTCAAGGGTGGGCATCCTGATGAAGTCATAATTAAGTGGTTAGTAGGATCTTAATGCCTTTGATGCCCTCCAAGAGTGCTGCCTGTTTTCTCCCAGCCTGAGGTGCATACACCTCAGTATTCTGGATGGGTTAGAAACAGAGGGGCCTCTGGCAGCATTCCATACAGCTGTGGAAGGCAAGCACTCATTCACCTGTTCTCTCCTTCCCTGATGGAGAAATTGCAGGCTGAGAGGGTCATTCTTGGTAGTGAGCTATACCAGTTTGGGGGAGGTGAAACAAGTGTAAAGTGAAACTGTTTCTCTTATCATCTTCAGTGCACTCAGTCTTGCATTTTGTTTCAATAGTGTGCTGGAACATCTTTGCTGGATTCCTAGATTTCTACAAAGGCACTCTTGTCTGTGGGTAATTGCCAAAATTGTGTTTCTTTGGGGGGAAATGGTATAAAACTCATATTCCATCACTTTGCTCAGTAAAGGCTTGTTTTTGATAGTAAACTAAAAATGTAGGAATGACGCCAGTGGATATGAGGATCACTCTAAAATGGCAGTTATGGTAATTCTTAGTTATATCTAACTCTAATTAATGAATAGTAATGTTTTCAAGTTCTTGATTGGCTTTATCCTTCAAATACTGATCAGTTTCTTCTTTGAGAGTTTATTTTTTTAGATCAGTTTCAAGTTTACAACAAAACTGACAGCTATGGACAGACATTTTCCATATATCCCTACCTCACTCATGCAGAAGCCCCATTGTCGAGATCACTCACCAGAATGGTACATTTTTAAACCAAGAATGAACCTTCACTGACACATCATAATCACCCAAAGTGCATAGCTTACCATATGGGTCACTCTTGGTGTTGTATATTCTATTGATTTGGATGAATGTATAATAACATATAACCATAATTATGGTTTACAGAATATTTTTACCACCTTAAAAATTCTCTGTGATCTGTCTATTCATTTTGTCTCCCACCGCTATTCACCCCTGGCAATCACTAATCTTTTTTACTATCTCCATAGTTTCAACTTCTCCAGAATGCCATATAATCGGAATCATACATTATGTAGTCTTTTGATTGGCTTCTTTCACTTAGTAATATGCACTTAAGCTTCCTCCGTGCTTTTTTATGGCTTGACAGCTCATTATTTTGTGCTAATATTCCATTGTCTGGATCAGCAGTAGTTTATTTATATTCATCTAAAAGACATCTTAGCTGCTTCCAAGTTTTGGCAGTTATGAAAAAAGCTACAATCATTGTGCAGGTTTTTGTGCGGAGTCCTCAACAATTTTATTTTTATTGAAATGTAATTGATTTACAATATTATATTGGTTTCAGGTGTACATGATAGTGATTTGATATTTTGTACATTATAAAATGATTCCCACAATGTCTACTTTGAAGGATCCACAAGTTGGGAAAAGTAGTGTCAGTATTGGCTTTATTATTAATATTTTCCTTGTATTAGAGTTCACCAGAGAAACAGACCAGTAGAATATAACTAATACTATGTGTGTGTCTCATAAGGTCTTCAGCTAATTGGACCATTATTGCTTATACATGGTAATCTGCTTTACTTGACATTTACTGGTTTAAATGTTGGTCACATCTAAAAACTACCAGTAAAAGTGTCAAAAGAATATTCTTGAACTAGATAGGTTGATTTTAAAGTTTATGTGACTGAAAACAAATAATAGCTAAATACTCTGCAAAAGCAACAAATGAGAAGAATTATACTACTGAACAATTAAAACAGGGTTGGCCTATCACAAAACAGAGCCAACAGATCTATGAATCATAATAGGAAACACAGAAATCAACTGAAATATATATAGTAACTTAATGGTATTTAAAATAAGTGGCTTATTCATGTGCCTGGGTGGCTCAGTCAGTTAAGTGTCCAGTTGTTGTTTTGGCTCAGGTATCGATCTCATAGTTTGTGAGACCAAGCCACATATTGGGCTCTGTGCTGATAGTGCAGAGGCTTCTTGGGATTCTCTTCTCTCTCTCTCTCTCTTCCTTTCCTGATCACTTTCTCTCTCAAAATAAATAAAACATAAAGAAACTATTTAAAATAAGTGGCTTCTTGGGATTAGGGTAAGATGTAAGATAAATGTTGAAACTTGCAATGTCTATGAGCTTATATGATATAGGTTTATAGTATTTTTTTAAATTAGGGAGTATTTGGATTTATTTTAAATGTTTTTTAGAAATGTTGCAGAAAGAAAATAAGTGAAGACAGCCAACTATGAACTGAAGTCATTCTGTAAAATCCAGAGATCATCTACCATAGCTTTCAAGGAAATACCCAATTTCAGTAGTCCCAAAGGAGATCGTTGGAAAATCAGGCTCAAGATATAGTTGTAAGAGTGATAAAACTGCAAATGAGATCATTTGGCCAATCTCAATTATTTTCTAATATCAATGTCAGGACCCTAGCAAGAATACAGTAGAACTCTGACACCTAGGCTGAAGCCATGAGTATGAATGAGTCTTAAAAAACCTGAATGCTACATCTCCCTGAACAAACTGAGTTGACAGAAACGGCCTTCTTCTTTTGAAGAGAAAAATATCTTTATTCTTTGTGGCAGGTGACTTGTAAGATAATACTTATCTTACTCTAGATCTTTCCTGCCAAGTCTCATTGCCTCCAGAGTGATAATCAGTCAGGTCTCAGTACACCTAAACAGTTTAGTACAATCCCTGCTCCAGAAGGAAATGGCTTACTGCCAAAAAATTGCAAGACTTGTTTAATATGTTCTTAGGGACGAGTTGAACAGATACTGGAATAGATCTTCAAGAATTTGAAACTGGGGACAAAACATAAGACTGAGTGGAAGAAATGTTTTTACATCTACCACTTGACATTCAATGTCTGGCAAGACCATGTGGGCAGAGTCTGTGTGAATGCTCCTTGAAGCTTGGACAAGATGATGGCTTTTACTGAACCTTGAAGAAATGACAGGACGTTTTTGACATATCAAGAAAGGGGCAGAAGGTTGGAGAGGTAGGAATATTAGAATAGATTGACAATGTAAGGTCTGAAAGCCCACCACCTTATTAAGTTCTCCTAAAGGGCCCAAAGGCCATCTGTGTCACTAAGGCACACAGAAATGCACTGATAAGGTAGGAACCAGATTCTCTGAGGAGCTTGTGGTTGTTCTTCAGAAGCTGGAGTTAATGGTAGGATTTGTTGCTATGGAACTGCGCTACCTAGTACCAGTGGAATGTTGGAATATCAAAATGGTAGAGACCAAATTGTAGTGCTTAAATGTGAGAGGCAAAATGAATGTAATTATTTCAATGAGAAGCAAGGCCAGAGGGACAATCAGGAAGACAAAACCATTAGGACCTTTGGTATTAACTAATATGAAATTCCTGGGGTAAGGGAAGATGGACCACTGGCAAGGGTAATATTGGGCAATAGAAACTCAAGAACTGTTGAACAGAAGATGATGAAATATGCTGCAATGGACAACTGTGGTCCTTTCCCAGGCCAATTCAAATGAAATTCACAAATCCAGAGCCTATTGATTGAAAAAGAAGCCTGGAAGCCTTGAGCAAGGATGCTGCAACACTTCTGAATATATATACAATAAAATTCCTTACCCCATAAGACCTATTTGATTTACAGGGCTGCTTGATCTAACATTGATACCTGGGAAACCAAAATATCAATTAAGATAAGAATTTATGGAAGACGGGTAGAAGTAAAGTGTTTGGTATATTTGTCTTGTAACATTTCTAAGAGTTTCCATGGACATATTTTGTGATTATTACTCCAGTCTTGTTATGTGTATTTGGAATTGATATACTTAGCAGGTGGCAGAATAATCACATTGGGTTCCTGACTAGAGAAATAAGAGACATTATTTGAAATGCCAAGTTGAAGCCTCAGAAACTACTAGAAACTCTCCTGCCCTGCCAAGATAGTAAATCAGAAGCAAGAATGTATTTTGGGAAGAAAGGCCAGGGGTTTTCATATCATTATGTAATTAACCATTGTAGTCCTTCCAAAAAATGAGATAGATAATGGTCAGTGAAGATTGACAACCATAAAATTTAACCTGTTGGTAGTCCCAATTTCAGCTGCCATGTTGGATGTTTATATTTTTATTTGAGCAGATAATTAAAGCCTGTGGCACTTAGTAAGTGGTCATTGATCTGGCAAATGTTTTCTTCTTGATCTCCATCAGTAGGAAAAATCAGAAGCATTTTGCCTGTATATAAAGAGATACAAATGCTCAGTTCCTGCCCTGCCCCAAGGATATGCTCTTTTCCTCTCTGTCATGATATAGTCCATTGGGATGTCAATTACTTCAACGTTCCACACACATTATACTAGTTCACTACACTGATGAAAGCATACTAATTGAACCTGATGAGAAGGAAGAGACGAGTACTCTAGATGCCAATAAAATATATGTATGCCAGAAGATGGGATTTAAGCCCATAAAGTTTCAAGGATCTGCCTCATAAGGTCCAGTAATCTAGTTGCTGAGACAACTCCTCTAAGATAAAGGACAAATTGTCTTTATTTTGCCACTTTTTTCCACTATGAAAAGGTACAGCTCTTACTGGGCCTTTTCAGATTTTTGAAGCAGTACAAAGTGAATTTTAAAAAGCACTTAAGGGGTGCCTGGGTGACTCAGTGGTTGAGCATCTGACTTTGGCTCAGGTCATGATCTCATACTTCATGGGTTCGAGCCCCATGTTGGGCTTTGTACTGACAGCTCAGAAACTGCTTCGGATTTTCTCTCTCCCTCTCTGCCCCTCTCCCATGCTCTCTCTCTCACATGCATGCACGTTCTCTTTCTCTCTAAAAAAAAAAAAAAAAAACCCAAACAAACCAAAACATTTTTTATAAAGCACTTAGAATCATTGGTTAGGTAACATAAAAGGCTTTGACTAGTGCACAGAGAAAGACAGTGCTCTGTACTGAATCTAGTAGTGCATCTGCTTTGCCACTAAGACTGGCAGATCCGATGGTGTTAGGATCTTTAGTGGATTATGATGCTGTTTGGTCTTTGGAAAGAACCAAACGAAAGTCACAGCACAGATCATGCTTTCTGGTGCTACTTGAGTACTACTGAGCCCTGAAAGAAGCTGAGCAGCTGATCATGAGACACAAAATGTCTAAGTGTCTTGAGGTACCATCATGAGCTGCATTATCAAACCTCGAGTTATGAAGTTGGACAGCCACAACTGTAGTCCATTATTTGATGAAGATGCTATATTTATGTTTGTGTCTAAGTAAATCTAGATGGCATAAGTAAACTTATAGAACCAGAAAGTAAAATGGTGGCTGCCTGCTGCTGGGGGTGGGGGAAATGGGGAGATGTTGGTCAAAGGGTACAAACTAGCAAATATAAGATGAATATGTTCTAGGGATCTAATGTACAAAATATGACTGTAGTTAATAATATTGTGTGCTTGATATTTGCTAAGAACATAAATCTTAAGTGTTTTCAACCCTCTCATACACAACAAAAGTAACTATGTGAGGTGATGGATGAGTTAGTTGACTCTTGGTAATCATTTCACAATGTATACATACATCAAATAATCGTGTTGTATACCTTATTCTAGCCTAATTTCAAAAACAAATAAAAAAATATGCTCGACTTCACCCAGGAGGGTTGCAAACTCCAACTCCATTGAAACACATGCTCCTTTGCTCAGATCTTTTGGTCTTCAAGCTATATACCTCTTCATCTGGTTGTTCATTTGTATCCTTTATAATATCTTTTAAATAAATTGGTAAATGTAAGTAAAGTGATTTCTTGAATTCTATGAGCCATACTCAAGCAAGGGTTTGTGGGAACCTCTGACTTTTAGCTAGATTGACCAGAAGTATGGAAACCTGGAAACCCACTAGTTGTGACTGGTATCTAAAGTGGGGAACGCCATTTTGGACTGAGCCCCTTACCTGTGGGGTATGTCCTAACTCTGGGTAGTTAGTGCCATAATTGAATTACATTGTTAGCACACCCATGTGGTGTCTACAGAGAATTGGAGAGTTTCTTGGTATGGGAAATCTGGAGATTGGTGTCAGAGGTGTTGTGAGTAGAGAAACAGATTTCCTTTAGCAGATTAGAAGAATGCAAGGGAATTATCCCAGGTATGTAAAACCTCAACTTAAAAATGATGCACTGTTGGGGTGCCTGGGTACCTCAGTTGGGTAAGGATCTGACTTAAGCTCAGATCACGATCTCACAGTTTGTGAGTTTGAGCCCCACATCGGGTTCTCTGCTGTTAGCTCAGGCCTGCTTCAGATCCTCTGTCCCCCTCTTTCTGCCCCTCTCCTGCTTGTGCATGCACATGCTCTCTCACTCTCTCAAAAAATAAACTTAAAAATAGGACACATTGTAACTTCTGATCACATCATATTAATTGAAGGAAGTCACATGGTCTGGGCCACAAGGGCTTGGGCAGAGGAATGAATCTTTGTTGAATTATAAACTAATCTACCAAGGCTTATATAAAATATGACTTAGCAATAACTATCAACACAGTCTCAGAAATTTCACTCCTAGGACTTTCACTCCTAGGTATATGGCATAATATAAAATTCTATCAATAGGTGATTTTTAAAGTGAATTAAGTTACATCAATTCTATAAATCTATGCAGTCATTAAAAATAATGAGGCCACACTATATATACACTTGTGGAGGAATCACCAAGATATACTGTTAGGTATAAAACCAAGGTACAGAACAGAATACATGGTTGCTATAGTTGTAGACAAAAATACAAATATTCCTTAAATCTATATACTATCTCTAGAAGGACTTTTAGAATCTGGCAACACTAGTTACTCCAGTGAGGGAAAATGAGTGGCTGGAGAGCAAAAGGCTTTCTTTTTTCTGTATACTGTTTTATTACTATTGGTTTGGTACAAGGTGCATTTTTACTCACTTAAGAAAAATAAAGGAGCAATTTACAAGTTAGAAATACAGAATTATTCTAATATTTTACTGATCTAGAGTTGCTGATAATCCAGCATTTCTGTCTGGCCTTTATGTCCTTTTCTTTCCCCTAGTGAAGCTTTGGTTGCTCTCGAAAAATTCAACTCCCTTTATAAACTATTGCATCAGGGAATCCTGGCTCTTTCACAAAAACTGCTTCATCTTAGTTGTTTCTCCTTGCATTCATATACTACTCAGCTGCTCAATTTGTTTTCTGATCATCCCTTATAAAAGGATGTTTTGCCTTGATTTGTAAGTTTCTCAACTCATTTTCTTTTTTCTTAAGTTTATTTATTTTGAGAGAGGGCACAAGTAGGAGAGGGGTAGAGAGGGAGAGAGAAAATCCCAAGCAGGCTCCACACTGTCAGAACAGAGCCTGACTTGGGGCTTGATCCCACTAACCATGAGATCATGACCTGAGCCAAGATCAAGAGTAGGATGCTTAACTGACTGAGCCACCCTGGCACCCCTCAATTCACTTTTGTTACTTTTTAAATTTTTTTTAAATGTTTATTTATTTTTGAGAGAGAGATACAGAGAAGGGGCAGGGGAGGGGTAGAGAGAGAGGGAGACATAGAACCCAAAGAAGGCTCCAGGCTCAGAGCTGTCAGCACAGAGCCCAACGTGGGGCTCCAATCCACAAACCATGAGATCGTGACCTGAGCCATAGTCGGACACTTAACCAACTGAGCCACCCAAGTGTCCCTCACTTTCATTGCTTTTTTAAAACACTTCACAACTACAGTGAGCATTGCCATTCTTTATAAAATAAAAAAAAATATTCATTGCTGTTGGGTTTTAGGGAACTGTTAAAGAAAAAAATTATTCAGATATTTGTTAAAGATGGTAAGGAAGATTTTATTTAAGAGGGACTTTTAGAACTGTGAGTTTTGCATTAGGAGAGAGAGATGGGACTCAATGCCTAAACAGACAGACTTATCAATACCTATGCCCATTGAGCAGAATGTGAGGTCCCCTCCTATCTGGAGGACTGATCCCTTGTTCTTTGGTATCATATTGAAGAACACTGGCTTATTAAAATATTCTCTAAGAAGAGCTCTGGAGACCCCTGGGAGGGAGAGTGGGCTGATGAGTAATTGCTACATAATGTAAATGCATTTTGAAAGCATTTATTCTCCTGTATAAAGTACAATCCTTTTTGGATTCCAACTATAGTTAAGCTATACAGTGAGCACTCAGGTAAGAAATAGATTTTGCAGAGAAGAGAAAGAGCCAGAAAATTTCTCTCAGGCAGTGAGATAAAGTATATAACTGCAGTTTGCACAACAACTCTGATACCCCCAAAGACAGCTTGGTAGATAGTATATAATATACCACCAAGGCATTAATCCTGCTTTATCATACACTACTTATAAAAATAACACAATTAGGTAACTGCTTATATCCCTGTGTGTCAGTGGAGAAAGGAGATTGGATGTCTGAAGCTATTTATGAACTCTACATAGCCCCTCACCTCACCAAATAATAAAATACTCACTTTAAGCACACGCCCCCCCCCCCAATATTGAGGATTTCAGAAGAATATTGAGGGTGGGTTTCTATCTTCATTTATGTGCTTAAAAGACACATAGTGAGCATTTGCTCTAGGGAAAGGGAATAGCTTTGTCTCCCAGTTCCCACTTATATGCAGAACTAATAATCACTGGGAATAAAGTAAAAACCTAATAAAACTAACAACAAACAAACAAAAACAAACAAACAAAACAATTACAAAACCAGTTTGGGGATCATTTGCCTTTTGGGAGCAAACGAATGGAGAACATATCCATTTCTTTCTTGAGGTTTATCTGAAGTCTCCTGACAAGAAAAGACAATAAGAGTCACCAAAAGAAAAACTGTTACAGAGACACTAGCCTCCCTAATTCTGGAAAACTTGGAAAAGGCAGTATCCCTCCAGGATAAAAACAGCCTGAATATGTAATGTAGTGAATGCTAAACCTTGGTAAACCTTGCATTACAAATCCTGAGCCAAATGTAACACAGGAGAGAAGTGTAGCCATCCACCTTCACAGAACCCTTAGCAGCTGGAAAATGGATCACCAAGCAGCAGAAATGCCAAGGACAGCAGAGGCACAAACACTTCTTGAATGCAGAAAATAATTTTTTTAATTCAGAGGACTTATCTTTCTATTTCAGCATCAGCATGATGATATACAAACAAGCAGAACCAGTTCCTCATACATTAGAATGTACTTAAGTTTACAGGAGTAGGGGATGTGGTGGTTCAAGGAACTAATTTAAATATTAAAATATAGTCCTATTATATACTATGGGTTTATGAAGTGAATACAAGATGCAATCTGAATATCTCCCCAAATTTCCCCTTCCAAGGAAAATCTCAGATCCATTTCACACTATCAGTAATTATTATAGTCTTTAATTCTATTTTTGGTTAATTCATTGAAGGCTTGTGTTGTATAAGTGTTACTTATCTAAATCATTGGTTGAATTGCTGGTTGGCTAAGTAAATGAATGCTGTATGGAGAAAGGATAGCAGAATTCCAATACAGTAGATTGGTTGCAAGAAGAAGCAAGTTAAATTCATTTTAAGTAAGAAAGCAGGAATAGGTTTTTGGAGTCCATTATTGAAAAAATAACAAACTGAAGGTAAAAGAAATCAAATCTGAAAAATTCAGAAAATCAATGTATAAGGTAATTTTTCTTTTTCTTTTCTAGGCCTGTATATTTAGTAGTGGTACAGTTGTACCCAAAATGATTCTGAAACTTACACTGAGGATAAGAACCAATAAGACGTTCTTGAGTCATAAATGATGTCATGAGTTAGAGTGCCTAGAGGCCATAAGAAGTGATTGAAAATGTGGATCAATGGTGAGGTGGAGTATTAAGTACACTGGAGGACTAAAAGGAGGAATGAGTACAGAAAAAAAAAGAATTGTACTTTCTTTTCTGACATCTTTCCCTAGTCATTGACCACAAAACTGTTTTTTTTTTTTTTCACATACCATGAAGAAAAAGAATATTTACATACATATTCTGTGTCTGCCTGGTCACAGAGAATACTGTTTATCCAAAACCATTTAGAGTTTAGGAAAACCAGTAGCCAGAATTTAAGGGATATAATTTGTTGTAAAGGAAGTAAAGGAGGTGACAGCTGATATCATCAAAACCATTTTTATTTGGTTGAGTTGACTTTCTAAACAACATCTGAGTTTTCAAACTTCTGAGACAAGAAGACATTATTAATAAAAGTACATTTTGAAAAATATATCTTGGTGACTTTCAACATCTGGCTGCATTATAAAATCATCTGAAGAACTTTTTTAAAACACTGGGGACTAAGATCCATTTTAGAATAATTAAGTGCAAATCTTTAGGAATAAGCCTGAGCCTTGGTATTAAAACAAACAACTAAAATCTCCCCGGCTGATTCTAATGTGTGGCCAGAGTTTAGAAACACTGACTTGAAGAGCATTGTTGGCTAACTCCATTTTTATCTTGATATATTTGTAACTTCACTGGGACACACAGTTGATATTCAAGTTTCTGTTACCCTGAGAATTGATTGGTTATTTTAAGATATGATAGATTGTATTATTTTATCACAACTTTTTCATCCCTATCTCCCCTTGCCATTGTTTCTCTGTTGATATAGTAGTATACTTCTCTACATTATTGACTTCAGGGCTGGCCATATGATTTACTTTAATGGAACATGGAAACAACTTGTGCCGGTTTTGATCCAAGGCCTTAAGACACACGGCAAGACTCAGTGAGCTTACTCCTTCCCCCAATAGCCATTGTTCTTTCAACCTGAATCCAGGAAGGAAGCTGTGTAGAGGCAGACCCTAACTCAAAGTCTGGAGTCCTGCCTGGTCTAGGTAAACCCAGTATGAGTCTACCCATTATCAGCCAAACTGCAACTAGCCTATAATACACTGAATATAAAATTAATTTTCTTTATGTAATCCTCTGAAGGATTATTACAGGAAAAAAGTTAAAGTAATACATAAGTTTTTGTTTGTAAACAATCTATATATCAAGCAATATCTAACAAATAACAAGTGTTAAATAAGTATTTGTTAAGTTAATCTTTTTTTATGTAGAATTTGTTTAAATTCGATGACACTAAAAAAATTGGAAATCACCACATTTTAAATGGTTTAGACTAAATTTAGTCCTTGAATCCTAGTTCAAGGATGTTAAAAATGTGGTGATTTTTAGAGTTTAAATAGATTAATGGATTGTATTTCTATGTTCAGTTAAGTTATTCTTTCCATTCACGAAAAGATACTAGAATGTATACTTCGAATTGTGTTTCCCAGTAGCCAAATAGATCAAGTGTTTATCTAGATAGCTTTGTGGAAAGCATCTCTATGCTTCACAAGTACATATGAGAATCTAATGTTAGACTGATTTGGAACTATTGCTTGTACTTCTAGGATACTGACAAAGTTTCAGTTAAGATTCAGAGAATTCAACTTATTTAGGAGTCTATGTATTGAGTCACTGAGCAGGTTTTATCATTAATGCTTAGAAATTATTAAGAGCAAAAACAGATAATACTTCTTGAGTAAAAACTGAGTCAAGACAGAGTTAATGGGTAAAAATCCTTGAAAACATCTTTCATAATGTATTAGTTACACTAATGCTTTAGCATACATAAGGAAAGTTACAGAGAGTTGGACAAGCAATCATAGACAGTTTTGAAAGAGAAAATCATAGTTAGAAAGCAAAATAGGTCTAAATCTGTCTTTTTAAATTAAATTAAATTAAACTGTCTTTTTAAAGCATTCTTTGCCTTGATAAAATATATACCATGATTTACTTTATAGAATACTTTAGTTCTTTTTAATGTAACCCTCTTCATTTCTAAAATCATTTTCTTAACTTCTTTTTTATAATAATTATAAATTATTTTATATCTGTTTTTTGATAATCCATCAGTGATTACTAAGGGATTTATATGCATAAAATAGGGGTACTGAAGAAATTATCTTTACATTATGGGTAAAACGAGATGCAATTTTAATGTAACTTACTCATGTTTTAAAATGTGTAAGAATGCATTAGATAAATGCATCCCCCAATTTTTTTAGACTATTAAACTCACATTCATTTGTGATGCTATTTATAGTAAAAGCAGAAATAGCATTGCAGAATGAGAAATCCAATGCTCACACAAATTGGCTTTGGTGTCCAGGTGTCTTTATGAAAAAAGTATTAATTTTACAGTATCTTGGGGACCAAGTTGATGTTCCACACATAATCCACAGTGTCACAAATGTCCTTAGTAAACCACACTCCCAATTGCAAAGCCTTCACACTTAATATAGCAGAATGTCACTCCATGCTCACTGGGTTGCCAAAAAGTGCTAGCAGGGTTACCACTATATCACCTATCTTCCCCCCAGAGATGGGAAAAAGTAGATAATTCAAATTCACTGTAAAGAAAGGCAGTAAGTAGGGTAGTGCATTTTGATCCCAGATATTTGTTTGAATCTACATCGCATGTTGGCTAAAGTCTTATTCCATGCATTAATGCTGTCCTGCTGTAGATTTGCATGAAACTTTTAAAATACATTAATTAGAATGCTAAGATTTTCCTGCAGTCAATAAATGGTGGCTTATGACGAAATGTTATATTGCTCTCCATTTTCTCAAGTGTTCACATTTTTTTCAGTCACATTCATGAGTTAAATACAAATTTATGGTGAATAGGTGCCAGATTTAGACTCACAAATATTATAATACCAGAAAAGTTATTTTTTATGAGGAATATATATTTGATGAGAAAAAGTAATAAGTCCAAAGGAGGAGGCCAAGTCAGCTCAGCTGTAGGCAGCCCAGGGGCAATAAGACATATTACTGGTAAGCTTTACCTTCTGTTAAGAAAGTGCAGCCAGGCTGCTCTGTCCTTTTGTGAATAGGAAATCCTAAAACTTTTCAATCACAGATAACTTGAATAAAGAGACAACCTCGAAATTCTTGATATAGTGAAAGTAAGATATGAGGCAGAAAAGTTGGGGCATCCAAGAAAAGTTTATGGAAACCAGCTGTGCTACTAAGAAATGGAGCAACCTAAAGCAGTAACTCCCATCTAATCAAAGACATCACCAGAATTTAAAATAAAAGTGATGACTAAAAGGGAGAGATACTTAGAGAAGAAAGATGGATAAGTGGAATACGATGTATAAAGTATGTATTATTTGTAGGGAACTTATCGTATGTATGTTGCAAATTTTTAAAGTTTGACTTTCTGTTTTCAAGGATCTAGTGTTTTGTGTACACTCCTCAAAAAAAAAAAGTAAAATAGAGTATATGGCATATTTCTTGTAGACATGATTCTTAATTAAACTGTTATAGAAGAGTAGTACAACCCTCTGTCCTCAAGTTTTCCAGCAATAAAATGGACAGACAGGAATCAATAAAGCCTGAGTTCTGTTCAGTCCTACAATGATTATTAAGTGAATAAGTAAGTAGATTACCTAACTAATGGATAAAGTATAATAAGATCACTTCTTAATGCTTAGTAAAGAAATTATCAGTCTAAGTTCTTAGGGTCTCAAGAGTATTTGCATGACACTGCAATAGGTGCTCATATTTTGCATGTTTGGTCATATTAAAGACAAACTACACTGATTGGTTTGGCAAAAAGAACGGCAAGAGAAGGGTATGTTGTAAATTACTCCATACTGAAATGTTTTCTTTCCCTTTTCACCATATATGGCACTTCATTGTCTGAATGCACTTTTATTTAAGTCTATTGATGGGCTTTTAGATCGCATTCAATCCTTTGCTATCACAACTAATGGTACAGAGATTGGCCTCACACAAAATTAATTTTGTTTTTTTACCAAGTACATCACTAGTAGTTAGATTACTGGACAAATACGAATACTTGTGTTTTATATTTTGGTCTTTAGAAAGATATGTATAGCTGTGTTCTAATTGTTACCTTTACACCAATATACTATATTGTATATTTGTTAACTAATATGAAAAACAATAAGGTAACATGTCCTTCCTTATCCTGTACTTCTCTCAATCTTCAAACTAAAAGGGATATAATTTTATTCTCATTTGAACTCTATGTAGCAATCAGCAAGTTTACTGTATTTTCCAATTACTGTCTCCAGTCCCCCTGCCTTAGGCTAATCATTGTACCATATATTATAAAAAAAGATAAGAAAAATTTCCTTACATTTTCACGAAATAATTTATAGCCTATTTTATTGGGTGAAAAGAACAAGTATTGATATTATTTATAGTATTCTACCTCATCATATTATTTAAGTATTCTCCCTTCATACTACATTTATAGTATTCTACCTCTATCTTTAGTGGATTGTCATAATTATCTCATGGGACTGTTAAAAGACTAAATAGAATATATTAGAAACTATTTTATCAAAGGCTTGACACATAGGAAATGCTCAGTTACTAAGTATATAGTTTTTAATTTGCTTTTTAAATAAGAGTAAAGACTGAATTATTTATTATTTATCCAAATGAATTGTTTAGACATTAAACATTAAACCGGTTCTTATCTTTTGTTTTACAAATATAATGGCACAAAGCAAGAGTAAAGTGAAATCTGAAGTGCTTAGATCCTAACATGACATTTTACAATGGCATATGCTATGACCTACTAATCCTACTAATCCTTAAATCTTCTCACATGGCACAAAGAATATACTGTCTATATAATTTAAAATTGATTTATTCTTGCTTGTTATTCTTGTATATGGTTCCCTATGAGCTGCAGAATTACTCAGTGATGACAGTAGAGTCAGCCTCACAGTGGTCTGTTTAGATGGCAATGACTTCATGACTACAATGTTATTTTGTGTGGCAAAAAACAATTTAGTGAAAATGAAGAAAAATGTAAATGATTCCTGTAAAGAAATTAAATTAATGTTAGGTACTAGAACACAGATGTTTTGTGTGCCATACCTATGCAACCATGTCATTAAATTCAAATCTCTAATTAACTGACATCTGTTTCTTGTTCAATTTTGAAATGATTCATTAAAACCACTTGCAGAAACAAGTACACTTGTGAAGAAAAAAATGTTCCTGACCTTTTCTCCCCTTCTACTTTTTCCTACTTTGTTATTGTTACTTAAAATTGACTGGCTGACTGACGCAGTGATTCAGAATTAAGACATATCTGACACTTCAAAGCCCATCTATCTTACTTCTTAGCTTCAGATCGTGTACAACAAAAGGTTCTCTAACAAAATCAGAAACACTAAATAATATTAAGTCATGAAAAACAGGTTGCTTGGGTAAGATAGTCTAATTAATTTTAGAAGAAAAGCAGATGAGCTAATTTTAGACCAGCCTTGCAGCTTAGCTTCTGTTTATCAAGAAATATTAATATTTCAATTTAATTAAATGTAGTTGAGCATCTATCTATTAGAAAGGTAGCTATATTGCAGTAGACCAAAAAAAAAAAAAAAAAAAAAAAAGGGTGTGTGTGCTTATAATAAGATAGAATTTATTCAAATTCAAATCCTGAAACTTACTTTATCAGTTTGGTTAGTTAGCCTTTCTGAATTCTACTTTGCTTACAAATAAATGGTCATAATATTGTGACAAACATCAAGGCGGTACAATGAAGAGTAATACATATGATGTTTATATGTGACACTGTCATATAGTCATAATAATTCATAATTTAAAACTTTACTACTTTCATTAGTATGTACCCAGCACCTTAGAACATGCTTCCTACATGTTGACAATTTTCCACATTAGTCGTTCATTTTGCCTTGATAACAGCCAGAAAATTTGAGTTATTAGCCTGTCTTGGATTTTAATGATGAATGTATGTCCTGGGTGCCAGGAGCTTAGCCAAGCTGCAAAGAACTGAGCCTCAAGGTGTAGAAGTAGTTGACTAAAACAACAGAAAGGAAGTAGCACCTAAGCCTCTAATCTCTTACTGTGGTAGTATAAGCAAAGTCTAAACTAGAGAAAGCACTGACCTTTCTCCATTTCATTCTTCCATTTTCTTTCATGAAATGGCACACAGGTCAATGGTCAGTATGGCCAATATAGACACGGGGACTATCTCACTGTCAAGAGACATCTGAACAAAAGGTTCTCACAGTTGTCTGGACCCAGTGGAGCAAAGGAGTGAGTGAGGGGGAAGAACTAGGAATGAAAAGTACTGAGTACTGAGTAAAGAAATGTGTCTTTAAGTTTTCCTTCCACTCTTTGCCTCAATACGGAGGCTTCAAAGAGATACCTGAGGAAGGCCTCTGTGAAGTATTCAAGTAAATTGGACTCTGAATGAAGGTGCCTGGGCTGGGAATGCAGATTTGCATTGTGAGAATGGACATCCAGGGAAGCCTGAGTCCTTGACTGCAACTCCTTTCAGAGGCTACAGTTCACTGTTTGCACACCAAGTCAGGTAAAGAAAGGCAAGTTTCCTCTGTGAGTCTGGCCAAGTAAAGTCTTTCTAATTGCCTATGGTTGGGTCTGAAAAATCCCATATAGAACTTTGGCCCAGAGCTGGACTCCTCAGTAGCATCCTTCAGACAGGCAAATTCAAAGGACCCTTAGATATAGACTTGAACAAAGTGAGGTGGTCTCATTTGGGTTGCTGGGGTGAGGGGAGTATAAGTAGAAGTATTTTTCCTTTCAAATACCATCAAAGAACCAGCTAGTTGATTTGATGTGGTAGACGTGAAGCTCCTTACATGAGAACTGACCATCCCCATTGCTGAGAGATGAGAACAGTGTTGCTACTAAAGCATCCCATTATGTGATTGGTTCTTATTTTTGGTTCTCAAATCTGTGAACAACTTGGCTATAGTGCCATTTACCAAAGAAGAGTATATGCTAAATCGAAAATAAGGCCTTATGTGCAGTTATCAGCATAGGTCTGTATGTTGAATTTTATTGTTGAATGGCTCTTTATAGTCTCCTCATTTGGTGAGATTTAGTTTACTTTTTTTTACATTAAAAAATTCTATGTTACAAATGAAGATAAGTGTATATTGTATTCAAGTCTTAGTATAGTACCAATAAGCTCATAAATATTTTAAATTGGTGATGCCACAAGCAAAATTATGAATGTACCTCTATTTGCATGAAACCATCATAAAGAAGCGGATCTCAGAGTTAAAGACAATAATTTAATAAGCGCAAATGCAACAAACTCAGAAAATAGGTAGTTTTTAAATTAATAATTCTTTATTATGATTTAAATTCTTGTGTTAACATCAACATTTCATTTGGAGATAGTAGATAAAAATGAACAAAATATGTTGCCTCTTTTCCCAAAGAGCTCAAGTTAAAATATATTGACGTAATGTCAGAATGATTTCCAAAAATCAGAACATTCAACCTGTTGCACTTTTTGCTGGCAAAACAGACAAACAGATACTGATGATGTAATCTGAATTCGGATTAAAGTATCCATTATTGCAAAAGCTTTAATCTGGTTTCTTATTGTACATGTTTTGCTGGTTTGCTATCTGAGCAGGATAGAACACTCCCCAAATTGAATAATTTTATGAGATCATTTCTCAGTGACACCAAAGTTTATTTTTCCAACATATGGGAATATACACATAGATATTTTTTTCTTTACTTTTAGGAAGATTTTTATTCACTTATTGCCTTCTATTAAAATGGAAATTGGTCTGAAATAGAATACTGGTGTATTAAGACAAGTCCTCTCAGGAAGGAGCCAGAGGAGGTACTGAAGGAAGAGAAATCTTTCAATATCTTTCCTCTTAGAGTTTCATATTATGGCATTTATGATGTATTATGACACTGCATGAAGTTGTCACCTCCTCCTTCTCTCCAAATTCCCAATCATGGCCTGTGGGACTATTTCAATGTCAAAAGCTTAATTGTATAGCCATGATCATTACTTCCATGGAAATTGATAGCAAGAATGGGGGGAGAAAAAGAGGAAAGATAGATCACATCTCTAGTCTTAAATCCTCATCAAACCCAGAAGAAGACAAATTCCTTATAGGAACTTTGTCAAGTTTAAGATTTCCTTGGAAATTAGCTCTGCTAAAATACAACATGTTTTCATAGATTTATCTCAAGGAATTGTAATTGGGTCAATTTATCTTACGTTTTATATCCTTTATCCTTGTTCTCCAAAAGTACATAATCCAATCAGTCTCTAAGGAGTTACATAGCTTGCTGGCAGAGAAGACACTTTGAAGGAAAATGTTGAGCTTCTTACTTAAAATCTGAAGCTGCATTTTATAATAGCTTATGTGTTTAGGTGGTCTCAAGTATAACATTGGAAAAATTCAAGTAAGAGATATCCTTGGCGTGAATAAACAATTTTACCTGTTGTATCTTGATTCCACAGACATGCTATTCAATATTATTGGCATGTTCTGTTCTTTGTTGCTTTTGTATTCTTTGGATTAGAATGTTAAGGGCATTTCTGATGCTATCCTGTCATTAATGTGGAAAGTAGGGGGGGAGGAATGTTTCCTTATATGCTTTCAACTTTCACTCTTCAAATATTATCAGAATTTGAAAGCAAATAATTAAGAGTTTAATGGAACTGGAAATAAAGTTAAAGGTCCTCTGTAAACTTTAAATCCTACTACTGTTTCCTCAGTCTTTTCTTTCCTTTGCAGTCTCAGAGTTGTGGGAAAAAAATGAGGATTTACGAACATATTTTGTAAATATAAGATTCTATATACTTAAATATGGCATTATTAATTTCATGTCAAAGGGAACAATTAATAGTTTATCCTATTGCTTTTTGCCACTTCTACTTCATTTATAACTTCTAAAAATCCAGAGTGTGATACTTATGCTGTAGTTTAGTAAAACTCCTTTGCATTTGCAAATATCACTGAGAATAAATCCAGAATATTTTTGGACAGAAATTATGCTACATGCTTAAGAAAACTAGATCTCTCTGTTTTTATTATTGCATCATGATTTTCCATGTTCAGTGAGCTTGTTTAATATAAGAAAATATGTTTTAATTCAACCACTAATTGGACTGATGCTTTTATTTTTCTTCTCTTTGCTATCATATATAATTCTTTCAGGAATATCTAGGTATTAATGTGTAAACATTTCTTAAAATTTTTAATACATTTTTATCTTAATTCCAGTGTAATTAACATATGGTGTATATTAGTTTCAGGTTTAAGATATAGTGATTCAGCACTTCCATACATCACCTGGTGCTCATCACAGCAGGTGCACTTCTTAATCCCATCACCTATTTCATCCATCCCCCCACCCTCCCCAACTCCGGTAATCATCAGTTTGTTCTCTATACTTAAGTCTCTTTCTTGGTTTCTCTCTTTCCATTTCTTTTTTTTCTTTGCTCATTTATTTTGTTTCATAAATTTCACATATTAGTGCAATCATATGGAATTTGTCTTTCTCTGACTTATTTCACTTAGCATTATACTCTCTAGCTCCCTCCATGTCTTTGCAAGTGGCAAGATTTCACTGTTTTTTGTGGCTGAATTATCCACACATACACACATGCACATACACACACACACCACTTCTTCTTTATCCATTCATCTATCGATGGACACTGGGCTGTTTCCATAAAATGGCTATTGTATATAATGCTGCTATAAACAAACATAGGGGTGCATGTATCTCTTTGGATTAGTGTTTTTGTATTTTGGGGGAAATATCCAGTGTGATTATTGAATCATATGACAGTTCTATTTTTAACTTTTTGAGAAACCTCCATACTATTTTCCATAGTGGCTGCACTAGTATGTGTTCCCACCAACAGTGCAAGAGGGTTTCTTTTTCTCCACATCCTTGCCAATACTTGTTGTTTCTTATATTTTTTATTTTTGCCATTCTGACAGGTGTGAGGTGATATCTCACAGTTTTGATTTGCACTTCCCTGTTGATGGTTGATGTTGAGCATATTTTCATATGTCTGTTGGCCGCCTGGAAGTCTTCTTTGGAGAAATGTCTGTTCATGTCTTTGCCCATTTTAAAATTGGATTGTTTGTTTTTTGGGTGTTGAGTTGTATTAGTTCTTTACATATTTTATTTCATTTTACTCCCAAATTATTTAGGTTGCTAAACAGAAAAGCCACAGCTTTGACCCTGACATGATTTAAACACATTTTTTATATATTTTGTAATCTAACCCCTTATCAAATATATCATTGCTTCTCCCATTCTGTAGTTTGCCTTTTAGTTTTGTTGATTGTTTCCTTCACTATGAAGAAGCTTGTTATTTCGATATAGTCCCAATAGTTTACTTTTTATTTTGTTTTCTTTGCCTCATGAGACACATTTAGAAAAAAGTTGCTATGGCTGTCATCAAAGAGATTACTGCCTGTGTTCTCTTCTAGGATTTTTATGACTTCAGGTCTAACATTTAGGTCTTTAATCTATTTTAAATTTATTTTTGTGTACGGTATAGCAAAGTGATCAAGTTTCATCCTTTTACATGTAGCTGTCCAGTTTTCCCAGCACCATTTGTTGAAGAAACTGTCTCTTTCCCGCTGCCTATTTTTTTCCTATTTGTCAAAGATTAATTGACCATATAATTGTAAGTTTATTTCTGAGTTTTCTATTCTGACCTATTGGTCTATATGTTTGTTTTTGAGTCAATACATGCTGTTTTGATGACTGCAGCTTTGTAGTATAATTTAAAATCTGGAATTGTGATACCTGCAGTTTTTTTTTTCTTTTCGAAATTGTTTTGACTATTCAGGGTCGTTGTGGTTCCATACAAATTTTATAACATTTCTTAACTTTTTAACCAATGCAAATTTCTATAATATTGGCTTCTCTTCTCCACTTTCCAAAATATTTCTTTTAATTTTTTAAATGTTTTTTTTTTTTGAGAGACAGAGAGAGATGGAGATAGAGTGTTAACAGCAGAGGGGCAGAGAGAGTTGGAGACACAGAATCTGAAGCAGGTGCCAGGCTCTGAGCTGTCCAGCACAGAGCCTGATGCAGGGCTTGAACTCACAAACCATGCGATCATGACCTGAGCTGAAGTCTAGCATAACCAGCCGAGCCACCCAGGCACCCCCCTTCATATTTCTTAAGGAGTTTTGCTATCATCTTTTGCTTTATTCCAATTCACTAATCAAACATTTACAATAGTTTTAATACAAAGTTATGATTTTATAAAGTAAGTTTGTACATTTTATTTATATTTATCTTTATGTTTGAGATGTTTTCTGTAACATCTTCAGTAGTCTTGATAACACAATGTTTTACTCGTATGAGGCAGTTGCATTATATGCAAAGTTTGCCTTGCCAAAGTCTTTCCATAATTCGAAATTTATGTAATTCAAGACAGATTATGACAAAAATGATGAATATTTCTATCAGTAGATAGAATAATGGCATATAGTATTAACATAAGCATAGCTTACAATAATTTCTTATTTCTCAGCTTTGTATTATACTATTTTTAGGCTTATATTTTGCGATTCTCTATATTTAAATCTTTGTTGATAAGGTGAGACATTTAACATATTTTTTTAATTTATAAATTGTGACATTTTAAAAACAATATTCAAATAAATGTAAATGTAAAATGATAAATAAATTAATGAAATTATATTTGACTAAAATAATGGAGCTTGATGTTCTACTGACTGAGTCAGCTAGGCATGCCCTAATGTTTTTAATTTTTAAACCATGAGTTTAGTTTTATATCATATAAAACTATCCCACAGACTTCTTTTCTTCATCTAAAACTTCTGGTCATGATGGAACACCTAGTAACAAACTAGCTTTTCTGCCGCTAACAATTATAAAAGTCACAAAAATATTACGAAACAAACTATGATAGGTAGAATATGTGCTCATTGTGAATGTTCATTGTGAATGTTCATTGCAAATTTGTGAATTTAATGGGATATAAAGTCCATATCCTATTCCCCAGAATCTGCAAATATGTTACTTTACATGACAAAAAAGGGAATCTGCAGATTTGAATAAGGCTATACCTTGAGAAAAGATATTATCCTTCTGGATTATGGGTGAGCCCAATCTAATTACATGAATCTTTAAAGGCAGAAACTTTTCTAGACTGGGTTAGAGAGATGAGACAGAGAAGAAAGGAGAGAAATGTGATGTGAGAAGGGCTCAATCTATTGTTGCTGTCTTTGAAGGAGGAGAAGGTTATGAACCAAGGAATGCTGACAATCTCTAGAAATGCTGGAAAAGGAAGGGTGTTGGATTGACCCCAAGAGCTCTAGAAAGAAATGTAGTTCTGCTGATACCTTGATTTAGCCCACTGAAATCCATGTCAGACTTCTGACCTGTGGTGTAATAAAATAATGTGTATTGCTCAAGACATTAAGTAGGTGGCATTTTATTAGAGCAGCAATAGAATGCTAATCCAGAATTTAGTATCTGAAGGAGAGGTGCTGTTATATCAAATACTTGAAAATA
Organism: Cryptoprocta ferox; assembly: GCA_028646485.1. Classification (NCBI taxonomy): domain Eukaryota; kingdom Metazoa; phylum Chordata; class Mammalia; order Carnivora; family Eupleridae; genus Cryptoprocta; species Cryptoprocta ferox. Next base: position 53,003,541 of record CM053571.1, on the reverse strand, counting down.
AAGTGGCTTTGGAATTGAATGTGGGCAGAGACTGGAAAAGCATTGAAGAACATGATAGAAAACTATAGATGGCCCAGAACAGACTGTTATTATAAATATGGATATTAATGACTGCCAGTGAGGACTCAAAATGAAGTGGGGAGCATTATGAAGAAAATCAAAATCACTCTATAGAAAGCCTAAGGCATTATGAAATGAGGCTAGTAGATGTGTGGACACTTAATGTATTTCTGGTGAAATCCCTGAAGAAAGTAAAACAAAACAAAAAAAGGCTTATTGGAATCTGGAGGATAGGGGGTGTTTCTTACACTGTGGCAGAGTGGTTAGTGGAATTGTGTCCTGCATATAGGTAGAAACCAGAATTTTTAAACAATAATTTTGGATATTTAGCTGAGATTTACAAGCAAAGTGTTGAAGATGTGTCCTGTTTTTTTTTTCTTTTGCTTATATTAAAATGCAAGGTGAGAGAGAAATTGGGAGTCAAACTATTAAAATAAAACAAGGACTTGATGATTTGGGAATTTTTCAGCTTTCCCAGATGGCAAAAGATGCAATACTTAAAAGATTCACTATCAGAAAAGAATGCTCTCAAGAAAAAGTCAAGGCTTTGATCAACTTTTTGCTCATCCCTCTGAAAAATCAAAAGGTCAGAGTATTCAGTCACACAAATGACTCTTTGAAGAGATTAATGGTGTGACTCATAGATCCTCTCAGCTATCTCAGAAGAAACCAAAAATAGAGAATTATCTAGGAATTATGTGTGGATGAGTCCCTTCTCTAATGGAGTGAATCCCCATGATGTACATGGGCAAGCCAGAAAGCTCTTGAGAATTTTATATAATCAGAAATACCACCAGCTTGGACCAGAAGGAAAGAAACAATATCAAGCAAGAGAAAGTTTCCAGATCCTCCAAAATTCTGCAGGCAGAAAAGAAGTTGATAAAACTTCAGCCACAAATACATGCTGTCTTTCATGGAAAAGAAGGCTATCTTAGACAGCAGAGAAACGAACCTAGGAGTAGAGTTTCAAGCTCAAGAGAACAGAATCACAAGCCCCAGAAGATTGTTTCCAAACTTTGAAGCCTGATGGAAAATGCCTGGTAGATTTTTAAAATTACTTGTGGCCACTGACTCCTTTTTTCCCCCTATTTTCTCCCTTTTTGAACAAGAATGTCTAAAACTGTTATCCTGGTCCTGTCCTATTATTACTTGGGAGAGAAAACTTATTTCTCTAGTTTCATAGTCCCACAAATGGAGAGGAATAGTGTTCCAGAATGAATCACACCCAGGCTCTCACCCATACCTAATTTGGATGATATACGTCATGAAAAGAGGGATTTTTGAGTTTAATAGATTAGATGTGATTTGGGAATTTGAGTTGATAGTGTAGTAAGTGAAGCTTTCAGGGACCTTGGAATTGGGTGAATGAATGTATTTTATGTGTGGATGAATATATATGTTTGGTATATACAAGTCAGAATGTGGTAATCAGAATAATGGCCCCAAAGATGCCCATGATCTAATTGCCAGGACCTGTGAATGTTATTATACATCTTAAAATGGATCTTGCAGCAGTGATTAAGGGTACAGGTATAGGTGAGTAGGTGTAACTTGAGAAGGAATATTATCCTGGATTATCAGAGTGAGCTCAATCTAATTACATGAGTCCATAAATGTAGAAGATCTTTTGTGATGGGTCAAAGTTACAGGATAGAAGAAGAAAGAAGAGAGACATGAGGTGAGAAGGGGCCACCCTGCATGTGCTTGGTTTGAAGATGAAGGAAGGAAGATGTGAGTCAAGGATTGTAAATAGATTCTAGAAGCTGGAAAAGATAAGTAAACAGATATTAGAGTTTCAGAAAGGAATGCAATTATGTCACCATTTGATTTTAGCTTGGTGGTGCCTGTGTTGGACTTCTCACCTACAGAATTGTAAGATGATAAATTTGCAGTTTGATTCACTATTACACACCTGTTTTTAGCCATTGGGTAATAGACAGCTCATGACTATAATCCTGTAATGAAGAGAAACATACAAAGTGAGCCCATAATATTTCACGGTGTCTGTTTGGAGGCAATGTACGAACTGCAGTCCATGGAAGTAGAATTCAAGCATAACAGAATGGTCGTGCTGAGCTGAGGATGTTATGTTTATAGGTTGGGACTACTCAGATAACCAGGGCAGGGTACTTCAGAGAAGCAAGATATTCAGAGAAATCTGCTGCAGAAATCTAAATAGGCTCCCTTAAGTCTTTGGTGAATTACCAAACTGAGCCAGTGCAGGGTAAAATTCCATGAGAATTAACAGAGAACAGCTACCAGGATGCTGTGCTCTGAATAGAGGTTTAGGGTTCACAGGTTTCTGGGAGACATTGGATTTTGATCATACAGAGTGATAAAACATTAATAAACACTTGAGATTCAGTTGGAATATTGGAAAGGCTACATCTCTGGAGGATGACTACTCTACCATTAGGGTTAGTATTATTATATGTGACCTAAAAAAAGCTTAAAAATTACTTGTAAGTATCATGCTACATTGCTAGTAAATTAAATGCTTATCAGAATAAATTTAGCAATCTTTATAAGAAAATATCATTATCCAGATTATTAATAACATAGTATCTACAACAGTCAGCATAAAATAAAAACTTATTTGATATATAGAGCAGGAAAATGTTACTTATCCTGGGAAAAACATCAATTGAAATAGGCTCAGATATAGAAAACATGTTGGAATTAGCTGATAAGAACTTTAAAACAACTATTCTAAAAGTATTTGTGAACTTAATGGAAAGAATGGCACAATGAATGAGTAGATTAGAAATACCAATTGAAAAATGTATACTATTAAACAAATAAATGGAAATTTTAGAATTGAGAAATTCAATCTATGAAAAAAAATTAACCTACTGGACTTAACGGTAAGTTAGACACTATAGAAGAAAGATCAGTAAATTTCCAACAGGGCAATAGGAGGCATCCACACTAAAGCACAGAAAAAAGGTTAAAACAAATGAACAAAGCATATGCTCTACCACTGAGCTACATCCCCAGCTTTGAAAAGTATTTTAAGAGTTAA
>CM053571.1:52819836-53000359 GCA_028646485.1 Cryptoprocta ferox | reverse complement strand
CTGGGCCAGGCACCTTTGTAAGCACGTTATACGTATTAACTCACTGAATCCTCCCACAATCCCACCAGTTGGTTTTATTGTGAGTTTCTTTTTACAGATGATGGGACTGAGGCAGAGAATTCTGAAATGTATTGATGGCATATACTTAGAATGTAGTAAAGATGGACAGTCTGAGGCTAGATCCCAGTGAGTTATCAACCAGATATAGCGTCATTCTGCATTTTCATTTACTTGCCATCTTGTTCTGAATAAAATAAATACCCAAATAAAAAAAACAACAACAAATGAACAAAGCTTCAGTGAAATATGGACAATATTAGCTGGTCTAACATAATTAATTGAAGTCTCAGAAGGAGAAGAGAAATTGAGGAGGAATAATACCTAATGAAGAATTTAACTTTTGTGGAAGATTTTCAATTCAAAGATCCAAAAAGCCTTATTAATATAAAATATCTTACTTTGGGATTTTATAGTTGCATGGGATATTACAGTTACATGGCATGAAAATAAAAGTAAAGATAAAAGCTGAAACACAGTGAGAGGGTGAAAATAAACAGATAATATTCAGAGGATCAACAATAAGTGCGATCATTGACTTCTCATCACAAGTAGTGCAAACTAGAACAAAACAAAGCAAATAGTGCTTTAAAGCACTAAAAGAAAAAATCAATCTAGAATTATCTATGCAGCATAGGCATACTTAATAAGTGAAAGAAAAATAGAGATATTTTCAGATGAAAACAAAAGCTGCAGGAACTTTTCATTAATAGAACTCTATAAGAAATATTAGAGAAATTTAAATCAAAGGAAAATGATACTAGATAGATATTTGAATCTACACAAAAAAGTATATCACAAATGGCAAATATATCATTGAACATAAAACCATTTTTTCTTCTTCCTTAATTTCTTTAAATTTAATAAATTGCTTAAATCAGAAATAACCATAAATTATGCCTTTTATAAGATATGTTGAAGTAAAATGTGTGACAAAATTAGCTCAAAATATGGGACCAAGGTCAGTGCAAGAATACTATGGGTAGGTTCTTCCATTATACATGAGTGCATAAGAATCCCTTGTACGCTCTTGTAAATTATATTATAATTTACATTATAATCATATTATAATTCCTAAGTTAACCACTAAAAATATAACATGAAATGAAATGTCTATGGAGGAAATAAAACGGAATGTTATTTTTTAAACTCAGTTAATACAAAGAAGTTATGAAAGGAGGGAAAAAGCAAATCAAATCAACCAACTGAACAAAAAAATCCCAGGTGGGCAAAATGGAAAACAAACAGCAATTTGTTATACTTAAACCTAATCATATCAATAAGGAACAATTGTTTGTGAGAAAGACTAGCTGTATTTATGACAAGGACTGGCCCTAAGGCATAAATAATATGTTTTATAATCTTCTAACAATCAAAAACAAAACAAAACCTTTGAAGCACAATGACAGTAAAATTTGTTCATCATATCTTTCACATCAGCCTGGAGACTGCTGTCACCTTTATCCAAATGCCATACTTCATCCTCTGGGGTTTGGTCTCTGCAAAGGCAAATGTGCCTTTCTATAAGGTAGATTCCTAAAGATTAATGTCTAGGCACCAGTCCAGAGTGCTGAATAAATAAACAAGAGAGATTTTGAGGAACTATGGTTTCAACTCCTTCCTGTTCTTCTGCAGCTTGTAAAATGTATTAATAGTGAGACTGATAAATATTGGGGTATAAGAGTAACTGCTTGGGTTATAATATGTAAATAGGTTAAACACTACCACCGTGATGAGTTTTCAGACTCTAAGTCCCACCCCCCATAAGCTGCTAACACTGGACACACTGGTGGTATGTTAAAGTGAAGAAACAAAACACAGGGCATTGTACAAGGGAAAAAGCAAATATTTACCAGCCTACAAGCTCTGGGATCACCTTTTATATTTTCCTTTGGTAGTAAGTGACATTCTTATTGCACTGATATGAACTTTGGCATAGATTTAAGGCCTAATCGCTATTTTTAAACTTAAGGAGCCCCCATTCGTGTAGCATGCAGTGACTGGAACATAAAAATTAATGTTGCACATCTCACCTTTGTTTTAGGAAGTTGGCCAAAGTTATGTATGACCTGCTTGTTCTTTACTGCTCCTGTATCTTTTCTCAGCTCTGGAGCCCCTGATTGTTTTTCCTTCCTAGTTTGTCATATGCCCTTTTAGCCTGATTCATTCTGGAAACCTACTTGGATTATACTTCCTGGCTTTCCTCTCAGTCTTTGTCTCTTCATGTTATCTTATTTTTATTTTCTCTGGGACTCTATTTGTGAGACATCTTCTGTCTTTTTTTTTAAAGTTTATTTTTGTGAGAGAAACAGAGAGAGTGAGCAGGAGGGGCAGAGAGAGAAGAGATAGAGAATCCCAAGCAGACTAGACACTGTCTGCATGGAGCTTGATATGGCGCTCAAATTCACAAACTGTGAGACCATGACCTGTGCTGAAACCAAGAGTCAGACGCTTGACTGACTGAGCCACCCGGCACCCAGTCCTCTAGTCATTTTTAACCCAATGGAACTCTTCGGCCAAGGCTGATCAGTACTCTCCACCAAGAAAATAAAGACAATGAAGTAGAAACGTAAGGGTGGAGTGGGAAATTAAATCCAGGATTGGAAAAAAAATTCACACAGGCCCATAGGGATGAAAGCTATTTGATAAAAAGGTAAACAGAAAGAGTTGAGTGGGTGCTCTGACAGTCTGGAGGACTGGATAGGACTGACTTATACATAGTTGAAAACATAGTTGAAAAAGTATGTTGAGGGGCATGGGTGGCTTAGTCAGTTAAGCACCCAACTCTTGGTTTCCGCTTAGCATTTGTGAGTTTGAGCCCCACGTTGGGCTCTGCGCTGACAGCATGGAACCTGCTTGGGATTCTCTCCCTCTCTCTCTGTGCTCTTCCCCCCTCTCAAGCTCTTTCACTCTCTTTCTCTTTCTCTCCCTCTCTCTCAAAATAAATAAATAAACTTTAAAAAAAAAGAGAGAAAGTAGGTTGAGGTTAGAACAATTCAAAACTCCGAAGAATTTCTGATTATTATATCAGTGGCTTCCTGGAATAATTATTATAAATAATTTGGGTAGGATAATAGCTGGGGAGGAGGCAGGGTGGAAAATAAAAGTTACCTTTAAGTTTCCCTGTTTTGTGGTTTTGGTTTTGAAATCTAAAGGGAATTCTTAGTTATAGACAAACTATCTTGGCAGGAAAGTGAGAGGATAGAAATCAGTCTCCAGCAAGAGATTTTTCAGGGAGATTTCAGGGAGAAAGAAGGGGAAGGAGGAGGAGAAAAGGAGAAGAGAGAGAAGAGTAGAGACAGACTGGAGACATCTGAGGGTCCTGACAGTTTCTGGTCTTTGGACTCACTTATGGTGCTGTGGAAGTGCCAAAACTTAAGAGATGACTGATATGTCAGGCCACACGAGTTTCCCAAGTTTCATATTTGGTATTAAGTAGCAATATTGGCATTTCCAAGTCCCGTGTTCTACATAGATGCAGCAACAGAATCATTGAAACTGAAGGAGTATAGAAGATTAGAATGATGACATTTTAATAGCAGCCAGTACGAAAGGCAAACCAAACAGCAGATGACTCCAGCTACTGAACTCCTTCCCAAGCATTTCGATTGGTTTGAACTCTGGGACTGTGGCAACACTAGGAAAACTAACCCATGGGTATTGAATGACATCAAATGTCCTGTCATCCTGGCAGGTTGGTGTTGGGGTAGAGGGTAGGAGTGTCCAAAAAGAAATGAAATTGTTTTAATGAAGACAGGTACATTGTTTCACACCTTAGTTTGTGGATGGACTAATATTTAATACTGGTGCTTTTTTAAGGCATTGTGCTTCTAAGAACTTTGTATGTAGTATCTGTTTTAACCATCATAGTAATCTTTTCTATGAGGTATAGAGCATTATTTTAAATTGTATAGAGCACAAGGCAATCTCTAAAAATTGTACCCAGACTTTTGAACCTTCTCGGGAAACTCAGCGTTTACAAACACAGTTCTATCAGTCGGCCAACTTGGTTTCTCTCTGTGTGCACACTAAATACTATACTATAATGCCTCCTAGCCTGTGTAAAAGTGAGCAAAAAGTGAGAAGTTTCTTTCTGAATGAGAAAAGAAGCATATCAAGTTGATGGGGTTTTTCAGGGAAGGGACTGCTTACTAAGAAAGGCTAATACAGAAGAAAGAAGCAGAAATAGCATTAGTTCATATTTTATCTCTTCATCTCTTTAGACCATGGAGATCGCTTAAGACATTATTTCCCCAACATTCTCTTTGGGACGCTATTTCTACAGAATGAGAATAGACATAACAAAGAGTTCCCAGTCAGCGTATGTTAAGGAAACAGTGTAACAGTTAAAATCAGCATGTGCAGGTCGGGAGAAGGGGAGGGGAAGAATTCACAAAGCCTTTTATAACTGCAGGGACTATCAGGTTTTAATTAATATTAACATGGCCATCTCCTATGAGGGTTATGATTTGCAGCATTTCTTAAACGTGTTTCAGTAGGGGTTTCTAAAAATATTTGAAATATCTATTTATTTGTTTATGTATGTTTATGTGCATATGTATTTATACATTTACATACATATGTGTTATTTGCAATTTTGATGGTCTGTATTGTATGAAACACCGGTCTGTAAAAGGGATATTTGCCACCAGCTTAAAATCAGTCTTCATGTCCCCTGTGGAGCCCTCATTGGACCTGCCTAAGCCTCTCACTTTGCTCTTTATCTTTGTTTCTAGACCTCAGGAGTAAGGCCTTGGGTAACATGTACCTACCTTCCAAACTGATCCTAACACTGAGTCTTAGGAAATAACTTGAACTTTTGACAATAATGCCTAAGTGATCACTCTACTGATTGATATCTGTGTATTTCTTTTGTGATATTTTTGCTTTTCTGACCTTAGACAAGTCAGTTAATCACTCTACAGCTCAACCTGCATTCTCCAAAAATGAGAATCTGAGCTAGAATAACCTAAAAATTCCCTTTTATATATATGATTGTCATAGTTTAGAAAGAGAAGTTTAGAAAAATTTTAAACCATACTAGATCACCAGCTAGTTTAGTAGTCTCAGGATTTTGTTGCCAATAAATTAGGCTCCAAAGTAAATTTTTCCAAGTATTTGGGAAAGCTTATTTGTAACTCTTTGCAATAGAATAAAAATATGGAAATATGATAATGAGAAGAGCTGGCGTGGGGCCCACATTCAATTAACCCCAAATCCTTTTGAAGAAATAATGCATAAAGATTTAAAAATGCCATTATTTGTGAAATAGATCCCTTTTTTCTTTTGGCTTAGAAATGCAGACTTACTCTCCCCCCCCCTCTCCACTTTTAATCCCCATTCTCCAGAGAATGGCCGATATCTTGCGTAAGACCTATTACTGTTGCCCCATGATATTTTCCTGAGGTCATATTTTTCTCTTTGTGCACACATTTGCTAATCTATGAAAGTATATTTCTTGAGAAGAATATCTAAAAAGAAACATAGGGATGTGGATCAATGGAAACCATAGCTTTAAAAAGAAACTAGCAGGAAACCACAGAAAAGGTCAATATGAAAACCCTTATCAGCTATACATGATGCTGTTTAAGGAGTAAGTTTTGCCTTGGGGTTCTCTAACCCAGTTATTCATTAAGTGACAGGAAATGCCTGACCTGAGGGTATTATTATTTGAAATTCGGTCTTTTTCTTTTCCTCCCAAAGTCTACAACATCTCTATTTCAATTGAACACTTCTGAAAAAAATCTTTTTATTTTTGTGACTGTACATTTTCTGAAAAGTGATAAATTGTGTCCAGTAGGAAAAAATGGAATTTATTTTAAATGCTGTCTGAAGGTTACAATCTTAATAGAAGTCCATGAATTTGAAAAATGTTAACTATGCAATGTATGACAGCTTCTGCATTTTGGAGCACACTGTCCTCAAGTAGCTAGTGCCACTTTTTCTGCAAATATTTTCATTCAGAAAAGCTACCACCAAAATGCAATTTTATTTACTGAACATGTTATTATGGTTCCTAAGAATATTTGATGTTCTTTTTGGTTCATAACTTATTAGTTTTTACAAAAGACCAACTGATGACAGAAAAGAATGTGAACTGATTAAATGTAATATCCAATTTTATGCACATATTTTTCCTCTTGCCAAAAAGTGGAATCCTATTGCTCTTGAATACTACATATCACCTCAGTGTTTAACATCTGATTCAACTGAATACAGGTGGTTAATGTTTGGTAGTATTTTGAAACCGATCCCTAGCCTGGAGATGTTTTAGCATCATTCAGTGTTTTGCATTGAGAAAAGTCCAAAGCAATATTTATAGCTGACAACACTATTTTGCATAATTCTGCTTTTTCATTTAATTCCTGAGCTTTGTTCCTATAATTCCAACCTTGAGCAATGGACTTTGAGATGAATTATTACTAAAACAAAGTACACATACAATCCAAGTTGTAATGTAAGTTTTCATATTGATATGTGGTGCAATGAAACCCTAGGGTAAGTAACTTTTAAGTGTTATGTGATATATTCTACAATTGCTTAGGACATCGCTTTGTTGGGAAAGAATAGATACTTTACACAACTATTAATACCTCCATGTTCAGCACCTCTTATGTATTTGTAATTGCTCCTCTGCTTGTCTCTTTGGGATAGGATAACATGCTCCTTGGAATAACCTGGGTGACCTCAAGAAGGTGAACAATTTTTGGATGCTGGCTAAATGGTAAATAAGAATGCTTAATATACAAAAGAAAGAAGACAAGAGGTTTTAAAAAACATATTATTATGAAAATAGATCAACTGGCTTCATAGGTCCCATCTGTGTGCTAGAAGAAGAATGGTACATGGCCATAGTTTTTACAAGGATTATATTTCCAAATATAAGTACTTTATAGTATATTCTCAGTATGAATACTTTAGAGTCCATAATAAAGGGAAGTAAATAATCCCTTACTGTGAACCTATTTGCTAATGTCATGATTTTAACTTAGACTGGGTTGTCTTCTGTGGTTCATATATTAGTATTAATTAAATATTCCTATTTATCTTGACTATTAATATTAATCTCTCAACTTTTTATTAGTTAAAAAATTATAAGAAAACTAAGTATCATTAATGAAATCTATATGTACCATTTAGCTTCTGTGAAGTGGTGAGATAATAGGACAACATATCAGACCATATATGCTTCTTGGGGAGAAGAAATGCATCAAGTATATAGTAAGGGAATTTGAAACAACATGATAATGTCATTGTGGAGAAATGGGAGCACAGGTAAGTATAAGTCGTGGCCATGTAATAATTAGGTGCGCTGGATCCACGCAAATGAGTACACACTAGATAGTGGAACAGTCATTAGTAATCAAGAAGAGCTTTTACACATAGCTAATACACATAGCTAACATTTGGAAATCCATAGCTCAAATAAACCTTTTCATATGAAGAATGCCCATAAAGCTGTAGATTAAATGAAAAAAGACACTGCTATGTTTGTATATTTCTCATCTATGACTTTTATAGGCTCCTGACAAATCAGATTTGCAAGCGCTATCTTTAGTTGTAGTAAATACAATTTTTATTTTACTTTTGGAAAATATCCTTAACTTAAAAGAGTTCAGGAAAAAGTGACACAAGTAAGAACTATTAGTTCTGCAATCTTATTATGCAAATTAAAAAAACCATTCATTGTAGTGTACAAGCCTCTGCAGGCATTAGTGGTCTCTGCAGTTGGAGAATGGGATATTTGCATTTTTTAATTCGAACATGCTGGAGTGCCAGAATGTCTGTGCTCATAACCTTAATGAATAAAGATAGATTTTGGTATCAAATTTGGTTAAAAATATATCTGAGAAATGAGAAAGCAGAATTTCCTTAACTAACCTTTCATTAATTCACTATTTTATATATTCTACAAATATGTACTGAGAATTTTCAAAGAACTAAACACAGTCCTAGGCACTGAGAGTACAGACATCAATACAACTCAGGGATGCTCAATATAATTGAGAGGATCATGGGTAAGCAATCAATTACAATTCAAATGCAGTATTCTGTGGTTTATCCTAGAGAATCAATCCTGTGATTTATCCTGTAGTTTATTCTGTGGTTTATTTGGGAGGGAATGTCTAGTAGGAAAGGCATAGATCCATGGAGAATGATTTGGAAGTCGTCAATATCCTGTCGGGCTCACTTCCTACCCTACCTCTTTCTCCACCAGTTTCTTCTCAGACTTCTTCATCTACAATTTAACCATCTTCTCTGTCCTCTCAGAATGCATTTTTATCTGAAGTACTAGCATTTCTCCAGATCACCTTCCTAGGGTCATGTTCAAAGCACAGATTAGTAGCACAACATCTGATCTATACATTTCTTTTTTTTCCTTTGGCTGAAGAAGGAAGATAATTTCTGGATGTCTCACATCTGCCAACTTCCTTTTGTTGCCAATTGACTGATGTGGCTCTCCCTGTCTAACTACCTCTGGACAGAATGCCAGAAGAATCCAGACTGTTGGGAAAATTCACTGAGAAAGTATCACTGTTATTGTAACTTGTGCCTGAAATGACTGTCCTTCACACTCTGGCTTCATTTGCCTTCCGCAGATAACAGGGTTCTGGGCACAGTCTGCAGAACCTACTGTGATTCTGTGTTGTCCTCACAATGAATCTGTCACACTCTGTATGACAAAGACTGATATATGTGCACCCTTGATTGCTCCTGTCCCATTTTGTGTGATCTACCTCCACACTGACATTTTATTTTGCCAGGCCCTATCCTTAGGGTGGATGTAGATTCTTTTTGCAAATTTAAAACCAGATCATCCCATTTCCAATAACAAAATCTCTTTGGAGGTAGAGTTGGCAGAGAACACAGAAGGGATAAGCTAACATACAATAAAAATATAATTTTAAAATTCTATTTCCTAATCATTTTATTGGATCAAGAGAACTGTTAAATTCTTCAAGGGCAGGCACCATTTGTGTATTTCGGTGTGCTATGTAATCATTATTGCCTGCTGGGTAGTGCTATTAGATACTGCCTAAGCCTTGTAAGGCCCTCTAGAAGGATTGACAGGCAGTATAAACCAAATATAGATGTTCTGTTTTACAAGGGTAGGCATAACAGAGACAGCTGTAACCATCAGTTTCTGTCATAATCCTAATCTGCATCCAACAGTGACTAGAGGTAGAGAGTTTATTTACTGTCTTTTATTGCGTATTTCCTGTGTGAACACTTGATTTGTGTCATCTGTGGTACAGAATGGAAATCCTCAATACTTTGATTTTCCTGGGTCTTTTTTTTTTTTTTTTTTTTTTTTACAATGCAGAATATCTCAAAAGCTGATATCAGGTTTTGTCTCATATTATGTCTTTTGTTTACAAAGATCCTGGAAGGATGACATCCAGGATAAGTTCTCGGTGTCAGTGTATGCAAACAAGAGCAGGGGAAAGCAAAGGCATTCCCTTAAGTCTTTTTCACTTAAATGTGAATATGACATTGCTCAGGACAATGCAGTCATACCAGGGATTTTAGATTTTTGATTACTCAAAAGATATCGTTTAAATCAGTGCACAGAGCACAAAGACACAAAGGTCATAAAGACCTTAATATTATTGGAAGGAGAACATGCAAAAATCCATATATACACCAATTTTTATTCCTAGACTGAAGGAGTATTAGGTCTTGCATATATGTGTATTATAGTTTTTAAAGTGTAAACAGATACCCTTGGGATTAACATATATAACATATATGTTATTAATAACATTAACATAATAACAATTATAAACATATTTTATAAGCATTCAAATCTAGATTATGGTCAAATATTATCATAATGAATATCTATCAAATTATTTTGGTATTGGAATCTGCAAAAGTTTTGATTTTAACCTTTAAGAAGATTCTTCATTCTGAGAAATTTACAGTTTCTACCTTATGTGAAGGATGTACTCCTATCCTATCCTTATTTCTTTTTCATTTTCTGGTAAGATCTATTTGAAAATATCAACTTTGAGTCATACTTTTATCCTGCCCCTATTATTTCAAGTGACTAGGTATTGAACATCAATCTTATGCTTAGGCCCTATAAAAATTGTTTTACATAGATCATATTATTTTTACCTCACAGCAATCTCACGAGGTCAGTTTTACTTCTCTCCTTTTATAGAGAAAGAAACTGAGTCTTAGAGATAACTTGGCAAAGGTGACCCAGTCCTGTTATGTGACAGAGCATAAATTAAGCTATTTCAGAATTATTTCATATCTCTGCTGTATACAAGCCACCAACAGAAAAAAAATCACCCTTCTAAACAATGCTAGTGAGATAAGCATCAGTAATCCTTAAACAGGAAGTTGTTTATTAAGCATTTATCCATAATGAGTCAATTTTCCTTAACTGCTTATAATATTTTTGGAAACATTGATTATTGTTCCTTCTATGGAACAACAGGGAAAGTTAAAATGAGCAAGTAAACAAAAAATCTCTTCAGTTTTAGATAAGTAGATTCAAAACAGGTAATTAGATATCAAATATTTGTTCTACAATCAATCAAATATTTTTTCAGGAGAGCTTCCTACCAACAGATTTCAGTAGGCAAGAAACCTAGGCACCATCTGTGTGGCTTTCAGAATGTTCTTTAACTGTAATCACCAGGAATAATTCAGGCCCACGAAGATTATCGACTTCTTTTACTTCTTGGGTTATCTATAGATGAGCAACAGAAAATTGTATAGATTTCTGCCATCTCCAAACTGTTTTTATGGCTTTTGCCTCATTTGTATGACTTATATCCTTATTTGTGAAAATGGCATTCTATCAACTACATTCTAGAGAGTTTCCTAATTTAAAGCTGGTAGTATTTTAGAAGGAGAAACGGCACCTATGTATTTATAAAGGGTAGCTACAATTACAAAATAATAAGACTTTTTAACTAAACTTTTTATTTTAGAAGAGTTTTGAATTTCTGGGAAAGTTGCAAAGACAGTACAGAGAGCTCCTATATGCCTCCTACCAAATTTGCATTACTATTAACATCTTACAGTAGTATGGTGCATTTGTCACAACCAATATTGATATATTTTTGTTAAAATCTATACTGTATTCGGATTTCCTTAATCTTTACCTAATACTCTTTTTATGTTTCAGGATCCCATCCAGGATATCACATTACATTTAGTTGTCATGTTCCTTAGGCTCCCTTTGCTATGACAGTTTCCCAGATTTTCCTTCTTTTTGATGATCTTGACAGTTGAGTAGTTGTGGTTAGATATATTATAAAATGTCCTTCAACTGGAGTTTGCCATTTTTTATTCATAATTAGGCTGGGATTACTGGTTTCTGGAAGAAAGGCCACAAAGACAAAATACCACCTTCATCACGTCACACGAAGGGTATATATATATACTGCCAACATGATTTATCCCTGGTGTTGACTTTAATCACGTGGCTATGGTAGTGTTTGTCAGGTTTCTCCACTGTAAAATTACTCTTTTCCCTCTGCTTTCCATATTTTTCCAAATATAGACCAATATCAAATTTAAAATGTAAGAAATACTGTTTTTAGAGATGGCCTATAGACTACACAATTTAAAGTTTTATTTGCCAGAAACAAAGTCTGATATTTTAAATGGATCAGGAAACATTAGCTAGAAAATTTGCATTTTGTCCATTATTTTGGTGAACTATCCAAGCACTGCAATAGGTTATGCAGTGGTTATTGAAAAATATTAACTTATTTCCCATATTTCTCAAAAAATATTTGCATGTGACAAGGAGATGTAGGTTTTTTGTTTCACCAAATGAGTCTACTTTTAAGAACAAGGAATTTAAAAAGTTGACAGATTTGTGGTTCTCTACTCTGTATTATCCGAGAAACAGTATTACCATCATGCTGTGCTGCCCTATTTAGACTGATAACCCTTGCTTTTTTATTTTCTACATTTAAAATTCCAGAGAGAAAATAACAGGAGAAAATACATAACTAGGACAGAGGGTATTATTAAAAATGTAAAAGCAGATAAAGATGACATCTAATACTTCAAAAGAAATCTATTGTTATGAAAAGTGATATATTAGGGGAAAATTTTTCAGCCAACACTGAAAGAAATTTCAAGCTCCCCACTTCATTTCTTAGTTCCTTAATAAAGAGCTAGACAGGTCCTCCAAAATGCTTGTCCCTTCTTGCATGCCTAAAATAAAGACTATATTTCCCACCTTTCACTGCTGTTAGTTGTGACTTGTTAAATTCTGACAAAGGGATATCAATCAAGTTATAGGTGTCAGCCTCTGGGACTTCTTCTTTTTATGTTTATTTATTTATTTTGAGAGAGAGAGTGCAAGTGGGGAAGGGGCAGAGAGAGAGGGAGAGACAGAGAATCCCACAGAGGTGCCACGCTGTCAGCCCAGCGCCCAGTGTGGAGCTCCAACACATGAACCACAAGATCATACCTGAGCCAAAATCAAGAGTTAGACATTCAATTGACTGAGCCACCCAGATGCCCATGGGAACCTTCTTTAAGAGATAGTTAATCTATACCTTTTATCTGTTTTTGCTGTTATTTCACCTTTCCTTTTCTCTTCTGACTTGAATGAATATGGGTGTGGCTCAATATGGTCACGTCAAAGTTGTCATTAGTTGTCTGAAGGAATGGACAACGTATTTGTTAGAACAACAACATAGAATAAGCTTAGTTCCTGACACAGAGACACACCTACCCTGAAATGATTATCTCCACATTTTTATGTGAAAAAGAAATAAAGTTATCTTTTTAAAGCCACTGTCATTTCCAGTTTTCTGTACTCACAAACTTAATTTTAATGAACATAATAACATACTGATCCCAACCTTTTTCTCTGACTAATAATAATAACAATAGCTAATATTCATTGAAAATTTTTTTCCAGGCACCTGTGTACATGATTTACATATAGTTGCATTTGAAATTTGTAATAACTACACGAGGCACCATTATTAAATTTATTTTACAAATGAGCAAACCGAAGCTCATCAACTTGAAATAAACTGTCTCAAAGATCATAAAGCTGTTCCACAGCAAAGCTAGGATTTGAGTTCAGTTAGTCTGGCTTCAGGTCCTGCGCTCAGATGAAACTGAAATCTCTGTATTCAAATAAAGACTTTTCAGAATATCAAAATGAAAATAATTTTATATTAAAGACAATTTTGAGGTTTGAATATTGTTAATAAATACTTAAAGAGGCAATATAGCATAAAGTTTAAGAGTATGAGTGCTAGAGACAAACTGCTGAGCCTTAACCTTGTCTACTTATCAGCTACTTACTAGCTGGGTAATCTTAGCCAAGTCTATTGGCCTTTCTGAGTTTTAGGTTCTTCATTAATTCAGTGAGGGTTAACAAATTGTACCACATAACACTGTTAAACTTAGGGTTAAAAAAGATAATTAATATGAAGTGATTTGCACTGTGCCTGCATCAGTGTTACTTTTCAAAAAAATGTAAATTATGGTAATTCCTAAGTTTCTCTCTTAGAAGGGGAAAAAGAAAATCTACCATCAAATTTGTGAAAGTTTGACTATGTTTTTAAAAATTCTTGAAATTCACATTATTTTACTTTTTCTTAGAATCTATTTCTAATTACATAGATTGAATGGTTGGAGTTTGTCAGTCCATCTTGCCCTCCTTGCACTATAGCAAGTATTTACTGTGCTATAATTATTTTGAGAAAAAAATAACTTGAGTATTTTGCTTCCGACTTGGCAATCTATGATAATGGCCTAATAAGACATAATACATAGAATGTGGCAAGTGTCAGAGATGAAGTAATTTGTAATTTGAAATAGCAGAAATTGCATTCAAAGATTTTATATAGTTTTATTCTCTAAACATATTACAGTGGCAGGTGTGCCCATGAGACTGTGCCAACTATTAGGCAAAAAGCCTACCAGAATATTTTCTTCAATTTTATTTTTGTGTGTACTTATTTATTTATATTTCTAAGTGGAACCTGGTATCGATTGTCTGTTACCACATACTCAAGTTGCTGCAGTCAGACCAAGAAGATTTAAGTAAAGTGCTTAGAATAGTCCAAAACCATATCCTCAAATACCATAGTGACAAAAACCTAATGCATAGTGAGTGTTTACCATGCTCCTGGCACTTTTGTTTCTTATATATTGATTTATTTAATTCTTCTAATGACCCCTGTGACAGCAAATCATGATTACTCTTTTAAAGATGAGGAAGCACAGAGAGGTTGAAAAGTTGTTAAGATCATAAAATAAGTGGCAGAGCTAGACTATGAACCCAAGCAATTGGTTTCTAGAATCTGTTTTCAACCATCATGGTTGAAGTTTCTCTAAAATAGAAAACCTAATTAATTAGTTAATTTGGAGTCAAAGATTATTATTTTTGCTTTTCTGCTGCTGCTGGGCTAAAATGTGAAAATAACTAGCAGGGATGTTGTGTTAAGTCCTTGTTTCAAGGAAGAAGTAAAAATATTTCAAAATGTGAAATTACCTTTAAAGATTATGTTCAACAACTTAATTTTTAAATGTTTATTTATTTGGAGAGAGAAAACAAGAATGTGTGAGCAGGAGAGGAACAGAGAGAGAGAGGGAGAGAGAGAATTCAAGCAGGCTCTGCACTGTCAGCACAGAGCTCAATGTGGGCCTCAGTCTCACAAATTGTGAGATCATGACCTGAGCTGAAATCAAGAGTCAGATGCTTAAGTGACTGCACCACACCATGCACCACCAATAATATTTTTAGTGTACATTTAATGATACATAGTATCCTATACCCTGTGTCTCTTGTTTAATTCAACATAGAGAAGTGTCCACCATCTAGGACCTTCTATCTTGAAATTAGAAGTATAATCAGAGTTCAACAAATTAAAACTATCAACCATCCAGTGTCATCAATTTGTTAGAATAAAAACAACAGTTGAGTCTATTTCTCTAATATTTTGAAATGGCAATCTAAATACAGGGATTTTATATAAGTTATGGTATCCTGTAAATCTCTAAAGGTAAATGGTTACCCTGTGTATCTTGCTTAACTCAATAATAGAGAAATACCACATTTTTTTCTTTTATACTTTATTGTCAAGTTGGTTTCCATGTAACACCCAGTGCTCATCCCAACAAGTGCCCTCCTCCATGACCATCACCTCCCTTCCCCTATCTCCCTCCCCCATCAGCCTTCAGTTTGTTCTCAGTATTCAAGAGTTTCTCATGGTTTACCTCCCTCCCTCTCCCCAACTATTTTTTCTCCCTTCTCCTCCCCCATGGTCCTCTGCTAAGTTTCTCCTGTTACACTTATGACTGAAAACATATGGTATCTGTCCTTCTCTGCCTGACTTATTTCACTTAGCATGACACCCTCAAGTTCCATCCACATTGCTATAAATGGCCAGATTTCATTCATTCTCATTGCCACATAGTATTCCATTGTATATATAAACCACATCTTTTTGATCCACTCATCAGCTGATGGACATTTAGGCTCTTTCCATGATTTGGCTATTGTTGAAAGTGCCGCTATGAACACTGGGGTACATGTGCCCCTATGCATCAGCACTTCTGAAAATACCACATTTTAGAAGCTTCTACCTTGAAATTAGAAGTATTATATCTGAAGTATAATATCTGATGTATTATATCTGAAGTATAATCAGAACTCAATGTGTCAATATTATCATCCATCCAGTGTCATCAATTATTTAGAGTAAAGCCAATGATTGAGGGGTGCCTGGGTTGCTCAGTCAGTCAAACATCTGACTTCAGCTCAGGTCATGATCTCACGGTTCATGAGTTCAAACCCCACGTCAGGCTCTGTGCTTATAGCTCAGAGCCTGGAGCCTGCTTCAGATTCTCTCTCTCTCTCTCTCTCTCTCTCTCTCTCTCTGTTCCTCCCCGACTCATGCTCTGTCTCTCTGTCCCTGTCTCTCTCTCTCTCTCTCAAACATAAACATTAAAAAAATTAAAAAATGATTGAATCTATTTCACTAAATATTTTCAATTGGTAATTTAAATATATGGATTTTATGCAAGGTACTTTCTCCTATGGGTCTCTGTAAGTCTGGGCTGCAGATAACCTTCTAAGAAAACTCAAGAAATGAAGTTTTAATAAGCTATTTGTGTAATTTAGCACACAGCCACAGAGGATTAGTATTTCTCTAAATTAATATTAGGTATACACCAAGTAAATTTTGAAATGCAACATGATTATCAGTACTTAAAAATACTCCAATCTCAATCATTAGCCTTTAAAATGTATTGCTATATTAGAGAAGCAGGTGAGTAGCACATTGTAGTTAGAAGCAATGTATTTGAAATTAAAATCAAAGGTATAGACTTTAGTAAAATACATGGACTATACAGATTTTGAGCACTCTATTTAATTACCTTCTTAGCAAATTTAGTCTTCCTAATAGTCTTTCCCTAGGAAGAATTGAAGACACTGCTCAGAAACTATCTTGTATGGCCTCTCAACATAATTTTACTTAACTTTCCCCTCGCTGAAACACTCCACTTCTGTCAAATATTCTCTTGGTTTCTATTTCTTCTCCTTCTATACTTTGCTGTTAGACTCTCTGTGAGCCCACTTTTCTTATTTCTACATACTCTTCCATAGCAATCCCATTCATTTTAAAGGCTTCAATTACCATCTCTATGCCAACCGCTCTCATTTTGTTATTTTCAGTCCATATCTCTTTTCTAGGCCTCAGATTTCCATATTTGACTATTTCGTGACATTTCTACTTACGTATAAAAATAATCTCAAAATTAGCCCTATCTAACTTAACTAGAAATCTATGAATCATGCTTAATCCCATAGCCTCTTACTTATCACTTGTAATAAAAACTAAAAGCTGGTTTACAAAAAACATTTCTAGTACTTTATTGGGTTTTTTATTTTCTCTATGTTTTAATTTATTTAGAAGGTTTTTATTGGGGGGAAAATGTACATAATCTAAAATTCACCATTTTGACAGTTTTTAAGTGTACAGTTCAGGGGCATTAAATACATTCACATTGTTGTGCAGCCATTACCACTCTCCATAAACAGAATTTTTTTTTATTATCTCAAACAAAAGCTTTGTTTTAATCAAGAATATTTTCTTAGAATATATTATGTTATTTCCTTTTCATTACTACCATACTATACTATTGCTGTTATTTCACAAATGATATTTCTGAATCCATACTTGATATTTTAATCCAACCTTCATATTTAAGAAAATTTTTAAACATTTATTTATTGTTGAGAGACAGAGAGAGAGCATGAGTAGGGGCAGGGGTGGGGGCAGAGAGAGAGAGGGAGACACAGAATCCAAAGAAGGCTCTAGGCTCTGAGCTACCAGCACAGAGCCTGACACGGGGCTTGAACCCCGTGAGATCATGACTCGAGCTGAACTCAGGCACTTAACCAACTGAGCGACCCAAGTGCCCCAATCCAACATTCATATTTTAGACTGACCTTTGGAAAAGCTTCTAGTGTCTGTAGGTCCCATTGTGGTTAGAATAAAGATTAATGCATGAAACACATATTCCCTAGCTCTATTTACCACTACTCTCCTTTTGTTTATTATACTTAATTGTCCCATTTAAAAATTCTTTAACTTTTTCAAATGAGTTGTGTTTGCTTTCAGGTGCAGCCTTGGCACCTGCCACTCCATCTCTTGGAATTCTTTTGCCTTGCCATCTCCCTTTAGGTCTATCTAATTCATACGCATAGTCAAAATAGGAGATCTTCCCAGATATCCCAATGTAGGTTATGCCCACCTGTTTTCTGCTCCTGTACCGCTGTGGAAGTCTTGATTTTATCACTCAATGCTCCAATAACTACATGATCAATGTTTATTTTTTCCACTAGATTTAAATCTTTCAGAAGACCATGTCTAGCACATGTGAAACAAAATTTGATGATTGTGTGGATGTTTCAAATATTCATTGAGTTGTAAAGGTACAAAAATGAGCTGAAACAAAGTTATTACTGTCTTGGGGATTCTGTGCTACTAACATAAGGTTTACAATAAAACAAAATAAGTAATTCATATCAGTTGATATTGTGCTAAGAAGAAAATTAAAGTAAGGAAGAGGAGAGGAACTGGTATGCTGTTTTAAAATAGTTTTTTTTATATGACTGCATTTGATGCATTTCAAATGAAATGCCATAGTTGATATCTAAGAGAAGAGCAACCCAGAAAGAGAGATTTTCAAATGGTATGAAGTGGTGCATGCTTGCCTTTGTCAAGGAGGAAAGCCAGGGCACATGGGAGGGTCAGTGAGAGAGTGGAAAGAGAAGAGCAGGTGACAGATCATGCAGAACTGTGAAGACCATGATTAGCACTTAGAGTGAAACAGTAAACTATTGCAGAATTGTTTAATACTCTGCAAAAGAATACCCTGGCTGCTTTGCAATAAGTAGGCTACAGAGAAAGTTAGTATGGAATTAGAGAGACTACTTGGAAGACAATTTAGGATGGTCTTGGTGAGTGATGACAATGGTTAGAGCAAAGTGATCAAAGTATATATGATAACAGATGGTGTGATTCAGGATAAATAATGGAGAACTAATAGTATTAGCTAATGAATTTGATGTGGGATGAGGGAAAATAAAAAGAAATATTTATGATTGTAATATTTTTGGTTTGAGCACCTGGGAGGATGGTGTTGTCATTTATTGAGAAGGGGAAAATGAAGTAGAGTAGATTTGATAGTGACAATAAAGAATTCAATTTTGGATATGTAAAGTTTGAGATAACTCAAACATATCCAAGTAGAATTGTGAGTAGAGAGTTGGATATACGAATGAATGAATTTCACTTACTCTCCATGTGTTCAGAAAAGAATTAATCTGTTTAAGCCTCATTTTCTTCTATAAATCAAACCCACTGAATTCCTTTAAGGATTAAAGGTAATCTACTTGCAAGTACCCAAAATATGCGTCTTTACCAACTCAAAGTAAGTGTTCAATAAGTTTTAGAGTTTTTTCTTCCATCAAAATGCAGAGTATTTCATAAAGTTCTTGTGAAATCCAAATAAGGCATGGGAAAATCTATAAATTCAGAAATATCAGAATATAAAGTATTTGTTCTATTATCGTTGGGAGTGCAACTAATAAGGCCTTAGAACATTAAATTTATACTTTATATACTAACATGGCTTTTGAAAAATAAAGCATCACCTTACACATATATTAGAAATATAAGGTCTATTTCTTAGGTCCTTTGTATAGTGGAAGTCTCAACAAAGAGAAGCTGTTTTATTTTCTTGACCTTTATATAACATTCAAGTCAATAGAAAATTGTAGTTCTTAATCATTACTTGGACAAAATTGGTATAAGCACCCAAGTATTATTTATGGTGTTAATTTCCTAGAAGATACATTATGAGTGGGATAATTTACCCTGAAAAAAAAAAAAAAGATGTGGTCAGCTAGGATTCATGACCACTTTTCAGTCTATAGAAATGGATGGCATCCAATGCTACAAATACAATTTTTCCTGGTATAATCTGTTTCCAGTTTGATTAGATGTTAGATAAAGGAAGCAAGGCAAGCAGAATGTCTTCTCAGATAAAACCACATTTTTATTATAGACCTATCATCAGTGCTCTTCATTCTGTAATCCTTGCCAATGTCAGCTATTCTAAGTCCTGAATACTCATGAGATACTATATTCCATTTAAAGACAGTATTACCTTTCTGTCCTCCTTATCAGCACAAGTCAGAAAATGATCCAAAAAAAAAAAAAAAAAAAGGTTCCATTCTGATGTCTATCACATCAGTGGTCATGGAAAGATAGAAAAATGACATATTCATTTATTTAAGCTAATATGTTCAGTTCTAAAAGTCAGAGAGAAGAGATCAAGAGCAAGATAGTCATGTCTCAGTTAAAGAAACTGTGACTTGGTCTTTTAGAAACTTACTGGTAAGTGTATAACAACTTCCTTGATGGAGATCAAAAAGAGCAATTCAAAAGAGATTTTCAACCAAAAGGATAGTAAGGTATTTATTTTGTTATATTTCCTTTTTGAAAAATTATCTTGTCTAAGAGAGTGATTCTGAAAACAAACAAAAGAAATGGATGACTAACACTAACAGTAAAATACTGAAAGTGACAACTTGAAAATCAGTATAAAGATTTGTGCAGGAGGTAAACCAAGCAGTAGGATATTAAATTCTGAGTGAGAGTCAGGTAGAGAACAAGAGGAGGAGGCATCACCAATAGGTGCTGGAGGTAATGGCATTGAAGTATGCTCCAGAAACTGGTGACTGGGCCTTTCCATAGTTATTTTGTTGAATTTAACCTAGAAGTCTTGAGTTGTGATATGTTTCTTATCCTGATGTCTAGTTTAAGGACTTTAATCATGAAAACCTATGTCTAAGCTTCTAGTCTTGGTTTCAGCATATGATTTCCATTATCTTCACTGCTGACCTCTTAGTTTTTGCATATTTTGCTTCATCAATTTCACAGCTTTGCCTGTTTTCCTGACTTGTGACTTTTTATTGCCTTTTCTACTTGATGGCTCCGCTTGCATATCTGATCCCAAGTAACCTCTGACTCTGATGAACCCAACTATAGTGACCCATAGAAAGAGCCACATATCCACCAATAATGAAGATTATTTAGTCTGAATAAGAGTTCGAGGCATTTGAATGTGTTTTACTGTCCCTTTTCCAATCAGAAGGTGCTAGCAATATTCTTAAACCCCAAAAGCTGAGATGCATCTCTATTATCTTTGGTTAGACTTTTTCCTTAATGGAGAGAAAATTCCCTGACTCCAGCATGTTCTCATTGAGGGAGGGAGGGAGGGGAAGACAGAGAAAAAAGAGAAGAGAAAGGAAGGAAGGAAGGAAGGGAGGGAGGGAGGAAGAAAGGGAGGGAGGGAGGGAGGAAGGAAGGAAGGAAGAAGGGACAGAGGAAGGAAGGAAGAAAGAAATTATTGTTGTTTGCAAAAATGATCAGCTCTCCCACAGAATATATTGCTTTATTCATTAAATCAATAAATACTTCCTGAATGAGCAGAAGACTATGGTAAATATTGCAAGGGGTCTAAAGCAAGGTAGCCTCAGAGTTAGCCTCAGTCTAATCAGTGCTGGATAACTGGCCCAAAAGGTCATCTCTGAATCTTAACAGCTATACTGAGCTCATGTGTGTAAAGTGGCAACTTTCCTAGGTTCTACATCAAATCATATAATGGCGCCTAAGTGTCTTTCACTTTGACGTTTTCTGTCTGTATCTGTTTAGGAAAGATACATGGTACAGACTTGAAGAATGTAAGAACGTGTATATACTTTCACCTTATACATTTTTAAAAACTCATACACTGCTAAATAATGCTCTAATCAGACTAAGCAAGACTAAAAGGACTTTGTTGATCTCAGTAGGCTTACATGTAGAAAAAAAATTGTTTTCTTAGAGTAATCTTGAAATGAAGTAGCTTACCAAATGACACTGTGAAAATATTTGTTATTTTTTTATGTGTAATGTGTAATGTAATGTGACAGACATCAGTGTTTATGTGTATGATGATTTCCTATCATCCTATTTTTATGAGTCCAAAGATTGTGTCTATACCAGTATTTGAAATATCTGTAATATTGTGTTAAAAAAGCAATATTGTAATTTTTACTGTCAGTAACTTTTAACATTCCAACTGATTAACTTGGCACCTGAATTCCCTTCCCAGATGTTTTCTTTAGTCATATATTCTTCTTTTAATTTATTTTACAAATCTCATAAAAAATATTTCAGACCCATTTTAGGATGAAAACATTCATTTCCAAAAGCAAATACAGCTCTGGATTATGGGTGAGGGTTGTTGATCCTAAGGTACACTCTTTTCACAAATGAGGATCATCCCATTTATATCAGGTTATTTCTTCTAAAATTAGATACTATTGCATAATGCTATCTGTTTGGGCATTTGAGAAAGACACATATGGTTTTAGTGCCAGCTATGTCACTTTCTGGTTACATGACTTCAGGCAAGTCAGGTATTTTGTCAACCATCATTATTCTTGTTTGTTAAATTAGAACAATAATATTCCATAACTGAGAGAGGTCTCTCTTAGGATAACATTCGATCATACAGATAAAGCCCCTAGTAGGGGGTCTAATAATATTCTTTCTCAATTGATTCTAATTAGGGAATTCCCAGGTAGAAAGGTGAGAATAATTATTCATAGGCTTGCCTTAAAGAATCCACTAAAGACATCTAAATTTAACAAAACAAAGGAGGAAGACAGAGTACATGTGTGAATGTTGTAGGGTATTTTGTGGGATAGGAAGATGCTAAGTAATAGAGACTTTTCACATTGCTAAAATTCACATCAATGAAACATATTTAAATTCTTTAAATGTTAATTTATTTTTAAGAGAGAGAGCGAGAGTGAGAGTGAGCATGAGCGGGAGAGTGTTAGAGGGAAATACAGAATCTGAAGTAGGCTTCAGGCTCTGAGCTGTCAGCACAGAGTCTGACATGGGTCAGCTGTGAGATCCACAAGCTATGAGATCATGACCTGAGGCAAGGTCAGATGCTTAACCAACTGAACCACCCAGATGCCCCTCAACGAAACATATTTGACTATGTATATCAAACCTCCAGGGGAATATGGAAGTAGAATAGAATGTACAGACAAAATAACCCACTGAGAGTCATGATGAGGTGGTGATATTGTCAAGTCTTGGGTGACCAAAGCACTCAGTGAACTAAAAATTGAACTCAGGTGACCTGAATCTCAATTCAGAACCACTTTATCTTTTTTTTTTCATACACCTCTGGACTGAGATTCTTTGGCTTTTTTTTTTTTAATGTTTTATTTTGTTTTAAATTAACGTGATGATATGATGATGTGAACTTCAGATGCCACGTGATAGCACATTTATATTCTTCTATAATTTACAGCTATTCTTCATTAACTAATTCCAAACTTGAATTTACTTCTGATCAAATCAACAGTAACATTCCCAGGATAAGGAACTTGGATTACTGCAATGTGTTTCAATTAAATAATGACAAATTTCAAAGCAAATTGTTGTGCCCATTCTGTAGCAATCTTGTCCTATTTTCTTGTTCACTTACTGAAGTATAAGAGATGACACGGTTCCTTTGACAGGATTTTAATTAGTTTCCATATGTGATACTTTTATACCATGTGGTCCTGAAATTTTCTTTTTGTATGGGAAAAAGGCCACTTAAACTGTTTTAATTATTTACCTGCATCAGTTCTGATATTCCCCAAACAGATGGCTTTGACACTATTTTGCTTGTTTGTGCTTCTGATTATTTTTTAAGCTTTGTTCTCATTCCAGAAACTCAGATAGACTATTTTACTCTTTGAGCAATTACATTAAAGAAAAGTAAAAGATTGACTGTAGGTCAACTAAAGGATTTTGTGCAGTCAAACTCAATTTTGGGCAATGACTAAAATGAATTTAAAATTGCCTTTCCTAGAGAGCAGATGGATACTGTCCTCTGATTTCTGATAGGACAGTGCTTGTAGAGCTTTTCAAAATGAATGAGGCTTTGACATTTTTTTCTAATTTTTAAAAAATATTAATGTTTATTTTTGAGAGAGAGTGAGAGCAAGAGAGAGAGAGAGAGAGAGAGAGCAGGTGAGGGGCAGAGAGAAAGAGAGAGAGAGAGAGAAAGAGAGAGAGAGAGAGAGAGAGAGAGAGAGAGAGATTTGAAGTAGTCTCCCATTGTGGGACCCAAACTCACAAATTCTGGGATCATGACCTGAGCCCAACTCGGATGTTTAACTGACTGAGCCACCCAGTGCCCCAGCTTTGACATTTCTTTTCTTTTCTTTTCTTTTTTTTTTTTTTTTTTTTGCTGGTTGTGGGAGCTGGGCAGCAGAGAAAGAGGTTGTTGTTTGATCTGAGCTTCCTTCAGTTTCCATGGATGCACTAAGCCAACAGCAAGTTTTGGCAAGGACAAATCATTTTGTATAGACATATGAGGCATTTGTGTCAGAGAAATGATTTATTTCTAACATAGATCAATGTTTTCCATTCTTGCACATGACGATGCTCACTGTGCTGCCCTTGGCAGTCAAGCAGAGATATTTACTTTCTCTTTCTTACTTTTCCTCCTTGACCCTGTGCCCAGCAGAAAGTTCAAAAGGGAGCCCAGAGGAGAGTTTGAAGCCAACACACTCCCAGAGCTTGGATGATTCCTTTTAATCTCAGAGGTTCCTCCACACCTCTGCCAACCTGAAATCTCCCTTTTGACCTCCCCTCTCCCCTTTTCCAATCTCTGCTTGAAATTCACCTTCTTCAAGAAATGTATTATTCAAGCTCATCCACCTGAATTATTTCCTAAAACATTTCATTTGAGATTTGCAACATGAACATTTATTCACATATTTTTTACTTGAACTCTCCTTTTAATACAATGTATGGAAGTCCTATGTCCTTAACTAGAATTTAAAATCCTCTGAAGACCAGATATTCCTTCCATTTCTGTCAGTCAGTTTCTAGAAACTGAAATTCTCCTACCTTGCCACTCTCAGTCTTTCACTGATTTAGTGTTGCTAGTTTCTTCTTTCTTAGTTTTCCTGGTTCATCACAGTTTGTTGTAGTGGGTGTGACTATTTAGCCTCATCTGTGACTTCATTATTATTTATTACTGCATTTATTTATAAGTAATATTCTATCTTATTTACTGTAATACTGTTCCAAATCTCTGCTAGACTTCTCAGCCTTTTAGTCTACCCATACCTGAATTTAGCAAACAATGTTGCCTCCTACTTTACCACAAAGCTTGAGACATTTTACTTCCTTTCTCCCACCCCTGATTTTCTCTGTATTTTCCAACAGCTGTCACTTCTGTATCTCCTGCCCCTCATGATGGATTTTTATTTCTTCCGAGTGCCTGTTATCAATCCTTCCCATGTCTACTGCCCTTTCAGAAACATTGGTCTATAGATTACCACCACTTTGATTCTATTCCCCTTGCTATAGGGTATGCTCAAGTCTGTGTCTCAGACTCAGAGTAATTTTCCAAGATGCATTTTTATATGAATGAATGACTGGTCTTTTCTAGTGTAAGATCCAACTGGTGGGGGTGTATCTTTAAATACATGAACATTATATAAAGGAGCATGCTTGTTTATCTTATTAATAATAAGTGAGTTGGCTGCAAGGTTATTACTTACTGAGGTGGGGAGAAAGGTAATAACTTCTGCTTCCATTCTATACGTTAAAATATGTGATCATATGGCCACATCACTATAACAACTGTGGAATATATCATCATTAGCTGCTTAGCCATTTCTCAGTAACAACTCTGCTGCATGGAAAAGTCAGCATAATGGAAGTTATCTTAATGGTGAAGCCATCTGGGTCTAGATTTTGCTTTACAAGATTTTTTTTTTTTAGTAATAGGTTCCATTTTTTTTAAACAAATATAAGTCTGTTACCACCTGCATGCCTGGCTTAGGAAATCAGAAATAGGAAATTGCACATAAAATATTGGACACACTTTATGTGGTTTTATATTGCCCAATATATTGACCCATTATTCCTGACTTCTTTGGTAGCTCTGAACTCCAATTTTTGTCTCTCCAGCCCAGTCAGGCTGCCACAGCTTTTAGATGTTGCTTTCTGATTGGCTTCTATGCCTTGTGAATAGAAGCAAACAATCTTAAGTGGAAAACAAAACAAAACAAAACAAAATGTTATGGCAAGTATAGGACTTGCCTCAAAATATTTATTTTTTATTGAGAAAATTTTGTTTCTGTTTTCAGTAGAAAGGTTAGTCCAAGGTGAACTACTCTTTTATAGCTGCAAGCAAAAGTCCCAGGAGAGGATTTTGAGCAGAGGAGTGGAGTCATATGACTTGAGTTACATCTTAGAATACCACTCTGAATACTGGGTTTGAATAGACTATAGGAAAACAGGGTAAAATTGAGAATAATGATACTTTTGAAATAGTCCAGGTGAGAGATGAACACTAGAGCTTAATAGCTCTCTATATTCCCTGTATGTGAGGTCATTCTAGGATATGGGGCAGTTGCTGTTTAAATCTTGCTTTACTCTGACCTTGGCTTAATTTCTTTCTGGACATCATGTACAAGTCAATATAATGAACATTAAGGAGTCCTATAGCAGCACTCCAAGTATGTGTAATATAAGTGTTTAATTAATTTTCCCCATACTGTACTTTTTCATTTTCATAATAGATTGTATGGATATTTCCTTTCAAGTGTTAGTGATATAAATGAACAAGATAAAATGTCTACAGTGATTGACTTTATACTAAAAAATATCTTCTTTCTTTCTCAAGAAAATTTGTGATTGATTTATTTATATATTAAAGCAAATCAATTTTTCTTTTATTTAAGTATCAACCCATTTATTATTGGGATAAACCAGTATGCTCCCTCACATAACATAATATTCATGTATTTAACAGCATTGATTAAATTATAGTACATTGATTATTTAAATCATTCAGGTTTCTTAAATCATGGGTACAAATCATCTTTTCCTTAATATTTTAGCTCTTTGAAATATTTATTGCATAAGGGATGAGTATATGTGCACTGGAATAAATTTGTTGAATATAAAGCTCAGATATGCTCTATGTTAGTGATATTAAACTTGGCATATAACATACTTTATAAAAAGGTAATTGTGAAGCTTAAGTAAGATAACAGTGAAAATTTTTAGAACCATGCTTGGCTCACAATTAAATAATTTTCATTTGTAAATTGAATATAAAGGATGCTTTCCTTTATTTTAGAGTTGGTTTTAAGGTATTTGTAGGATAGTATCTATTTATTATTATCCTATTAAAATTTAGGCACTCTGTCTCTGTTCCAGCTATCCTATCATGGATAAATAATCTAAAATGACATCAAGAGAATGCTAAAGGATTCCTTGAACAAATCATCATCATCATGACTATTATTATTTCAATTGATAAAAACTGACACACCAAAGAATGCTGGAGTTCAACTTTTTTCCTCCTTCATTCTGTAGTTTTACAGAAGTAGCATACGAGAATATATTTTTCACTTTTCCTTTAGGAAACTGAAATATACAAATTGTTAAGTATAAATTTCTTTGAATTTTTGAAGATATACCCTGTTGAGTGACTGGATGTTTCATAATTTGGTTCAATTGTAGTTGGATTGTTGAGATGTCAAAGTAAGCTCCAAATACATAAATTATTTTGATTGATTTGTTTTACCATCAGCAAAATGACACCTCAAACCTGCATCTGAGCTCATGGTATAAGGCATTGGCAGTAGAAATTACTAGGACTGCTCCCTCATGGATGATTGCTGCAGTGTCTTGAAGAAAACGTATTATTAATGGGTTATACTTGGTACATAATGTGTAGTCAGCAAGAGAAAAGTAGTATTTGTTATTAAGAGTAAACAATAAATGTTGACTCAGTGAACCAATTCTACATTTTTTCAAGGATATTTTATTGATAGAAAAAGTGTCAAGTAGGCTATGCTGACCTCTATCTTCTCACTTTTTATGTTTTATTTTAAGTATTTTTCAGCACTTTTTATAAGAAGGCTTTGTGGGAGATGCACAGATAAATAGGCACGCTCCCTATTGTTTTGATATGAGGTAGAACATCATAACGAATAAAAGAGGTACAAACATAAAATCTGGTACTCACTCTGTTCAGGGAGTTACAGCAAGACTACAAAAAAGCAGTGTCATTTGATCTGGTCCCAAACTGATAGATTGCACCTTGGATGGTAGAGAAAAGACATTTTAGGGAGACTCAAGGTATAAAACTAGAAATGGAGAAAAGAAAGGCCATTAGTATGAAACGAAAGGTAGAATAAAATGTAGAAGAATTTAGAAAAGTTAGGTTGGGGCCAGAATATTGAATAATATTGAGTTTATTTTCTCACTCCTGGGGCAGTCTGGGATCTCCGCAAGTTTTCAAGCTGACAAGTTTTATGACATATATTAAAAGATATTTACTATTTCGACACTGCATTAGATTGATCAGAGAGGGAAAATAATTGAGGCAGAAAGACTAATTTAGAGCTCATTAAAATAGAACAGCTAAACTGATTTCAGTGACTCAAGTTGAATAGGGGGAGAACTGATATAAGCCAGTTTTGGTTTTTACTTAATGATCCTCCTAAATATTGACTCCATAGGGTTTAAATTCAAATTTAGTTAATTAAAAGGTAAAAGTAGAAAGTACAAGTAAATGAAACCTTGAAAAAACCTTAAACAAATTTCATGGCCATTATTTCCAAGTTCCCATAACTGAACCCCAAAATTTGAGGACTGAGAGTTCCATCAATCCAGCTGGTTTGAGGTGTTCCGTTTCAGGCAGGTAGGTGATCTTTCTCAGGGTAGGAGAGATCTGAGAGACAGATTTGCATTCAGGAAATTGGGGAGTGCTCTGGGATCCACAGAGCAAGGAGAGAATTTGAACAACAAAGCAATTGTCACACGAAGACCTT
The DNA here is from genome assembly GCA_028646485.1 of Cryptoprocta ferox. Taxonomy (NCBI): domain Eukaryota; kingdom Metazoa; phylum Chordata; class Mammalia; order Carnivora; family Eupleridae; genus Cryptoprocta; species Cryptoprocta ferox. The sequence continues at coordinate 52,971,864 of CM053571.1, read as the reverse complement.
AACCAACCCTATGGGGAACTCTGGAGCTAAGATAACTCTTGAGGGTTGTCCAGGATTAGGGCAAGAAAGGCAGCCTTTGTACCTCCATATCTAACATTAGTAAATAATCACCAATGTAGGACTTGTCAGAGAGCGTTCTGCTTATGGAATGAGTGTCTCAGTTCGCAGCACTGAAAGTAGTTTGGCACTCTAGGCAACATTCCACAGTAAAGTAAGGCAAAGAGTAGAGGTGAGGAGTCACATTTATCTCTAAGATAGTGCCAACATTGTGGAATAGGTAAGAAGCAATTTCCATTCAATGAGTTATATTGTCATTGAGTCACACCAGGATTTACTTAATCATTTCCCTATTATTGAATATTTTTCCATAGTAATATAATAAACATTTCACTAGCCATAGTTTCTATTGGACCATTACTTTACAATATTTGCTTTTGATATATTTCAATCTCTATACTTTAGAGAGAAATATAAATGCTGATTAAGTAAAAAATAGAATCTTTCCATTTCTCAAAATCTTCAGCCAGATAAGTACATGGTTCCATTAATTCAAGTCCTTAATTTAAGAGGAATTAATTTGCTATCCAGAAGACTGAAACTAAGCTATCAAACATTACTCATGGATCTGAAGATTTGTGTTAACTTTGCCCATATCCTAACTCATCCTTTTCAAGTACTGTTACCCAGTGAGTCACACAGTTCTACAATATACTTTTGCTTTGAACATACAAGGCACTGATGTAACCTGATTCATGATATTTTTCACTTTCTGCATCAATTATGGTGGCTGAATGGGCCAGGAAGGAAGCAGAGGTAAGGAATCATATAATTACTACTACAGGATGATCGCACAATTTATGGTTAGAAACAATTATTGGAACAGTACCCAGTGATTGTGATTATGTTCGACTTTCTATCACTATCAGATCATTGCCTATTCTTTACTGGGAGCACATGCACATAAAAATATGGCAGAGATAAATGTGGCTTCAGATAGACTAAAGAGAGCAAAGGATCTATCTTGTCAGAATGCCAAATGATTTCCTGAAGGCCCAGAACAAAGAGGTGTATTCCCTTGCTAATCAAGGGAGAATGATACCTATATCTGTAACTATAGCTATATCTATGTCTCTATCAATATTTGAGACTTTATATTATGATTATTATTATTGAGTGTCCATTACACCGATCTAGGTCCTTACAAAAGTTTTTAAATATATTTGTCTATTTTTGATACAGAGAAAGAGAGTGAGAGAGAGGGAAAGAATGAGTGAGGCAAAGAGAGAGGGAGAGAAAGACTCCCAAGCAGGCTCTATGCTGTTAGTACAGAGCCCAAAACAGAACTTGAACACACAAACGGTGAGATCATGAACTGAGCTGAAACCAAGAGTTAGGAGTTTAACCAACTGAACCCCCAGGCACCCAGATCTGGATACATCTATTAATTCTTAGAACAATTCTAGATACTTTTGTTAATTCTTAGAGCAATTCTTTGAAGCAGGAGTTAATACTATCAATTTTCAAATGTACCATGCTACATAGAAATGATAGACCTAGGATTGAATCACAGAACATGCTATTTCAAAGCCTTCATTCAGAGGTTCCCATTCCTAACTACACAGAAGAAACACATTTGGAGTTTAAAAGAAATCAAGGTGCTGTATCACATCTCTGGGAATGCTGATTCAATATGTCTGGGGTAGGAGCTCCAAATGTATGCTTTAAAAGCTGCCCAGGTGGTTCTGACCTAAAGCTAAGATTGAAACAACTGCCTATGCTCATTCCACTCTACTTCTCTCTCATATTTATGTCAAAAAAGAGAAGGGAGAGAAGTTTTCCAGATTGCTTACTGTTTAGAGTCCTGTGAGGTGAAAGTTATGTTTTGAGGAAGTATGGTCAAATATGTTCCTGTTCTTGCTTAACATTTCAACCATCTGCTATGCTAATAAACTTATAAAAATGTTTCATAATTTATTATATATGTATATACTAATGTTACAAATAGAACATATTGGTAACATAATAAAATTGTTGCATCAATAATGCAAATAAGAGAAATACTTAAGTAGAAATCTTCTTTATTTATTTTCCCTACAAGGTTTTTTCCTGTTGTAAATACTTTTGCCATTTTTGACTTATTTCCATTAATAAAATTTTACTTGGTTTTGCACTAATGACCACTTAAATTATAATTTTTTATGGTGTGAAAATAAATTTAGAGTGCTGAGTGCTACTGTGAATAGAGATTTTCATCTGGGTACATATTAAAATAACTAACACTTTCATATCTGCTAAGTAATAAGTACTGAACTAGGTGCTTTGAATTGCCTTAAAATGAGCACCTACTATGCACTTGGCATTTTTCTAAAAATTTTATGTTTTTTTAATCTTGAAAACAACTGAGAGCTTAGAGAATCAGACTTGCATTCCACTGTACAGATGATGTAGTGGAGGCTCAGAGAGGTTAGGCCAGTTGCCCAAGACAACATAGCATATAACTGGAGTCAAATTGATTGTGTTAGTACCCTTCCAAAGCACTTGCTTTTGCCCCATATCTAATGACTACAATTTTTATGCTTAGTGTCCTAGGTAAAATCACTTTCTTCCTTCAATAGTAACATTTATTTAGCAGATGACAGAGTAGAAAAAGCAGTATATTATGAAACAGGAAACCTGGGCTTATGCTATTTCTTAACCTCATAGATTCATATGGTGAGAATGTAAGAGCCTGTGGTCAAAGTGCTTCTCCTACAAGCTATATTCTATCAGCTTTATTTGGTTTCTTCATCTGAAAAATGGAAAAAACATGAAACACATCTTAGTGTTGTTTAGAAAACTTAATGTAAAACTACCTATTAAGGTAATTCACACAGTTATTGTTATTAATAAAAATTCTCATTGGTAATTAGCCACATTATTACTATTTACTTCTGTATCTTAGTTTCAGGAATATGGGGGTAAATATATCACATTTTAAGAACTGAAGGCTTACATCAGATGTTACTGAATTATCTATCACAACATACAAGCCTTTATATAGTAATATAAAGGTCTGTGAGTTTTTTTTAATGTCACAACCCCAAATCTAGGGAATTTAATTGTGTCTTCTGAATAATATGATATAATATAGAGAAGAACTATGTTTAAGGGATTACTGAGGGCATGAGGAATAAATGGTCTGGGAAAATTTATATGGGGAAATTACTGCTGACTTTTAACTTAATAGTTTATATCAGGCTAAATCAAACAAACCGGAAGCAGGTATATCCAAATACCCATTACAAAATGTAGAGAAATGAGAGAGGATGTTCTGGGAAAAGCACAAGTTTAGGCCATTCTTTCCACATTTATTGAAAAGATGACAACTAATATAAGAGCTCCTTCTAGAAGCCAACTAAAGTAATTACAGGAAGGGGCGGCTGGGTGGCTCAGTTTGTTAAGTGTCCAACTTCAGTTCAGGTCATGATCTCACAGTTCATGTGTTTGAGCCCCACATTGGGCTCTATGCTGACAGCTCAGAGCCTGGAGCCTGCTTCGGATTCTGTGTTTCCCTCTCTCTCTGTTCCCTTCCTGCTTGTATTCTCTCTCTCTCTCTTTCTCAACAATAAGCATTAAAACTTTTAAAAAGTAATTACAGGAAATTTAAAAGATAGCAAAAATGTATTTATATTACTGTTGGAAATATAGTCAGTGTTACACTAGATATCCAGCAAATTGAACCAATTAAAGGTTCAATGTCAACAGCCATTCCTGAAAAAATGATGTAGTCTATGAAAAGTCAAAAGAAATCTTCACAGAATCTCATGCATACACTGACCATTGGAAAAGCTAGTTTTAGAAGTAAAGGAGACTTGCAGGAGAGATGCTTTCAACATTTAGAAATAGGCTGAGGTGGGCCATCCAAGACAAAGATTGCCAATCCTAAAAAAGAAAACTTGGGTAGCATTTGTGGATTTATATTTCCCCTAATGTGGCAGATTTTTTTCCTATTGCAATAAACAGTGCAAGTGAAGGAGGTTCAAATAGACACAGTGTACATCATATATCTAAAGTCAAGTCAAGATGGGATAGAAAACAGCATATGAAAATCTGATGCCAAGAAAAAGCAAATGGATGAATGAATAAATGTCATAGCACAAATTAAAATATTGCTCAAAGCAATAAAAGGAATAATAGATATCCTGACATCAATGACAAATTGAGAAACCACCATAATTCAGAGATGTCTCTTAAAAAGGGAAATTCGGTGGAATGATTGAGAGCAGAGGCTGTGAAGCTAGACTATGCGTTTATATCATGACTCTACAATTTATTTATTTATTTTAATTCCATTATAGTTAACAAAGTGTTACATTCGTTTCAGTTGTACAATATAGTAATTCAACAGTTCTATACATTACTTAGTGCTCATTATAAGTGTACTCTTAATCCTCTTTACCTATTTCACCCATCCCCCCACCCACCTTAGTCAGGCAAACATCAGTTTGTTCTCTATCTTTAAGAGTCTGGTTTTTTGTTTGTCTCTTTTTTTCCCTTGTTCATTTGTTTTGTTTCTGCAGTTCCACATATGGGTGAAATCATATGGTATCTGTCTTTCTCTGACTGCCTTATTTCACTTAGCATCATACTCTTTAGAGCTATCCATGTTGTCACAAATGGCAAGATCTCACACTTTTTTATGGCTGAGTAATATTCCATTATATATCACTTCTTTATTTCTTCTATTCATCTACCAGTGAACACTTGGGTTGCTTCCACATCTTGGCTATTGCAAACAATGATGTAATAAACATAGGGATATGTATATCTTTTCAAATTAGTGTTTTCATTTTCTTTGGATAAATACCTAGTAGAATTACTGGATCATATGGTAATTCTATTTTTAACTTTTTGAGGAAATTCCATACTGTTTTCAACACTGGCTGCACCAATGTGCATTCCCACCAACACTGCATGAGGGTTCCTTTTTCTTCACATCCTTGCCAACATTTGTTGTTTCTTATGTTTTTGATATAAGCCATTCTGACAGGTATGAGATGGTATCTCATTGTGGTTTTGACTTGCGTTTCTCTGATGCTTAGTGATGTTGAGAATCTTTTTAGGTGTTTGTTGGCCATCTGGAAGTCTTTTGAGAAATGTATGTTCATGTCTTCTCTCCATTTTTAATTGGATTATTTGTTTTATGGGTTGTGAGTTTTATAAGTTCTTTATATTTTTTATTTCATTTTATTTTTTTAAATTACTATTTATTTACTTTTGAGACAGAGAGAGAGAGAGAGAGACAGAGACAGAGACAGAGACAGAGTACAAGTTGGGGAGGGACAGAGAGAGAAGGAGATGCAGAATGTGAAGCAGGTTCCAGGCTCTGAGTTGTCAGCACAGAGCCCAGCATGGGGCTCAGATTCCTGAGCTGTGATATTGTGACCTGACCTGAAGTCAGCTTAACTGACTGAGCCACCCAGGTGTCCCAATATAAGCTCTTTATATATTTTAGATATTAACTCCTTATCAGATATATCATTTGCAAATATCTTCTCCAATCTAGCAGGTTGTCTTTTAGTTTTGTTGATCGTTTCCTTTCCTGTGGAAAACCCTTTTAATTTGCTATAGTCCTAATGGTTTATTTTTGCTTTTATTTCCCTGGCCTCAGGAAAGATATCTAGCAAAATGTTGCTAAAGTCGTTGTCATAGAGATTACTTTCTATGCTCTCTTCTAGGATATCGAAAAGGTCTCACATTTTGGTCTTTAATCCATTTTGAGTTTTTTTTTTATATGAGGTAAGAAAGTGGTCCAGTTTCATTCTTTCACTTGTAGCTGTACAGTTCTCCCAATACCATTTGTTGAAGAGTCTGTCTTTTTCCCATTGCATATTCTTGCCTCCTTTGTCATAGATTAATTGACCATATAGTTGTGGTTTCATTTTTGGGTTTTGTAATCTGTTCTATTGATCCATGTGTCTCTTTTGGTATAAGTACCATACTGTTTTGATTAATGTAGCTTTACAGTATATCTTGAACTCTGGGATTGTGATACCTCCAGTTTTGTTCTTCCTTTCCAAGATTGCTTTGTCTATTCAGGGTCTTTTGTAGTTCCACACAAATTTTTGATTATTTAATGTAGTTCTGTGAAAAATGCTTTTGGTATTTTGATAAGGATTGCTTTAAATTTGTAGATTGCTTTGGGTACAATGGATATTTTGACAATATTTGTTCTCTTATTCCATGAGCATGGTATATATTTCCATTTGTTTGTGTCACCTTCAATTTCTTTCATCAGTGTTTCATAGTTTTTGGAGTAAAGATCTCTAACGTCCTTGGTTAGGTTTATTCCTAGGTTATTTTATTATCTTTGGTGCAATTGTAAATGGGATTTTTTCTTAATTTCTCTTTCTGCTACTTTACTTTTTAAAACAATTTTTAATGTTTATTTTTGAGAGAGAGAGAGTATGAGAGAGAGAGAGGGAAACACAGAATCCGAAGCAGGCTTCAGGCTCTGAGCTGTCAGCACAGAGCCTAACGCGGGGCTCGAACTCACAGACCAAGAGATATGACCTAGGCGAAGTCAGATGCTTAACCAACTGAGTCACCCAGGTGCCCCTCTACTACTTTATTATTAGCATATAGAAATACAATGGATTTATGGATATTGATTTTGTATCCTACAAAGTTACTGAATTTATTTATCAGTTCTAGTAGTTTTTTGGTGGAGTCTTTAGGGTATTCAATATATAGTATCATATCATCTGCAAATAGTGAAAGTTTTATTTCTTCCTTACCAATACTGATGTATTTTATTTCATTTTCTTGTCTGATTGCTGTGCCTAAGACTCTCAGTACTATTTTGAATAAAAGTGGTGAGAGTGGACTTCCTTGTCTTTTTCCTGATCTTAGGAAGAAAGCTCTCAGTTTTCCACCATTGAATATCACGTTAGTGTGGATTTTTCATATATCATCTTTATTTTTTTTTTAATTTTTTATGTTTATTTATTATTGAGACAGAGAGAAACAGAGCATGAGTAAGGAAGGGGCAGAGAGAGAGGGAGACAGACTCTGAAGCAGGCTCCAGGGTCTGAGCTGTCAGCATGGATCCTGACATGGGGCTTGAACCCACGAACTGTGAGATCATGATCTGAGCCAAAGTCTGATGCTTAACCGACTGAGCCATCCAGGTGCCCCTGATTTTTTAAAATATATTGTTGGACTTGGTTTCCTAATATTTTGTTGAGTATTTTTGCATGTATCATGTTCATCAGAGATATTGCCTTATAGTTTTGTTTTTTTTTTTTTTTTGTAGTGTCTTTGCGATTTTGGTATGAGGGTAATGGAGGCCTCATACAATGAATTTGAAAGCTTTCCTCCCTCTTCTATATTTTTGAATAATTTGAGAAGAACAAGCATTTACTCTTCTTTAAATGTTTGGTAGAATTCACCTGTGAAGCCATCTGGTCCTGGACTTTTGTTTGTTAGGTTTTTTTGATTACTGATTCAATTTCATTGCTAGTAATTCTTCTGTTCAAATTTTCTGTTTTTGTTCTGATTCAATTTTAGAGGTTATACATTTTTGGAAATATATCTGTTTCTTCTAGGTTGTCCATTTTGTTGGCATGAAATTTTTCATAATATTCTCTTATAATTCTTTGGAAGTCTGGGGTATTTGTTATTTTTCCTCTTTCATTTCTGAATTTATTGGTGTCCTCTCTCTCTCTCTCTCTCTCTCTTTCTTTCTCTCTTTGTCCCTTTCTCAATGATTCTGGCTAAAGTTTCATAAAATTTTGTTTATTTTTTTCAAGGAACCAGCTCCTGGTTTCACTGATCTGTTGTATTGTTTTTGTTTATTTGTTTGTTTTAGTTTCTACTACATTTATTTCTGCTCTAATATTTATTATTCTTTCTTCTTTAAGATAAACCATTCTTCTTTAAGAAGATAAACCATTATCTTATTTCTAATGATTTTAGGTTTTGTTTTTCTTCTTTTACTAACTTTTTAGGTGTAAGTTAGATTGTTTATTTGAGATTTTTCTTGCTACTTGAGGTAGGTGTGTATTGCTATAATATTCCCTCTTAGAATACCTTTTGCTGCATCCCAAAGATTTGGAGCCATTGTGTTTTCATTTCCATTTGTATTCATGTATTTTTTGATTTCCTCTCTGATTTCTTGGTCAATCCATTCATTGTTTAGTAGCATGTTATTTAACCTCCATATATTTGTGTTCTTTCCAGAATTTTTCTTGTGGTTGATTTCTAGTTTTATAGCATTGTGGTTGGAAAAGATACATAATAATAACTTTAATCTTTTTGAATTTGTTGAGACTTGTTTTCTGGCTAAACACATCTATTCTGGTGAATGTTCCATGTGTATTTGAAAATAATATATATTCTGCAGTTTAGGATGGAATGTTTTGACTATATATGTTTGGTCCTTCTGGTCCAATGTGTTAGTCAAAGACAGTTTTCTTGCTGATTTTCTATTTGGATGATCTGCCAATTGATGTAAGTGGGGCATTAAAGTCCCCTATTATTATTGTATAATGATTGATTTCTTCTTTTATGTTTGTTTTTAGCTGCTTTATGTATTTGGTTGCTTTCATGTTGGGTATATAAATATTTACAGTTGCTATATCTTCTAGTTAGATGTTCCCTTCATGACCATGTAGAGTGTGTTCTTTGTCCCTTATTATAGTTTTCATTTTAAAGTCTTTTTTCTGATATAAATATTACCACCCCAGCTTTTTTTTTTACTTCCATTTGCATGATAGATATTTTTACAACCCTTTGCTTACAATCTGCATGTATCCTTAGATTTAAAATGAATCTCTTATAGGATGCATATAGTTAGGTCTTGTTTTTTTTTTTTTTAATCTATTCAGTCATCCTATGTTTTTTTATTAGAGCATTTAGTCCATTTACATTCAAAGTACTTACTGATAGGTATATACTTATTGCCATTTTGTTTACTTGTTTATGGTTGTTTTTGTAGTTCTCTGCTCCTTTCTTCTTCTACTCTCTTCTCTTGTGACTTGATGGCTTTCTTCAGTGCTATCCTTGAATTCTGTTCTCTTTATTATTTGCATATCTATTACCATTTTTTATTTGTGGTTATCATTAGGTTTATATATAATATCTTATATATACATAGCAGTCTGTATTAAGTTGATGGTCATTTAAGTTTGAATCCATTATAAGTACACTAAATTTTTACTCACCTCCCACCCATGTTTTAGGTATATAATGTCATAATTTTCATTATTTTATTTTATGCCTCCCTTAGCTCTTTTTATAGATATACTTAATTTTTACTGCTTTTGTGCTTTAACCTCTGTACTACTTTTATAAGTGATTAATTTACTACTTTTATTATGTTTATATGTACCTGTGAAATTTTTTCTTTTCCTATATTCCTTACCCAAGCTTATGGTCTCTCCTTTCCACCCTTTCCTTTCTTGTAGGCTTGATTTAGTAATGATCACTTTTTCAAAATTTTTTTTTGTCTGGGAAACTCTTTATTTCTCCTTCTATTCTGAATTATAGACTTGCTGGATACAGTATTTTTGGTTGCAAGTTTCTTCCTTCCAGCACTTTGAATATATCATGCCACTCTTCTGGCCTGCCATGTTTCTGCTGAAAAATCAGCTTATAACCTATTGGGACTTCATGGTATATAACTGTTTTAGTTTCTCTTGTTGCTTTTAAAATTCTCTCATTAATCTTAATTTTTGCCATTTAATTATTATGTGTCCGAAATATTATATGTTAAATGAAGGCAATAATTCCTAATTAGAGTAATATGTAGAGTCTAAATAACTTAATTCTATTAAGTGCTATTATATTAAAAGCATTTATGTAGCTATTAGAATAATTAATAATGAGAATAGCACAGAAATTAAAGGAAAAGTAGATAATGTAACAGAAGAGAAAATAAGGAGAGAGGAAAGAATCATGAAATTAGACAGTTTTAAAATAATGGAATAGATAATATTTCAGTTATAAACATGTTTGGTTGAATCATATTAAAATGTTATTCTATGGGTCATAAAATGTCAAATATTGGCAATTTCATGAGCTAACCTAAAGAGACACATGGGTTTTATAAATGCTGTTTTACTGAGAGAAGTTAATTTTTAGAAATTCATCTAAAATATAACTAAGTATACACCTTACGTGTTGATATTGTAGTCTTCAGTAAACCTTGAAAATTTTTCATGTTCTAAATTGCAAAAATGGAGTAATTATAGTTACTATTCCTCCAGCTTCTTTTTAGTGATATAAATAATTTTATTATGAATTAGAGATAAATTAGTAATTGCTATCATTTTAATTTCAATAAGACAAACTTATTTTTAATTTTCTCCTTTTAAAACTAATTTGAGGGTAAGATGGAAGTGCTTGATATCTATTTGATCTACTTAGAGCACAGAAAATATTTTCTAGAGATAATAGCAATTAAACATGTATAATTATACAGAAGAGCAATTTTTTAATGAGATTTCACTAAAGTTATTTAATTGGTGATTTGATTATATGAGATTGGAAAATATTAGTCAGTAGAATGACCTAAAAGATTCAAAATTTCCTTTCTTATTTTACTGTATGTAATTGTGGATACTTGTGAAATTACTCTGAGATATGTTTAATCATATACCTGCTATTTTTAATGGATGATGCTTTTGATAGTTGCCATTCAATTGGAATGGAAGATATATTAATATATGTTCATATTTTAATATGGAAGATATATTTTAAAAATAAAATTAATGAATTTCTTAATAATTTCTAAATAATGATAAGCCGCCTAGGTATGTTAAGATATTTGATATTTCATCCAGAATTATATTTGTGAGAATGCATATTTTTAAGGAATTAGCAATACCTATTTTACTTAAAGTTCTATTTACTTTAAGAACCTAAAATACTGAAAATGTCATTCAGAGAAAATCTTCTCCTCAGAGGACTGAACACAAAATTTGTTAGAATCCTGAATGTTTATTAATCATTTTCACTCTAAGCAAGATACAACAGTTAAGTAAATAACTAACTTTATGCATCTTTAGAGAAAAATAAGTAATGAGAAATAAGTCTCCCATTTCTGATATAATATCTTTAGGAAAGACAGTGAAGCAAGAAGCTTGCCTTATTTTGAGGCAGAGAAGTGGGACACTGAAGAGACCCAAATTACTCTCTAAAGGTGAGGATATGGCTGTTGCAACATCCTCCCTGTTCAAGTGTTCACTGAGATCCAATCCTCATTTAATTCTCCCTGGTCATGTGCATTGACAGGGACTCAAAACAGTCAGATCATGAAACAAGAGCCCCTAACATTAAACCTACAATCAGTCACAGTAATTATGACAAAATTCAAAATCTTCTGCTTGTTAGCTGTGGAAATATGGACAATCTACTTAACTTCTCAGTCCCTCAGTTTCCTTATCTTGACATGGAGTTAAGGAAACCTACTCACAAGGTAGCTTAAGTTCAATGAGTTTATTTGTTAAAAATTTTTGAAGCAGTGTCAAGCATATAGTAAGCACTCAATAGATTTTTAGTAATTACTGCTAGCATCACCACCACTACACCTAATACATGACCCTCTTTTCCATTTTTAATGCCTGGTATTGAGTGCTAAATTCAGGCTGTACTTCTGGTGGGGTGGTAGGAGAAGATTAACAGATTGTTTCTGATTCCTTTAGCTGATCTAGAAGCTATTTCGTAACACTTAGGCTTTAATAGCCTATTGCAAAGGAAATCTGCATTTCATAGATTATTTTATTTTATTGAGCACACATCTTAGAGTTACTTATAGTTTTCTTAGAGTTAACTACACGTGGTGATTCTGGTCCCTTCCACATGAGTGTTTGATGTTAATTCCATCCCTCTATCATTTTTTTTCCATTTTTTTGGTCAGATACTTCCAATGATGCACCTTAGGGACAGGAGAGTGGGCAGGTTTGTATTCTGTTCATCCCACTAATGTACTAATGTACCCATTACTCAAATGCTCAAACTGTAGGGAAATTAGAGGGATGCAAACTCTTTCAATTTACCTTATATTATCTGTCCTATCAGGGAATCATATGAATTTTCAGAGCTCCAAGTTACATTATTTTCAGCTTCAGGTCCCATGTTGAGAATTCAGTTCACTAAATCATAGACCCATAGGTCTTTTGGTGGCTTGTCCCAACATCTTAGTAATTATAAGTTAAGTGTTTATAACACCCTCACGCATGTTGCTCTAATAAGCTCAGATTAGGTCAGATGGGAATTCAGTCCCCTCATAGCGAAAACTAAAGAAAGAAATTGAGTGGAAAGTGGAAATTAAAAAGAAGAGGTTAGCAGAATTGTGGCCAAAGAGGGAAGGAATAGAATCAAACACATACGAACCCTGCAAAAAATAATGAAAATGTAAAAAAAGAAATTAAACAATCCTTGAGGGAGAGAAGCAGGAAGTCAAAGAAACTCACACTGAATGGCTTTAGGCTTCCCAGGAAATAATGACACAAAGTCATATAGGTCGAGTGGAAGGACAAAGGAACTTTGGAACTTGCTAGTAGGTATGTTTGTCACCATATAGTTCAGTAAGATTTTCCTATAATTTTCTATAATTTTCCTAGCGGACTTATGCTCAGAGGCAGGCAGTTCATATCATAAAGGTGAGCTATAAGCAAATAATTTCATATGATTAGAATATTCTGAAGAAGTAGAAGCTAAGTAGAATATATGACGTTAGTAACAATAAATCAGAAAAAAGATCATCACCAATTTTATCTTTGTTCCATTTATTCCTCACTGGAAATCTCTATGATACTCTGGGAGCATGGTAATGAATCAATATTAGAAATAGGAAAATTTTTAAGTTATTTATTCTGTGATTAAGGCAATGCCTGGCAAGTGATATATTGTCTTTTCCACACATTGCTGTAGAATCTCAGTAGAAATTTCTTCTTCAAGGGGCACCTGGGTGGCTCAGTCATTCAAGCTTCTGGCTTCAGCTCAGGTCATGATCCCACGGTTCTTGGGTTTGAGCCCACATTGGGCTCTGTGCTGACAGCTCGGAGCCTGGAGCCTGCTTCAGATTCTATGTCTGCCTCTCTCTCTGCCCCTCCCACACTCGTGCTCTGTCTCTCTCTCTCTCAAAAGTAAATAAACATAAAAAAATTCTGTTTCATAAATAGGAAAATATATTACATTATTGTTTATATTGCATATGTTTTCAAAATTAGGGCTCAGTCATCACTGTGGTGGAACAGATCCTGAGACCAGAAAGCTCTGCAGAAGAAAAGTAATAACAAAAACTAGGCAGTGACCTGCAGAAGGTAAAAGAACATATGGGATTTTGAAGCAACCAGGAGAGAGCAAAATTAAGTAGGTGGCTAGGATATGAATTAGGACTCCCATTTCTGGGTATATACCAAAAGGAAATGAGATTGCTATATCAAAGAGATATCTGCCACCCCAAGTTCACTGCAGCATTATTTATAGTAGTCAACACATGGAAACAATGTAAGTGTCCATCAGTGGATAAATGGATAAAGAAAATGTGGGGACTATATATGTAAATATATATATGTATATATATACATATATATGTATATATATGTAAATATATATACATAAAATATATTTTATGTAAATATTTTACATAAAAATATGTAAATATGAATATCCATATTCATATATATGGATATTAGTCACAGAAAAGTAGGAAATCTTGTCTTGTTCAACACGGATAGACTTTGAGGGCATTATACTAAGTGTAATAAATCAAAGAAAGACAAATACTGTATAATCTCATTCATATGTGAAATCTAATAGAAACAAGTTAAAGTCATAGAAACAGAGGGTAGAATGGTGGTTGCCAGGGCTGTGGAGTGGAGAAAATGGGGAAGATGTTGGCCAAAAGATACAAACTCTCAGTTAAAGATGAATAAGTTCTGGGCTTGGGTGACTCAGTCCATTCAGCACCTGACTTCAGCTCAGCTCATGATCTCATGGCTCATGAGTTTGAACCCCACATCCAGCTCTCCACTGTCAGCACAGAGTCTGCTTCGATTCCTCTGTCTCCCTCTCTCACTCTCTCTCTGCCCTTCCCCCCAAGCTCACTCGCTCTCTCTCAAAAATAAACATAAAAAAAAGATGAATAAGTTCTGAGGATCCAATGTACTGCACGGTAACTATAGTTAACAATATCATATATTTGAAATTTGCTCAGAGAATAAATATTAACTGTTTTCACCCTCCCACACACATATACATAGTTAACTAAGTGAGGTGATGGACATGTTAACTAACTTTATTGTGATAATCATTTCACTATATCAAATATCATGTTATAACCTTAGATTTCTATAATCTTATTTGTCAATTATACTTTAATAAACTTTGAGGGCAAAAGGTAGTTGGTTAAGGCAAGGTGGTTTAAAGACAGAAGCTACTTTTTAAAAGAGTGTTAAATCGTCTGATCTTTAGCAGCAGGCTTTGTAGGAATAGAAGGCAATACTTTTACCATGGAACATAGAAATAGGAACCAGTTACTAGGACTGAGATAAAAGTGCAGGTTTCTTCACAGAGTAATAGCAAGAGCAAAACTTGAGGTATAAGGTATGAGCCTGTGGAGGAGGCAAGTTGTTCCCTGAGGGCCTCTAAACTCCTCCCATATGGGACATGGTAGTATTGAAACCCATATGCAGTAGCACCAATTAAAATAATTTAAATAATGTACCTCAAACAATGAAAGTCCTAAATCCAAAAATAAAATCCTAAAATGAAATTCACATAGCTCTCTGGTTTATAGTTAAGAGTTAGATTCAGCAGTATATTTAAAAGCTTGAACTTATTATGCAAACAAAGTATATGCTAAAAGTGAAAAGAAAAATTGGAATTCTTCCCTAAACTTTTTCCCCAAAGAGGTGAACCCTATATGTAATCTTAACTATTGATGACATAAACATATCTGGAACTTAATTGGTATCATTGTACTGTATTCTATTACAGTTTTTTTAAACAGCTTTTTTGGAGGCATAATTGACAATGTCTCAAACTGCAGGTATTCATATAATAGGCTTTGATAAGTTTTGACATTTGTATATACCCATGGAATCATCACCAAGATTAAGCTAATAAACATGTTCATCACTCCCAAGAGTTTTCTCCTGTGCCTTTATAATTCTCCTCTCTTGTTCTAGCTTCCACACCCAAGCAATTGCTGATCTGGCTTCTGTAATTATAGACTAGTTTACATTTGATATTTTTATATAAATGGAATCATATATATGTTTTAGCCTGGGTTCATTTCATTCAACATAATTATTTTGAGTTGTGTGTATCAATAGTTCATTTCTTTTTCTTTCCTCAGTAGTATGCCACCAAGGGAATATACCACAATTTGTTTATCTGTTGTTTCCAGTGTTAATGAAATAAAGCTGATAAAAAGATTCATATTCAACTTTAGCACCTCTAGAATGCTTATATTTTTACAGTATAGTTATCCAGTTGAGGAAGTCAGAGCAAAATAATGTAAAAAGTTTTTCGAGGGAAGCTGTAGAGTGTGTGTGTGCTCTGTGGGAGTTGAGCTGCTACCTCATTTCTTCCATGACTGCTTGTAGTGTTCCATCAGGGCAAGTACCCAGTTTTTATTAACTTGGGATGAATATGTACCTCAGTAAGATTTCATGGTATATTACAACATATTGAAGCTAAGTTCTCCTAGTTTAAACTTCTAATATCATCATTAATTTCTTTATTCTCAGAGTACCTTTCTAAGGGATTGTAGTGAAAATGCCCAAGATTCACCATTATGAATTTTGAAACATAATTGTCTCTGTTATTTCTAACTCATATTTAAATTTCTCATGAGAGGAAGTTACACCCATATGTTTTGATTTCTAACATTTTCCGAAGAACAGTCTTGAAATTCATTAAGTTTGAAAGCATTTAAGAGTCATTACACAGTTTTCTTCAAAACAATGATAATGGAAAACAAATAAATAACATTAAAACTACATATTCTCAGTGATCGAAGAAATATTTTCCACCAGTTAAAATCATAGAATGTAAGACTTGGTTGGAAGGTAGGTGTGTCATCTCATCAAGGTTACTTATTTTATATTCCTGGAGGTGAAACAATTTGCTTAAAGCCACATAAGAACAGTTGTTAATGACTGTGTGGGTATTCAAGCCGGTTACTATCACACTTCTGATGCAGTTTTATTTCCATTATTCCTTACTATTCCTGTTGCCATCTCAATTTTTAAAATAGCTTTCAAATTTGGGGGGACATATAACATTTTTATGCTAAATTTTTCATGAAAATAGATGTGCATTTTCTTAGCCAAAAGGTGTCATTTTACCAAGACAAGCTGTCATCACTGTGAAAGCTACAAACTTCTATCCATGAAGAAATCCAAAATCTATAATTTTTGTTTCTCCTCTAAGTAAAATGTTGTCTTTATTTACTTTAACTTCGAACTACTCTTGCTGGTAGATATAGCAACAGTTTGCTTTAGATTAAATGTTCTCTTAAAATGTCATAGCTCTTTTCCTCCTACCCAACATCCCATTTCCATTCAAGGAAATTTTCTCCATATAAAACTTTTTCTACATTTTTATAAAGGAGAAATAGGTAAGTTATTTAATTTGGAATATAGTGGAGTGTATGCCCTAAAGTAAGAATACTATGCCACTTAATAAGTGTATAGACTTGTGCATGTGAATTAAGCTCCCAAAGTTTAGTTTCATTCAAAATTATGCATAATATTATCTTCTGTGCCCAACTGTAAAGATTATCATGAGAAGAAAATGAGGTATTTTATGGAAAGCACTTTAAGGACTTAACATGCTACAGACAACATAATTGTAATTTTATCAATTCCCTGAAGCTGGTTAAGAGGATTACACAAAATCTTGTCAAAATGCTAGGATTAACCATACTTGGGTTTCTACCTATGGAAAAATATGGAGTAAAGACCTGTATTTGTTGTAAATGCAAGATCCACTTGTATCAAGACTACTGCAATGGTGTTAGCAAAATATGTATAGTTCTTTGCAGCAGGGTATGCTAAACACATGATGAAAGATCCTCCCATGGTGATGAAAAGACTACCAGGGAGGGGACAAAAAGGATGTAGAAGCCTCCCATAGACCCAAAGATTTCTGTATTCTGTATGGATTTCCTCTGCTTTGTTAACATACCAGCTTTGAATTGTGTAACTGAGGCAATCAATTTCTTCAATTTAGGTACATTCTTTTAACATGTATGTATATAAATAACCCTCCTGGGTCAGGCATTGCTAATTCTTCCATCTACAATGTTGGACCAGATCAACATAGTCTCGGCTTCAGTAACTTGTAATTGAGTACCATTGCCTCTCCATTGTTTTGTCAAGCTTGTAAATGAGCAAAGCTATGTGATGTTTTGTGACCAAGATTTTAAAATCCTAGTCTTTTGCTATCAAGTTATGAAAAGACATGAGGAATCTTAAATGCATAGTATTAAGTGGAAGAAGACAATCTGAAAACACAGCATACTGTATGATTCCAACTACATGAAGTTCTGGAAAAGATTAAAATATGGAGACAATAAAAGGATCAGTGGTTCCCAAGGATAGGGGGTGAGGAGAGATGAACAGGCAGAGTACAGAGGATTTTTAGGGCAATGAAAATATTCTATATGATATTACACTGTTGGATATATGTCGTTATACTTTTGTCCAAACTCAGAATGCACAGCACTAAGAGTGAATCCTAAGGTAAACTCTGGACTTTGGGTGATTGTGATGTGTCAATGGCAGTTCATCTTTGGTTAAAAAATGTACCATTCTGGAGAGTGATGTTGATAGTGGGGGAAGCTAGGCATGAGTGGAAGCACAAGATATATGAGAAATCTGTATTTTCCTGTCAGTTTTATTGTGAACCTAAAACTGCTTTAAATATAAAAAATCTTAAAAAATCAAATAGAAAAAAAGTAGAGTTCTTAATGTAATAAAGGAAAGACTTCTCTATGACTTCATCTGGTATCCATGCATTTAATTTCAATATGCATTTTCACTATCTACTGATGATAATAATTATCCATTTCTAGAATATCATTTTACTTCACATTTTCAAAAGAGAATAGTATAAAATACATAAGTAATATCTTTTACAAGTTTCCAATGTATTGTGATAAAAATATTTTGAAAATGTCTACATAATAAATCATTCCTCCAGAAAATGATATTAATTGATAATGAGCATTATTTTTTTAAACCTCGTGCTTAAAATATTTTAGAATATCTGATATGTATAAATACAGCCTCGGTGTGTGATGAGACATTCAGATTTGATATTCTAAAAGGACAGATACCATATGTTTTCACTCATAGGTCTAATGGGAGAAACCTAACAAGGGACCATGGGAAGGGGAAGGGGGTGGAAGTTCGGGAGAGGGAGGGGGGCAAACCATGAGAGACTCTTGAATACTGAAAACAAACTGAGGGCTGAAGAGGGAGGGGGAAAGGGGAAGGGGGTGATGGTCATGGAGGGGGGCACTTGTGGGGAAGAGCACTGGGTGTTATATGGAAACCAACTTGGCAATAAACTATTAAAAAAAACCAAAAAGTCCTAATTTTCATTATTTCCTGGAGAATAATTCCAATTTGAGTTTGTAATTGATTTTTTTAAATACACATGAACTTAAAACTTTTCTCAAGTGGAGATCTTGGTTTTCCCTGTAAAGTCTAGCTAAAGGTATAAAGTCTAGCTAAGGTATAAAGAATAATTTTAATTTAAAATATTTAAAAAGAAGATGGAAATATACTTGCTTTCAGAAATTATCTTTTCAACAAAAAGGTCAAATAAGTCTTGAGTAAATCCTACTTCATTGCATTTGATTTATAAAGACAATTTTATCCATATATTTTTTTAATTACTAAAACTAAAAGATAACTTTTTGAACTAATATTATGTCTTTCAGTTTTATGCCTTCTGTGATATTTTTTAGGTGTTAAGGGAAGTTCAAACATTGTATTTTATGAAGCATCTGTGGAAACATGGATGGAACTTATACATAAATTATAGCATTTGCTCCATCTCACCAGCGCTAACCTAGCTGTTCCTGAATTCCTGAATCATAAGAAGGGAGAGAAATGCTTAGCCCCAGATATGGTAACATCTCTCAAGAATCAGGCAGGCCCCTTAAGAGCCCATTAATTATATATGAACCTTTTCACTGTGGAGGGGACAAAGTTTTTATCTTATTGGGGTATTCATCTACTCTGGAGATGGGGTTGCCTTCTTGCCTCCATAACTTAGGTCAGAATACTATGTGATTGTTTACAAAAATCTGATTTATTGACATAGGATCCTGTGTAAAACCACTTCAGATCAAGGAATCAGTCTGAGGATGACAGTCTGTAGGGTTTGGTTGCTATTTTCCAAGAAACAGTATATACGTTGGACTAAAACATATCTATGGCACAATTGCCAATAGGCTGGAAAAGTTGGATCCCCAAACCAAGGAGTGGAAGTAGGCTTAGTTCCTCTCACTCTCAGTGACTTTGCAGAATTTGAGCTTTGTGCCTGTGCAACTCTAGACTCTTCTGGGTTAGAGTTCCTAAGCAAGAGGCAATGTGCCTTCATCTGGGAGCATTATAAGAATGCCACTGTACATAAAAATATTCCTGCTGCCTGGTAATTTTGAAGTCCTCATGTCAGTGAATGAGTAGGTGAAGAAAAGATTTACTACACTAATGGAGATAATCAATTCTACTTGTCATGAGAAGCTTTGGTTAGTGCTATGTAATGGGGATATATGTTTGAAACTTGGAGGTTTTACTGGGCATCCCTTGGAACTTTCATGACTAGTGACAATTGTGCGTGGACGATTGCTAAAAGCTAATCAATCTGGTAAGGTGAAGGGCACTAAGGACTCAGATACCCCAGAGATAAATGCCTGGTGACCCCAGCAGACAAACAACTTACGTCGGTTGAAATGTTGACCAAGAGTGAAGGAAATCTAGAGTGGGTAGACGAAAGGGATGATGAATATAAATTATGATCTCTGATAGCTGCAAATGGGAACTATAACTTGTTTTCTTGAGTACCGTAAACAACTCTTATTGTTAGAGGTTGCACACAGTACCAAGAAGAGTCACCAACAGAGTGGACCTCAAAGGGGACACAAGCTGAATCAAGTGATAGAGCTGATGATCCATGCTTGGATATATTATGCTAAATCTCCTTGACTGACCTGAATACACCACAGCGGTAGTGTGCTATTCACTCACCTGGTCTGTGTGCCATATCATATATGTATCTTATATATCTTATTATATCTTTTATTTCCATGTGCCATATCATATATATCATATATCTGTGTGCCATGTCATATATTTATGATATATAAAAATCAGTTCCTTTGATTTGCTGACTCCTGGCTTTCTCCTTAGCTGTAGAAGGCTGTTTTAGCAGTGAGATTTCAAGGTAGTTAAAGCCCCCTGGGTCATCCCCAAACAAATAAGGAACAGGAGTTGGTGTATAGTTCAACCAGCCTTTTTATTCTCTGGAGAGAAGAGTCAATTCTGAGGTACATTCTATGTAGTTTCTCATAGTTTCCCCCGTGGGATTGAGTGCTAGTTTTCCACAGAGGTAACTAATTAATTAACACATTCGTTATTGAATTTTCTGCTTTCTGTGTCTCACATTCTCTCATTTATTTAAATTTTGAGAGCTGTTATAAAGTATAAAAGAACTACAGGGAGATTGTCTAAGTTACTTTATAGCCTTATGCTGTAAGAGTTCACATGCAAATGTGTAGTTGAATGGTGTCTCATAAGACTATTTACTTAACATAGCTCATTCAATCTGATTTGGGTCCGAATGATTCACTGACTCAGTTCTATACAATTTTCAATTTCCTCACTCCAGGACATGTCTGCATTTCAGTATATTCACTATATACACACCGTAATTTTTTTACCCTTTAAATTTACCTTTAGATTTGGTTACTTTTATATAATTTAAATATCATCCCTTTCATCTCCAGATCATAGTGACACTGAAAATGTAATAGGAGGTCTAAAAAAATGAATTGACAGCAGGAAATGTGGAAGAGAATGTACATCTGCCTAAAGATATCTTTCCATCTTAATTTGAAATGTTGAGTAATGTTTGGACCATCAAAGAAGACTGAATCCAGGGATATGAAATGGGTAGCTGTCCTTTTTAGAGTTGGCAATATTATTCTTTCTGGAATAGATAATATCGAATGTTCAATATCACTATTCTCTAGCATAGTTCATGGCCAGTGGATATCACACTCATTTTTTTGGGAACTGTTCTTTAGAATGAGAATACAAGAAATTTATGAGGTGTTTCACAATTCCACTTGTAGTGTTAGGAGACTGAAGACAATAAAATTGAATATGTTTTTGAATATTCTTTCTAAATACTACCTCAGGAGGAATTCTCCAACAATATAGTTTTGATTTTTCTTGTCAGTCTTGAGTTAGATAATATTTTACTAATTCTAAGAAACAGAGTATGTATATACATTTTATATATATTACATATATAATATTCTAAATTTTCTCAGTCTAAAGGTTTTATTTTTCCTATTAATAGTAAAAAATGTTTAAATAATGACATCAAAGGAAAATATATAATGTGTGTTATCCAGGAAATTAACCACAGGACAGAAACAACTCTGAAAGAAAATTCTGTTTAGCAAATACTTATTGAATGCTTAGTAGGTGAGAAACACTGAGGCAAAGTTTATTGTAATGAGCCAACAAATGCAGTTTGAGTCTCAGATTTAATATTTGCTGACAATGAAATCTGAGCTACTTATTATTAACTTCTCTGCTAATATCTTTATCATTAAAAGAAGAATATGGAAACTTGTCTAATAAGCTTGATGTTAGGATTAGATGAAATAATACATGCAAAACATCAATCAATGCCTAGGGCAAAGTGCTCAACAAATGTTAGTTATTCTTAAATTGTAGGGTATTAGGGATGATCAAGTGAGACATCTAGCATGGAGACAGACAATTTAACATGTAATTACAAAACAGTAGACTAGGTGTTCTTATAAGGCTTCTGGAAGGAGGTAATATTTACCATAGGTTCTGAAGAAAAAGAGAAAGTTGACAGGGAAAATCAGAACAATGATAGTATTACAGAATAAAAGAAAAGACCAGAAGACCAGAAAGAACGTGGTGATTTCAAGGAACTAAATTAACTCAGGTGTAGTTGAATAAGGTAGTCTGATTGAAGTTGAAACAAAAGATAGACACAGAGATATAAATAAACTCAGATCAGTTGCTCTCAAACTTTTGGTCTCAGGACTTCTACTTATTCTTAAAAATTAACAAGGACCTCAAAGAGCTTTCATTTATGTAGGTTGTGTTGATCAATATTAATCACATTATAATGCAATTTTAAAGCATTATTTATTAATTCATTTAAAAAAGCAGCAAGGGGCACCTGGGTGGCTCAGTTGGTTAAGCATCCAACTTTGCCTCAGGTCATGATCTCACGGTTCATGAGTTCCAGCCCCACATCCAGCTCTGTGCTGACAGCTCAGAGCCTGGAGCCTGCTCTGTATTCTGTGTCTCCCTCTCTTTCTTTGCTCCTCTCCCACTCACACTCTGTCTCTCTCATTCTCTCAAAAATAAATAAACATTAAAAAGATTTTAAAAAGCAACAAGCATATGTGTTAACACAAATAACATATTTTTATGATAAATATATTTTCCAAACAAAAGAAAGAGCGAAAGGGTGGCATTTTTTTTTTTTTTTTTTACATTTTACACCTCTTTAAGGCTTGTCTAAATAGATGATAGCTGGCTTTTATACCTGCTCTGAATTCAAGCTTCTGTGACATATTACTTTTGTTGACATGTATAAAGCAAATACAGTCTCACACAGATATGAAGTAGGAAAATGGAAGGAATATTTCAACAACTTTTGCAGATAAGTCTGGATAGTCCCCTTTTGATACTACGTCAAAAATCAACAAGGAATAATTTCTTAAAATTAGTTATAATGTGAGATCTGACCCCATATCAATCAAGTTTTCATATACTGTAAGAGTATAATGTAATATTAGTATTCATTAGTATATCTCACACTTTGCATCTTTTTCTCGTGTATAATTTTGCATCATAAGTGATTGGTCATTTGGAAAATATTAGTTCACTGTTGCTAACCTATACTGGTCTCTTTAGAAAAATCTTTATTAGGAGGATAATAAGTTCATGGTAGCAAATACAAGTTTCAAATTTTCATTTGGAAGCTAAAATTTTATTATTGACAATAAATACTATCATATTTTTTGAACAGCTCACTTCATCCATTTTTGAGTAAATTTCTGTCCAATAGTCAATTTTGAATAGTCACCTTTCATCTGTCACTTGTTCTTTCAAGTAAGAATGGTGTTGAGTCAAGAAAGTGGCTAGTTCAGCTTGCAAATCAAACTCTTGTCAAGCACTTCAAAATTGTTTAATGCAAACTTCCCATTTCATTGCATAGAATATTAAAAGGACATGTCCACAGAGTGGAGCTATGATGACATTAATAAGTCTTCTTCATTAATATTATTTTTAAGTGTAGGTAACTTTAAAAATAAAAACCCAGAGAATATATGACAATGAATAATGCAGTGACTACTAGTAAGTTTGGTGCTGCTATCTTGACTTATGTTTTAGACATTAACAGCATTATCCACAGTTGTGTATGAACCATCAGCACAGAAGGGAGAAATACATTTTAGTATTGGTACGAAAATAGTTTTGACCTCACAGGCTCCTTTCAGGGACCCAGAGGTGTTGGACCACACTTGTTTAAGAATGACTATGTTATTGGGGTGCCTGAGTGGCTCAGTTGGTTAAGCATCAGGCTCTTGGTTTTGGCTCCAGTCATGATCCCACAGTTTGTGGGTTCGAGCCCCGCATTGGGCTCTGTGTTGACAGCATGGAGTCAGCTTGAGATTCTTTCTCTCTCCTTCTCTCTGCCCCTTCTCTGCTCACTTGCTCTTTCTCTCTCTCTCTCTCTCTCTCAAAATAAATAAACAAAAATAAATTAAAAAAAGAATGACTATGTTTTAAAAACCAAAAATATTCCAGAAAAGGAAACATATTTTTGAGTGGTATATAACTTATCTCTTTTAATTATATTTGTTCATCGCACAAAGGTATCCTTAAGTGTTTAGAGAGCCATTACGTAGAATAGGAATTAGATGTGTTACATTTCTGTGGGTTGAACTCGAGCCAATAAACAAACATAAATGGCAATGAGGTAGATAAAGGGACACCATAAGCATGGCTTGGAAGCATCACTGGCTTTCTCAGATGGTGAGACTATCTGGTAACTGATAAGTTTCTAGGAAAGAGCCAAGACAGGTAAAACATCAATGCCACAGAGGAAGTTTAAGTGCTGGAGAAATTGTTGGACAATCTCTCCTCACGTGTTGAAATTTATGATTTGTTATTTAATTAGATTGCCTCAAATGTAAAACACTAAGAGACACATACACAAAATGATAAGAAAAGCCATTGTCAAATTAATTCTTCAGAGTTTTTTTCTTGTTGTTTTAAATCTTGGTCCACAGACTCCCACAGACTGGTTGCTTTTGGAACCAAAGGAAATTTGGAAGGAAATTCTACTGGTATCTCATTTGGCTAAAACATTTATCCAAACACAATCTGCTCAATCCTAAATAATGATAAAAGCTGTGCATAGAATTGTGTTAAAACAGAAACAAGTTATTTGTAATTTTGCTTCATGCCAGACCTAATTAATTTTTATGAATTGTTTCATTTGCCTAATTGCCATGATCACTTTCCTCATTTGTTGATTTCTTTTTCAGTTTTCAAGTGGACAATGGAATTTGTACATCAATTCAAAAAGAGTTATACATAAAGAGTGACGCATAATGAATAGTCTATAAGTTTCTTGATTATTTTAATGGAACTTTATCTCAGGTTACATTTATGGGATACCTAAACAAACATCTGATTTAGTTTATTTAGAGAGAGAAAGAATGATATTAGTGATTATTGACTTCCCATATATCTCAGTATCAGCTAATTTTTTTTTATGTGTAGACAGCAAACTGTACTTTAATCTAAAATAAAAAAATATACTTTGTTAACTAACAGTGTGCAAAAAGCAAAAAAAAAAAAAATCTCTATCTCTGCCCCCTCTGTCTCTCTGTCCCTCACTCCCTCAATCTTCTAAAGTAAAAGAAAAGTTGTAAACGGACCTAAGGAGCTACAAAATAAAAGATGCCCTCCATTTCTATGAAATACATGAAGGTGAACACATGAGAGATTTTAAAAACAAATGTAAAAGAAATCCTTGAGTTTCTTTTATTCTTTATTCTTATTTGTCTTTTTGCTAATATTTAAGAACATTCCAATCACATCATTCCCCATCTGAAGTGGCTATTGTCTGTTCCCTTGTTCTTTCAATCTATTCTCTCTTGCATGATAGCTTCTTTCATCTTTAGCTGTTAAAAGATAACTCTAACCATTGTTTAAAGAACAAGCAATCTGAGGTGAAGCTCAAAAGCACCAAAAAGCATTACATTTATTGAATTGTACTTAAGATCAGTGCATTATGAATCTTCTATTAGTGTTCTTTCACTATTTTATGGACACATCCCCCTATTCTTTGTTATATATATAATGCACCAAGCCTGCATATAAGCAACATTCAGCTTCATCTTTAGGCTTGTTTTAGTTTTCTCATTTGGGCTTTTAGTAATTCCCTCTAAATCAATATTTGTCCTTTCTATTAAAATACCAACTCTTACAAGCAAGAAACCATTTACTGTGGATCCTAAATCAACAGAATATAAGCTCAGAATTGTGGTAATTGTAAAGCGTGAGATTTTGATATAAAGAAAAATAATTCAGCTACACTGTGAAATTTGTCTTCAACAGATGTTAATTCAAAATTACTTAAAATATTTGTTATAAGTTAAGCCTACCTGAACAGTTTATAAGAATGAGGTTTGAATAGGTTACAATGCATTCTCAATATCATGATTATGATTTTTGTAGAGTTGTTTTTAGAAATCCCCAAATTAAACAAATTTTATACATTTTTTTTTCTCACTGTAGTTCTTATGTGTCAAAGCAAAATTGCACTAAAGTTAAACAGGCAAGGAATACTTTATTCAATCTACTGCAAGAGGAAAAAGAGACTAAACTCAATTCTGCTAAAAAAAAAAAGGCTGGAGAATTTTTAAGAGCAGGAGTGCAGGGATCATAGGTCATCTTTTTCACTAATTGGCTTTACTCAAAGGAAAAAAAATAATTCCAATGTAGTTAACTGTGATGTTAAATTAGTTTCAAGTGTACAGTATAGTGACTCAACAATTTTATATATTACTCAGTGCTCATCATGGTAAGTGTACTGTTAATCTCCTTCACTTATATCACCCATCCCATCACCCACCTTCCCTCTGGTAACCATCACTTTGTTCTCTACAGTTAAAAGTCTGCTTTTTAATTTGTTTGTTTTTTCCCCCTTTGTTCATTTTGTTTCTTAAATTCCACCATGGGTGAATCATATAGTATTTGTCTTTCTCTGGTTGACTTATTTTGCTTAGGATTTCACTGTCCAGATCGGCCTATGTTGTTGCAGATGGCAAGATTTCTGTCTATTTTATGGCCAAATAATATTTTATTGTGTGTGTATGTATATGCATATATACATATAGATACTGCCTCTTCTTTATCCATTCATCAGTTAATGGACACTTAGGCTGTTTTCATAATATGGCTCTTCTAAATAAGGCTGCAATAAAAATAAGAGGTACATGTATCTTCTCAGCTTAGTATTTTCATATTCTTTGGGTAAATACACAATAGTACACTTACTGGATTATATGATAGTTCTATTTTAAAAACTTCGAGAAACTTCTATATGCATTTCCACCAATATATGCATATGCATTCCCACCAACAGTGCATAAAGATTCTCTTTTCTCTGCATCCTTGACAACAATTGTTGTTTCTTGTGTTGTTGATGTTAGCCATTCTGATAAGGTGATATCTCATTGTGGTTTTGATTTGCATTTCTCTGATGATGGGCAGTTTGAGTATCTTTTCATGTGTCTGTTAGCTATCAGTATGTCTTCTTTGGAGAAATGCCTGTTTGTGTCTTCTACCCATTTTTAATTGGATTATTTGTGGGGGGTTTCTTTGGTGTTGAGTTGTATTAAGTTCTTTATTTATTTTATATACTAACTCTGTATCAGATATACCATTTACAAATCTCTTCTCCCATTCATTTGTTTGTCTTTTAGTTCTGTTGATAGTTTCCTTCCTGTGCAGAAGCTTTTTATTTTGATGTAGTCCCAATTGTTTATTTTTGCTTTTGTTCCCCTTGCCTCAGGAGACATATCTGGGGGAATGTTGTGGCTGATAGAAAAAGCAAACTTTCATTTATCTTCATAAGAGTAGGTAGTTTTACAAGTTGGAACAATGCCCTCCGAAGTTAGTTTCCTTCCTTCTCACAGAAACTGGGAAATAGAGCTACTATCTTCCTCTGTGTTTATATTTTAAAGATGGCTCTCAGATCCTTAAAAACAAAAACAAAAACAAAAGAACAACAACAAAACATTTTACAGCCTGGGCTGTAAAAATGACAAGAATCTTGGATAAAATTTACATACATTTCAAAAGAGCAAAGAAGAAGTTTACAGTGACAAGTGTACTAAAGTAAATGTTCTAAGGAAAGAGGGGGAGATCAAAGGTCTAGAGACAGGAAGAAACCTGCCTAAAAATTGGTCAAGTGGTGGGAAAGGGTAAGACAGTATTGATCTTAGGTACATTTTTTTTCTATTGAGACCTGTTTCTGTTTCTCTTTTATTGCATTAGCTTATCCTAATTACTGACAGGGAAGACAAAGTAGTCCTATATTACAAAATCTGTAAAGGACAGTTACTGTTTTATAGACTTTTATTATAAAAACATCTATAAAAATGTTTCTTGGATTAGTTATTGAGAGCCCACAATTCATAAATTACCATTCAGTAACATGAAGAAACAGAGTATATAGGATATTCTTTAACTTGAATGGCAATAATCACATATTTTTTATACTAGTTGGTGATCGTGATATTTCTAAAATTTACAACATAGGAGATGCTAATAGGCTTTGTCTAAAATCTTGCCAAAAGCTCTGGGTTATCATTTTTACAACATGCACAATCACTTGGTTTTAATAAATATTTCCCAAATAGGCACATGCTTCAGTCATCTCAACATTGTCTAGTCTGTGGAAGTCTTAAAGGATATCAAAAAGAAAAAAAATTAGAAACATAGATTGTTAGAGTTAAATGCATTGTTAGATAATGTCGAACTCTATTCTATCACTTTACAGATGAGGAAAAGAACACAAAGAAAAATGAGATGGTCCAGAGTAACAGGATTATCTGTGGAATTTTAGCCCTTGTCACTAAGTTCTATCACTGACCTCTGTCACTGAGCTCTGTCACTATTGCTTCAAATGGCAGAAAATACATACGGTTTAAGTCTGTCTAAAGAGTTGCTAAGCACTTGATTTAAAAACATTTCTTATGGGGCAACTGGGTAACTGAGTCAGTTGGGCGGCTGACTTTGGCTCAGGTCATGATCCTGTGCTTCATGGGTTCGAGGCCTGCATCAGGCCCCATGTCAGGCTCTGTGCAGACAGCTCTGTGTCTTCCTCTCTCTCTGCTTCTCCTCCACTTGCTCTCTCTCTCTTTCTCTCTCTCTCTCTCTCTCTCAAAAATAAACATTTTAAAAATCTTTAAAAATTAAAAAAATAAAAACATTTCTTAGGTAATTTAGGATAAGAACAAAAATAAAGATGGAAAAAAATGGTATATACCACAAAATAAATATTCAACACAAGGTTGAAACAGTAGCCAGTAACGATCACCTTTTAATTGTTAAAATTTTACTTTGACCATATTGTGATGAATATTACATTTTATCAGATGTTTTAAAATGTGATACGCCCATGTGTCCTATAATTATTTATTGAGTGTGACTAAATGTGTGTATGAAGAAAACTCTAATCTTATATGTTGAGGAAGAATAGTTTTTAGTGCCATTTTAGAGAAACAAGTCACTTTGAGTGACCCCTTTTTATATAGGTCTTGACTGCTCTTAATTTGAATTGAATGGATAATTAGCAGGCAGAATTACCTAGAGAAAACAAGCTATTTTCAGTTCTCCAGTGGGAATTAGCTAGTAGGGATTCAGCCTAGTGTGCAGAACATCTCATTCAAATTATTGTAACTTAGAAATGTCTTATGTATGACCATGAAATGATACTGTTTAAAGACATTTCTGAGGGTATGGATTAAATAGAGCATTTAATGATAAAACAAAAGAACAAAGTGGCATGATATGGACGTAAACCTAAGCAACTTTTTGCTATGAGCATGTTTTGTTGCTTCTTATTGGTAACTCTGCCTTTCCATTTCTTTTTAAGTATCATATATAGCTGTCAGTAATAAACTGGAACTGAACATAAAATTGTTTTAACTGAGCCAAAGGCAGAGTGGATCTTCAAGTAAACTTCAAATGCAACTTAGGAAATTAATTCCAAGATGCCTCACATAATGCCATTGATTTTGGTTTTAAAGCAAAGTAGTGTGGATAGGACAGGAATATTATTTTTCCATTATTACCATGTATGAAATGACAGGATTCTAGTTGCATAATTAGATAAAATAATTGGGTGAAAATGTTCCAGGATTTTTGATACCGAAAAGAGGTGGTCAGGAGTGCAATGCCTGTATCAAGAAAGGACAACTTCATTTTTTCACACTGTACATGTTTGACGTGGTTTGTAGGTAAAATAAAAATAACTAGTTTTAGATGATCCCTTTAGTGTGAATGTTTTCATAAATGATCTGTATTAAGTAAATTAAAAAATATTCTGTGACTGCTGATGCATATAGTAGTTTAAAGGAATAGTGACTGTGATTATAATACCTACCTTCAAGGATATGTGTAGGATTTAAATCCTAAATGTGGTGTGTTTGTGTGTGTGTGTGTGTGTGTGTGTGTGTGTGTGTGTATCACACATGCATGCTTTGGCTGTTCTTAATTTGAATTGAATAGATAAGTAGCAGGCAGAAAGGCAGGAATATCTAAAGAAAATAAATTCTTTTCAATTATCTAATGGGATTTAGCTAATGGAGAGTCAGCCTATTGTGTTGTTTTTATATATATGTATATGTATGTATATGTGTATATATGTGTGTGTGTGTGTGTATGAGTATGTATATGTGTATATATAGTGCCTCGTTCAGTGCCTAGGACATCTGTGACATTAAATAAATGGTAGTTTCTTATTATTTCTTATGTCAATACTAGAAAAACTATGAAAAATCCAAATATTCATATTTGGCTTTGATATATCATCCTTGTTTATTATACAACAAATATATAAATATATTCTCACTATAAAAGATCCGAAGATTCAAATATAAAGAGTAAAATGTGCAAGTTCCCTCTTCTTCCTGTTCCCAGCCCTGCTTTCATCCTTGGCGATTACTCTCATGAATTTGGTGTGTGTTTACGTGCTGTGTATTTATATGTATTTACATGTTAACAGAATTTATATACCTTTTCACTTTGACTTATAAGAGATCATGGCATATGCATTTTTTGGCAACTTTTGTATCTCAATCACTAATTTTCGGTGATATTTTCATGACTGTAGATGCCTCATTTTTCTTAAATGGTCCAGAGCATCCACATTGTAGATGTGCCATATATTATACAGTCATCTACCTCCTGATCAACACTTTGGGCATTTGCAATATTTAGAAATTATAAACAAATCTGCAATGAAGATCCTTTTAGAACCTTTGCAAACTTGTGTTTCTGGGGTTTATATTTCTAGATGTAGAATTTCCCACTCAAAAACACAAAGTTTTAAAATCTGTTAGGTACTGCCAAGCGATCATTCCAGAAATTTTATGGATATATATTCTAACCATCAATATGAGTATTTTCACTCCCCCTCATCCTTGCTCCTTATATAGCCTTTGTGTATTTTTATCATGCTATATTCGTAGTAAAGGCCAGTATGATTCTTGACATGGTGGAATATAAAGTATTTCTAGAGTGAGCTATTCCACAGTCTTCTGGACAGGCCAGGGCATTATAAAATGACCAGTGGCATTATTTTTCTTAAACATTTTGCTGAAAACATTGCCTCACTGACCTCTTAGAGCTTAATAAGCTTAGGGGCTATATAAACTTTTGAAATCTTTCCACGAAAGCTGCTCTTGAAGGAATCAGTCCTATGAGTTTATCATCTAGTGTTCATTTTCAGATTTATTATATACATTTCCCTTACAGTTTTTTATTATTTTGTCTTTATTCTCACATAGAACTTTATATCTATGCTAAAACTGCAGGAATGTTGATGGACCATGTTAATACTTGCTTTCCTGTATTTTCTAGGTAATAAATGAAGTTTTGATTAAAGTTATTAATGCCATAAGAATGATCTGTTATCTGTATAAAATGATCAGATGAAACACATTTAAATCTTAGGTTTTTTAAAAAAAATTCCAGTGTAGTTAACATACAGTGTTATATCAGTTTCACACATATAATATAGCGATTCAGCACTTCCAGATCCTAGTCAGTGCTCATCAAGACAAGTGTATTAAAAGTTTAGGTTTTATTTTATATAGTTCCTGGAAAATCTTTATAGTTTTATGTTACCGATGACTATTTTTCCCACATTTTTTAAAATATATTTTGAAATGTTTATTTTTGAGAGAGAGACAGAGCGTGAGCAGGGCAGGGGGTAGGAGGAGAGAGAGGGAGACACAGAATCTGAAGCAGGCTCCAGGCTCGGAGCCTGATGCAGGGCTCTAACTCATGAACAGTTAGATCATGACCTTAGCTGAAGTCTGAAGCTTAACCGACTGAGCCACCCAGGTGCCCCTCCTGCATTTTTTTTTAAATCAACATATGGATGGATAAATACAAACAAATAGTTACAAAGCAATTTGTTCTTTGTGATGTTATTTTCATTCAGGCAGTATTTCTCTATATTCTTTAGGAGATAGAAATATTGATGGTAAAATAGAAATAGTTATAATTCCTTATCAGATATTTCATAAAAAGTAGGACTGGATAAAAACTTGAGCAATAAAAGGAAGGCAGCATTTACTGAGCATCTACTATTTGCCTGATTTGATGATGAAAAATTCATCTTTTCCCATATGCATTTAGGGGGATTAGCTGGCAATTTATTCAATGTATTGTTATATAAATACAGACAGCTGAATATTCTCGTATTGTAAAATCTCCTAAAACATAATAGAGAAATCAAGAAATCTAGTTCCTTGGCAGATAAATGTTTACTAATTGAAAATAAAATCTTCTTTATTGAATTTTTTAAAACGATGAATTATGCCAAAGAGCTCAGGGAAGTCATACATATTTCAACTAGATTTTTTTTAAGATGCCTCAGTGGGCCAAGAAAGACAGATTTCTGCATTTTTATGCATGCTTGGCTCATCCTAAATTACAGCAATGTTTCATTACCACCAAAATTCTCAAGATAAAAATTCGTAGCACAACTGCTTGCTAAGCAAAAGGAAAAACATAAATTGTATCTGTGCTGAGCAAAAGGATTTGGAAACTGACTTTTATTTGGCTTGCAGCTCCCCTTGCAGAACAAAGTTTCTGCTGATTCTGTTGAGGATCTGGCTAAGGTCAAGTGGATAATCTGATAGACAATCAACTGATCAACAAGAAGGTACCTTCTTGTTCCCTGATTTGTAAACAGCAGTAATTCCTTTAAGTTCACCAGTTTTGATCTGGAAGACCTAACTGCTCACAACAAATTTTTTTTTCTAAAAACAACATTTTTGTTGCTCTGTTTAAAAGAGGCCTAGCCATTATTTTTATTGTATTACAATAAATTATTTTGTTACAATAAAATTACAGAAAGTTATTTAAAAGTCTTTTCACTTAGAAATGGTTGCTTAGGATAAAACCTATGCCTATTTCAACCTGTCCAGTAAAGCTAGTTTAAATCACTGACGTGTTCCTTACATTCCCCTTAAAAAATACATTTTCTGTGTGTTTTTTTTTTTATGTGTGGGTTGTCTAAAGTTTGCATAAATCAAGTAACCCACATTTACTTTCATGGACTTCTATTCTTCATCATTTATTTTCTCACATTGTAATTGCTAGTGCAAGCAAACAGATTTTTAATGTGATTCTACTGTTTTCATCAGTAATATTTTTACTTATTCAATATGCAAATTCCTAAGCCCTGCTGTAGGTTATATGTTTCCAGTATTGCCAAAGAGAGGAAAGCAGAGCAGATGCTGCATGGCTTCTTTTACATACATTGGATTCTCCATTTTTATAAATGATTATTGTTTTAGATCTTTCTACTGAAGTTTGTTCTTGTGCATGCTTGCATTTGCATTGTGATTGACAGAGAAGGAGTTGGAAACTGATGGTCAATGCAAATATATATATATAATACAAATTGGTTTCAACATGTAGGATTGAACACATGTTTACTTCCACTCTTTCCTGAAAGTCTACTAAGATGTAAATAAAGAGATTTTGGAAAGGCATAAAATGTCAAGGACAAATAGAACAAAGTTGATAAAGAAAGCAATGACATTTTGAGACTGGAAAGCAGAAAAAGAAAGCATAAAAATCCTACACACACATGCACACACACACAATTTAATCTTCCATTCTTGCTCAGTTCTTCTTACCACTTATTGCTTGGCTCTGTTAGGAAATAATTTCCCAGTAGAAAGTGGAGCATGTGGTACCATATCTTAGAATCTGAATCTTCCTCTTTCCCAGTCATCATCCAGTTGGTAGAAGTTAAATTTGAATATTAGCCCATGATATTATTTTCCAAATACTCTATAAAGTGTGTAATAGTGTTTCTATAATTCCGTGTCTTCACAGATACTCATAATGGAAAACTTGGAGGCTCTTTTAGTTCACTGCCTTTAGGAAGACTGAATGCTTTTTCTTCCTATACTTTTTTTATTCTATGCTTTAATCTTTATACCAGATTGTGTTTTGTAGGGAATGATTCTTCCAACTCTTAAATAAAACAATCTTGGCCAATGGAACATGAGTAAAATTGATGTGTGGAATTCTAGGCAGAGCTCTTAAAGGGAAGTAACATTCTATTCCCTTCCTTTTCTCCTCACTCTGGGTGAAATCCACATAGGGCTTTTCAGAACCTCCCACTTAGTCAACCTATAAATGGAAGAATAAGGGGAAGGAAACTGAATCCATAATTATTTTGTAGACACATTATGCTAGGGAAATAAAATGACTTATTTTAGCCATGTTATTTTGGTCCTCTGTTATAATTTGTTATGAACTGAATAGTGTGTTCCCAAAATGCATGTATTGAAGCTCTAATCCCAAATATGACTGTATTGGAAATAGAGCCTATAAGGAGGTTGAGTGAGGTCATGAGGGTGGGGTCTTAACCTGATAAGACTTGTGTCCTCATAAGAAAAGAAAGAGACACCAGATCTCTCTCTCTCTCTCTCTGTCTCTGTCTCTCTCTCTCTCTTTCTCTTTCCAGAGGAAAGGTCATGGGAGGACACAATAAGAAGGCAGCCATCTGCAAACCAGAAAGACCTCACTAGAAACCAACCTTGATCTTGGACTTCTAGCCTTCAGAACTGTGAGAAAATAAATTTCTATTGTTCAAACCATCAAGTCTGTGGTATTCTGTTAGAGCAACATGAAATGACTAATACATAATCTAAACCTAAAGATTAAGTAATATGAAATTTGGTTCTGAAAAGGAGTGTGGGACAGAGTAAAACCTAAGCTATATTGGATTGGTTCAACAATCAAATTCTAGCAACAGGACACTGATATTGCATAGCTACAAAACTGATGCTCTTGTCCATGGCATGGCAAAACATTTTGTTAACACAGTGTGTTTATTGTGTCTGTAGCACCCAGGATATAGTTGGCATAATCCAAGAAGTGTTTGCTGTTTCTTGCCATCTTCAGCAGGTGAAAACAGAAGGTAATATAGTTCTCTAAGGGAAGTTTTCTCTGATATCAAACTTTAATTTTAATTTAATTTAAAAGATTCAGGTAATATATGACCTTGCAGCATTGAAAGACGTCTCTACTTCTGCTTCCCAAAGTGGAAGTAGATATAAGGGATAGCTTTGAAAAAACTATCTTAAAAAATAAGCCAATGCTTTCAAACATTTCTGAAGTATCTCTAGTAACCAGTGGGAAGTAGCCCAGAATTAAAGATGTGGTTGAAATTGTTGCCTTCCATCCAAGCCTGTTGTTAGAATATGGTCTCAAGGGAGCATACATTAAGTCGTGGGCATGGGGGTGGGGATTAGTCATGACAGAGGTAGTAGAAAATAAAATAATGCAGTTTTCAGGCTTAAAGTTTATGAGATCATTGTCTGCGGTTACTTCTAAAAGAAACTGAAGACAAACACAAGTAAAATAATATAAATTTTAAGGGTATAACATTATCAGAAAAAAGACAAGCCAGCTCTACCAAATGTATGGTTGTTTAAATTCTTAAGTCCTAACACTGAAGTCCAATCCTGTACCTGTAGAAAGACCTCTAAGCTCCAAAGCAGGGCATGCCTTCCAATGATGATTTCAGATGAAGTCCCTTGAAATATAGGAAAAAGAAGAACCACATAGAAGGACAGAGCAGGGACTACTGGGTTAGGATTTTCCTCCAAGAGACTAGAAAGAAGGGCTGTCAGATGGACTAAGCAAGGACTTTACTCTATTATATAGGCAAGGAATCCTATGCAAATCCTGTCTTCAGGATTCAATAATTGCATAAAAAAAAACCACTTGACTGCTACATGCACCCCATTTATCTCCTTAGAACAATAGTGGTTTGTTGCAGTGTTTCTGTTCCTATTCCATAATTCTATACTGACTGTGAATAGGAAAAATAAATTGCTTTTTAATTTATAGGTTTAATTTATAGGTGGATAGACTATAATGAACCACATTTGGGACTTTGATGGGACTGAACATTGCCCTGAGACTCTTAACTTTGAGCTAAATGCAATAACAGGATGTAATTTTCTGTGTGGGAGATCTTATACATGGACATTTGGGTGCACTGTGGCAGAAATTGCTAATTGTCCTTTAATATCCACTCTCTGATTTGTAATAGAAAGATTCATCTTTAGCTAGACACATAGCTGAATAACACCAGAACAAAGCTAAATTTCCAGAAAACCCTTGAATCTCTGATCAAGTTCTAGCTTCTGGCTAACTTCTAGATTGTTAACTTAAAGCAAAAATGAGTTGTGTTTAGGGATAATATGCTGATCCAAATATGGTGCACATAGGGGCACCTGAGTGGCTCAGTCAGTTAAGCATCTGACTTGGCTCAGGTCATGATCTCACAGTTCAGAAGTTCAAGCCATGTGTCAGGTTTGGCACTGACAGCATGGAGCCTGCTTCAGATTTTCTGTCTCCGTCTTTCCCTCTTTCCCTCTATGGCTATAGAAGAGTTCCTTCAGGGAACTCTGAAGGGCCATAGCAGCTCAGGGTATTATAACAAGAGTCTGTCTTTAAAAGGCAAGCAGATATGGAATGATGTTTCATAGGATATTCAAAGCAAGAAAGCTGTAAATGGCCAAAAATCTGCCTATTGGGGCTATTTTAAAAAATAATTGGGTGTGTAAAAACTTGATCTTGGCACTGGTAGGCTTTAGAGCTAAGATTTCTTAGCCTACAGTGAAGAATAAACACCCTAGGGGACAATATCCAGATACCATCTTTGGCTCATTTATGTGACAACCACCTGAATCCCAATTACCTTGGGATTATACACAAAGTATACTTTTGAGCAGATGTATTCATTTGATTGTTCTTTAAGCCCTCTTAAGGTATACAAGAGATATAATACATATACCAAATGCATTGGCCATTATTTCATTTTTGCATTTTCCAATTCACCTGCCTAAATTCTAAGGGATTTGGGAAAAATAAACCTATACACAAAAGCCATATTTGTTTTTTCTCTGATTAAAGTATTTTTGTGAGGTAATTATATTTGGGGAGCTAGTTACGAGTGGTTGTTGTCTACTACATATAACATCTAATATTTGATCGCTTAGTCATTAAACTTTATGTCAGCTGTGCCCTTTCATTCTTTGGATGTATAGGTACACTCAGCTCAAAACTCTAATTCAATGACCTAAAAAATGTAAACTCCCTCCAGGTATCTGAGAAGCTCATTTGTTCATCAGCCTCCCTGCTTCTGATTTTTATATCCACACATTCAATTTCTCCTTATTTGATATCAATATGGATGTGAAATTAGAAGCTGACAGATTTCTATATACCCTAAAGCCATTCACACCAAGGATTTAAAAGTCTGGGGTCATGAGTTAACATTTTTGAACTTATTACTCCATGACATTTATTTTGCTCCCTACTTTTGATGGCCTGTCTTTCTCTTTTCTTCTCTTCTAAGAACAAAAGGCATTTTTCTTCTATTGTACCTAGGGGCATAATGATGCCCTTTGATAATCTGAGAACCTCATCTCAAGTAGCTTCTCAAAGTAATTCTTGTTAATAATTTATGATTCTTTTAAAAAGTAATTCTGGAAAATATTATTTTCTTCATTATTTGAAGGATAAGCAGAGGTAACCCAGAAGGAAGGGTATATATTTACTCATATGTATATATATGTGTGTGAATAAATGCATTCACCTGTCACTCCTCATATTTTGCTTTCTTTTTTTTTCTTTATTTAGGACATCAAGCTACTTATATTTGTCATAGAATAAAATGATAATCAAATGTACATTATTGTACCCATGTAAATTGTTGCCTTAAACTGACAGAATTCCAGAATCACTTGTCATCAATTGTAAAGATCAGTAACTATAGGCAAAACAAAAACAAAAACAAACTAGCTCTGCTCAGAGGGGGCAAAGAGGAACAATATTTCTATTGAACTATCTGTCTTGAAATACTTCAAAGGAAGGTTAAAATTCATGAGACTGTGTCCCCAATGAGTTGTTGATCATCGTTAGGAAGCAGAAAGGCAACCCAGAGATGAATATACAGAGGCTGCTTTTTTATAGATGTTTTAACACAAAATCCTTTGCAAATATAGGTTTAATTTATTATTTAGACCTTGATACTGGATGATGTCACAATCAATATATGATAATTAAAATAATAATGTTTGACTATTTCTTTTGATTTAGCAGCAAGCGCTTGCTGCATTCTTCTGTTTTCCCTATTTGTATTTAGTTAATTTAATTTGCAATAAATTATTCTAATATTCTTATTCACTCTCAGCATCCACAATAAAATTTTCACTGAGAATAAATTTATTCACAAAGAAATAAAAAATGTAATAGGAGTGATGATGAAAGTAAGCATCAATTCAGGTCTGTGTTTACATGTAATTGTTAATATTTCTAAAGTCTGTCTTAATAATCTACTCTGATATGTTGGCTATCACATATTTCCTAATTATCTCGACAGAAAATCTGCACTTCAAGATCTTTCAGAGTTTATAATTTTGAGTTCTCTGACACCAAATGTTTATTAAAAACAGTTTTTTTTTTAACAATTATTTATTTTTGAGAGACAAAGAGAGACAGAGCATGAGCCAGGGAGGGGCAGAGAGAGGGAAACACAGAATCTGAAGCAGGTTCTAGGGTCTGAGCTGTCAGCACAAAGCCAGACGTGGGGCTCATTCCCACGAACCATGAGATCATGACCTGAATCGAAGTAGGATGCCTAACCGAGCCACCCAGGTGCTCCTCATTTATGAAAATTCTAGTTTATTTATTTAATCAACAAACATTGAAGTTTCTACTGTATTTCAGGGGCTTTTCCAGATGCTAGGGATCCATATAGCTCATGTTTCTTACTATTGGTGGATACACAATATAAACAAAATTTCTTATCTCTTTTGATAGAGGTCACAAAGGCTGTCCATTAAGAGACTGATACTTAATTATAAATAACAGTGACTATGATTTTATGTATATCTGTATTCTTAGCATAAGTCCCTCCATTCAGAGACCTTTTTCTTGGAGATCCTTGGCCAAGGCCTTACTTAGACCTTGTAGGAGGACAGAACCATAAAGACATTTTTTTCTCAACTCTGTTTCAGTACTTGGGACTTTCCCACTACTGTTCACTCCCTCTGTTCCCTGCCCCAGCCAACACATCTTTTGATACCAACCCCCTGATCCTTGGTCCATAAAACAGCAGGAGACTTTTGGTCGGGACATTTTTTCCTTCCCAAATGATACGGCTGACTGACGCTTACCTAGCATCACTATGGGCGTGGGGGTCAGAATGGAATATTCATGGAACTGTCACTTTCTCCTGTTTAACCTGGTTTTTATGCTATAGCCATAAGTGATTAAAAGCTTGACTTTGTTTTGGCTTATTGTCTTGTCTACTGTGACACCTAGTATAACAGCTCAGCTCCCTCTAGCTCAGCTCAACTGTTGATATGCAGCTAAAAGAGCTACAAAGCACAGACACTGAGACAGTATTCTTAGGGAAGCTCAAAGACAACAGAGAATATCACAAGAACACTAGAAGAATATGAAACTTCAGCACCAAGAGTTACAGCAAACATTAAATACAGCCCAATTACTAGCTAGATAAAATCTCGCACCAATGGCCTATATATCTCAGTTTCTACAACCTGATATATTATGT
Organism: Cryptoprocta ferox; assembly: GCA_028646485.1. Taxonomy (NCBI): domain Eukaryota; kingdom Metazoa; phylum Chordata; class Mammalia; order Carnivora; family Eupleridae; genus Cryptoprocta; species Cryptoprocta ferox. The sequence goes on along the minus strand of CM053571.1, from coordinate 52,932,150 downwards.
CTTGTTTTCAACAAAAAAATAAGGAATTCTAGATGGCAAGAAAAATTAGAATGGTTATGGCAAGGGTTCTAACGGACAAAGCAGACAATGTACAAGGCAATGGGTAATGTAAGCAGAGATATGAAAAGTCTAAGAATGAATCAAAAGCAAATATTAGAAGTAAAAAGCACTGTAAAAGAAATTAAGGAATGCCTTTGGGGTCATCAGTATATCTGGCATATCTGAGTAAAGTATCTCTGAACTTGAAGAAATATTAATAGAAACTTCTCAAACTAAAATGCAAGGAGAAAAAAGAATGAACACAGGAAAATAAAGTCAAGAAAGAACTTCAAGTAATTATGGGACCATTTTAAAATATATAGGATAAACATAACTGGAATACTCGAAGGAGAAAATAGAACAAAGTAGAAGAAATACCTAAGGAACAATGGCCAAGAATTTTTGAAAATTAATTACATATATCAAACTGCAGATCCAGGAAGTTCAAGACTGTAATACTGTTTTGATACATCTAATTTGCCTGATTTATACTGACCTAGTCATTATTTGCTTCCTTTTTTTTAACCTTATAGTTTGTTTACCTGCAGATGATTTAATCCTCTTATATTTATTCTCTTAACCTCTTAGAGCTTATTTTCCTCAATATTTAATCCTACTGTTAATGTTTATAATCTTTACTTCTTGCATTGTATCCTTTTATCATAATCTTTCTTCACTCTTATTTTAGGATTTTTAATGTCATTGATTTCATACACTTGTTCTGCCATATTTAAATTGGTGTAGAAATCTTTAAATTGTGCTTGAATTCCTTATTTTTATTATTTTTAGTGTAATCACTTTTAATTGTTTACTCTTATTTTCTTCTAAATTTCTTAGTGTTGGTCTTTCATCTTTTATTATTTTAAAAAGCCCTTTATTTTGTAAGGATATTCTCAGTAAAAAAAAAAAAATTCTCCAATCACCATAAACAGTATATAATAACGCCTTTAGCATTCATTCATTTAGACTTTAATTAATTCAACAAATATTTATTGATAATGCACTATTACTCAGTGATTTGCCTTTTTTGTAAATTGGAGAGACACTAGTAAATTGGAGAGAGAACTCCCCCTTCATATGAAGTTTATGTTCTAATGTATACATTAGAGTATATAATGTATATATTTGTGAGTAGGACAGGAGAACAGGTAGTCTCAGAAAGTAAAAGAAGGCAAATAAATAAACCATGATGTAGTCTGTTAGTGAATATTTCTAAGAGGGAAATAAAATAATTTGATTTGATAGAGTGTCAGGATTAGATAGTACTTTACATTGAGTAGGCATGGGTAACCTCTCTTACAGATGATAAGATCTGAATGAGAAGAAAGAGACAAGAAACTAAGAAATATATACTCTCAGTAGAGACAACTGTGAGAAGGCCCTAAGGTTGTAAACATCCTCATGTTCTCAAAAAACAGAAGGCATACAAGGTAATTGATAATGCTGAACGAGAGACCAGCAAGAGATTAGACAAGAGATGTGGTGACAGGCTTGATCCTGAAAGCTTCATCAGACATGATAAGTTTTAAGTTTTGTTATAAATTTAATGAGAAGACTTTCAAAGGTGTTATCAACTCTGAAAAGACAACTCTCTCTGGCTGCCATGTATAAATTGAATTAGATGCAAGAATCGACAAAGGAAATGTATTTCAGTAGTTCAAGTTTAAGGTTGTAGTAACTTGTGCTAAGAAGGGAGCAATGGAAAAGTGAGACATGGACATGTGCAAGATATATTTCTTTTAGTACAACTTATAGGATTTGTTGATGGGTCAGAGGAAAGATAAAATCAAGAATAATGATAAAATTTGGGGTTTGTAAAATGGGTAGAATAATTGTGCCATTTACTGAACTAGGGAAGACCATATGTGAGGTAGAAGTTAAAATTTCTATTTTGAATATTTTAAGTTTGGGATGCTTATATCTCTCCAAGTTCAAACCTAATGTAGGCTTTTAGAAATATGTTTCTGGGACTCAGATGAGATATTTGAGCAATAGGAGATAGTCTATTTTAGATTCATCAGCACTTTTAGCTACTGTGATGCTGTATAAAATGGAGACACAAAAATGATCAGATTCAGCCATATCATCAGTGGCTTTGAGAAAGTTCATTGAATGCATAGTGGCTGAAGTTGGTTTGGAGTGACTGAAGGAGTTAAAGTTGTGTTGAGGAAGTTAAGACAGTGAATATAGAGCTGTATTGATGAGAAGTATAGGATTGGAGTCAGAAGAATGGACACGATGGAGATAGTAAATTATATTAGTCTTCCGACGGATTTAACAAGTAGATGGAGAGAAATAGGTGATGCAGAAGAGAGCAGATAACTGATGAAACAAAATATTTGAGAAGATGAGTGAGAGGGACAGAGTACTAGGGCAAAAATAAAGGGGTTGATCTTTGAAAGGAGCAGGAATATTTGTCTGATTTTGATAGAAATAAGCAAAACCAAAAGTCCAAGATGGAGATAGATTTGTTCTTTGATGGCAACAAATTAAGATAGCTTCTTACTGCTTACTCTTATTTTTTATTAACATATCTGTATTATGACCAATTAATATTCATAGGAGAAATAGGGGTGATAGAATTGAAAGTATAGGGAAGGAAAAGTTATAGGGTTTACAGACATGATTGTCTATTTAAAGCTTGTGAGCATAAATTTAAATTATCACCAACCAGGGTGCCTGGGTGGCTCAGTTGGTTAAGTGTCCAACTCGTGATTTCAGCTCAGGTCATGATCCCAGCGTTGTGGGATTGAGCCCTGCATGAGGCTCTGCACTGGCAGGATGGAGCCTGTTTGGGATTCCAGCTCTTTCTCTCTGCCCCACTACCTCTCTCTCTCAAAAAAAGTAAACTATCGCTTACCATGTTTATGTAATTTTTCCTATAGTGTTTGGATGCTAGTGTGAGGTACAAAGAAGTCTAATTTTTTTATATAATTTTTTTTTTTTCTTGCAGGTAACCAGAGTGGAGAAAAAGGTAAGGGAGTTGAAGAAGTTTGCATCAGATGTGGTAACAAGCATGGGATCTTAATGTTAGGCACAATAATTAATCAAAATGATCTTTAATGTACTTCTAATGGTAACTCCCATGCTTTGGACACCCAAAATATATCATCTCAGTGATTTAGTGTACTGGAAAACTTTCTACAAAGGATGAATTACTCTGTGTATCTACTTCTGACATAATAGAACCATGAGGTTCGTATCATCCAACATTATCTTTTTACAAAACCGCTGTGCATTTAAATATATATGCATTATTTATATACATAAATATATATTAGATTTGAAACATTTGGTGTTAGGCCTCCAGTATGGGCTCAATTGATTACTTGGGGGTAAGAGGGAGCAAAGGTTGACAGTTTCGTTTACTAAGAGAGAAAAATCTGGGTTCAGAAATAGCTGGCTTCTACTGAATCTGCGTCATCATAGTCAATTTTAATCTCTCCAAGCATGAATTTCCTTACATATATAATTATCTAAGTTTTAATTATTTATAAGTAAGATTACATTAAGTATACTATACATCACTCACAGTCTGTAACCTGACTGAGGGTGAGTTTACCTCAATGCACAAAAGCTATTATTTTTACAAAGGGAGGAAAGTCTTGGAACATATATGCTGATTGCCAATGTTCAGTTTGCTATACCTTGATTTAAGTAGACTCATCTGATAGAATACTTGAAAGCTAAATTTATTACAAACATTACAAGAATTTTCTATCCAAGGTAAGGAGTTAAAATTATATTCTGAAGCAATGGGTAGTAATTGAAGAGTTCTGAATTTAAGATGTGGTCAGAAAATGGCATTAAGAATAGGCAGTTAACATCAGGAAGTAGGCTGTATGGGAAGGAAGGAAGTTTAAGGTGGCAGATGTGTTTAAAAAAAAAAGCTCTAGCTCATAATGGGACAGAAGAATCACTCTTACTCTACAACATGTACAGTCATTTGATAAAATATAATATTAAGTCAATATAAGTAAAATTGAAAGGAAAGATAGGAAATCAGAGGTGTAATATGGTTATATGGACGGCTTTCCTATATGAAGTGAGGGGCTTAAAATGGCTACACTATCCTTAGAAAGGAATCTAAAAATTGTCTTCCAACTCAAGAGTTTTTAAAGAAAGCTTGTGTTTTTCATTGTCTATGGAAAGAAAAAAAAACCAGTCATTTGTGAGAATCTGATTCCTTAACTTGGAATCATATATGGAAAAGGTATCTCAATACATTCTTATTACGTAATTAAAAAAACTGCAGACTGAAAAATTAAGTGAGAGGTTGGTCCAGAGATAGTAAAATCCCAAAACCCTGGCATAAACAAATACACTGCTGCCTAATTAAGACATGTCATCAACTCAGGAAAAATTAGACCTCTACATATAAAACAATATTAACAATAATATCACCAATACCAGTGATAGTAGTCATGAAAGATAATTATAATAAAATCAAGCACTATATGTTATGAATTACTATGATGCATATTCAACAGTTAAAAAAGAGAGCAATAATATTTTCTTAAATCTGGAAATAATGCAATGACTTTAGATTGCATGTAACATAAACATCATTTAAAGAAAATAACACAATTTGAAATGTTAAACAAAAAGAAATGAAAACAAACAAAAAAAATTTTAATGGATGTTTTAAAGGATGGAATGGCCAGTAAGGTAGTAGGAAATGGATGACCAGAATTCAAGGGAGGGTTCATGATGATAAATAGAGGTTTAACAGCAAACGCATCCTTCTGATCTTGAGACTACAGCATTTGTAAACAAACAAGCAAACAAACTTGCCATAGCTGAGGATAGCTCTGTGGAAAATACCTATCAGCAGGCAAGATGGTGGACAGCAATGTTGAATTCAAAAGGAAGAATATCAAGGACAATGTTTAATTGTATTTTGGAGTTTGAAAACATGTAGTGTTTCAAATGAGGTATTAGTCATTGTTCAGATGTTCAGTTACACTATGTTCTGTTTCTCTGTCTCTCTTACCCTTCCCCTTTTCCCTCTCCCTCACGTTTCCCCTGTAAGTCACATCAAATAATGTGATTGATAGTAGGCAAATGAAACTTCTGTCTTTTGATCTGAAATTCTGATGCCGACCAAATTTGACTTAACACTTTTCCATTTCCATATTTTTATTTTTAGAATACTATTATTAGAACAATTTGACAGGGAAATATATGTGAAATTGGGGAAGATTTGAGCAATGCTGTATGCCAGAATGAATATATTACGTGGTATGTTTGATTTTAATAGTGCATTTAAAATAATATGATAGGAGGATTTGATTTTGCCAGAAAGCATGAACTGAATAATTTATTTTATGATATAAATTTATCCATTGAACCAATGTGTAGTATTTAGCCATCTTTTCTATATTTGGTTTTCATTCATGTCATAAATTTTAATGGATTCCTTAAAGCAGATAGGCTATAAATTGTGAATTCATATAAATGATAATGCACAGTTACATGTGACAAACTCATGGCAGAAATTTACAGTTAAAATATTTCTTAAGTAATATTTGTACATTTATTGATTTCTCCTAAAATTTAAATGTAAAATTGTTAAAGTTCAAGTCTTAATAATAGAGTATTCAAGAATAAATAACCTAGTTTTACTATTTAAAACTCACTATAGGTGTGTGAATTATAAACTCATGTTGTAAATACAAATTATATATCAAAGAATTTTTGAATATATATACATACATTTTATGTCTAAATTAACAAATTCCATTTTTTAAAACTTTTTTAAATGTTTATTTATTATTGAGAGACAAGAGAGACAGAGCATGAGCATGGGAGGGGCAGAGAGAGGGGGAGACACATAATCTGAAGCAGGCTCCAGGCTTTGAGCGGTCACCACAGAGCCTCATGCGGGGCTCCAACTCACTGACCATGAGATTTTAAACGCTCAAGGCGCACTCTCATTTTGACATGAAATTTAAAAAGATTTGCAATTCAACAAAATCATAATTTAAACCCTATGGTAAACCTATAAATATCAACTATTAAAAATACATTGTTTTAAAAATATATGGAAAACACTTTCATCCTTCATAGTCTTTCTATAGAGTTCATAGATTATTTAGATGGCTTATATCTCTCCCTTTGAAAACTGTGGAGTAAAATTAATGTGAAAGGGGCTTCAGGTTTTGGATAAATGAAATGCCTTATAAATCCATAATTTGATGTGGCTGCTATATGGCAAATATAAATTTAAGTTTTTCTGGTGTACATATGGTATCTAGGATGAGTTCCACATAGATTTGTTCTATTTTTCTCAAGTCTGACCATAACTGCAACATTACATTCAGTTCTATGCTCCACACCTTGAAGGATATTGATCAACCTAAATGCATTCAGAGAAGAACAAAAAGGGTGATAAAAATGAAAAGCAATTAAAGGAACAGGGGACATTTACTATAAAGACAAGAAGATTGCCAGAAATATGATACTTACGTATCTCCAAACTTTGAAGGCCTATCATACGGAACTATTTTAGTTCAGCACATGGTGATATTACCTCTGCTTTGTAATAGTGCAGTTGGCAAAAGAAAAAGGTACTTTTATTTGAGTTTCCCTGAGTTACTTCAAATTTCATTTGACTTTGATTTCTTCATTTACAGTGAAATCTACTGACAGTTGTTACTATATTATACTCAGTAACTAACTTTGAGATGAAGAGAGACACCATGAAATGATGAAATTCGGATTTTGCCACTTAGCAGCTCTGAGAACTTAACCAGCCAGTTATTTTCACACAGGATTATTTTCAAAGGATTGATAATATCTTCTCAAATTTTCTGTTTTTGAACATTACACTCAAGTCTTCTGGTCACTCAAAGTTCAAATTTTAGGGGCGGAATAGTAGAACAATCATTGACCCTAAAAGCCAACTGCCTGTGTTCAAAGTCTGGCTTTGCCACTTAGCCATGGGACCTTACTTAGCTTTTATGAGTCTCAATTTTCTCATCTGTAAAATGGAGAAAACAATAACACCCAATCCATAGGTTTGTTGGAGAATTAAATGAGGAAGCACAATTAAAGCTTTTAAAAATAATGGTACAGAGTAAACTTATGTAAATATGTGCTATATTATTGTTATTAGTCTGTCCTTTTATAACTCACTCAGCATGCAGTCTGTGTGTAATCATTCTCCAGATTCTGCTGTTATTTCCCTAAATGTATTCTTTCCCCACCATGTTCCTACTATAATTGTATTTCAAATAATTAACCTTTATGAATCTACTATACTAATCTTCTAACTGGCATACTTTCTTCCGATTTTCACCCTTCCAGGCCAGACTACCAGGAAAGACATCCTGTTATGTCTTTCAGAAATACTTCATTATTGTCTTACCCTTCTGTAAAACTTTGAAAGACTCTGAAATAAACCCCCATCATAATCTGACTTGAACCTATAACTTCTAGATATTTCTCCAACTACTTCTGCAACATCTTCTGCCTCAGCCTGTTTTGGATCCTAAATTTACATTTCTGTTTGTCTTCTAACCCTTTGTCTAGAAGGACTTGATCTACTTACATTCTGACAGTCCTTGACCTTCAGCCTGAACCTTATTCTACCCTAACGCTTTCCTGAGGCTTTGGTGCTCTTTCCCTATCGTGAAATTTTATTTTGCTAATTATCCTACATATTCTCCTCATAACATATATCTCATGCTTTGAAACTTCTTTTATTTAGGTATTTTGTAACTCTTCATGATATGTAGCACCAGTTTCACCAAGTAAATGTACTAAGTGACTATTATGGACAGATTCTATTTCATATTTTTAAAGTTTCATCTTAAATAGATTATTAATTATGATCCACAGTGCTCATAGTGTTGCCTTGTGTGTATGAAGGTTTCAAATATGTGCAGGTGATCCTGCCCCATATCAGTACTAATTTAAGTATACTTGAATTTGTGAGGTTTGATCTCAAACTTTCTCAGCCTTAATGTTGCCCACAGTTGTTGAAGTAAGTGAAAGTTACATTTTACAGTATGGTGCTAAAGCTTATATTGTATGAATCATTTCTATTGTGTATAGTAATTTTGGAGGCATAAGTGAACTTTATTATGTTTTGGATTGAGAATAGGTAGTTTGAGAAACACACTGTACAATAGTAGAAAACACATAGAGTTCTGAATCAAATTCGGGTCTTGATTTTGCCATTTCCTGGATGTTGGCTATGAAGAAATTAATCTCCCTGAACTTCTTTCCCCTCATATAAAACATGGATGATAATTCCAACAAAATGTAAGCTGCCTGTGAGATATTCATCTGTTTTGATCACCATTGTATCCCAAATATCCATAACATATCTGGTACAGAATATTCAATATGTTTGTTGAATGAACACCTCCTCCAAGAAAAGTACTTGTCAGGATAAAAATATTTATGTTGGTGAATGTGTTCTGATGAGGTGTTCTTTAGTTTTACACAAAATGTTATGTAAGTTCCTTAAGAAAAGAGCATATCGTTTACCAACTAATCCCTAGTGTCTGGCACGTGGAAGGTGAATTTTTGACTCATAACTTGTCTGAAGGTGGAAGGAGAGGCTTACAATAGGAATTTATGCACTTGTCCTTGCCATTGTACTTGTATGTCATCATTTGCCTATAATGTTTTTCTTGTCATGTAAGTATGATATGATCGATATAGTTTAGGAAATGAATTTGTATCTGGGTATCAAAACCAGAAACCAACCTGTGAAGACAACAGTGTAGGTCATTTATTTCTAGACATTGTCAAGCTACAATTGTAGTAATATCAATACCATTTGTTTGAAGGTTGTTGGTGCATATTTACAAAGCCAGGACTCATCTATTTTCTCCATCACTGTATTCTTATTACCTGTATTTTTTGAATAAGTGAATAAGTAAATGAATACTATATTGGAAATTCAAATGAGTTACCACAGAAAACCAAAATTAAAAGAATTCTTTTGGATGGGAGAATCTGAGGGGAGTTTTGGAAGAAAAGAGTTCTGCCAGTATTCAGATTAAGAGTGGGATTATTGTTACGTGAGGAGATGGGTAAAGGTATTCTGTGCAGAGGACAGAGCACAATAATGGATGCCGAAGTAAAGAAAGGAAGCATGTTCAAGAACTAGAGGTCTGATGATGGAAGAAGGGAAATACATAGAATGGATGGTATTTAAATGGAATATGCCCTAGTGTCTTGAAACAACCAGGCTCTGGAGTTTGAACTGAAGTTTTATGTGTTAGGATCTGTACTTTAAGATGATTCACATAACCCTATGTGGGAGGCACTGTTCTCAGAAAAGACTGAACCTAAAGTTTGTTAGAATAACATTAAAGGATAGCTCAGTAGAGAAATAAATTTTTCGTGAAATGCACTAGGTCTGATGGGAGGGGTGGTGCCAAGGCCAGCAGTGTGGTGAGGGGCCAGCACTGGTTCTTGGAGGGCATAAACGTGTTGGCTCTCAGAAGCTCTGGCACCTGTGGTCTGCAGGTCTGCACTGGTGAAGACTGCTGGGGTCCTCACTGGGGAACTGCTATGGGGATCTGAGGCTGCAGCAGAGCTGAAAGCTGCTGGAGTCCTCCTGCTCTAAACATTTCCCTTATGGAGGAACTCGGAGCTGAGAGGATTCCTTTTAGAGCCAGGCTGCATTAGTTTGGGGAATGAGGTGGCAGAGATGAAATGCCTCTTACCTTTTCCTGTGCTGTCGTCCTAGATTTACCGGGTTTCTGCAGCTTGTCAACTGCACTCTAAACTCTTCCAGAGCTATTTCATCAGTGGATAGGTGTTAAATCCTTGGTTTTGTTGGGGGCAGGTAGAGATAATGGCTGGGCACTCCTGTTCCACCATCTTGCTGATATCACTCTCTCCTAAATTCTTCTTGACATAGCTTTGAGACCCGGCTATAGACTGATCAGTTCCCCTTCTTGTACTGCTGATTAAATCTACCTCAACCACTTGCCTTATCAGGATCTCACACTCTGTGCCGCTATGCACCTGCCCTAATCACACTGGAGTTAGGTTAGACAACTAGGGAAGCCACTGTGCCCCTGAGCCCAAGAATTTATTCTAAGTAGCCAATCTACAGGGAGTCTGTTAAATCTAGCTAACCCTACTCTTCTTGCCAGTCATAAGCTGCCCCTACAGCTCCAGCTTGCTACTACACTGCACCCAGGTGGAACTCCCTATATGGCCCTCACTGGCATCCTGCTCTCATTTAGAGCTAGAAGTAACAAAAACTGCTTTTCATCCATCTGAGTGTCATTGTGATGTGTTCCTCCACCAGAGAATCTTTAAATCTTATAAAATCATACTCTGAGATAGATATCAGATTATCTGGTAACTGAATAGAGGGGTAGAGTGAGAGATTTTGGTGGAGTAGAGGATAAAAATATTCAAGGGATTATCAAGGGAATTTATAGGGTACAAAGAAATACAAGGGCAGAAGTTTGAGAAGTGCTTAACTTTAAGGACTTTAAGGAATATTCTGAGGAGGAAACTATGCAAAGCCATAGTAAGTGATCTAAGACAGCAGAAAATCTGGGAAAGTAAAGGGTCTAAGGGAAGGATTTATTATGAGGTCTGTATCCATACAGATTTTAAGAACCACTGTAATTGTTAAAAGAAATAGAAATGAACGATTAACAGGGATGAATGCTATAGCAAGGAAAAACATAAATGGGACTTAAAAGAGCTTAATGGCTATTTAATTTACAAATTAATCCCCATGGCAACTTCTTCAAGCAGTTAGTGGTTTCCTCTGCTGTGTTCCTATAGCCCTTAGTGCATATTCCTTTATTATGGTACTTATGTGCCATATTATAATTTGTCTGTTTCATACATTAAAATGTAAGCACTCTGAGAATATAAAACATGTACTCATTCTGCTGTCTTCTTTTTTCACATCACATACAGTCACTGAGATAGAGCTATTACTCATTGAGTGTCCAAGGAACAAATGTTTATTCTACTCCAATGTTAACATTTCAGTGCTCTTTTTGAATTTCAGAGGGTATTAACAGCCTGTTGTTTGGGAATTGGAAGCCATCTCTTATTGATTTACTTATTTCCATAATATAGTTTCAATAATCTACAGAAGCTCAGGTCTGCAGTTACTCAAAGTTTTGTTCTGCTATGTATGTTTAATGTGCTCTAATATTTCCTCAAGAAGAACTGGAGAAAGTAGATAATCTTGTGTCAGAAGTTCAGTATCAATAGCAATCCCTATAGCATCCCATCCCTATAGCAATAACCCCACCTCCCTCTATAAGACATTTTGTACAAAGATGTTATGTATGTGAGATGGAATCACAAGTCTTCCATTAGTAAGTCAGTAAGTAGGTTAAAATCATGTGCTTATGAGAACAGTGCTGTGGGGAATAACTTCTCTGGGGACCAATTAACTTCATTTTGCTTGATGAATACTGATTATATTCTTTACCCTAATAAATCATCTTATAAGCCTGTGTGTCTGGTCACAGGGGCAATTAAATAAATATATATCTGAATTTTAAAAATGAAAGCATGCACCAATGTACTACAACATATGTATTTTTAAATTTTTATTTAAATTCCAGTTTGTTTACATATAGTGAAATATAGTTTCAGGTGTACCAAATAGTGATTCAACACTTCCATATATCACATAGTGATCATTACAAGTTCACACCTTAATTTCCATCACCTATTTACTCCATTCCACACTGACCTCCTTCTTGGTAACCATCAGTTTATTATCAATATTTAAGAGTCTGTGTTTTGGTTTGCCTCTTTCTCTATTTTGTCATTTCCCTCATTGGTTTCCTTTCCTGAATTCCATGTATGAGTGAAATCACATGGTATTTGTCTTTTTCTCACTGACTTATTTTACTTAGCTTCATACCCTCCAGCTCTGTCCCATGACCTTGCTAATAGCAAGAATTTATTTTTGTTTTTTTTAAATTTTTGGCAGAGTAATATTCTGTTACATATGATATATATATCCTTTTCTTTGTCCATTCATTGGTCAATGGACACTTAAGCTCTTTGCATATTGGCTATTGTAGATAATGCAGCTATAAACATCTGGGTGCACGTATTATTGTGTACTTTGGGTAAATACCTAGTAATGCAATTGCTGAGTCATAGGGTAGGGTACTTATATTTGTAACGTTTTGAAGAAACTCCATAGTGTTTTTCAGAGTGGCTGCACCAGTTTGCATTCCCACCAACAGTATAGGAGGGTTCCTCCTTCTCCGCATCCATGCTAACATGTGTTATTTCCTGTGTTGTTGATTTTAGCCATTCTGACAGGTGTGAGGTGATACCTCATTGCAGTTTGAATTTGTATTTCCCTGATGATCATCATATTGAGTATCTTTTAAAAGGTCTATATTTATATTGATTTCTTCTTCTGTACCAGGCAGCTGGACAGTGGGCTCTGTCCCAGGCCAAAAGAGGGTAGATTGAGAGCATGTTATCTCACAGGAAGGAATGTTTATTTTGGTCACAGAGATTGTTCAGGCTCATTTTTTCATAGAAGGGTTAGAAGATGAGGTCCTGAGAATCAAGTCAATCACTGTGAGACCCAAGATATTTTATGAAGAACTAGTTACTAACCCAATAATAGTTACCCTAACTCTGACTGCATATTAATATCACCCAAGGGACTTGGGAAAAATATTACAGGCTCTGTTGTTCCCTCCCAAAAGTTTTTATTTAATTGTTCTGTGTTCGGCCCACACTAATTATGAAATCATAAAAAGACTGGCTTGTATTTTCCTCATTCTGGGAGAGTGAAGTATGAGTATAACAGAATATTAGAAACATCCCGAGATGACAACAATCCCTTTTTTCTACTAAAGAGTCAGATATTCTTGCCTGAAGCATGACAAAATCTGCTCTTCAAAAGCAGAAGGGGAAGTAAAATAAAAAAAAATTGTTCAAGTTCATTTCCAAATGAAACATGAGAAGGGTTTAGATAAATATGAACAAATATTTGCTTTTATAACCAATGTTGCTACTATTAACAACATAAATTTCATTGTCTAATTTTATGGAGGGCTTTTATTTTTATACTTTAGAAACCAAAGAGTAAACTTGTGTTGGGTGCTGGCTTTTATTTACAGATGCAAATTTGCTGACTGAAAAAAAAAAGAAAATAAATGAAGAATTTATACCCAAGCCAAAGAAAATTTAATTACAAATTTAGTTGTAAACAACAAATAATTTGCAGGGCAGGGGCTCAAATGGGCTCCATTTCAGAGTTTTTAATGTGCAGCTGGGTTTAGAAATGTAGTCAGGTTTGAAAACACTGTCCTTTAATATCAAACTCCCAAAATTCATAAAATAAAAATTTTATTCACAATAGAATTAACTATGTACTAGAATAAAAGTGAACAAAAATATAAAAAAAAAGCTGCAAGAAATCCATGAAGGACCTTTGGGAAGAATAAATACATGAAGAAATATACCATAATCATGAAAGTTAAAACATTTCCAATAATTTAAAGATGGTATTTGCCCCCAAACTAATTTACAAACAACATAATTCCAATAAAATATCCAAAGGGTCATATTATTACTTTTTAGGAATGAGGAACATGTCACAAAATCATTCTAAATTTTGTATATATTTTATTGGCTCAACATGTTTAGGATTTTGCAGAGCATAAAACAGCATCTTAATACCTGCTGATTAATATCTTGGTACTTTGTTAAGTAGTCAAGACCTCCTACTCAATTTTAAACAGGAAATATATTTAACACTTAGATTTAGTATCAAATAATATTACAAGTAATAATAGTGTCTTTTTTGGTGTTTCTATTGGGAAAAGTTTCACTGAGTTTTATTAATTGAAAATTCAGCAGATCTTGTCTTCCTGTGGTCTTTAACAAATCCAGTATTTAGCCCTAATAATACTTAATAATGTTTCAAGGCAGACATAGGATTCTTGAGTTTTGAGAGTACTATGTGGATTTCATACCACTCTTATTCTCTTGGGGACACAGCTCAGCTCCAATCTAGATCCACTGTGACCCAGTCCCCAGTGGAGCAAGACTAACCTGTTAATCAATTCTAGCCCTGGGTAAAAAACCTTATGTGAGTCATGTCGGGTGTCAAAAACTATTGAAAAGTCAAGTGAGCAAAACACAGCACCCATATTTTTGTCCCACTTTACTTCTTCCAGATTCCCATTTTTATTTTTCTTCTTGATATTATATCTTTCTATTCCATCTTTCACTGACTTGTGATATGGCTACATAGAGATAGTAAGAATATTTTTCATAGATTTACATGACATAAATTAGTTACTGCCTTCTAATAATCAAAACTTACAGATTCCCCTACAACAAAATGATAGATTGATTTCTCCAAAATAATCATATATGCTCAAAATGTTTATCATCTGTTAATGGGTTATGTTTTCATAGAATTATCTGAAGAAAACTTTAAAACACAAGGATCTTTAAGATGAAAACATTACAACATCTGGGGTGCCTGGGTGGCTCAGTTGCTTGAGCGTCCAACTCTTGGTTTCAGCTAAGGTCATGATCTCATGGTTTGTGGGTTTGAGCCCCACATCAGGCTCTGAGCTGACAGTGTGGAGCCTGCCTGGGATTCTCTCTCTCCCTTTCTCTTTTCCCCACCTCTGCTCTCTCTGTCTCTCAAATAAATAAACTTAAAAAAATAAAAAAAAAGAAAACATTACAATATCTAAAACTTCTGTGGAGCTATAAACTAATATTCATTAGTAGGTACCATGGAGAATGGGAACCCATTTTTCCATCTATGAATGACAATTGGGACTAGATAATTCTTAAGTTCCACTTAAATTCTTATTAAGATAGTTTTATTATTCATTCCAAGTCACAGGAATAACTTTTTTAAGTATTGAGAATTAATTAAGAAAGGGAAATATGGGGGAGAGAGAATTTTTATACACATTCCAAAGATATATTTACAAGGGTCTAAAGAAAAAAAATTCCTGGGTGGCATATATCAAAATAACTAATATCTTTCTGGATGAGAATCTCATATCTTCAAGTCAACTTTTGTAGACTATATTCTGAAAACATTAAATCTGTAAGATCTCCTTTTCTTAAGTGAATGAATGTACGAAAGAAAGAAAGAAAGAAAGAAAGAAGGAAAGAAAGAGAAAGAGAATGAAAAGGAAGGAAGGAGGGAGGGAAGAAAGGAGGGAGGAAAGGAGGGAAGGAAAAAGGGAAGGAAGGGAGAGAAAAAGAAAGAGTTGCTTATTCCATTTCAAGCAAGCTTGGGCTTCTTTGTCCAGGTTTCTTTACCTCACAGGACTCCTTAATGCCATGAATATGATTCCGAACATTACTACTCTATAAGCAGAAGAATAAAACATGCATTACTTCCCAAACTGATTTGGCCATAACTTTTTTATTACTAATTATTTGTTCAGGTACTACAGTATTTACTTACGAAGAACTCCTCTAAAGGATTAGAGGTTCTTCTTAGAGCAGTTCAGGGAACATTACTCCTGTGATCATTCCAATTCTATGTCATTATATTTCTTTTCAAATATCAAGTTAGACTATTCCTAAGTTGCTTCTAGTAATGAGGAAAAGGAAATGTCTCTTCTTAGACTAATATGTAGCATATTATATTATTTCACTGAGAACTAAAGCTGAGGTCGTGAGCCTATGTGCTATTATGAGTGTCAAGATCAAGCAGTTATCTAATTTACCCCACAGGTGCATAATATTTTTTTATTATTCTTAAATTATCCATAATATTTATTAATATGTATCTTCATTACATCTTCAATGGGAGCTTAAAATAATTTTTTTTGGAGGAATCAACCATTACCTTCATATCTGGGTACATGCTACGTTCATTTCTTAATGCTGTTCTATAAAATGGAACAGAGCTGTCACCAGCTAATTTATTTCCATGCCAAACCATTTAATCTCTCCAGAGAAACCTCTGTTTAAATAAGGCATGCTTGACCAAGAAAGGTTGTCATGTATTAACTGTCTCTGTGGGGAGTTGATGTTAAAAGTATAATTGGTTCAGTGGAGGGAGCAGAAAATAGGCTCTTCTATTCATAATCAGAAAAGCAGCTCCCAGTCATCTCCGCATGCGAGTGTGTTGTCACTTCTAACTAAGAAATTGCCACCAGACAAATTAGCAGTAGGGAGACTTACAGGATTTTTTTTTTCTACCCTAAGGATAAAAATCCTCCTAATATGCATTCTCTGATTGCCATTTATCTGTTAGAATGTGAGGGCACACTCTCAAACTTTTTCTTTTTCCTGTCTAAGAAAGAATCAGATTTCCTTTCATTGTTTCCTTCTCAATTTTTCATGATATTGCATTCCTCCTGGTATTTCATATTTTCTTCTTATACAGAGAGAGCATTTATGTCATGGGATTTCAAGGTTATTCCTATGCTACAAAGCAAAAATACTCCCCAATGCTACAAAAGCAAAATCATTTTTAATGGGAGAGAAAAAGATAAAAGACAGCATCAATTGCAGGGAGAATAAGAATCCTCCTAGGGTTTTTAATCCACAGTTCAAACAAGGTTCTAATTTCTTAATCATGGTATAAAAAGACTAATGCAACCAATAGTGAAAACTGTTTATTCCCTCCCTCTTTAAATATCTCTACCCAGCAATAGTTTCAACCCGCGGATGAAACACCTCATATAATTCTTCATTGTGATTACCCAACGTTGATACTGCAAACCACAGAGGCATTTGCAACCTAAATCTTAGTTTATTTTAGAAAATGTTTGATTTTCCCTTGGCTGCACAATTTATTGTTTCTATTGACTTTCCAACAGTATTAGGTCAGACTAACTTTTTCAGGTTTCAGAAATGATGGCTTAATATGATCTCTATTCTCTCTTATATAAGCAAAACAAAACAAAACAAAATAAAACAAAACAAAAAACCAGATAATATAGTGGCTGATTTGGTTTTTAACTTTTTTGTGGTCAGACAACATGGACTGTATGACATCCATTCTTTGAAATGTGTTGAGGCTTAGGAGTGACCTAGCATATTATCAATTTTTATAATAGTTTAATGTGTACTTCATAATATATTTAATTGTTAATTGTAGTACCCAGAATGCAAAAAAGATCATTAGTTTTGTTTTTGAAATCTTCTATACTCCTGTTAAAATTTTTGATCTGCTTGATTACAATTTTCTGATGGACTATTATTAGATTTACCACTATGATTAATGGGTTGTTAACACTGCCATATAAGTCTTGACAGGTTTTGCTTCATGTATATATGAAGATGCCAATTAACTATTTTAATATATCATTAGCCAATAGTTTATTTCATTATATAATGCTAATATTCCTCTCTATTAATGCCTTCTATGGAAATCCTACTTTACTGTCAATACTGCTAACAACAATTTTCTTTCATCAAGTGTTTGGGGGTATATATTTTCCATATCTTTATATTACATGTTTTTTTTTATTTTGTTTTTGATATGCTTAAATGATCTTATTTTGTTTCAAATGCTCTTATTTTGTGTTTTCTATTCAGAGAAACTTTGCTTCTTCCTTTCATCTCTGTTTTCTGTTAAAATTGATATATGTTTTGAAAGCTATAGACTGTATTTTTAGTGTTTTGTTATATTTACATTTTAATCTATATATTTAAATATAAACTTTTCTAACAAAAATAGTTAAATATTTTTATATTACTCTGGAAGAAGATGATGACTTTATTAGTCTCCTCTCTTACCACTGTCCAATCTTGATATTGGCATCTTTAGATGTAATTTTATTTTTATGTTGTTAGGTGATTTGTTTCATTTTATAGAAATAAAGGTATGGAAAACAATTCCCTGACAGAAAAAAAGGCTTAGCGTAACTTACTTTACTCAATACAAATATTTTTATAAGATAGCTCTTAACTTTTGCCTTTTACTGTCTATTCTTGAAGACAGTTATAAGCATTCAGTTGAAGAAAACCTTCCTCACTCCCAACTCTTACGAATTCAAAATTTCAGCTTTATATGTATCTTACAGATTGACTTTGTATGAAGTTCTGTAGCATGACATAGTATGCTGTTTAACATCAAGGTTCCCTAATCAACATGGAAAGCAAAGTAACAAAGCCCCTTGCCATTTAGGGATGTCTTCCCAATTCTGCCTCTTTTGTGTGGACCATGGACAAGCCTGAAAGCTTCATTACTCACTGAAGCAAAATATAATATATTACTTCACAAAATAATTCCAAGATTAGCCCATCTACTTGTTTTATGATTTACACATGTGTATTTGTAGGTGACCTTTGTATAATATCTGTTCTGCATTCTTCTTTTCCTACTACGACTTGGACTTACTGCCTAGGCAAATGGAACCACCTTCAGTTATTCATATTTTTTCCAACTTGGTTTGAAAGACCACCTACAATGTATCTGACCACAGAGAAGAGATAATAGTCTCTCACACCCCATCTCATCCAATTTTTGTTCCTCATTTGGAACAAGGGAGAACAGCAATCACGAGGAGAGAAATTTTGGTATTTGACTTCAAAACTGATTTACACAAAATTCAACAAAGAAGTTTGTTGATCACTGATGAGTGAGAACAAGTTACTAATTTACACATAGATAGGATCTCTAACCTGGGTTTCTCCTAATTTAGGAATTCAAATGAAGAGAATGTTACAAATAAACTCATGCTTATTAACAAACAAGAGACAACATTTCATTATTGGCTTATGGGAAATTCCTTGACCACATTTTCCAAGTGGAGAGTAAATTGAGGAGTTGAGAATTGAGTTTGTTGGGCAATTAATATATTAAAATCTTACCATGTGGTTAACTTTCCTGGTATACCTGACACCTCTGTAGTCATAGTAAGGAAATTACATTACTACTATACATAGAAAACTTACTTTACCTTAAAGAGAAGGTGACATAAATAGAAGCAAAACAAATAGTAAATAGTGATATTAGCATTCATTTGAATACTATAGCCTGCCAAAATCTGGGTCTGAGGTCTGTTTTCTCTTTTTGAAAAGGAAAATTATGTAATGCTAGAAGGGTATTAATGAAATGTGAGGAACAAAATGTCTCGGAGAGCGAGACAGAGACAAGACAGACTTGAAAAGAGAGTAACTTTCTCAGTGGCAACTCAGTGTGATTCTGTTATTCCCTCATACATCTAAATTTCCCCCTCTTTTTATCAGAAGCAAGGGTCTTACTCTTTGGGAAACTCTAGTGTCAGTTTCTGTTGCCCACTACAATTCATAAGAAAGCCATTCCACCCTGACCAGGTGAATGGAGGGTGATATTCTGAGGTATTTTCCAGGACCCATTCCTTTTACATGATCCATTCAATACATGAGAAAGAGAGCATTACTTATATTTGCCAAAAAATGTTAATGACTTTAAAGACTAAATGGCCAGACAAGAAAATTATAAGTAATCATGCAACAAACAATAGAAAATTTTTCAATTTTATTATGCTAAATCGAAAGCCTATGAAATACAGATGTGAGTTTAAAAACAAGCTTAACTGCTAAGGTCATATAAACTTAACTTTTCTCAAAAGTAAAGCTTTTCTTCATCAAAAACTAAGTGTAGTTATAACTACCCCAAGTTTTGTGTTTCAAAATGGTAATAATTATGTCTAATATTTAATGGACACTAGGTGCTAGACATTTATTGAACACTAAGTGCTTTGGGTGCATTCATTTACTATTCACAACAATCTTATGAGATATCTAGTATTATTATCCCCATTTCCAGACAATAAAAGGAAGCCCAGAGAGGTTAAGACACTTCTCCAAGCAGGACATATAAATGGCCTTCTGTTCTTTTTCTTTTTTAATATATTGCTCTGAGTTCTTATAAGTGTAAGAAGAACATACATACATATATGATTATGTAATATATGACGTTTTGTGTGTCTGTACACAAGGAGGTACTGTATCTTAAGACCATTGCGTAGAGGCTTTTTAAGTCCAGGTAATCCCTAGTGATTGTTGGGTATTATACTCTTTTCTAACTTCTGGTGAATTTTCTTTCTAAACATTTTTATAATTGAGGTATAATTGATATATAACATTATAATAGTTTTAGGTGTACAGCATAATGCTTCAATATTTGTATGTACCTTAAAAGGATCACCATAGTAAGTCTAGTTAACATCTGTTACCAGACATAGTTATAATTTTTTTCTCATGATAAGGTTTTAAGATTTTCTCTCCTAGCCACTTTCAAACATGCAATACAATACTATTAACTATAGTCACCATGCTGTACATTAAAATCCCATGGTTTGTATAACTGGAATTTTGTACATTTTGACCCCTGTTATCCATTTTGTGCCCCCCCCCCCCCCAAGCTCCTACCTTCTTCTCTGTCAATCACCAATCAGTTCTCCCTCTTTGCCTCTGAGCTCCAGTTTTGCTTTGGGGTTGTTGTTGTTGTTTTTGTTTTTGTTGTTGTTTGCTTGTTTTGTTTTTTGTTTTTTCTTTTTCTTTTTTAATTCCAATATAATTGATGTACAGTATGTATATTAGTTTCATGTATACAATATAGTGATTCAACAATCATTCATAAAAATTTTTGAAGAACTTATTGGGAAATGATCAAAATAGGTGAAAAATGTTTAACACTTGGTGGAGACAGATATTCATCTATTATATACAGAAGGGAACTAATAGAAAGAAATACATCAAAATGTTCATCGTAGTTTTATATTGGTAATTGGATTATTAATGATGCTAAATTATTTTCAGTATACACCAGCCTATCTTACGATAAGCATATAGATCTTGCATATTATACAAACAACTAAAATTTATTAATAGATTTCCAAAAACAGTGATGTTTAGAATAAAGATGTGAATGCCTCAAGAATTTGAAGAGAGAGCCAGAAATATCTGATGATTTAGGAAGGAAAAAGTTAATATTAAAAATAAATATAGATAGTATTCTCGACCATGTAAGTTATCCATCCAGAAAGATGTTTTGAAACAAATATGGGAGACTTCAAATCAGCTCATTCAGGATAGCAGTTTGTGTTTCAGTGCAGACTATATGAAGTTCTCTACAGTCAATATTGGTATCAATTTTAAAAATATGTAAATGTCAAAAATTGTTTAGGTAGTTTTGGTGATACTTCAGATATATATGGAGACATTTTTATACTTAAAAAAATCTCAATGCCCTTGATCAGTCAATTGTTTCCTAGTAAATAAATATAAGGAGAGGAAAAATAACTTTCTCCATATGAGAATCCTATCATAAATATTTTCTAAAATGAATGGATTCTTATTAAAGTAAAATGAGGCTTGGCACTTACTGTTAGTGTAAGTTTTTGAAGTCTTATTAATGATACTCATTCTGGCCATAAAAGATGATACAATTCATACATTAGATTTAAATAATCAGAAGCTGAAGACAATATTAGTGAAGTAAAAACTTATATAAACCTATTTTTCCTTTATCTCAGTCTTTCAAATTTGAAGTCTCACTTTTCAACTTTTAAACCTATTAACTAAAGTCACTGTATTTGCCTATGAAAATAAGATTATAAATTATTACTCAAATGTTCAAAACAGTTTTTTCACATGCTGGTTATAAGAGGAGTTTAAGTAAGATTTTAACAAAAAACGATGTGGACTGGAAAGTTTAAGAATAATTTTGTTGCAGACACAGTCTATCTAACTTGTCTTTAAATTAGGCAAGAGAGGAAAAATACATATTACAAAGGATGTAAAAACTGGTTATTTTTGGAAGGATTTGAGCTAGGCTAAAGTACTGGTCTCTTTCAAGATCCTCATTCACAGTTCTCCAGGGAAGACTGGTGAATGGACAGACAGATGTGGGCATGTGGAACTGAGGATTCCTGGGCTCTCCTTGTTATTTGTCTGACAGAACATGTTGTGTACCTGTATTCAAAGGGAAACACTTCAAGGATAAATAAAAGTTATTAAAAATGGTTTTTAGGGGCACCACAGTGGCTTATTTGGTTAGGCATCTGACTCTTGATTTTGGCTCAGGTTATGATCTCATAGATCATGGGTTCGAGCCCCATGCTGGTTTCTGCACTGACAGTGTGGAGCATGCTTGGGATTCTCTCTCTCTGCCCCTCCCCCACTCATATTTTCTCTCTCTCTCAAAATAAATACATATTTTTAAAAATGTTTTTTTTTTTTTATAAAATAGGCAACAGAATAGAAGGGCTACAATTAAAATTTAACTTTTCTGAATATCACTTGTCCATAATTTTTAGAGTCATTTAATGTTGTCCAGATTTTTTTCAAAAACTATTATCAGTAAAAAAAAAAGCAATCATTATAATATGATGACAGTGTGGATGACATCCTATAACAACTGCACAGATGAAACATATGTTTCAAAACACTTTATTATTATTATTTTTTAAATGTTTATTTATTTTTGAGAGAGAGAGAGACAGAGGGAGAGAGACAGGGAGAGAGGGAGACACAGACTCTGAAGCAGGCTCCAGGCTCTGAGCTGTTAGCACAGAGCCCAACACAGGGCTTGATCTCAAAAACTGTGAGATCATGACCTGAGTTGAAGTTGGACACTTAACTGACTGAACCACCCTGGTGCCCCTCGAAACACTTTAAAACACAGAATATATTTACATTTCCAGTGAAATGTGTTCTGAGAACAAAAAGAATATAAAGGAAGCCTAAAGTGTATGCAGAATATTTTTATTTTTATTGGTTACATTTGTATATACATATATATTTGGAGCTATAATGTATATATTGTAAGATATAGTAAATAATTATGTTGAGGGGTGCTTGGGTGACTGTCAGTTAAGCATCCAACTTTGGCTCAGGTCATGATCTTGTGGTTTGTGGGTTTGAGCCCCACATCGAGCTCTGTGCTGACAGCTTGAAGCCTGGAGCCTGCTTTGTATTCTGTATCTCCCTTTCTCCCTGATCCTCCCCTACTTGCACTCGGTCTCTCTCTCTCTCAAAGATAAACATTAAAAATATGTAAAAAATAGTAAATATTTATATTGATGTTTTTAAATTAAGTCAAAATAAGTAAAAAATAAATAAATAAAACATCTGTAGTCTTCTATTTGAAATGGAAATACCAGTAGGAACTCATGACTGTTTTCAATAGAATAGCATTTCTCTGCTCTGTGCACTTTAAAGTCCAAGAAGCAATAACAACTCAGTTGCAACGAGCTCACCTATCACCCAGATGACAATCTATAATACCATTTCCTACAAATAAATAAGGGAGTTCAGGGAGGTAGGGGCGGGCGGAATCTGGGGAAATTCCAGGCCTGGAGAAGAAAATATGCAAAGATAACTTAAAATTATCTTGCAGTTCCAGAAAAAAAAAAAAGAATGATATATAAAGTAACCAACTCATGTCCAAGGAAACAAGAGACAGTTTGCAAATGGACAAAGACTGGAGAATTTTTAATGCAGCAATCCAAACATATCAAATACATATAAATCTAGAATTCATAAGGATATTCAAATAAATTAAGGCACCAACTAAAACACTGTCTTAAAAGTGGTAAATAAAGTGAAAGGAGAGCCATTGGTTTTGCTCTGTTTACACTGTTGGATAACCAATAGTTAATAAGCCAAAATCTTCTTCATAAGAAAAAACACAGGTAATAAATGCAGGAAGAATGATAGAATTATTATATTACTATTTTGCAGTCTCTAATGAAATAATGGATCTGGGAAATGATCAATAGTGAATGCTAAAAGCATTTGGTGAAAGGCTGATGGGGAAATTTATAAAAGAGAAATAAATCTGGTGTATTAGATTTCTATTGCTGTCATAATAAATTACCACAAATTTAGTGGCTTAAAACAACACAAATTTATTTTCTCACAGTTCTGTGGATCAGAAGTCTAAGTACCGTGTAGCTCAGTTCCCTTACCTGGATTTCACAAATCAGAAATCAGTTTGTTATCATTTTTTAAAATTATTTTTATGTAGGATCTGCAGATGAATATACTTGTAAGGTCGTTCAGATTCTTGGCAGATCTCAGTTCCATATGGTTGTAGGACGAGGTCCCATTTACTTGCTGGCTTTTGGCGAGAGGTCATTCTCAGTGTCTAGAGGCCACTTCTATTCCTTAGCTCCTGGTTCCCTTCCTCCATCTGCACAGTCAGCAGCAGCATGTCTGGTCCTTTTCACACTGTGATATCTCTGACTCCCCTTCTGTCATCTCTCCTGCTTCCTCTTCTCACTGACCCCCGTCTGAGAAAATACTCTGCGTTTAAGGATTCAGGTGATTAGACAGGATCCACTCATGTAATCCAATATAATCTCTTCATCATCATTAGATTGGCAAAGTTCCTTTACAGTAGTACCTAGGTTAGTGTTAGTTATTGAATAACGAAGCCCAGGAAGTTGGGTGGCATCTTTAGAATTCTGCCTGCCACAGCTGACAATATTTGAATCTATGAATCAATCCCAATCAAATCTCATTATGCTTTTGTAAACAAAATAATCAGAAACAAATGGAAACTGGGTTTTCAGTTCTGCAGGTAAGGACCTTGGAAGTCACAATTGTAATCTAACGACAAGAAAAAAACTGAATGGACTGAAAAATCAACAACTCTTCTTGATTTCATAGGAGAGGAGAAGACATAGTGTAAATCACTAGATTGAAGAGACAGGTGAGTAGAGGGAGTCCAGGCTTACAAAAGCCAACTCACAAGCAGAAACTGCTTCAAGAATCAGTGCCTGAGTAGGAAAACCTGAACTGTGATCCATGAATCGCTGGAAGCTCAGTGTGGAGAGGTCTGAAGGCTAAAAACTCCAGGGAAACCCAGTTATCGGTGGGAGTGGGGTTGGGGGGGGCGTTGGCACCCATAAAACCATGAGATTTACCTTTAGGAGCTTGACCAAGTTCCCACAGTAAATACCAGGGAAAATCCCTTCCTGCTTTCAGCAGAGGGATGGAGAAAGAAAACATTTTGAAATATGCCAGAGCACTCTATTCTTAACAGGGTCTGACCTCAGCAGAAACTAGTTAGACAGAGCTAACATGTGGAGGTATTATCAGAGCCTAACTGACCTGGGGAGGGGAAACCCCAACTCTAGCCAGCTGTAAAGGAGAAGGGAAATATCCAAATCCAGACCACTCTAATCTTCTCCCACATAAGGGGTGAGAGAAACTCTGAGAAACACTTATAAAATTCACAGTCCAGAGGCATAGGCTCATTAGAAGACTGGGGAATCTAATCATAGGACTATGATATGCTTCCTCTTCCCCTCTACCATCAAGATCTATTTATAGCAATTGTTTTTATTCAGTGCATCATATTGGCTATCAAGAAAAAATTACAAGACTTTCCAAAAGACCAAAACACACACACACACACACACACACACACACACACACACACAATTTGAAGACACAGAAAAGGCATCTGAACTAGACACGGCAGGAATGTTGGAATTATTAAGTGGAAATTTAAAACACCTTTGATTAATATGCTAAGTCTCTAATGAATAACAAGAGCAATGTAAGAACATATGGGCAATGTAAGCAGAAAGATGGAAATCCTAAGAAAGACTAAAAAATGCTAGAGATGAAATATGGTGTAAGAGAAATGATAACTGCCTTTTCCTCCCTCATAATTTTAAATGCAGGCCAACATCTACTTCCTAGCTAGCTGTGGGGATGTTCAGGGGTGGGGATGTTTGTTAAGTCCGAACTCTGGCCCATAGTAAATTCCCAAATCAGTCACCAATTTGTTTATTGGTAGTATTCCTACCTGTAGATACACCTGTGAAAAATTCCTACCTGTAGATACACCTGCTGTAGATACACCTGTGAAAAAGCAGCCAGACTCCTACTCTCCACTAGCTAAGATGCTGATGGTCCTTACTACATGAGTATTGCTCTTTTACCAATAAGCAGAAGTAGTGGTCCCCGTTATAAGAAATCTAGATCAAAAATATTCTTTGGATACTCTAAAACTTCAGGAAAAGATTCATCTTCTATTGCAAGTTACAGTTTTCACTCGATGAAACTATGATATTGTGATATCATCCATCAACTTTTCGGCGAGACATTCCTCTCTCTCGGGATTATTTCTCCCTAGACCTGGACAGCGATGCTGGCCAGTCCTTGGTTTCTGGGCGGAAACATAATCCGCCCCAGGTCCGCCACCGCCTTATTGCTCAAGCTTAGTCAGGTGTTTGGTTCTCCGTTTATTAACTCATCTACAGGAGCAGGAGGGAGCCATGTAATGTTAGAGAGGACAGTCTGAGCATCCGGAGTAGGAGCAGGCCAGCGTTCCCCAGTGGCCTCTCTGGAGAGGAAAGGGGTCTGGTCACCGCCGCCCTTCCTGCGAGCCGCCACACGGGCTGGCCAGGGGCCTGACCCACTTGGTGCAGCTGCCCAGCTCAAGACAGAGATGCAGGGGGACCTGGAGCCACCTCTCTGAGACGCATGAGGCCTCTGATCCACGCGGAACGAGGTCGTCTGGAGTACCTGCACCTGGCTGAGGGTGCCTGGAAGCAGGTAGGAGAGCCAGCCAGGGTCGCCTGGGCCTTGGGCTGGAGGGGAAGGAACTGAGACCCCAAGGGAGGAGGCTTTGAAGCCACGTCGAGCACCCAAGTTTTTAAGATATGCTCCTGAGGGAGGTTTGCAAACCTCTAGCTTGCAAACCCGCCCCCCTTGCATCTACCCCAACGTGGACGGAGAGCTGAGATGGGACAGCTTCTGCTGGCCTGGCCTGGGCTCAGTTCAAGTTGTTGTCGTTGTTGTCCCTGCACCAGGGCTGTGTCCCCTGCAGGATCCTCGCGCGGCTCACCTGGTTTGTGTAGGGATTGTTTTTCTCTGGACTCTCTGCTTGCATCTCTGGTATTTGTCTGGGCCCCATTTTGCGCCTGAGGCCCGGGTTTGGGTTAGGAGTCTTGGTTTGCATCTGGACCCCGGTTTTACTTCCAGCCCTGGCTTGCATCTGGACCCATTTAATGTGTGGGCCGAAATTTTACTCTTGGTGCTCCGTCTCTGGGGCTTTCGGAGCGTGGCTTGCTCTTTGATATCTGGCTCTAGGGACATGCAGGGCTAACTCTTAAGGCCCCCACAAGACGGTATATATTTGTATATGCTCTTTCTTTATTTATTTTTTAATATTTATTTTTGAGAGAGTTGGAGTGCCAGCCCCGGGAAGGGGTGGGGGGAGGAGGGGTGGACAGAGGATCCCAAGCAGCTCCACACTGACAGCCCCAATGTGGGGCTTGTACTCTCCAACCCTGAGATCATGACCTGAGGCCAAGTCAGAACTTAACTGACTGAACCGCCCAGGCACCCCTAGATTTGTATACTTTAAAAGCTGCTGCCTGAGGGTATCCCAGCCTTCTAGCTTCTTCACTGCCTCCCAGACTCCTGACATTACCACTTGGTAGCTGGTGACCACAAATGGTGAAACCAATCCAACCTTGAGGATATGGGGAAGGGAACCTATCTTCTAATATCTAAATGGTCATGGCTGGTTATATTCACTCTTCCTAAGTGAATCTATAAATGGAAATGGCCAGTTGTATCATTTGGCGCCCATTTCCAGAACTCTGGTTACAGCTTGCCAAAGAACCCACTACATCCTTACCAGTAAGTTTGCTGCAACTGGGAAGAAGCATTTGCACGGAGTCCTTCTACTTCCTGACCTATTTCCAGTTTGCAGAAGAATCTTATTTCTAGTCCTATAATGATTTTAACCCCACCAAACCTCAAAATTTGGCCCCTAAATCTGACTTATATGTCATCCTGCTATAAAGAGAACACTAGTTTAACTTACCATAAATAGAAGGTAACTATAAACATTATCAAAATGAAAACTTAGTCCTGTTATTAAAATTTACCTAAATTTCCGCACCCTCTGAATTTAGAGACTGAGTTGCTGCTGCAAGATAAAACTCTTCTCACGTGATAAATAGGGGCAAAGTCAATTTCCACTGTATCTGTTACTTGGTGTTTTTACCTGTAGTCACAATCACATTCACTTACATTTATAAAAATAGCATATTTGTTCCTTTTTTTTCCCCAAAATGGATTACTCAATATTGCCTTGTTCACCTTCCTGAGGATGTGTGTTGATAGGACCTGAACATCACTAAGACTTTAGGAAACTCTAGCAAAAATAATTTGAACCTTAAGGTCTATATATTGCTCATATGACTTTCTGCTTCTTTCTGAGTGTCTTTTTAATTTTTTTGCCATAAAATGGGCCTATTGTCTCCATGTGTTCTGGAGAAAATCAGTCATAAGGACCTCACAAATTGGCCTAAGCCCTATTTTTAAATTCATGGACTAGTTTGTCTTTTGGTTCTAGCAACTTCATTGGTTTCTACCTAATCTAAAAATAATCTTCAGTTGGCTTAGTTTCCTGGTCATAGTCCTCCAATCAACAGTCAAACGTGGTAAAACACAGTCTTGAACTCAGCTCAACAGAGGCTGTGTAGAGATAATTATATCTATCAAAATTTAGACCTGGACAATGCTGAATGACATGCCCAGTTCACCCTGAAGTAAATGATTTAAGCTAAATGGTAAATCTAGTAGTCGGAATGAAAGACAAGAGAAAGACAATGAATTACAAATATTTAGAGGCTACCATCAACAGGCAAACATTTTGAAATCCATTCTTTAAAAAGAAGGGAGGAGGGGCACCTGGTGGCTCAGTCGGTTACGCATCTGACTTCAGCTCAGGTCATGATCTCACCCCTCGTGGGTTCGAGCCCCGCGTCAGGCTCTGTGCTGACAGCTCAGAGCCTGGAGCCTGCTTAGGATTCTGTGTCTCCCTCTCACTCTGCCCCTCCCCCACTTGCACTCTCTCTCTCTCTCAAAAATGAATAAATGTTAAAAAAAATTTAAAAAAAAAAGAAGGGAGGAAAGAACAAGACGGTAATTAGAGTTCTAGTGAAAGTTTTTTATTCATTTACTTTTTTTTCATTTTTACAGTCTGGACCAAGGGAGACCTGCATATATTTGAAGGCATTTACTTGAATGATAAAGGGAAATAAAGATTGGCAGTTTGGGAAAAGAAGGGAATATGTGATTCATTCAGAGTTAAGAACAGAGTAAAATGTCTGCCTACTTCAGGTTTAAATGAGAACAGGCTATTGAAGCTGTGAAAAATACACAACTATTCAATCTCACCAGAAATACTGTATTATACCAAATTTTTGAAAAAATATGACAAACAGTACTCACCTGGAGGAGTAGAATTGACACTGATGTAATAGTGTCTGCATTCATTCAGCAGCAGAGTTTGGAAAAGGAAGATTGTTTTCAGTTCAAATAGTACTTTATTGGTTTGGTGTTTATTTTCTTACCTTGATAATAGAGATGTGCTATGTGTAATACTGTATGTAATACATGCATAATATCCATATAATACATACAATGTATATAATATGTATATACATATAGGTATATATATGTATATAGTATACACACACACACACATACACTGGAAAATTGTTCAGCCATGAGAAAGAAGAAACTCCTGCCACTTGTGACATGGACAGATCTTGAGGGCATTATGCTAAGTGAAATAAATTCAGACAAAGAGAAATACAATATGATATCACTTATATGTGAAGTCTAGAAAAGTCAAACTCATAGAAACAGTAGAATAATGGTTACTAAGGTCTGGGGGATGGGAAGAAACGAGGAGGTATTGGTCAAATGGTACAGACTTACAGTTAGAAGATGAGTAAGCTCTGGAGAGCTTATGCATAGCATGGTGATTATCATTAACAATTGTGTATCATATATTTGAAAGCTGCCAGGAGAGTAAATCTTAAGTCTTGTTCTCACTACAAAAAAGGAATGGTAATTATGTGATGTGATGGATGGTTAGCTAATGGTATGGTAATAATCATACTGCCATATAAAAGTGTATAAAATCAACAGGCTGTATACCTTAAACTTACACAATGTTATATGTCATATCTCAGTAAAGCTAGGGTAGAAAGATATTATGTGTTTACTCAAAAGGAGCATTAGACTTTACATTAAATAGCTACAAATCATGAAAGTTAAAAGCATTTGAAATTTAAGTTTAAAAGATGTATAGCATATTTTGACCTTGAATCATAAAGCTGATTTGCTAATATATATATATATATATATATATATATATATATACAATTAAAAAGAAAACGTAAGCCAGTAATTTGATCATTTTCTGAGCTGATCCTGAAAGTCCAGTTTTCATGAGGTCAAGGAAGTACAAGTCATCAGATTAGCTCAGCGCAGATGGGGGCACAGAAGGGACCAGACAGGTGAGAGGATGCATGTGACAGTCTTTTATAAGGCTCATCACTTTGACTTGTGAAGAAGAAAAAGTCACCATCTGTGCTGTCATCCTTGTTAACCTTCTACTTTGAGTGGGAAAGATAAACTAAATTCTGAGAATAGGTGGATAAACACAAAGCAATATTTGTGTCAAGGCTACTGAAAATCAAAATGAGGATGAGTAACCTTGCCTCTGTTTGTCATGCTTATTATATGTATTTTTGTAGATCGTTATCTTTATGACTGAGAAACTGTTTTGTGAGAAAATACAATGCATCAACTCTGATTTAAGTTTGAAACTAGTCTAATTTATGCATTAAAATCCATTTTTTAAAGTTTATTAGAGAGAGAGAGAGAGAGAGAGAGAGAGACAAGTAGGGGAGGAGCAGAGAGAAGGAGGAAAGAGAACGAATCCCAAGTAGGCTCTTTGAAGGACATGGTTGGGGTTTGATCTCATGACTGTGAGATCATGACATGAGCTGAAATCAAAAGTCCGTTGTTTACCGACTAAGCCACCCAGGCACCTCAAAATCATGTTTGGTGTTAGTGAGCTATTTATTCATAATGTTTAACTATGGCTCTTATTTTTAATATCTAAGTAATTTTTAATAACCAGTAAGGAAGAGAGGAAGTAATTTAGATTTTTATGTCATTGAGCAAAAAGCAAAGGGGGCAATTTTTACTGTTAAGTCATATAGATTTTCTTGGTTTTACTAAAATTCTGAGAATAATATTGTGTTTTGCAACTATTTGTATTTCAGTTTTATACTATTTGATTTACTTTCTCAGGACTTTTAAGTCATTCATTCCTTTCCTCCTGTCATATCCTGTTTGAAGGACGAGAACTAATATTACTCAGATCCTCAAAGGTCTGTGTAAATATACATTGCCAGTCAGAATAGTTTCTTACTTCTCTGAGTGCCTAGAACTTAGTGTCAAGCCATGTGTTTGACTAGTCTGTATTTCCCTGTGATTCCTATATCTTACGGTGAACTAGATTCGTCATTCATACTGTTTAACTTATATATCTACCCAATTTCCTACTTAGATTTCCTTGTCTCATCTCCAATACATACCAGTTCTTATTAAATGTGTGTTTTTATTTGATAGCCAATTTCATTATCAATAGGATAAACTTTCTTAGTGAAGCATGTAAGGTCTTCTGTGATTTGCCCAAAGCTGGTATCCAGAGCCTCATCTCCTTTGATCCCATCTCATATCCCATGTATCAGCCGAAGCTATTGCCTTATAGTTCTCTACATACTAGTTTCTTAATCCAGAATGTACACCTTTCACCCCTCCATTCTTCCAAGGCTAATCTTCAACACCCAACCTGCTTAGCACCTGCCTCTCTTATGGGAATCCTCCTATAATTTTCTCCAGCACTCTCATTTTGTTAGAGCTTAACCTCAAGTAATATCTTCAGCAAAGGAGGGTAAATTTCTTGACTCCATGAATATTGAAGGTATCTATGTTATGTTCATATTTGAGATCAAAAGTAGACTTAGAGCACTGTAAAGAAGCATTACTGTAGAGAAAGTAATTTTTTTTCAGATTTACATATAAGTGTAGTGTAACTCGAATTAAATTATAAAGTTTAAAGAGAAGAATAAAGAATTATATGTATATATACACACACACATATATATGCACTTTTGTAATATATGTATATCCCAAAGCTGATACTATTATGTAAAGCTTTATAAAATAATTTATTATAAAGAAACACAAACACATTTTTTTTGTGAAGTTTTGACTTTTATGTCTGCCTCTCCATTCTAGAATAGAAGACCTTGTTGACAAAAATTGTGTCCTATGTTTTTTTCTGAACATAAAGCATTGGTATAAATAAATGATTCAAATACTAAACCAAAATATTGACATATTTTCTCATGGTCACATTTTCTTAGCGCAGATAGATAATTTAAGAGAATAAAGTAACATCTCCTAAGAGCTAAATTCATAAGTTGAGTCATATGTAAAAATTCAGTAATAGCTTCATCTCAGATTCTGAAATGTGATCTTTTACTCTTTGAATACTATAGCAATATCGTATCTACTACTACATGCTCATTTTCTGATACCTTGAGACAAGTGTGTCTCTTTATAGGTGTTTTACAGAAAGTGATTAAAAATATACCTAGCCTTCAAGAAGAAATTATAAACCTTTATCTCAAGGTTCCTGACAAAGAACAGTAAGAGGGAGTGGGTTCTGTCATTAGACCACACATAAGAATTTTTCAAAAGTGGGAGATATAGGCCTATAGAGAAACCAAGGTTCAGACAGAGAAAGACAAGACACAGTGTCAAGATTTAGCAATGTCAAGTTTTCAGTTAAGAAAATGTATAGGTATGTGATATCCAGAATTGTGGAAGAGACAATTATCTCATTATTTTGTTTATATGAATATCTGCTATGCTTGCTGTGAATCAAGCAGGAAAGGCAACAAGAAAAGAAACTCAGTGTTCAAAGTCAGAATCGTCAGAAGTTGAATAGTGTGCCCATAGGCAACAGAGAACCACACGAAAGCATTCAAGGGCAGTGTTTAGGGAGTTCAATTCTCAAATGAAGTGTTTACACAATTACCAAGCAAGGGAACATATAAACACAGGTAGATAAATCATTTATAACTTTTAAATTTTATTTATGATCTTTAATGTTATTTTTATGACAGATTCAAAATGGACTTGGGAGGTAATTTAACATTTTTATTTTCTCATGATCATGTACTTGACCAAAGGGGAAAATTTGGTGGATTTGGTCATCTGTATGTTTTATATACTTACCTTACTGTCATAGTCTTGACTATAAATTTTGCTTTTCTCCAAATCCTGTTTCTAGTTCTCTCAGTGCACTTAACTCTTAGGAACATTCTATCAAAAATCACTTATATGTGTCCAAGCTTCTATTTCTAGTTTTTTGGCCTGAAATTTCATTTGGAGGTGTAATGGAGATTAAACCAAATTTAGAACCCCAAATGATTGGCATAGTAGAAAGACAGAAGTAGAAAATAATAGTGCTCCATTCATTCAAAATGTATATTTCAATTCTTAGTAAAATAAAATATAAATACAAGTTTTTCCCAGACATTTATAGAGCCTTTAATGTTCACACAGAGGCATTACTCAATGTAATTCATCCAAACCAGAACTCTAATAGTATAAACCAAATCCATTATACACACATTCATCTCACGGCACATTAAAATTTAATTAATCTGAATAAGCTATTGTATCCTATTTTCTGTCTATATTATTAGAATGTTCAATATAAAAACTCATAAAATTATTGAATATGTTCATATATATTAAATTGGAATTTTAAAAACTTTAGTTCTCATTATTGCTAATAAGAAATTTATTTAAAAAATAATTTTTTGTGCTATATTCTACCTTTCAATAAATTATAGGCTAGAAAATCATTTATATAAGTGAAATATAGGGGCTCCTGGGTGGCTCAGTCGGTTAAGCATTTGACTTTGACTCAGCTCATGAACTTGTGTTTTGTGAGTTTGAGCCCTGTATAGGGCTCTGTGCTGACAGCCCAGAGCCTGGAGCCTGCTTCAGATTCTGCGTCTCCCTCTTTGCCCCTCCCCTGCTCGCACTCTGTCTCTCTCTCTCTCTCTCTCAAAAATAAATAAAGATTAAAAAATTCTTAATATAAATATAAAATATAAAGAAGGACATGCTAAGAAAAAGATCTAGAAGTTCATGTTTATATTTTGCCTTTTCTGGTTTGGATTTCTGATATCTAATAAAAACTAATTTTTTTGATATTAACTATTGAGCATAACTTTTTAAATTGACTATGTTTTATTCACTGCTAAAAGAGAATCAAAAGAAATAAAAGGTATTATATAAATCTTTTTAAGATGTATCTTCCTCCTCTTGATGAGAGATGAACTTCTTAGTACCCCTCATTACCTTTAATATAAAGTCTGAGTCTTAACAAATGCAGTATGTTATTTTAACCTCTTTGCTCAAGACCTTAGAGTTGAAAATGCAGATGACCAGTTCACATAGAGCAAGCTTAGATGGCATGCAAGATTCATTTTGAGTCAAGAGGGAGGGAAGAATGAGAAATGAGAAGAGACAGGTAGAGTAGGACCAGATTATGCAGAGCCTTGAATTTCAGTATGTCTTCCAATGACCTATAGGCAACAGAGAACTATTACAATGTTAGTAGTGGGTAGCATGAAAAAAACAGTGATTCATGAAAGTTAACCTAGTAACAGCATCTGAAACGATGCAAGGAGATTACAAAATAAACTCCTTTTCATTAGATACGGTTATGTGATGTCTGTACTTTCATGACAGCATTTCCCCATCCTGCCACCTGTTGGTCAAGTTTTAAAAAATTCTCTTGAAAGCCTTTTACTCTAAAGGAAATTATAGGTAAATTGAGATTAAGAAGGTAACTCTAAGTCATCCTTAGTAACTGGAGACTCAGAATCTTCTATCAATATACCTGGTCTTAAGCGATTAGCTTGGAGATCACATACTGAGAGAAATCGTTAGAAGGATTAAGATGACCAAATGACTTAACTAGGGTGTTAAAATAGCTATGCTATGAATTTTCCATTGATCGATTTGACAAACTAGTATCAATAAATCACTTATAGATAGAATGTAGGGATGCATATTAACCAGGAATGTCTGAAATAGACTTAAGGGAAAGTGCATTTGCTACCAACTCTGTAGATAGTGAGCCAAGTGCACTCAAGTCAATACTACTTTATCAAAAAGGTAGGGAATTTAAACAACATACACAGAGTTAAAAGACAAGTGACAATTTGGGTGAGAAATATTCTCAATTCTAAGAAGCAGACTCCAGGATCTGTCAGCACAGAGCCTGATGCGGAGCTCGACTCACAGACCACGAGATCATGACCTGAGCTGAAATCGAATGCTTAACCGACTGAGCCACCCAGCTGCCCCCACACTGATGAATTTTAGTGAATGGAAACTCATATTCAGTTTTGGTTTTCAGTGTACCTACTATATTTTGCAGCATAATCATTAGTTGCATAGCAAATAATTTCAGTTTCAGGATTCTAATCTATAGAATTATTACACAGATGTTCCCTAAAGTATTTTGTAATAGTGAAAACCTTTTATAACTTAAATGTGATGCAGTCATTAAATGAATAAGATAGATCTATGTAGTTGGCATGGAAAATCTCTATCCTGAGTGAAAGGCTGATGGTAAAATACATACAGTGTTATTTCAGCTCTCAAAACCTCAGCAAAAATTGTAAGTATGTGTACATAAATAGGTAACTGTATGCACGTAACATATATATATATATATATAAAACTATGTGTGTATTTATGATTATGTATATATATGCATATACATATATTCCATGTATACACACATATAATAAACATAGGGTTCTGGGAGAAATATACTAAAATGATAATAGTATAAATAATAGTCATTACTATATTTTTAAATTTTTTAATGCTTTTTAGTTTTGAGAGAGAGAGAGAGAGAGACAGGGCGCAAGCAGAGGAGGGGCAGAGAGAGAGGGACACACAGAATCCAAAGTAGGTTCCAGGCTCTGAGCTGTCAGCACAGAGTCTGACATGGGGCTTGAACTCACAAGCCGTGAGATCATGACCTGAGCCGAAGTCAGATGCTTAACCAACTGAGCCACCCAGGCGCCCCAACAGTCATTACTACTGAGGAATATGGTGTAGAGAGAAGAGTAAGGGGTAATTTGCTTGGCCTGTACTGTTTGAAGTTTTCACAAGAATGGTTCATGTGTCATTTGTAAAGTTAAAAAAAAATAATGTGCTTGTTGAACAATATTATCTTGAAAGTATCTGAATCTTCCAGATTGAATACTCCACTAACTGAAGTATATCTTAATGTAATTTTACCACATCTAAACTTCGAAAATTGTAAACTTTAGGCTAGATGTAAGAACAGCAGTCATTGAAGAACAATAGTATTCTCCGTAGCCAAGAAGTCATACTTAAAGTATTGTATTTTAAATATTGTACGATTCCACTTAGATGAGGTCTGTGAAAGAGTCAAATTCAAAGAAGCAGAGAATACAGTAGTGGGTGCCAGGGGCTGGGGGGCACTGGGGGAAATGGAGAGTTGTTATTCAAAGAGTATAAAGTTTTAGTTATACTAGGTGAATACATTCTAGAGATCTGTACAACATAGTGCCTATATTTAACAGTGTGGTACTGTGCATTTTGAAATCTTCTGAGAGGCTAGATCTCATGTTAAGTGTCCTTACCCTCTCCTCCAGGAAACTCTGGGAGTTGTTGAACATATCTGTTACCCTGACTGTGGCGATGGTATCACAGGTGTTCACGTATGAACAGACGCGTCAAATTGTATACATTAAATATGTAGTTTTTCTATATCAGTTATACTTCAATAAAGCTGTTAAAATAAATTTAAATACATTTAAAATACAAAATGAGCTTTCAGTAATCTTTTCTCCTTTCCTAATTTTTAAGTGTAAGTATAGTCCTAGATATAGATGCTGTATGTCCGTCTAAATGAATGAACTATGATGATTGACCTTTACCTTACAACTGGACTATATTATTGTATGCATCTAATGTAGTATGCATTTTGGGAGGGAAGGGACGTCAGATTCAAGTGACTGTTTGCCTTTCCTCGACCTTGACTTGGAGCACATATCCGTGGAATATCTGATTAATATGATATTAGTTTCCCTCTTCCCTCTTACAGATAAAGTCTGTCTCTGTAGATTTTGTCATTGGATTTGAAGTCCTAATGCCATGTATGATGATGAATGCATTCTAGTCTATCTCTATCCTTTGCCAATCATATAACCTAGGGAGAATTACTTTCTCTCTCTGAACATGAGCTTTCCCAAATGTAAAAATAGGGTTCTTTACTTCTCTAAGAGGAATCTCGTGAATCATAGAACACATCTAAAGCATCTAGCATTGTGCCTAATTGCTTTTACTAAACATTAGATAATTCAATCCCCTCTTATTATATTTTATGTCAAACCCCTTATATATTAATTTTTAATTGAAAAGGACCTTCATTTTTACATATTTTTCAAATTAATTAACTTTTTCTCATCCATGTTACAGATTAACAATATATGCTCTTTGGCTTCTCAAAGATGTTGTCATGGCCTTCCTATTTACCATCAAAGACAATTTGAGCTGGGCTGTTTCTAAAAATGTAGCCCCTTGGAAATTAGCTTGGTCTAAAGACTTGTTTTTAAGCATTTGAGGTTTTTTTTTATGATAACACTAATGTGATATAATTACAGATTTGTGAACTATCCTCAAATAGACATACCCTGAAATAGACATTTTCGCTGCTTAATGTTATTTATTTATTTTATAAATTTTTTAATGTTTTTTATTTATTTTTGAGAGACAGAGACAGACAGCACGAGCAGGGGAGGGTCACAGGGAGAGAGGGGGATACAGAATCTGAAGCAGGCTCCAGGCTCTGAGCTAGCTGTCAGCACAGAGCCCGATGCGGGGCTCAAACCCACGAACCGTGAGATCATGACCTGAGCCGAAGCCGGACGCTTAACCAACTGAGCCACCCAGGCGCCCCTGCTTAATGTTATTTTTTGTCTTCTTTCTCTTAAAACCTAAGAAGCTGATTGAAAAAAAAAAAAAAAAACTAATTCACAGGAATAGCTGAAATTTCCAAATAAGAAGACAGAAAAATGCAAATGTTATTTTTCATAATATTACACTTCTAAAATTATACATACTGCATAATAAACAGTTCATTTAACAGTCTAACTATAATAATAGCTATGTGCTGTTTTTGAATAAATGTATTCCATTTGTACTTCCTATATTTCTGCAGTGTCCAATTTTAAACCATCTAACTTATTTGATCATTAGCTTTCCCCCTTTTATTGGTTAATGAAATTTCTTTTTATTCCCAGTGAAAGTGAAGAAAAATGAAAAAAAAATGCTTATTTCTCCCTTTTGGTCCTTGTTTTTTTTTTTTTAAATGATGCAATCAGCAGAAGTTTTTCTATTTAGGAACTTTAAGTGCTGACCACCATCCACCTTTGTCCTTTCCCTCCTCAAGCTCTGCATTCCAAATTCCATTGTTAAACTGCAAAAATAAATGGGTTCCTAATGACAGCAAGAGTCCTTCCTTCCTATTTTCTCTCTGTAATATTTGTGTTGAATGAAATTTAATATGTTAGACACAACTGACAACATTAAGTCCCTCTGCAGTGTCATTTCTTGGTGCATAGTGTAGTTGACACAATAGACTGTAGAAAGGTTCAGAATATAATATTTTCTTCACTGGTATTGTCATCAGCTCATATATATACAGCAGCAAGGCAATATTTCAGCCAAGATTGGAGGAGTGCCTCCAATCTTATCAGCCACTCCTTTAAAATGAAGTTGCACTAAGTTCTGTCCAGTGAAATAATTTTTCCAACAAATTTACTCCAGTCTGAGGATATTTCAAAGCATAACATTTATGTGGAAACTTATCATGAGTACCATGCTGTGTTTCTGGTTCATTGGGTCGCCAAACCACTGGGGAGGCTGATAAGCAAATATAGCAAGCCATAGTATAAACTCAAGATTACCTTCTCTGAGATGTGATCTAAAATAATTACTCAGGCTCACACTTACCTCATCCTGCTCTGATTTCTTGTTTCACTCTGATGAGGAGAGCTATTTTCTGCATTTTCCTGGGTCTCCATCACATCTCATAAAATAAAGGCTAAAAATCTTCAGCCATGTTCTAGGAGTAACAATAATTGTAATAATATCTAAAATTAAATGTTCATTGTGGTTCCCATTCTGTTCTATATCCGTATGTCAATCCATTTAATCCCCACAACAGCCCTAGAAAGTAGATACCTTATTCCCATTGTGCAGACAGTGAGACCTGGACACAGTTTAGTATCTTGTCCAAGGTCATTGGAAGTAATATGCACAAAAGTTGAGATCCTAAGCAAAGCATTATGGTTCCAAAGGCAAGTTCTTAACCACTATGCTGTACTGAAGAATGGGGAAATGTTTTCATGCCAATGATTCTACCAACTTTTTCTCTTGTCCTCACGCTAGGTTCTTTCTCTGCTCCCATTTGTGTGTAGTCAGAGCACCAAGGTCAGGGCTTAGTCCTCATCTAGCGGGGTAGTGATCAATCAAGTTGCAGGCAACAGAAACTACTTTTACAGAAAAGCAGTTACTGATATTTCCTAGTTCACAGTACTTGCCAAAAAATACTTTAAAAATCAAATCTTTAAAAAATATATATATATATATATATATATATATACAAAAACATGAAAACAAGCACATGGTTCCCCCATCCTGCTAACATCATGCTTTGTTCTGTGACTTTCTTTGGACACTGGAATGTAAATGGAATATTTTTACACCTCTTCTGAGAAATAGCTTTAAAAGGCATTGCATGATTCTACCATCTCTCTTTTTCTCTCTCATAAACTCAGCATGTCCCACATAGGGACTATTCCTAAGGTGCAAATCCCAAAAATAAATGCTTATTGTTTTTAACTCCTGCGATTTAAGTTTGTTTGTTAAGCAACATAGTTAGCTTAAACTGACTCATCTAGGGGCACTCCGTAACAAACAGAACCATGTCCAAAATGATGTGATAGTGTCAGTTTAGTGAGAATACTGTTTCTTTCCTCCACTAAATACTGGTCTTGGCACCATTGTCACAGTTGTCTCAGAAACAGGGTTTGTTTTTGCCACAGCCACCGCAATCATGAATTTTACACAGTTCATGTTTCTTCAGTTTCTGATTCAGTGTCTGGGAGAGAGGCATCTGATTACTGGAGTCTAGGATGAGTACTTTTGCCTCAGTCATGAGGTTATCTAAGAAAGCAAATATCTAGGTTTTTCAGGTTTTATGGTAGGCTCTTCTCATCAACATGGACACCGAGGAATTGCTCAAATAACAGAGATATCTTGACAAGTATCAGAACCTCCCAGACATCAAATACCCCAATTAAGGCAGATGGAGGTCCTTTCTCTCATTCTCTTTCTTTCTCTCCCTTCCACTTCCTCTCCTTTTCCTTCTCCCTTTTTCTCCTTCCCGCTCTCTTTTTATTTATTTATTTACTTACTTATTTATTTTTGAGAGAGAGTGAGAGAGAGTGTGTGAGTGAGCAGGGGAGGCGCAGAAAGAGAGGGAGAGAGAATCCCAAGCAGGCTCTGCTCTGCCAGCATGAGAACCTGATTCTGGGCTCAAACCCACAAACTGCAAGATCATGACTTGAGCTGAAACCAAGAGTTGCATGCTCAATCAACTGAGCCTCCCAGGTGCCCTACTTTTTTCCTTTTATTATTGCTTTTAATGCACACACAGATTGTGGCCACCATTTTGTCAACTTGAAGGACAGCATAAAAAAGAAAAACCAGGGACAACTGGGTAGCTCAGTCAGTTGAGCATCCAACATGATCTCAGGGTTTGTGAGTTCGAGCCTCATATCAGGCTTGCTGCTCTCAGCAGAGCCTGCTTCAGAACCTCCATCCATTGCTGTCTGCCACTCCTCTGTTTGCACTGTCCCCACAATAAATAAGAAAAAAAAAAAAAAGAAAAACCAGGGGCACCTGGGTGGCCCAGTCAGTTAAGCATCCCATTCTTGATTTCTGCTTAGGTCATGATCCCCATGATCTCTGTCAGCACAGAACCTGCTTAGGATTCTCTTTCTCCCTCTCTCTCTGCCCCTCCCCACTTGCACATGCATGTACTCTTTCTCAAAATGAATAAACATTTTTTAAAAAAGAAGAAAATCTAATATGTTAAGGATGATAGGGCAGTAATATATAAAGATCTCAGTTCCTTGAGTATATTGTTTAACAGTTGGGTAACTACCATCTAGTCTATGATACTCCTTAATTTAACAATGCATTTCTTTATATTTCAAGCCACTATTAGTCACATATTTTGGTAATTGAAACCCAAAGTATTCCCTTCTAATATACATGGCAAGCATGAAACCATATAAAACAAAATAAAATGTGTATTTATTATTTTATTAGAGGGTATTTTTGACATAAACTTTGGAAAACTCAGTGAAATAATCCTATCACAGAACACTGAGAATATTTATTTAGAGATGAAATTTCCCCTATAGCTTTATTACCAGTGTATTTCTTGAGCAGACAATATTTAATGTACTGTGGCTTTTGTCTCTACCAGCTTATTTTCCATAATTTTGTGCTGATCACCAGTTGCATGGAAAAATTCATATTTCTAATTAAATTGTTAATTTTTTAATAGATATTGTGCCTTTAGTCTTCAAGGATTGATACTCATTAGTCTCTGATTATAATGGCATCTTAGAGTTACTGCTTTGAGGGTTGAAGTCTGATTTTGCAATTAATTAGCTGTTGATCTTAAGCAAGTTATTTGACTAAAGCTTTATGAATCTATATCTTAAATTATACCTTGGATATTTAATTTTCTAAGTATATCCTGAACCTTTCTAGCATTGAAATATCCTAAGCTTCCCTCAGAATAAAAGCATCGTATTTCAATAAATAGTTTATAATATTTTGTTTCTCATAGGTTTTTAAACTTTTGCCTTTATTATTTTCTCTTTTGTAGGAAGAACAACACTTAACAGGGTATCTACTAAAGAGAAAAAAATAAATTGCAATGAATATTATCAAAGTTAATTTATTTATAATCATATATGGATGACAGTATGATAGTAGACATCACAGAATATATGCAGATAAGTAGTTTTTCCTTCTACTGTCCTCAGTGTAGCTCAAAAAAATCTTTGACATACAAACATTTATTAACTTAAGTACTTACTTTCCTCTTAAAAAAAGGGATATCTGATAATAATGTGATGCATTATTTTCAGAGAATATTGTTTGCACTAAATAGCATTTAGAACATAAGGTTGCGGATAACAGAATTAAGAATGATCACATTATTTAGGCTATTCAGTGCAAAGCATGACTCATGCACATCTGAGATGCTTAGAGGGGACTAACAGGCTCTTTATGAAATGATATCTAAATCTTAAGTAAAAAGTATGTTTCTATTTCTATCTTGAATACTGTCATTTTGGTCAATGTAGGATTTTTTGGACATTTAGAATTTCAGCTGGCTTTAATTTCCTGGTAGTGAAATAAATAGCTGCTCTTTCCTCTCAATGTTTATACATATTCAGGACTAAATTATTTAAATTCAATTTTAATGCTTGATAATTTAAGCAGACAGTTTAGGCTATTCAGAATTAAATCTGATTACACAATCACTGAAAAGTAATATCATATGCAGCTTGGTACAACTCATAAAATAATTCTTTACAAAGGAACTGAAACCTTAATTACATGTGTATATCATTCATAGTATTATCTAAATTGTTATACTCTCCTTCACATACAATTCTAATTTAGCTTCAGTATCATTAAATGTTTCCAATGTTCCTCAGTTTTAAATTTTTGTCATATATTGGTATTAACGTTATACATGCATGTATTTATTATTACCTACCTTATTCCTCAAAGATATTTAATATTCCCATAATGTCCTTTCACAAGAAAATTGAATGATAATCAGAGAACAGAGGAATCATTTGGAATATGGTATGTACTGACTTCATTTTTGATGATTGATTCCTAACAGCTTTTAAGCCCTCCACTTCCCCTTCATATAAGATACTTCCTCTTTCAGCAATGGTGGGAAGTTCAAAGTATGCAATCCCTGGCCCATGTATAAGTATCATCACCCCAGCTCTGTTCCCTGTGAAAGTATAGCCAGTCTCCTTTTGGACTACCTTGGAAAATTTTCTTGCTTACCCCAGAAAGCCTCAATATTTTAAGTGATAAACTCTTTCATACCTTCCTGGTGTATACGTGTGTGGCATCATTAATCTCAGTACCTGAACCAAATGCTGAATGGGATGTTCATCTCGTCTTTGTGAATTAGCTGCCATGGTTAGCACCATAAGCAGTTTGTCTAAGCAATGATCACCACCACTAGTTATCATTATTCTTTCAGTTTGATTTGATGCCCAATGGCAAACATGATCTTTTAGCTGTGCTTCTTTGTAGTTGAGTCCTACTGAGTTTCTCACAACTTAATAAACTTATGTTAGAAGTTTTTGTAATTGACATTTAAGGACAGGAGTATGGGACTTGGCCCTCCTTAAAATGGCCCTGAGTTGAGTGTCCTGGCCCAGACCATGACATTTAGGAAGGAGTATGGGACTTGGCCCTTTATAAAGTGGCCCTGAGTGAGTGTTCTGGCCCAGCCTATGGCCGTTAATGACAGGAATGTGGGACTTGGCCCTTTTTAAAGTGGCCCTCAGTTGAATGTCCTGGCCCAGACTATGACATTTAAGGACAGGAGTATGGGAGTTGGCCCTCTTTCAAATGGCCCTGAGTTGAATGTCCTAGCCCAGACTGTGACATTTAG
The DNA here is from genome assembly GCA_028646485.1 of Cryptoprocta ferox. NCBI lineage: Eukaryota > Metazoa > Chordata > Mammalia > Carnivora > Eupleridae > Cryptoprocta > Cryptoprocta ferox. The sequence continues at coordinate 52,888,442 of CM053571.1, read as the reverse complement.
GACAGGAGTATGGAACTTGGCCTTCTTTCAAGTGGCCCTGAGTTAAGTGTCCTGGCGCACACCAAGACATTTAAGGATAGGAGTATGGGACTTGGCCCTCCTTAAGTGGCTCTGAGTTGAGTGTCCTGGCCCAGAGCAGGACATTTAAAGACAGGAGTATGGGACTTGGCCCTCCTTAAAGTGGCCCTGAGTTGAATGTCCTGGCTTTGTGTCTTCAATTGAATCATGTATCTCAATTCAGTATAACTTACGAGTGATGCTAAGATTATGAGAGCAACTCTTACCCTATGACTGCTGATTATGTGTCTAAACCAAACATAGGCTCTCATTTGATAGAGTACTCAGAGGAAAAACGGGTGTTCTCTGCAATACATGGGTACACTGGATGGTTGCTTGTATGGATGAATAGTCAGCATGTGGCTTGCTACAGTCACATTCCTAAAAGCAAATGGCCTATTAGGACCCATGCAAATGGCCTATTAGGACCCTACAAAATGCTTCTGCTATTACTACTGCCTATGCCTTTATGGCCAAAAAAGATATTCTGATCCTCTGGGTTTTAGGGAAAATACCCATAACACCCCTGTGGTACAATCACAGGGTTCATTCAAACTTGATTGGAACTTGGGGTCCTTAAGCTCTATAAAGCAGTTATTGCCATGAGGGAAACCCCTAACCCTGATGATACTGATTTAACAGTCTCTGGAGAAAGAAACCTCTAAGTGTGGGAAGGATAGAGAGAATGTCTCCTATAATAAATCCAGTACTACAAAGGCAGTCCATTCAACTGTGGTGATGATGATGATAAAGGAGGAAAAGGAAGAGGAAGAGGAGGTGGAGGAGAACAACAACAATAACAACAACAGGAAGAAGGACGAGGAAAAGAAGAGGAAGTTGTAGTCATTGCCCGAATATAGAGGAAGGCAACAAAAAACTAAAAGTCCAAAATTTGACCTATTTGGAAATCTAAAATTTACTAAAATAATTCATAACAACAACAAAAAGGTAAAATTGCACTGATTGATATTTATGCCTCTACAGTGTAGGTTCAGAATTTACATTGGCTGAAATGAACCAACTGGCAAATCTTAAGATTCTTAATTGATACTGGGGCTCAAGTTACATTTATACCTGGGATTTCACTAAATTTAAATAAGGTGCCCCCTGTTCTCTTGGAGGAGTTACCAAATATAAAAGTCTCATCTTAACTGTTGGCACTGTTGCTTTGTCTAAAATTCCTCATGGCCGTAACACCTATTACCCTAAAATGACCCATAGTGCGACAGTGCATGACCATTCTGACCCAAAGAATAGTACATTTAAATAGTTAAGCTGTTACTTATTAATCGGCTTGACAAAATGGGATCTGCCATAGACCTCCCTTTGCCACCCCCAACCCAGTTAAAATAGTTAATGATTCAATATAAATTAAAAGAGGCCTTTAAGTATTGAAAACCATTATACACAATTTTGACAAGGGATGGTTTTCCCGACCATTTCATCAATTTACAGCATCATTTGGCCTGATCTTAAACTTAGAATAAATGAATGGAGACTCATTATGGATTATAGGAACTTTTATGCTGTGGTTTCCCCCATTAGACACTCATGTCCAATATTATTGAATATACTGACTCCATCAAATCAAACTGGTGAACACTTTGTAGTTATAGATTTGGCTAATATTTTCTGTTTACTGCCTATTTCCGTAGCCCATCAGCTGCAGGTTGCCTTTAAGTTCAGAGAAACATAATGCACTTTTACCTGAATACCCATGGAGTATCGCAACAGCCTGCTATCTCATACAATCTTTATAGGAAAGAATTTAACCCCATTCAGCTTTCTCTGGGATCACAGGTGTTACATCACATCAACGACATCATTCTCCATGGATTCATTTTGCAAATTAATTTCAGGGTATACAAAAAATCACAAAGGCGTTTTACCAAAACATGGGCCATTGACCTACTCATACTACAAAGCCCAGTCATCTTGTTTAAATTCCTAAAAATTATTGATCAGTCAAGTATTGCTACATCACTGACACTATCAAGAAACAAATATTTATCTACTCAGTATAGCAATGTTAACACAAGCCAAACATCTTTAAGGCCTTCTTATTTTATAAGTTTTTCTTAAATCCATTTATGCTGTTACTTGCAAAACGACCCATTTTGATTGAGGTACCTTACTATAAAAGGCTCTAGAATCCATCCAAATTGCAATACAATAGGAACTCCCTATAATGTCTCCCAAGCACTCCTTCACTGTAGAAGCTTTAACAATATCCTCTAATGCCTCTTCTGGATTGACCCTGATGGCGACAAATTTCCTTTGGACTTCTGGAACATAAAATTCCCATGGACGTCTGTGGTACATACCTTGAGAGAATCAGTTGTTGGCTGCACACTGAGCTTACCTAGGTTCTGTGCTTATAGCTAGCTGCTCATTAGGCCTTAGGTCATGAAAGCAGCACTGTGAATGCTTGGTTCAACCACCAAGGTCTCAGACCCTCATAAAACGAAAAATATACATACATGATAAACTAAATCTGGGCCTTCTGACATATTCTGGATGTGGGGGAATGGCCTTCTTCTCTCTAGTCCATTGTCACATATATGGTGCCAGAGGAGGTCAGTCTCTCTCCCACCCCTCTACCTGGACAGCCTGTTGAGATTAAATGGATGAATAGTATAGCAAAGGCAACTTTTATACTTTACATATGGCACAACATTCTCATACACAATGGAGCTTGCTGGAGCTGCTAGTTTTCATTTCTTAACAAGAATATCTCTAACCAATGATGGAACCCAAAGGCCAGCACCATTGACTGATTTTCAGACAGTTATCTTGGCATGATATTGGCCCCATCTGTATGTTTTTATAGACTCTTTGTCCATTGTAAATGGTCTTGTCATGTGGTCCAGCAATAACAATTCTTTATCCAATATTGCTGCCTTTGGGAAACAGAATTCTTAGAAACTGCTCTCACAGAATGCACAATAAAATTCAAAGTCACACTTGTCTTTTCCCATACTGAAATCACTATACAAGGCCTCATCAACACCTTCTGAGTTTAGACATTATTGATGGTGAACAGGGCACTCCTTTTACTTCTCAAAATATGTGTTGTTGGGTTCTTAAACAATATGTATATTGGAACTTTTACCTCCCTGTCAGCACTGGGCTACAGGTCTCACAGGGCAACACCATATGTTAAACAGGTTCAAATTCAATTAAATGAAACTTAGCACATGTTAGTCATCAGGCATTGAGGTAAATTATAATAAAGAGTTCAATTCCTTTTTTGATATTTTATGGCTGACAGCTTTCAAGCCCTACCACACCTGTTCACCTTCTCCTCCACATCTGAGTAATCTTATAAGGTAGCTTGGATGCTTTCTCCTTTGGCTCCAATGGTGAATTGAAATCATGCAAGGTTTGTGGGAAATGTTGAGCCAAGGACACCCTAACCACCAAAAAGAGGAGCCCATCTCCTTTCCCTACTCTCCAAAGATATTTTGGGACCACCCTTGGATGCCACATTGCTTTTCCCAGAAAGACTTACTATGTAATAAATACTATTTTTACACCCTATTGATGAATACATGGCATCTGGTGGCATGTTAACACTGAACTAAATATTGATTAGGGTGAACTATCCTGCTTTTATGGAGTGGCTACCATAGAAATACTGTGCATCAAATGTCATTCTTTCTATTTATGCAGAGAAAAAAACATAATTGGTTTCCTCAAAAATATCTAAGACAGCAACCACAATGGTTTTCTGATTATCACAATTACAAAGAGTGCGCATCACTGAAAAACTGATTGCTGTTATGGATAAATATTTTTTTTTGCCCAAAGAGATAAAATAAGTTGTTTAATAACAAAAACAATGACTACAACAACAACAAAAGAGTGTTATTGTTCTTGTCTTAGCCACAGAAAATATACGTAGAAGAGAAGAAACAGTTTGTTGGGATCTTGTTCTACATTACTTTTTTCTTAATTTTTTTTAATGTTTTACTTATTTTTGAGAGAGAGAGACAGCATGAGCAGGGGAGGGTCAGAGAGAGAGGGAGACACAGAATCTGAAGACAGCCTCCAGGCTCTGAGCTAGCTGTCAGCATAGAGCCTGACGCGGGGCTCAAACCCACGAACCGCGAGATCATGACCTGAGCTGAAGCCGGACGCTCAACCAACTGAATCACCCGGGCGCCCCATGTTCTACATTATTAAAAAAGTTGACTTATTTTGATGATTACTTTGGTTCTAAGTACATTATAAAAAATTTTGGAAGCATTCACTTTTTTCTCTCCAATTATTGTAATGCATACAAATAATGATACTTGAACAACAGTCGCTTCTATTAATATGTTTCTGATCCTTAGAAGTAAGCATATCATTTGCATGTCTATCTTTAGAAATATTTCCATCCCCCAGTTAGTCATTAATCAATTGGTACCCATAAGAGTCTGACAGCAAAAAAGAAAAGAAAAATGCCAGATGAAATTTGTTTTTAACAATAGAGAAAACACAATGCAGCCTATAAGATTAAAACCATATTTTAGTAGTTTAGAATGTTTTGATTCACAAATCAGGATAAGAAAAATGCCTCCACCTCTACCCAAGGAGTCTCAAAGTGCAGTGATCAGTGTCATTTTCCTGTTTTTAACTCTTCCCTTACTATGTCCAGAAATGTGTGGTGCTTCATTGTGTCCCAAAAGATAGCCCTGCTGGTTTTTTTTTTTTTTTTTTGTCTGACCATGATGAGAAAGAAACATTATTTCTTGTCTGAGTCTTATTCTGAACATTATTTCTTATGTGAATCTTAATTGTGTGAGTCCCTTGAGAATGGAATTCAGGATTCCTTGGCTTTTCCTGGAGCCTCTTCTTCCTAGAGTCATTGAACTTCTTCTACTGTAGTGAAGTTCTAGAGCTGAATCCCATTAGAACTTAAATTTGTTTGCTGCTGCACTGTTGGTCAGGTCCTACACCTGCTGCAGCAGTTGGAACTTATAACCACAAATGCAAGATGAAGTCCTGGGGTAGGCTTCCCACTCAGGGCATTTCCCCCTGCCCCTAGTGTGAAATGTTGCTCACACTTACAGGAGTGTTTCAAGGTGTGAAATAATATAGATCCCCCCACTTTGAGATGATGTTGAGCCAAATGACACCCCATGCCCACTGACTTAAAATCCCAACATTAAAAACAACAAAACCAAAAAGACCTGCCACACTGCCATGTTTTCAGAATAAATTCTATCCACTGAATGGATTAGGAGCGCTCTCTGACTTGAAATAACCATCCTGTTCTCTACTCAGTGCAGTAGCATCCTGCCTGTTCTTTCTCTCTTTTCTCCCAGAGTGATTTGTTTTCTTAATTATGTGGGTCTGTTATCTTCCCACTATAGTGGGATTATAAATACCTAGAATCTCAGGAAGAAATGGTGAGAACATGTATCTTCCACTCCAAGGAGACCTCTTGTCTCTTCAGAATTCTCCATGTTTACCCAAGACATTTTGATACCCTTTAAACAAAAATTTAAATAATATTAACAGTAGTTCTTTCAATGAATAGGCATTTAAACACCCTCAATTAAACTGGATTCCACTTTTCAACCACATTAGAGAATGTCTCAAAAATAAGCAGTCAAGGATATTGTTTTGTACATTGAAATTATTAACATGGATTTTTGAGTTCTGAAAATATTGCTTTGTTATTCAATCTTTATTATTTATTGCATAAATAGAAAAAAACCAATTTTTTTCTTATTTTTATGGCTATATTCTCTAGGAAACTTGGTGTTTGTATGCAAAATTTCCAGACATTCTTAATTAACTACAAATTGTCTGGATTCCAGGCTACAGGGTAACATTAATTTTAATAAAACCAATATTATAGGCTGTATGATGCTTAAGAAAAAAATAATTTACCTTTTTTTGGTGGAAATGAATATATTAAAGTCTACATTACCTTTATGTGTGAGACAGTCAACAAAGTTGATTTCAGTGAAAAATATCCAGTTAAATTCTTTTTTTCGTGTTTATATGATATCAGTTGGCTTTAACTGTTTAACTTACATGTATATTATGCAGTAGACTGCTTCAGAACATGTTATGAGTGAAATACTTTTAGTAATCCTATTTTCCCATCATTGTTGAGGTGGCTAAAAAGAAAAATCTGAATTTTTAGTCAAACATAGCACTGTAAATTAGAATTAGGAGTACCATGTAGTCTATAATACTTTTGTTCTTCAACTATAATTATGGATATATTAGAAGCTAGTATATTTTTAATACCCTGGAAGTTTAAGGTTATAATTAAGAACCATACCCACAGGAAACGTTGTTATTAGTCTTGCATGTAAAACAAATTAGTTGATCAGAAACAAATCCTTGAAATATTTTCAAATATGGCCTGTGTTTCTTTATTAAGTTACTCAAATCTAATACCTACTCTGTATATATCTTATTTCCACATCCTTAGAAGATAAATTATTTTGCTATTATGATCATATGTAAATAAGTGCTACACATTTGGCATATCTATTTGGTAACATTCTTAGTATTGTAAACATTAGTGTGTGTGTGTATACATGTGTGTGTTTTGTATATTTATACTTTTACCTATAAAATTATAAATTTACATCTAGTGAAAATGTATATTCTGTGTAAAATAAGACAGCATTGCTAAAGTTTTTCTATTTATAGTTTTCTTCGGATAGAATTCTATTAGTAAGATTTTAGTTTTTTTTTTTAATTTTTTTAATGTTTATTTTTGAGAGAGAGAGAGACAGAGTGTGTGTGGGGGAAGGGCAGAGAGAGAGGGAGACAGAATCTGAAACGGGCTCCAGGTTCCACACTGACAGCACAGAGCCCAATGCGGGGCTTGAACCCATGAACTTCACAGTTCATGACCTGAGCTGAAGTAGGATGCTTAAAAACTGAGCCACCCAAGAGCATCAAGATTTTAGTATTTCTGCATTCATTCATGCTGTGTGCATAGCCTATCTCCACTCATTCTATTGCAATGTCTACTCCTCCATGAAAATTTCTCCAGGATCCTCATTTGGAATAAACCATCCTTTATCTTTAAATATACCACAGGACATCTTTATCTTTATTGTAGAATATTGTGTTCTTTCTAGTTATCTTGTGGACATGCCTATAAATCATACTGTGAACCATGGACTATGGTTTGTTCAACTTTGAATTCCTCACATTAATCAATACACTAGTTCACTGCTCATAGTAAATAATTCCTAATAGTTGGTTGAAATCGGAGCCAATGGTACAACTGTTTTTAAGATTGTCTTAAACTTGGATAAAAGTAACGAGCATTTCTGTAGAAAGGGTCATTATAATTGCATTTCAGTTTCAAACAGGGACGCTCATAAACATAAGAGCATATTTTGCCACATCGATTTATCTTCATTGGGTAGGGAAAAATAGTAGAGGGTAGGAGGTGAGAGTAGTTACTAATATAATCTGCATATATTTTAGCTCCTTATTCTAAATCGAAGTAAAGTTTTTATAAGGCTCAATATAATTGTCATTTTATCTGAAAAGTACATCATTGTTATATGATGCAAATAAACATTAGCTATTATCAGACCTAGGAAAGTTAATTGTAGCTGTTTATGTCCTTCAACATCTCACATTAATATTACTATTAAAGCCTTTATTGTTACTTCCAGTTTATTTTTTCTGAGATCTTCAGCAATAAAGAGTGCCGTTATCTCTCAGTTTCCAGTACTTAACACAACACACAGTCCATTCTGTGTGCTCAGTATATATTTGTACAATAAATGTATAGCCTTATTTGAGTTAGAAGACTGCCACTTGCAATTGTAGGACTCATGCTACTCCCTGATAAATGTTGCCATTGCATGTGGTTTAAAAAAGCTGTACATTTATTATAAATGGCAAAACAATATTGTCAATAAATTAATATTCATTCTTCAAGACATTACTAAAAGTATAAATAAGTTAGGTTATAAGTATTTACAAGATTATTACAGTAATAATTTGGTTTGACAGATGATGAGTTAAAACTGTCATCTTTATTCTAATAAATGCTTCTCAGACAAATTTAAAGAGGAATTCGCTGCTATTGTTTTTTTTTGAACCTTGAACAGTAAAGTTAACAATAGTTATATAGAAAAAATTGAACAGAGAAAATCCCTGATATTTCACTGTTTTCATCTCAAAACCAGAATATTATTAACGATAATTCATGTCATTATTAGTCATAATGAGTTGATGGTAATAACTAACAATTAGTTTGCTCATGCTAATTCCCCAATTCCCCAGAGGGCTGGTTGTAGCCTATTCCTTGTTTTTAGAATAAAAAAGTTGTGGTAGATTCTTTGTCCATGTTACATAGTTAGCTAAGCTGGGATTTGAACCCATCTTTATTTTTCTATAATGCCTGTGGCGTTAGATCTGCACTGAACATTGTTAATGTTGACTTACATTGAATAACTTACATCTGATTTCTCAATGTGCTTTAGTTTGGACATAGTTTCTATTATTATTCAAAGATCTTACTATTCCTCATCTCCATAACCTTACTGAAATGATGCCTTGCATTTTATTTTCTAAAAGAACCTTACATAGCAAATAATGCCCACCTTACTTTTAAAAGATCATTCCTGATTTTCTCATTTGGATGTGATATATCTCTTTGAATACTCAGAATTAATTTTTTTTATTCTTTGATGGCACATATCAAATCCTGTTTTCCTTTTAGTTATTTGCAAGGTCATATGATTCCTTCCCCCAGAACATAAGCTTCTAGATCCAGGAATTATCTCTTGTCAGTCTTTGTAGCCACTGTGTTATTTGACACAATAGAGTAATAATAAATTGTATTTGTAGAGCCCTTTGCAGTTTATTACGTATTTTCAAAGAAGTCTTGATAATGTAAAAAATAATTTTATCAAAATTAGAGCTTTTCAAACTGATACGACCTGTATCTGAAATGGTGTGCATGTAGAATCCACTCATCAGGTGGAGAATTCAATTGATTAACTTCTAAGACATCTCCCCCAATTTTCTACAGCTTGATCCTCATGACAACTTTATGAAGCAAGCAGAGAAGCCATTTAAAAGACATATTTAAGAAAAAAGACTTATTTTTTCTACTGGATTATTAATACCCTAGACACCAAAATATGAGTACCTCAGAAATGCTTAAATCTCTGATTAGGATATTTATGTAGATTGTCTAGTGATTGCTTTTGCCAATCATCTAGAATAGTGATTCTCACATTATCACTATGGAGTCAAAGGACCTGGTGTGTTGCACAGGGAATGGGAGCATGCAGAAGGCTCCAAGACTCCCACTAATTAATAGAAGTGTAACTTTATTATATATTGGAGTTGTTGCCAAAATATTTTATTTGAAAAAAAAAATGTTTCCTCAAGGGAAATGAAAAAAAAGAAGGAAAGAAGAGGGAGAGAAGGGGAGGGAGAGGGGAAAAAAGGAGAAGGAGAAAGAAAAGGAAAAGAAGGACAAAGGAAAGAAGGGAGGAAGGAAAGGAGGAGGGGGAGGGGAGATGGTTTTAAGCACTGATCTAAGGACTTAAAGGCATAAGGGAGAAGAAAAACTCTCATAAGTTTTCCTGAAAAATAATGACTGCAAAATTAAGACTATTCATACATATAGTTGGGGTAAACATGTAAAGAAGGAGACAAAAATAAAAGTCCACATAGGAGATACTTATATACTTACACTTACTTTTTGCTGATATGTGAAATGATAGCAGGGAACATATCTTTTATTGGGCAATCATTTTTAAGCATAATGTGCTAAGGACGAGGACGGAGTGGGGGAGCTGAGAGCTAATTGCCTTTTCTGACTGCTTATTGTCAGAAGAGAAACGGATATGTACTACTTCCTTTCTTCTACCTGTTAAAAATCTATGCTCTGAGGATATATCAGAAATTCAACTCCCTGAATTAGAGCAAAGAAATAAAATACTCTGACCTTTAGAATGTTCTCTCATTTTTGAGCGACAAGACATTTCCTTTCATTACTTTATCATAGCTTTATATTCCTTGGGTTTATTATACAGGAATTTAACTTTTTAATCATTTTTAGTGGGACTGTATTTCTCCTGGGTATAGTCAGGGAACAGGCACATTCAACCTGTACTTGAGGTTAGAAGTTAGGGAGCTGACAGAAAAGTGAAGCGTGAACTGTAATGTTAACCGGATACAGGATCACATGGCTGAAACAAAGAGGAGGTCATCTAGACTTGAAATGCCTGCCAACAAGCAACATAGCACTGTGGTTAGGAACTGGTTTTCTGGAGCAGGACTGTCTGTGTTCCTTAATTCTAATACATATCCTACTACTTAACCACTCAGTGCTTCAGTATCACCGTTTGTAGAATGAGGATTATGAACTATTTCCTTTATAGATTTGTTGATTTAATGAGAAAATCCCTGTAAGCAGCTTCAAATAATACCTGAGTACATACCAAATGCTCAGAAAATGTTCGTTGATATTATTATCATGGGCTGCATCAGTACAAATAAATGGACAGTTAAAATAATAGCACCCATTGTTTTCCAGGTATATTCCAATGAGAAAGTGGAGGTGAAGATTTTATCATAGGACCTGAGAAATGTTAATTATTCATAAAAATTTACTGTTATAATAGTCTGATTCCATGATTCTACTCTTGGTGTTTGACTATTGGCAGCTTTTACCTCCTACCCCTCCCTGTTCCCTTTCTGCCCCACGTCTGAGCAAATGGATAATAAAGCCCCCGTGCTACTCCCTTTAGCGATAGCAGACATTCAAGCTCAAAAACTGTACAGGAATGCTCACCCTGAGCCTGCTCCCTACTCACTGTAAAAGCAGAAAAACAATATTTTCCCTCTATTTTCTTAAATAATTTTAAGAACAACTTACTAAGTCTGCTTTTTTCTTCCCAGAAAGATTTTTCATGTGAGTAAAAAAACAAAAAAACAAAAAAACTTCAATACTCTATTGGTATATGTGGGGCATCCAGAGTCTGGACATCCTAGCCACATTTTCAGTGGATGTCCATCCTGCCTCTATAGAGAAGCAGCCTAATGAGTCACGTTACCACTTAGCTCATATGAAGTAAGAGTATTTTATGAAGTATGGTATGTATCTGAAATATTCAAGGCATACTGAAGGAGAGAAAAATTAGTGTAATGCCACAGACTACTTTTTTAGCAGTTTTAGGTAGGAAGTTTGATAAGGTATCATTGGAGGTTCTTGTAAATCATAAAGAGGAAACTATTTCAGTGATCATTCTTTATCCACCCTTTCTGGTTAAAATTTTTTTTGTGATTATAATGCATATATTCAAGGTTTTTTCTTTTATGTTATTTTTCTTTTTGCTTCTCTTTTTTTTATTATGTATGTGTACTCCATGTCTCTTATAGTCCATTAATATGGACTGTGTTACTTCAAATTTAATATTCATAAAGTTGTTCTCACTAACCGATTTATCTTTATAGTTTCCCTGTATCAGTTTTTTAAATGTTTTTATTTTATTTCTTTTGAGAGAGAGTGAGCATGAGGAGGTGCAGAGAGTAAGGGAGAGAGAGTGTCCCAAGCAGGTTCTGCACTGTCAGTGCTGAGCCTGACATGGTGCTTGATCCTATGGCCACAAGATCATGACCTGAGCTGAAATCAAAAGTTGGTCCCTCAAACAACTGAGCCACCCAGCTTTGCCCCTAGTTTTTTGTTTGTTTATTTGTTTTTGTTTTTTAGTAGGATTCAAGCCCAGTATGGAGCCCAATATGGGGCTTGAACTCATGACCCTGAGATCAAGACTTGAGCTGAGATCAAGAGTGAAATGCTTAATTGAGCCACCGAGGTGCTCCAGTTTTGTTTTGTTTTTTGTTGTTTTAAATAGAGTTACGTTCTGGTTTATTAATGCTCCTTTTCATTCAATTTTTGATGTGTTTCTCTTCTATAATAGGTATCATATTTGCTCATTTGAAACATGCTATTACAATTACTTTATATAAAACATGTTGAGATTTTGTTCTTACATTTTCAAGCTCTTTGTCTTGGCATCAGATGATCAACTTATAAGTTATGTCATCCATAAACAAGCTTCAAATATCCTGTTATGGTATGCTTATCATTTGCATATCTGGATTCCAATCATACTCCTTTCTTCAGAGACAAGTTATTTTTCATAAAAATGGATTTTTATTCTTCAAGAATAAATAAAAGATTCATAAATCTATATAGCCTTTATTTCAAAGGACATTACTATTGATCACCATTATTTGGAGCCATTGGTCTTAGGTAGTCACTACTGATTACAAGGAAGTAAACCTGAGCAAAATTAATAGACTTGAGTACATTTGTGTGTGTGTGTGTTACCTACCCCGTTTTGCTTAATTGGAACATTTGAAAATGAAAATACTCTTTTTATTCCAATAGTAATTAAACAAAAAGGATTTAAAACTGTGATTCTTTGAGTTTCTTAAAGTTTTTAATTCTGTAACTTTATAGTTTTTAGGCATTTTACATTATCTTACACTTTGATATATACTCTGTTCCTATTTTATACTTAATAAGTGGGAAAGTGAAAATTTCTAAAAGTCAATGATTAGCATGAAGTGTTGATCTTTAAATAGTCAATTGGATATAGTTTGATTATCATTTGTGTTTTTCTTTATATTGAGTACATTTTCCATCAGTGACTCAATTTGGGCTTTATAGTGCCTTGTTGATCCTCAGACTGAATTCTATAATAAAAATGACTTGAAATTTTTCTGGGTCGAAGTGAATTTATATGCACACTATTTATTCTCTACCTCAAAAACAGCAGAAATGGTCAAAAATTCCATTTTTGTCATTGTTAACCTTATTCAATCACAGTGGCACTGTTCATTCTTAGCCTAGTCCTTTGCTCCTGAACTGTCATTGCATCTTTTTCCACTTCTCACTAAGTGGTTAAATTTAAGCTCTATCTAAGAATGCATGAAAATTTGTTTCAACCTCTCAACATTTTAACGTTGTTTTGTTAGCTGCTCTCACTCATAACATGTTAGTTGAAATGATGTGTTGTGGTAACATGGACAAGTTTGTGTAGAATGGATAAAGGCAGAGTGTTTCTAGAATTTCTGTGTACTTACGGACCTCTTCACAGGAAGGTCATAGGAATAAAAAATGCCGGGACAACTGACTGAAATTGAGAGGTATTATAAAGATGGGACATGAAATAGGTCATTATGTCATAGATATTTATATTTTCTATTGATTTATTTCATTAAAGTATAACTTAGATACAGTGAAGTAGATAGATCTTAAGTGTAAGTTCGATGAGTTCAAATGTGTATAATGATATAACTAAAACATTTCTCAAGATTCACATTTCCATCACCTGTAAAAGTTTGCTCACACCACTTCTTTATCAATCCCAATCCCCACCCCCACCCCATGTCAGGAAACCACTCTTCTAATTTTGTTCAGCACTTAGATGAATTTTTCTGTCTTAGGGTAAGTTCAGTAAGTTCAGTACCCCTAATAGAAATATCTTGTAGTTGGTGAGGTTACCAGTTTATGAAATTTAAACTTATAAGTTATGTCATCCTTATGTCATCAAAATCTTGATTTTCTTGCATAATATTTGCTAAGATTCTAGTTACATTATTTCAGCTTGATGTGCTTGATTTTTTGAGGATCTATAAACTGTTATCTTCTGCATATTCCAATCTTGGAAAGCAGGATATAGGAATTTGGCAGTGAAAAATCAGACTTATATATACTCTGGGACCTTTCCCAGGGGATCAGATCATTGGTATGTGTGTGAAATAAGAAGCATTATATACTAGGTGTTTGTCCAACTATTGTCCATGGACAGTCTGTTAGGATTATAGACCATACTTATTAAACTTCAAAATCCTCGGCCTCATTTGTAGACTTACTGAATGAGAAACTCTAAGAACTAGGAACACACTGCTATTTTTTTTTAAGTGGTCATCACAAGTAATTTGTATACACAAATATTGATTCAAGCAAAATTATTTAGTCTCTCAGAGTTTTCATGAACTAATCCGAGCTTATCAGTGGTTCTTAAATGAGATAGGAAACCCTCAAGACAATCCCTGGCATACAGTAAGGCACAACATATGTTATCCAGTTTTGCTATTGTTATCTTTTTTGTTACAAACACCCCTGTTTAAAATCCTTGAATGTTCTTTCATTGTTTTGGTGAAAAGAAATAAAGTCCATAATATGATCTGGACCCTACATCTCTCTTCACCCACATCTCTAGATCAAGCACTCTTACTTTCTAAGCTCTGTCCCTGTCTGTTACTTTTCATTTATTTGAATGGGACATATTTGCTCCCAGTACAGGGCCTCTGTAAATGCTGTTCTAGTATCTGGAACACTTTATCTCTGTTCTCTGGACATACCAGTTCAAATGCTATTTCCTCAAGGTTCCCCGAGCACACCTCCCCCAAATAAGTCAAATATCTTTTTTTCCAAATAAGTATTACTAATTATGTAGTCTTCTGATACTATTGCTATTTATATTTTAAAGCATTTATCATAATGCCAGTTTTATACCTCTATGATTATATGAATGGTGTGCCTTATCTACATTTGACTTAAAGGATAGATACTATGTCTAGTTTTGCAAAATATTGATAAGTAGTAGATGATTAAAAAAAATAAGAGACTGAGGTGCTTTTTGACTAGTCAGGTTTGTTTTGTTTGTTTGTTTGTCCTAAATTAAGGAACCAAAAAGACTCATATTATTTTCTTGTTTATATCATCTTTTATTACAGCCTATGACTAAACTTACATACATTAAATCATTACAGAATTTAGATTATAAGACACCTAAGTCTCCCAAATTAAGGTATCTATTGTACTTTGCCCTCTAATTTGAAACATTAGAACATGAGAAGTCAAGCTGCCAACTTAGTATTAATTCAAGGTTTAAATTTGTAGAATAAATAGAGTACTTCAGAAATCTCAAGTCAAAAAATTAACAAGCTAGAGGTTATACTTATAATTTACCATGGTTTGATCATCACTTGATTTATTCTTTACTCAGTTTTTTTTAATGTTTATTTTTGAGAGAGAGAGAGAAAGAGAGAGAGAGAGAGAGAGAGAATAAGCAAGAGAGGGGCAGAGAAAAAGGGAGACACAGAATCCAAAGCAGCGTCCAGAATCTGAGTTGTCAGAACAGAGCCTGATGCAGGGCTCAAATTCAGTAATGGTGAGATCATGACCTGATTGTGAGTTGAAGTCGGACGCCTAACCGACTGAATCACCCAGGTGCCCCGTTACTCACTTAATATTTTATTTACAAATCAAAATGGAATTAAAATTCTACTTTTAGATGCTACAATAGAGCTATGAAAAGAAGAGACAGATCCACCTATTTGCTATATCTCTGGACATTTATCTTGCTTTAAAATGCTAATCTTTTGTGCTTTATCTTCATACCTAAGTAGTGAATATTTATCTGTGCACAATCTATTTCTTTTTTTTTAAGTTTATTAATTTTTGAGAGAGGCAGAGACAGTGTGAGTGGGGTAGGGACACAGAGAGGGAGAGAATCCCAAGCAGTCTCCATGCTGCCAACACAGAGCTCGATGTGGGGCTCAAACTTATCAAACCATAAGATCATGACCTGAGCTGAAACCAAGAGTGGGATGCCTAGCCAACTGAGCCACCCAGGTGCCCCAAGTGCACAATCCATTTCTCTTCCTTCAGGGATTTTCTTTAGAGTCAGTGGTGCCATCACTGAAAAATTCTGAATGTGTTTCATTAGATGTCTTTGCTGTGCATGGAGTATTTTCAAAGATCACACCTTCATTTTTGGCTGCCATGGCTTCTCCTAAAGTTCTTAAAATTCCATCAGGTTGATACACCATAAACTTTGGATCTTCTTCAATGAAGTACATAGGTGGTTTTAAGCATTTCTATGAGGTCCATCAGCAATGGGAACCATTTGTTTTTCTTTCATCTTGTAGACAGTGTGTTGAGTTTTAGCTATGGTAGGACTCCTTTTCTGATGGTCCTGAATTAAGTCAATTTTAATAAAAATGTTAACACTGCTCATATCGCCAATGAAAGTGTGTGTAGCCTTCAGTAACTCAGTAAGATAATTCCCCACTCTTGTGACATTTTCTTGAAGGTTTTCACTTACAATTACATTCAGGATGACCAAATCAACAGCACAGGATACTGGATTTCCTCCATACAGTATTGAAATACTATATCTCAGAGCTGCTGATGGCTTCTGTAGTTTCTTTGGTTGCTACCACTCATTCCATTAGGTGGCCATTACCCATTGGTTTTCTCATTGTGAAGATGTCCAGAACAAACTCTTAGCCATGCATATGGAAGCTCCAGAAGTTTCTCTTAGCTTGTCAAAAGCCTCAGCTTAATTTTTAGTTAATTAAAATTTATAGCATGCCAGATAAACTTAATTATTCCAATTTCCCATCTTTTAATAAAACAAGTAGCATAGCTTTGCATTAACAATGGCCATTTGGGAAACATACCTATTTTAGGTATAGAAGACAAGTTTTATTATTTTGAATTTGGGACCTAAGTTTGAGAAACATAAAAATCAAAAGATTGTCAAAAGAAAAAGATATAAACATAAGCCACAGGTATCCAAACAGAAGTTACAATATTCAATATCCAAGAAGTAGTTACACATATTTTACTAACTAAGTAAGTAAGTTACTAAGACACTAACACTGCACTTATACACTCTGCAATAAGTGACTACATTAGGAACTTTTAACTTTTACAAAAATCAATAAGAGTTATCAAAGATAATTTACATCATATGACTTTACTTATTCATATGTGGAATTTAAGAAACAAAACAGTTGAACATAGGAAAAGGGAAGGAAAAATAAGATAAAAACAGAGAGGGAGGCAAACCATAAGATACTCTTGAATACAGAGAACAGCGTGAGGGTTGCTAGAGGGGTGTTGGATGAGGGGATGGACTAAATGGGTGATGGGCATTAAGAAGATCACTTGTGTTTCCTGTCCTCCACATCCTCACCAGCACTTGTCATCTTTTGTCTTTTTGATAATAGCTAATCTAATACGTGTCAGGTGATATTATGGTTTTGATTTGCATTTTTCTGGTGATTAATGATGTTGAGCACCTTTTCATGTATCTATTGGCCATCTGATTATCTTTGGATAAATGTCTCTTCTGGTCCTTTGCCTATTTTTAATCAAGTTATCTGTTTTTTTTTTTTTTTTTTTTTTGCCACTAAGTATAATGATATTTTTACAGAAATAGAAAAAATTCTAAAATTTGTATGGTAACACCAAAGACCCCTACTTGTGAAAGCAATCTTGAGAAAGAATAAAGATGGAGGCATCACACTTCCTGATTTCAAACTGTGTTACAAAGTTATAGTAATCAAAAAAGTATGGTATTGGCATAAAAACACATATAGACCAACAGAATAGAATTAAGAACCCAGAAATAAACCTATGCATGTATGGTCAACTGACCTTTGAATAATATTTGACAATAGTGGATAAAATTTGAGTCTAGTCAATAAATGATATTGGGAAAAGTGGATATTCATATGCAAAAGAATGAAACTGTACCCATATCTTACACCAGTCAAAAAATGTATCTCAAAATGGATTAAAGACTTACATGTAAGACCCAAAACCATAAAATTCATAGAAGAGGACAAAAGAAAAAAGCTCCTTGACTGGTCTTGCCAAGGATTTCATGGAATAAAAGCAAGCATAAACAACAAAAGTAAAACTAAACAAGTATGACGACATCAAACTGAAAAGTTTCTGCATGGCAAAAGAAATGACCCACAAAATGAAAAGGCATCCTGCAGAATGGGAGAAAACATTTATGAACCTTATATATGATAAGGGGTTAGTATCTAAAAAATATAAAGAACTCTTACAATTATTAGTCTTATACAAAGCAGAATATTATTTACACCGTGATAAAATTAGGAAGAAGACAGAGTTGTTTTAAAACTCCTATTAGTAATGCTAATTTTTAAAAAGAGCCTTCTACTTATCAGAAATATTAAATTTTTTGTTTGCACACATGAATCCATGTATCACAAATCATATTTTAAAAGACTTTAGTATTCAAGAGTCTCTCGTGTTTTGTCTCCCTCCGTCTCCCTAACTCTTTTTCCTCCTTCCCCTCCCCATGGTCCTCTGTTGGGTTTCTCCTGTTAGACCTATGAGTACAAACTGAGGGGGGAAGGGGAGGGGGGAAAGGTAATGGGGGGTGATGGTCTTGGTGGAGGTCACTTGTGGGGAAGAGCACTGGGTGTTATATGGAAACCAACCTGACAATAAACTATAAAGTTTAAAAAATAAATAAATAAATAAATAAATAAATAAAAAATAAAAGACTTTAAAAATTATGTTTATAAGTTCTGAGTATCACACCTTTTTCTTATCTCTAACCAAGACTAAGGCTATTCGCTTAACTCACTAATGTTTAGAATATTTTTTATAGAACAGAAATTTACTATCTAGCCTTTTATAGAGCTGTTTTGGAAAGGAAAAAAAAGCTTTATTTGAAGAGTCAAAATATTTAAAGCATCAAAAGTTAAACATTTAACATTTTTTCTTTATTTTTTGTTTTAAATTTATATAAACTTAAAGAATATATCAATTCGAATTTGAGCTCCAACAGATTGTAAAAAACCTTAAAATCTGATTCATTGAATGCTTGTTTTATGGAGCCTCTCAAATGAACAAATTTGTTACTCTGTCACAGCAATTCTAAATTGCCTTCAGTGAAATTATGCCAGTTAAAGAGATTTGCATATTAGTTAAGATTGTAACATGAGACATAAAGAAAGCAGGTTTTTAGTCTGGAAAGAACACAGATTTAAGACACTCCATGAGAACTGTAATAGTCAGCAAGGATATGGTTGTGAAAGCACATGTCTTCAGAACCTGGCCAAAGACTAGTAGCTTGAAGAAACCTCTAGCCCTGGTAGAGGGAATTAAGTAAAATATTTTCAGGAACATAAAGACAATCCTGAGGAATGTCTTTATAAGGTTTCAAAAAGGTAAATTGGTGTAACATTTGTCCAAAGGACACTAGTGTGAAGCACTAGTGTAACGTGAGATTTTGAAAGTGTCAGCTTCTAATTCACTTGAAAGTCCAGTTTTTCAGAATCCGGTCTCTTCCCCTTTGAACATCAACTTTTTTTTTAAGTTTATTTATTTATTTTGAGAGAAGGAGAGACAGAGTATCCCAAGAAGGATCCACAAACCAAGAGATCAAGACCTGAACTGACACCAAGAGTCTGACGCTTAACTGACTGAGCCACCTGAACTTCAATTTGTAATCTAGGTGTCTGCAACTTTCAGCGAGCAGGCTAAATCCTGGCCAACATCTGTTTATATAAATAAAGTTTTATTGGAACACAACTTCATGCATTTATTACATATTGTCTATGGTTGCTTTCACTGCAATACAGATTTTAGTAGTTGCAGCAAAGACTGGCCCACAGGGCCTAAAATATTTAATTTCTGGCCTTTTACAGAAAAACATTGTTGAACCTTGTTAGGAGACATAAAGCCTTATAGACAATAGATAAGTAAAGAGAGTGGTTGGTGGCACATGAATTCTGTGGATGGTCCATACAAGGGAAAATATATACAAATTTTTCCAATGACCAGGAAGTATGGACTCTTCTCAGGACAGAGAAGAATACCTAATAGTGAGAACTCTGGGAAATTATTGGAGCTCAGATTAAAAATAAAACTTCTCATTCATGGACAAGGTGGCCCTCAGTAGAGGGAGACTCAAAATATCTCAGATGTGCACACTATTATGGGGTTGAGCTTCCTGTTAGCATCAGTGAGGGACTTGGCTGGATATTCTACTTGCCAAGCTTCACCAGCCTAAGACCATCAAGGAAAACTCTAGTGTTAGGGTAATTAGCTTGCTACATCAAAGGAAAATGCAAATTATGAGGAACCATGAGGACTCTCAAAATGGTGAGTCAAGGCAGGTGGTTTATAGCATTTTGGATGCTGAAATAAGGCATAGGTTGATATTCACAGGGATTGAATGGATTTTATAAAATAAGTAGCTACTGGAAGATGGGTAGTCTTACCTTTGAAGTATATGTCACTGTGGAGTTACTATCAGAGTGGACGGTCTGTGTTTTAGCATGGAATGTATGTGTCTAAATAAACTGATACTGAAAGGTTTGGGCCTAGATAATTATAGTTTTGGAAATATGGTTTCTGTTTCAAGGTTCAGTATAAGAACATGCATTGGAGTAATAAATATCACATTCAGATTTGTAGGAAGATGCAATTGAGAATAGGTACAGCTTTTATTTATACTTTTCTTAAAATAGTACAGGTAAGTTTATTTTTTAAGTTTATTTATTTTGAGAAAGAGCGAGAGCCAGAGAGAGAGAGTGAGAGCACACTTAAGCTGGGGAGCAGCATAGAGAGAGGGAGAGAGAGAATTCCAAGCAGGTTCCATGCTGTCAGTACGAAGCTGGATGTGAGGCTTGATCCCATGAACCATGAGATCATGACCTGCCACAAAATAAAGAGTTGGATCCTCAACTGACTGAGCCACGCAGGTGTCCTAGTTTATTTTTTATAAGATTCTCTTCCTCCCTTGAGGAACAAGCACTGATAGGAGCACTGATTAGGAATTACCAAACACTAAATGCTCCTGCTAAGATCTCCCCCTCCATCTTCCCCTCTGAAATATTCAGCATTATCCCACTACATTCTTTTTTAAACTCCAGGGAGATTATCAATGTTCTTTTTAGCCTGTCACCTCCAGAAGCCCAGGTCTCCCTAAGTATGTATTATGTTTCAGATTGTAGAATGTGAATTTACAGTACTTTTTCCACATGATCATTTCTTATACCTAAAGGCTTATTTTTTTTTTCCTATAGCTCTTACCATCATCTGACGTAATATACCTGTCACTTATTTTTTTTTAAGTTGGTACCCCCTGTTTTGGTAGGCAGATTCTTTTTTTAATGTTTATTTATTTTGACTGTGAGAGAGAGCGAGAGAGAGAGAGTGCAAGCACACACAAGCCAGGAAGGGGCAGAGAGAGAAGGAGAGAGAGAATCCCAAGCAGGCTACATGCTGTCAGTGCAGAGCCTGACATCAGGTTTGATCTCACAAACTGTGAGATCATAACCTGAGCCAAAACCAAGAGTCAGAAAGCTGAACCAACTGAGCTACCCAGGCACCCTGATAGTCAGATTCTAAGGCAGATACCCTTTTCCCAAGATTTCTGTCTGTTGATTATTTAATCAAATACTAATGTAGGTACTGCTGTGAAGGGATTTTACAGATGTAATAAAATCTCAAACCAGTTGGCCTTGATAAAAGAGATTATCCATCTATCCAGGTGGAATTGACTCAATCAGATAAACCCTTTAAAAGCAGAGTTCTCTCTGGCTGGTAGCAGAAAGGAAAGACAGGTATTCAAATTGAGAGAAGAATCTGATGTGCTATTGCTGTTTTCGGAGATGGAATGGGTCATGTGCAAGGAGCAGCCATGGAGCTAAGCACGATCCTTGGCTGACAGACAATAGGGAAATAAGGACATCAGTCCCACAACTATAAGAAGATGAACTCTGCTAATAGCATGAATGATCTTGGAAGCAGATTACTTCCCAGAGACTATAGATAAGAGCCTATCTCTGTCAACATCTTATTTTTTTCATCCTTGTGAGAATCTAAGTAGAGGTGCCAGCCAATACCAGTCAGACATCTGACCTGAAGAACCAAAATAATAAATGGGTGATGTTTTCAGCTGTTATGAGAGCAGAGATATTTTCCCCATTTTGTTCAGTGTTATCTCCTTAGTGACAAGAATTGTGCCTGGCATATAAGAAACATTTCAGACATAATTCCAATTAACCTGCTAAACTAAACACTGTGAATAATTTGAGACTGTTTTAATCTGTAGACTCATAGATATTTAGCTATAAATTCAGTTGAGTAAAGGATTAAGGGTTAAATGTTTGAAGAGTCCATCTAAAAATCTTATATAATCTCTAGGAACGTTTAAAAAAAGTGTAAAAGGCATCAATGATACACCTACAAGTGTTTAAATTTTTTTAAAGATGAATTGATTACCAGGCAATGAATACTTAATTTAATGCATGTTTTAGTGCAATTTATGTGACACAAATTAATTTGCAATAGAGACAGGAAACCTATCTCTAAGGTAATTAGTCATGGTCAAATCTTAATTATCTTCTTAAAAAGGAAAACAGGCTTATCAAGATATCTACTATGGTATTCTTGAGTGGTACTCTCTTATTTGTTAATAACCCTTTTCACTAAAATAAAACATTCTCTGATATAGATTTTAACATATAGAATTTGGAGGGACACATGGGTGGCTCCATCGGTTGAGTGTCCAACTTCAGCTCATGATCAGGTCATGCTCTCACCATTCCATTTGTGAGTTCAAGCCCCACATCAGGCTCTGTGCTGACAGGTCAGAGCCTGGAGCCTGCTTCGGATTCTGTGTCTCCCTCTCTCTCTGCCCTCCCCCCGCTAACACTCTATCTCTCCCTGTCTTTCCAAAATGAATAAATGTTAAAAAACAAATTAAAAAAAAAAACACGGAGTTTGGAATAATGACACCCATTTTGAACCCTTTAAACCCTGTATTCTTTACAATCACACCACAACGTGCTTTTATTTCTATACATGAGGAAAATGAGCCTCAGAAATATTAGGTAATTAGCTCAAGGTCAGAAGAATTGAATTGGTAAGCCTAGGATTTCAGCCCAGGTAGATGTATAAATGAAGTTCCATGTTTGTCCTATTCTGACATACTGTCAATTAGTGATGTTTTATTTATTAAATGCATTTATAATTATTATGAATATATATGAATTTATATCTGTGTCTGAATATCTGCACAGTGTTTGTAACAGATTTATTGAATATTAACAAGATACAATCATTTTCCTAGACAATAATTTTATCTTGGAGACTTTGTTAGAAGGACTGAACTGTGTGAACTTTTGTCATGAGGGCAGTAGTCAAATTGACAAAACAAGTGCAGACGTGAGTTAACTTTGATCAACAAATGGACTGAACAATTTTAAAGCAATCAATTATCAATCAATTGACATTCTTTTCCATTATTTCTTTCAATACACATTTATTGAGAGTACATCATGTGCCTGGCATTGCATTCTATGCTAAATTCAGCATGACATTTGTCCTTGGGATTTGGTGAGCTTTGAGAGGGATTTGAGGTGATCTATTGACAGAGAACTGAAGCTGAAAGATGAGTAGGTATTAGTCTTAAGAAGGGCAGTTTAGAGTGAAAAAGAGAACAAAAGTGTGGGAATATTCTAAATGACAAAGTAAATGGAAAGGATGGAAAATTAAGCACGTTTTGCTCTTTCTTTGTTTATTTTTTTTTTAAGGAACTGAAAGAAGTGCATTGTTGGATAATAGAGGCCATTGTATGGGAAGGGAGCACATGGAGGCAGAGACTTAAAAAGTATGAGATTTGTGTATGCAGTACCTTCCTGGTCACATTAATATAGGTGAAATTAATGTGGTACCACTGAAGGGAATGCAATGAGTAGGTTTTTTATTTGATCATTCACTCATTCAGCAATATTCACTAAAGGCTTGTTTTGTGTGATGTGTGCCAGGTGCTGGCTCATGGGTTAGGAGCTAGACTGTAGTGAATTTGTCATTGTCAGGGTCCTTTCCCTCATGGAGCTTATTATCTGGATTGATGGTTTTGAAAGGTCATTCTGTTACAACATAAATAATAAACTCTAGCAAGAAAAGACCAGATAGAAGGAGCTGCAGTAGAAAGCAAATGGGGATGATTGCCTGAGCTAAGTATTCAGGATCTAGCAACAAGGAAGTCAGTGGTGGCAGAAATGGAGATATATTAGATGGAAGAGGCATTTATTTAGACCCCAACTTCTTTTTGTAAAGTTAGAATGAGGTAGAGGGCGCGGGTTGTGTATATCTTCATCATTGTATTCCCAGTCCTTGTCTATTAACTTAACCTTGATTCTCAATCATCATCATTGCCAGATCATTGATTACATGCATTCTTGATTTCAGAGTGTGCCCAGCATCTGCTTAACCATTAGGACTAAATTTGAATGTTTGGGGTATTTTTTCCTGATTTTTAAATTTACAAATAAATACTATTTAATGAATAATGAATACCTCAACTTTTTGGACATTTTTCTTTTTAGCATTATAGGGGCATAGTCACATTCAATTAAATACTGCATAGCATGTTAATGAGTGGTTAGTGAATCTCTCTTTCCTCCAAAATATCTACTAATCTACTCAAAATTTATAAGATAGTGACTTCCCAAACTGACAGCATACTTTAGTAACTATTTGTGCTAATTTTTTTGTACTGTGCAATTTGTTCTATGGACAGATTTGCTCTATATTGCATATGTGAATGCTGGTACTCCCTCACAGTATTTAAAACAAAATATTCAAATAGATATTTGAGTTTTTTCCCCTTCCCTTGAAAGAGAAAGTAAATAAATTGGCTCCTTTTCTGTTTTTCTTAATTTTTAAAGTTATATTAAGTTTATAGAGTGCATGTTTATTCAAATTACATTTTTTGGTTTTGAAAAAGGATATATATTCAGTAATCTAATGTTTTAAATATTAAAATTATAATTATGATTTGCAAAACAACTCATTCTTCCACCATATTCTTGAAACAAAAACATGGGCCCTTTATTCATACTCCTGTTTTCAGGCCCTCATTCTTTTGGAAAAAAATGATATTTGGGAATTGAAAGGTTTCAACTTTATATTTAGATCTGACAGAAAGAAATTTAAGAATAAATTCTATTCTTAATCCCCTGACAATTTTAATTATGTCTATGCTTAATTTTTATTAGTCATGTGTAGCTTGTTAATATATCTGATGGAAGTCATAAGTTTTGGCTGGGATTTTTTGTATTTAATTTTTCTTCTGCTTAACTTTTTTTTAGTGTGGCTGTCTATTCTTCTAATGTTTGTTTACTTTTGAGAGGGAGACAGAGCATGAGCGGGGGAGGGGCAGAGAGAGAGGGAGAGACAGAATCCAAAGCAGGCTCCAGGCTCTGAGCCTGGTCAGCACAGAGCCTGTGGGATTCAAACCTACAAAGTGTGAAATCATGACTTGAGATGAAGTGGGACACTTAACCTACTGAGCCACCCAGGCGCCCCTGGCTGTGTATTCTTCTGTCTTAAGTGTTATACGTTTAAGTTGCAGTAGCATTATACTATAGATCATGTAGAAGAAGTTGAACAGCTTTTGAGGAAGAAAGAGAACTATTTCTTTAAATTGTCATAGTACTTTAAAAATCTTAACTGTGTAAAATTTAAATGTATGACAGAAATATTTGATATTTCTTAGACATCCTAAAGTCACTCCCATTTCTAATTTGATAAACTTCTTCATACAAAATTCCAACCTTATTTGCCCAATCCATTTTTTGTAACTTCCTTTTATTCTTATTCTTAACAATATACTTTGCACTACAGTTGCATAAATGGAAAATTTAGAATAAAAACCCTCAACCAAAACTTCCATTTTATGCATTTCATTTTGTGTGAGATAATTCAATTTTTATAAGTGCTTACAGCCTATAGTACTTAATGTAAGCTAACAAATATCTTAAAAGATCAAACATTTTAAATAACTAATGGAAACAAGTATTTAGAACTATTCCTTTTTACAAAGTTGGACTTCTCTATTTTAATTTTCATCATGCCTTTAACGCTTGGAGGGAAAAGTTTATGAAATAATCTGAAGATTTACATTGAAAAATTAATGGATATTTATAGATACTAAAGGGTAGGAAGGAAAAAGTCTTTTATTCTGGACAGTAGTTTCTAAAAGAGTATATTTAATCTGTTCCTCTGGTATTAGTTCTATGATAAAATTTCCCTTGTAGAAGTTTTTATATAATTCAGCCAGGCTTTCCTTATAATTTGCATGAAGATGCCTTATAAGTGAAACCTATAATTTGTGCTTATGATTTATGTCAAAGTCAAATATTTTTCTATTACTTTGAAAACTTTTAAGCATTTTAAGTCTTAAAAATATATTATTTTCCCATAAAAATCATTTCCTCTTTTAATATTCAAGCACAAAGGATGAGTGGTTGTTCTCCAAAGAAATTACCAACTATGGATTTAAAATTCTGCTTCATTTTTTTTGTATAAAATCTGAATATTATCCTTTTGACTTTATGGAGGTGGACTATAAAATTGACTGATAAACAAGTTAATTTTGCCTTTATATGTAAAAATGGATATGGAAAAATCAGGCTTCATTAACTCTTCAGATTGTATTACTCTTCTCCCAATTGCATACTCTCGAACATAGAGGGCGCTGTTACATTGATGAAGACAACCATTTCAAGCAGTGATGTTTATAGCTCCTTTTAATGGCAAGACCATCAGCTCCAATGTGTTTCATGACTGCTATGTATTAATCATTTTGTCTTTCTCTCAGTAAATATCTTTTTCATAACGCTTTAATGAAGTTCTTTCCATAGGCTTTTATCTGAGATAAGTAAAGATGTGAATGTGAATATGTGGATGTATTTATGGAAAGCATTAACTCATACGTTAAATGCTTCACGGTTTCCTGACAGTTCCACTCTTAATTTTTAACACATATGATAATATATCGTGACAAAAATTAGTCAACATGAGTCAGTAGACACTAAATATTAAAAATTATGGAAAGACTGATAACTTGCATTGACGTTCTGGAAAAGCACACATTTTGTCACATTTATGCCAGGAAACGCAAACCAACATATTTAGTCTGAGTGATGAACAATATTTCTGGAAATACATAAAATAGCTCCAGTTAGTTGTTATGTTGATCATTCCAAGAAAAATAAGGTTGTTTAAAATATTGTGATTTTGAACTGCGTTGATCTTAAAATTTTTATCTAGCTGGTTTGAAAATAGAGATATCTGAGCCAAGAACAAGTAGTATCCCTGTGGATGTTTTCTAAAGTGAGAACAATCGGAAAAGAGGGACCAAATTCTCAATACACGATACTATTCACTTCTCTCCTTCAAGCTCTTAATGTTTTACCCATTCTTAAATGCTGACTTCCCATGTTACCACCTATACTGCTGTTTTCCTGTGGTAGAATACTCAGAGACTGGCCCAGCTCCTGGGAATGAGCCTTAGCATACAGAATGTATTATTGGAATGATTAGGAAATATAGCTATTGATCATTATCTGGCTTTACCTACAATAAATGCTAGGCCAAAAAAAAATTGTAAACATTACATATATTAAGAGACTTAGAGGCACCTGCGTGTCTCAGTAGGTTCAGCGTCTGACTTTGGTTCAGGTCATGATCTCACAGTTCGTGGGTTCGAGCCCCATGTTGGGCTCTGTGCTGACAACTCAGAGCCTGGAGCCTGCTTCAGATTCTGTGTCTCATTCTCTCTCTGCCCCTCTCCACCTCAAGCTCTGTCTCTCTCTGTCTCAAGGATAAATAAACATTAAAAAAAAAAAGAGAGACTTAAACATGTTTGTATATTTAGAGGCTCTAACCCCATTGTCTAGAATCTCTATTCAAAATAATGTTCTGGGGTACCTGGGTGGCTCAGTCGGTTAAGCGTCTGACTTCAGCTCGGGTCATGAGCTCATGGTTTGTAAGTGCGAGCCCCACATCCAGCTCTGTGCTGACAGCTCAGAGCCTGGAGCCTACTTCAGATTCTGTGTCTCCTCTCTCTCTCTGCCCCTCCCCAGCTTGCACTTTGTGTCTTTCTCTCTCTCTCCAAAAATAAATAAACATTAAAAAATTAAAAACAACAACAATAACAACAACAAAATAATGTTCTGGGAGAGTAAAGATACCCTGATGCAGAAACAAAATATTTTTGCAATTCTGGAAATATCCCTAATAATTAAGAATGGTAGACTACTCAATGTGGTATTATAGAGATAATATATATTACATATAATATATGTATGTTTGTATGTTTTAGTGATTAAAACACAGATTCTCAAGTCTAGGAACTCATGTTCATATTCCAACCCAATCATTCACCAGCTCTATCATCATGGAAAATGGATAATCTCTCTGCCTCAGTTCACTCATGTAGAAAATAGATATGAAAACAATCTTTGAAAATTATATTCGTAGGATTTTTGTAGAAATTAAATGATGCGGTCCCAGGTAGAATGTTTAAAAATATGTATAGTTCATATTAAAAGGTTGCTAATGTTATTTTTGTGGGTTTTCACGTTAAAAGTGGTATTTTGTAACAATATATTTGCATTTACCAGCATCTAAGTCTTAACCTCTATCTATATGCTCTACAAAGGAAAGATATTACCAAAGCAAACTTTAAAAAGATGAATTGGTGTGTGTGTTGGTGGCTTTTGAGAAGGAAGAAAATAAAGGTATAGTGACCGGTTAAAAATATACTGCAGTACTGAAATGAGGTCATATTAGAATATTCAGTCATGTCTTATCTCTGTCTGCAGAATATAGAGACATTGAAAGCATCCATCTATTATCACTTGGTCTTTTTGCTCCCTGTCATACTTTAATTATGATGTCTGCATATCATATCATAATGTTCTAATAGTGAGTTTTGTGGTGTTTTATGTGTCTTTTGATGGGAAGAGAGACGAATTCACAATTTAGAAGTTCCATGACTACAAAGTTAGCCTTCTATCTGTCCCTGAAAGGGTTGTTTTTCATTATAGTTATGTATGTATATAGGTCATGAAATTTCAAATCATTCTGCTTATCTTTTACAACTTCCTCCTCACCTCATGCTACTCAGCCACCTGGTCTCTGTGCTGTTGTTTGGACACTAAGAGTCTCTCATCATCGGACTTTGTGTTGTCCTATATTCCCTAGCTTGTCAGGGGTCCAGTGTCATTCATTCTGATCTGCTTAAACGTCACCTACTAGAGAGGGTTCCCAGTAACTGCATCTATTAAAATATTATTACCATCCCATAACTCTAATTTTTTAATTTTTAAATACTGCATTTTATCACAAACATAAAGTATATCCACCTAAATTGTGAGTGTTTGGGATCTCCTAGGTGGCATATGAAGAGATTTTGGCCAAGGTCATGATTTCACGTTTGAGAGGTCTAGCCATGCATTGGTCTCTTCACTGACAGTGCAGAGCATGCTTGGGATTCTCTCTCTCCCTCTCTGCTCTCTTTGTCCCTCTTCCCCCCCCCCCAAATAAATGAATAAAAATTTTTAAAAATTGTGAATGTCTGTCTGCCCCCACTTGTGTACAATTCTACTGAAGCATGAGCTTTCTCTGTTTGCTCTTATGTCACTTGCCCCTAGAATATGAAACTAGTCAATTAACACATGTTAAGAGGCTAAATGATTATGACCAGTAATTTTTTTTGTTTAAACTCAGATGAAATTTCTGTGCAATTTGAAACTGTGTAAATTGTAACTAGGTAAACTGATATGTTCTATAGATAACATCAACCAAACATACTTTAAAAAGTTACAGTACTATTCATAGCATGTTCCAATATTTACACACTGTTCTTAAAGGGGGATTGTGCTGGATTTCATCACTGAGATTGTGGAGCAATTGGTGAGGGTCAATGTAAGCATCAGAGTAAAAATAAAAATTAGAAGTTGCTCTAAAGACTAAACAATGATTTGTTCCTAGTTTTAAAAAGATGAGTTTATTTAGAAATAAAGGGGGGAATGACAATTTACCTGACCTACATCATAATTTATATACTGGTTCTAATTATCTGATGGGCAGAAATTTTCTGAGTTGAAAGATAATTATACTTTGGATTATGCCACTGCAGTAAGATTTCTTACTTCATCTTCTGGTTCAATTGTGTGAGCTGTGCAAACAAGTGAAAAATGCTAATGCCCAAATGGCTACTCCTGTATATTCATATTTTATGGTCTTTCTTTAGAATAAAACACTTAGTATTTTTCTCTCAGGGAATATGTCATAAATAACGAAATCTTTGAGACCACCCTCTTAGACTAAAAAGCCCTCTTGACTTTCTATAACAGATAATAGTAACGTAATCAGAGAATCTCAAGTATAGAAATACAATTATAAGCATTATTATGTTGGTTCACCACATTCTTAAATCAAAACAGGGCTTTTGTTTCAAAGTGTGATCTTTTTGTTCCATTTCCTATGTAGAATCCTTGTTTCATAACTAAAGCACTCTTCAGTGCTTGAACTGTTAAATAATTGAAAACTTAAAAAAAATTTGTTTATTTACGTTGAGAGAGACAGAGACAGTGCAAGCGGAGAAAGGGCGAAACAGAGAATCCCAAGCAGGCTCCACACTGTGAGTGCAAAGGAGCCCAACACAGGGCTTTAACCCACAAAACCATGAGATCATGACCTGAGCTGAAACAAAGAGTCCAATGCTTACCCAACTGAGCCACCCAGATGCCCCTAATTGGTCTACTTTTAATGATGAATGAAAATAAAGAAAATGTCAAGTCAGTAAATCTTAATAAGTACATTCAGAGACCTGTGAAGAGAGTTGCCATGTGCTGTGATCTCTGTAAAGATAGGGTAGTAAGGTTTGAAGACATTGACTTTGGAACCAGAATACCCACATTCAAATCTTAGCACAACCACACACTGAGAGTGTAATCTCTGGCAATTTACTTAACTCCCTCTGCTCTTAATTACCTTATAAATAAGACAGGGATTAATAATAATACCTGGACATAGAGGTTGTCTTAAGAATTAACTGAATAGACTATCTGGCTTATTATAAGCATATGAAGGTTTTTTTTTTAATATTTAACATGGCTGTTTTATCTCTACAGAAATTGCCATTTTGGGGGGCGGAATATGAGGTTGTTTTCATCATTTATGTTAGCCAGTTAATTTGAAATATTTCTATATAATGGTTCACTCTTGGTTTTCAGCACCAAAAAGAAGAAAATAAATATTTCTATATAATTCATTCATTGAAATAAATAATACATGAGTATCACTGAGTCTATATTGAAAGAATGTCAATGTAAGAGTCATAAGTTATCCCTATCCTGCTGATGACTTGATAAGACATCTGGTCTTCTTTAACTACTCTTCAACCTATTTCCATAGTGACAGTGACATGACCATTGTAAATATTTACTAACCATACTTCATGCCTAATAACAAGAGAAGTGCTGGGAAGGAAGTGGTAGTGGATATAAAAAATGTTTTTTGCCATTGCCCCTAAGGAATAGAAGAATATTCAAAATACTATTTATTTCTCAGAAGTCAGGTGCAGGTTAATCAGTTAACATTATTAATGTTATATTTTATGATATTTATTCTCACTTACTAATGAATTTTCAGATGTCTTACAAAACTGAGAAAGTCCTTCGTGAAACTTAGTGGGCAGCCTCCTTGGGGGAAATTATAAATTTGCAAGTGCTTTAAGGAGGAAATATTATACTCTAATTGGAACTTTAATTGATGCCTTGATATTCATACATTGGTAAATAAATGGCCTGCTGCTGAAAATAGAAAGGTATTTACATGAATGAAATTTGCATTATTTATTTAGGTTCTTCATAATATTTTACACTCTTAACTCTTTTCTACCTCTCTCTTCCTTTCCTTCCTGAGCACACACACACACACTCACACACACACACTCTCATCTGATGTATTCTGAACAGAAAATCTAAATGGTCTATTCATTGAGAGAAAAGCCATGTAGGAGTAAAAGGTCCGAAAAAGTCAGCACTCTGGAATCATATTCAAATATGATACATGTTCAGTGCTTGTATGATATTTTTTGTGAATTAGCTGCAGTTAACTATAAGATTGAAGTAGTACTTGTTAACTGCTTTTCCCCTTTTTATTTTATATTCAGCTGTGCTTTCCAAGTTGGGTCATAAAATTGGCAATTTTTCTTAGAATATCAAAACAAGAGTTAAAATCACAATATACCTTTGCTATTGGTACTTTGCTATTTGGTGTTTATTTTACATCTTTTGCACTGTGAGAAAAACCTGATGTATAACCAATAAGTAACTTGCCACATACACTTTAAGATGAATCTTTCCTGGAACATTTACTTTTGCTTTATTTCCATCAGTCAGCATGTGCCGTTTCTTTTTGCTTCTGGTAATACAAGTCCTAAATGTATTTAGTTCTCTCTTTGGTAGGTGGGTTAGAGGACTCAGTGCTATCAGAATTTTTCTCAGCAGGTTCACTGCCTCGAGGTTTTCTGTCTGGTCTTTCTAAAGTATTTTTTAAAAAACATTTTTAAAATTTATTTTGAGAGAGAGGGCGAGGGACGGAGGGGCAGAGAGAAAGGAGGAGAGAGAATCCCAAGCAGGTTCTGCATTGATAGTCCCTGATGCAGGGCTCGAACCCATAAACCATGAGATCATGACTTGACCCGGAAATCAGGAATTGGACGCTTAACCAACTAAGCCCCTCAGGTACCCCTAAAATATTTTTAGCAATGAAAAATAAAAGCAAAACATTTGAAGGCAAAACTGGAAAAGGCAAAAGTTAATCTTAGACAAGTACTTTGCACAACTTATTTTTATTATTCAAGTTTATTTCTGTATTAGAATATGTGAAACCAGAGGGTAGGCATAGAGTTAAGCTGTGTGCTGTGTACTAACTCATCTGTCTACTGACTATCATAGCATGTTTGTAGAGATTAAGAAAAGGAAGACTAATAAAGGTTAAGCATCCAGTAATTCAATGGTATATTGTTAAGACCTTAAATGTTAGATAATGTAAGTATATATGTCCAACTTTGTAGCAATAGTTTATTGTGATCAGATTCTATAGTTGTACATGAATCCCATGTGCCCCATTTAATAAAAAACTCATTAAAGCTAATTCTTTTTATATCAATCAGAAATCTTAGATATAAGAAATAAAAATTAAACCTGGTTGAAGTAAACAAAAACTGAGTATATTAAAAGATTATTGGTAGCAAAAAGAATCACTGAATAGCCTCTGAGAGAAACTCAGAAAATGTAAGCATGGAGTCTTATCCAATATCAAGACAAGTTAAGCCTGCTCTGTCATGGCTGAGAACCAGACACTACCACCTGTGCCCTGACTCTGACCTTTCAGATTTGTTGACTGGAGGAAACCACTGCCAGAAATGACTTTCTGCAGCAATACGTTCTTGGACCATTAACTGCAGATTCTAAGGCCAAGGCAGCTGTGTGGTTTGGCTAAGTCTAAGGCATACGTCTGTGCTTCAAAAGCAAGTAGTCAAAATAAGTATCAGTTCACCTCATTTTACGGCAGTTTACTCTGCTTTGCAACTATTGATTGTACTCCTTACAAATTGAAGATTTGTGTCAATCCCACTGCAAGCGAATCGATTGGTGCCATTTTCCTAACAGCTTTTGCTCACTTCGTGTCTCCATGTCACATTTTGGTAATTCTCACAACATTTTACTTTTTCATTATTATTATGTTGGTAATTGTGATCTTTGATCAGTAATATTTGATGTTATTCTCATTGTTTTGGAGTGCCATGAATCATGCCCATATAAGATGACAAACATTTTTTTATATTTTAGAAATAATTTAGATGAATTTTTTTGTTTAACCCACAGAATTGCAGGCACATTAACATTAATAAACTGTTCCCTAGTAATGAGCATTTCATGTAGAATGGGCTATTCCGTCTTCATCAGATGTTGTGTTTTTTAATATTTCAAATTTTTATTTAAATTAGTCAATATATAGTGTGTTATTAGTTTCTGGAGTAGAATTTAGTGATTCATAACCTACATATAACACCCAGTGTTCACCACAAGTGCCCTCCAGAGTACTCATTACCCATTTAGCCTATCCTTCCACCTGTTTCCCCTCCAGAAACCCTCAGTTTGTTCTCCATAGTTAAGAGTTTCTTACGGTTTGCCCCCCTCTCTTTTTCCCCCTTTCCCTATGATCATCTGTTTTGTTTCTCAAATTCCATGTATGAGCATATGATATTTGTCTTTCTCTGACTGACTTATATCACTTAGCATAATACACTTTAGTTCCACCCACGTGATTGCAAATGGCAAGATTTTGTTCTTTTTGATGGCTGAGTAATATTTCTGTGTGTGTGTGTAACCTCTCCTTTATCCACTCATCAGCCAATGGACATTTGGGTTCTTTCCATAATTTTCTATTGTTGATAATGCTGCTATAAACATTGAGGGACATCAGCCATTTTTGTGTCCTTTGAATAAATACCTAGTAGCACAATTCTTGGATCAGAGGATAGTTCTATTTTTTACTTTTTGAGGAACCTCAATACTGTTTTCCAGAGTGGCTACACCAGTATGCATTCCCACCGAAAGTGTAAGATGGTTCCTCTTTCTCCACATCCTCACCAACAGCATCTGTTGTTTCCTGCATTGTTAATTTTAGCCATTCTGACAGATGTGAGGTGGCAGCTCATTGTAGATTTTATTTGTAGTTCCCTGATGATGAGTGACATTGAGCATCTTTTCCTGTGTTTTTTAGCCATTTTTATGTCTTCTTTGGAAAAATGTCTATTCATATTCATGTCTTCTGCCCATTTCTTAACTGGATTATTAGTCTTTTGGGTGCTGATTTTGTTAGTTCTTTATAGATTTTAGATAGTAACCCTTTATCTGATATGTCATTTACAAATATCTTCTCCCATTCCATAGGTTGCCTTTTAGTTTTGTTGATTGTTTCCTTCACTGTGCAGAAGCTTTTTATCTTGTTGAAGTCCCAACAGTTCATTTTTGCTTTTGTTTCCTGGAAGATGGCCAACGTAATAGATAAATGTTGTGTACATTCTGCCTACTCCACCAACTGTCCATTCCCACATCTTTCTTTCTCTCCTTCAGCCTCTCTATACCCTGAGACACAACAGTATTGAAATTAGGTCAAGTAGGGATGCCTGGGTGGCTCAGTTGGTTAAGTGTCCGATTTTGGCTCAGGTCATGATCTCATGGTTAGTGAGTTCGAGCCCCGCATGGGGTTTTATGCTGACAACTCAGAGCCTGGAGCCTGCTTCAGATTCTGTGTCTCCCTCTCTCTCTGCCCCTCCCCTGCTCACTTGCGTGCGCGCGGTCTCTCTCTCTCTCTCAAAAATAAATAAACATTAAAAAAAAGATATTAGGTCCAGTAATAACTCTACAATGGCCTCTAAAGTGTTCAAGTGAAAGAAAGAGTCACGTGTCTCTCACTTTATATCAGAGGCTAGAAATGACTAAGCTTAGTGAGGAAGGCATGTTGAAAGCCAAAGTAGGCTGAAAGCTAGGTCTCTTGTGCCAAACAGTGAGCCAAGTTGTGAATGCAAAGGAAGAGTCCCTGGAGGAAATTAAAAGTGCCACTCCAGTGAATATATGAATGATAGGAAAGTGAAACAACCTTATTTCTGATACGAAGAAAGTTTAACAGTTTAGATAGAAGATCAAATCAGCCACAATATTCTTTTAAACCAGAGCCTAGCCCAGAGCAAGGGCCTAACTTTTCAATTCCATGTAGGCTGAGAGAAGTGAGGATGCTGCAGAAGAAAAGCTTGAAGCTAGTAGAGATTGGTTCATGGGGTTTAAGGAAAGAAGCTATTTCCATAACATCAAGGTATGAGATAAAGCAGTGAGTACTGATATAGAACTATAACATGTTATCCAGAAGATCTAGTAAGATAATTAATGAAGGTGGCTACACTAAACAATATATTTTCCCTGTACATATAATAGTCTTTTATTCAAAGAAGATATTATCTAGGAATTTCATAGGTAAAGAGGAGAAGTCAATGCCTGGCTTTAAAACTTCAAAGGGCAGGGGCACCTGGGTGGCTCAGTCGGTTAAGCCTCCGACTTTGGCTCAGGTCATGATCTCACAGTTCGTGGGTTCGAGCCCCGCATCAGGCTCTCTGCTGACAGCTCAAAGCCTGCAGCCTGCTTCGGATTCGGTGCCTCCCTGTCTCTCTGCTCCTCCCCCATTCACACTCTGTCTCTCAAAACTGAATAAATATTAAAAAAATAAAAAAAATAAAAAATAAAACTTCAAAGGGCAGAGTGATTCTTGTTAGGGGCTAATGCAGTTGGTAATTTGAAGTTGAAAACAATGTTCATTTACCATTCTGAAAATCCTAGGGCTCTTAAGAATTATACTAAAGCTACTCTGCTGCCTGTGCTCAAAACATGGAACAGGAAAGCCAGGATGATAACACATCTGTTAACAACATGGTTTTCTGACTATGTTAAACCTACTGTTGAGACCTGCTGCTCAGAGAAAAAACAATATTACTGCTCAATGACAATGCACCTGATCAGTCAAGAGCTATGATGAGATATACAATGAATTAATGTTGTTTTCCTGCCTGCTAACACAATATCTATTCTGAAGCCTATGGATCAAGGAGTCATTTCAACATTCAAGTCTTATTATTTACAAAATACATTTTGAAATGCTAGAGCTGCCATAGATAGTTATTCCTCTGATGGATCTGGGCAAAGTAAATTGAAAACCTTCTGGGGAGGATTCACCATTCTAAATGCCATTAAAGACATTTGTGATTCATGGGAAGAGGTCATAATATCAATATGAACAAGAGTTTGGGAGAAGTTGATTCCAGATCTTGTGGATGACTTTGAAGGGTTCAAAACTTCAGTGGGAGAAGTAATTGCAGGTGTGGTGGGAATAGCAAGAGAACTAGAGTTAGAAGTGGAGCCTGAAGATGTGACTGAATTGCTGCAATCTCATGGTAAAACTTTAACAGATTAGGAGTTGCTTTTTATGGATGAGTGCAGAATGTAGTCTCTTGTGAGGGATTCTACTGGTGAAGATACTCTGAAGACTGTTGAAATGACAGCAAAGTATTTAGAATGGTACATAAACTTGGTTGGTAAAGCAGCAGTAGGGTTTGGGAGGATTAATACCAATTTTTAAAGAAATTCTACCGTAGGTAAAATGCTATCAAACAGAATCACATGCTACAGAGAAATCTGTCTTGAAAGGAAGAGTCAGTTGATGCAGTTGCAACAATGATGCAACAATGACATCATTGTTGTCTTAATTTACAGAATTAACACAACCACCCCAACCTTCAGCAATCACCACCCTCATTAATCAGTGGCCATCAACATTGAGGCAAGATGCTCTACCAGCAAAAAGACTATGACTCGTTGATAGCTCAGATAGTGGTTAGCATTTCTTAGCTATGAAGTATTTTTAATTAAGATATGTACACTATTTAAAAAATTTTTTTCTAATGTTTTATTTATATTTGAGAGAGAGAGACACAGTGTGCGCAGGGGAGGGTCAGAGAGAGAGAGGGGGACGCAGAATCCGAAGCAGGTTCCAGGTTCTGAGCTAGCTGTCAGTACAGAGCCCGATGCGGGGATCAAACCCACGAACCATGAGATCATGACCTGAGCCTAAGCCAGACACTCAACCAACTGAGCCACCCAGGCGCCCGTACAGTACTTTTTAAGACATAATGCTATTGCACACTTAATAGAGTACAGTATAGTGTAAACATAACTTCTGTATTCACGGGGAAACCAAAAATTTCATTTGACTTGCTTTATTGTGGTATTTGCTTTATTGCAGTGGTCAAACCAAACATATAATATCTCCGAAAGCATGCCTGTATTTGGCATTTTCAGCTGCTTCGTGGCATTATTTCTCCCAAGCTGGGTAAAGGGGATCTGTTAGTCAATCTAAAAGATACTACTTCTCTCCTTTTTATCTATCTTTTTGTAGAATTCTCTGCTTGAATCTAATGGACTCTTCAACTTGTTCTTTACTCATAAGATGTGATGGAAGTAAGGTGAAAAAAAAATCCTTATGACTTCTACTTGAATCTTCTGGGACATTTACTTTTGAGTTTCTCACTTTATAACCCATCTATCATACAGTGATTAAGTCCAAGACACATCACAGGCCATGTGTAGATGCTCTGATCAAAAGCTTCAGTTCAACGTCCAGCCAATAGCCAGTTTCAGTTGTCAGCCATGTGAGTAAGCTGTCTTAGATATACAGACCAGTCAAACTTTTAAGACCACTGTAGTCCGAACACATGACTGCAAGATAGATTACAAGGAAGAACTGGTCAACTGAACTTAAGAAACCCACAAAATCCACACAAAACCATGAGAACTCATAAGACATTGTTGTTTAGCCACTATATTTTGAGATTGTTGTGCAGAAAAGATATCAACAGAATAAGAGAAATAAACAAATGGTGGAAAAGTTTAAGATTCTGGGCAGAAGGGAAGGAGGGAGAAAGGGAGGGAGAGGGAGAGGAAAAAGAGAAGAAGAACAAGAAGAGGAGGAGGAAAAAGAGGAGAAGGAGGAAGGGAGACAATGAAAGAGAGATGATTACTACAAATTTAAAAAATTTACAAAATATACCTGGTTTCTATTTCATTTAACCTATCAAACATAACATATTTTTAAAAACACTAACATTTCTTAAGTGACAAGGACTACCAGATGCCCTCTTGTAGAGATTTTTTTTCCTTGACTGTTCATAACTCCATCACAGTTCTTTAAAGAATACAGCTATATTTCAAAAGATAAAAAAAAAAAAATCAGGCTCACAGAGGATAAATAATTTGCCCAAGATCACATGGTTCATTGTTGCCAGAGGCAAGTTCTGGACTCAAGTCTTTATGAATCCAAAGGCAACTTTTAACTTCACTATATTGCTAAATTTGCCTTTTCCTCCTTTTATTTAATAGTGTGAAACTAGTCTGGTAAAGTTTGTTTATTTATTTCAATGAAAAATATGCAACATATATCAGTTCAGAACTCATTGCTTAGAATTGCCCACGTGGTTTTGAGAAGACAACAGCAACACCTGGTGATCTATATTACCAATTATATGTCTAGTTTTATGAACAAGGCTTGCTGAAAGTCTCCACACCAATTATTTGCTTTGAAATATGCTCAACTAGTGCTTCTGTCAGTATATACCTTCAAAGCCATTCTGGAGACATGCAAACACCCACTTATACATAGTGTGTGCCCACCAACTTAAGGATTTAGATGTAAGCATAACAATGAATTGTGGGGTGAATGCAGAGACGGCGAGATTGCTCACACTCACTATTTATAAAAAAAATACGTAATGTAGTGGGAGAATTATTTGGCAGTTTAGCTGGTGTGTCAAATTGAATGATTATAGGGGTCACACAGTGAGATACTTACTTAAATAAATTAGCCTATTTGTAATGAATCTTTGTTTTGGCATTACTGGTAGCCAGTTGCTGTAATAGGACAGTTATAACAATGAATATGTACAAGCACATTATTTCCTAATGACATGCTAAACTAGAGTCAAAACAGGCATAGATTAGCATGGATTAAAGTTGAATGGCAATTAAGTAAACACTGACACATTTTCTGATTTGCTTTCTCAAATTACTCAGTTTGTTAAAAACCATGAGAATCAGAAACAGTGCTGAGAATAAAAGATTCAAAAGGCATTCATATTTACAAAATTTACGTGGATAGTTAATGAGAAGTCTTAAGTCAAAAATAAATATGAAATTATATATTTTTGAGCTTTATTAACATTTATTTTAAGGAAATACATATTTTTGAAATAGAAAAAATGGATAATTTTTCTAGAAATAAAGAATATATCATCAGTGCTAACGTTTAACATGACCCACTCATTATTCTGGAGAACTTTGATAGTGGCACAGAATGTGTATACTTTAATTTCTGCAAACTTACAAACAGCATCTTTGTATCCCACTTCTCTATTTATTGGTCTACTTTTTGATTAGCACAACTTTCTTGGAACACTTCCTTCAGCCGGAGCAACATAGTACATTTTTAATCTCTTCTTCCCTACTTATGGTTCCCTGACAGTCTGATTTGGTATCTTTTCCACATCTCTGAGCCCTCTAAAACTCAGAGGGCCATAG
Source organism: Cryptoprocta ferox (assembly GCA_028646485.1). Taxonomy (NCBI): domain Eukaryota; kingdom Metazoa; phylum Chordata; class Mammalia; order Carnivora; family Eupleridae; genus Cryptoprocta; species Cryptoprocta ferox. Next base: position 52,848,536 of record CM053571.1, on the reverse strand, counting down.
GAAAATATGCTAACCAACCTGAATGCTGGCTCCTTCCCCTTGGGAAAGACTGAAACTCATCTGCCACTACCTCAGACTCATAAGAGCGGATCAGAACTGTGCCAGGCCTTCCCCATGCACAATATTTAACAGAGGAGCTATTCATCTCAGAGGAAAATAAGCTCACAAAACAAAATGACATTTGCATAGCATGTCTTTCAAAAGAAAAAGAAAAAGGAAACTTTATGTTTTCTTCTAGGCTTGTACAGTCTCGGGTCTTACATTTAAGCCTAATCCATTTCGAGTTAATTTTTGAGTGGCATAATATAGGGTTCTTGTTTCATTCTTTTTTTGTTGTTGTTTTTGTTCATTAGATCCTCATATCTCATTTATCTTATAACTGAAATTTTGTACCCTTTTACCAAACTGTCCCTATTTTCTTCATCCCTGGCAATCACTTTTCTGCTCTCTGTTTATGAGTTTGGCATTTTTTAAAATTCCACAAATAAGTGATACCATGCAGAATTTGTCACTCTCTGTCTAGCTTATTTCACTTGGCATAATGCCAAGGTCCATCCAAGTTGTTGCAAATGACAGGGTGTCCTTCTTGTTTAAGGCTAAATGATAGTCTATTGTATCATATTTTCTTTATTCATTTATTGTAGACACTTAGGTTGTTTCCATACCTTGGCTATTGTGAATAATGATGCTAAGAATATAAGAGTACAGATATCTTATCAAGATAATGATTTTGTTTCCTTTGGATAAATACCCAGAAGTGGGATTGCTGGATCATGTTATAGTTCTATTTTTAATCTCTTGAGGAACTTCCATAATGTTTATCATTGTGGCTGTACCAGTTTACATTCCCACCAACAGTATATAATGGTTCACTTTTCTTCACATCATTGCCAACATTTCTTATCTCTTGTCTTTTTAATAATAAGCATCCTAACAGATGTGAGGTGATACCTCATTGTGGATTTGATTTGTGTTTTCCTGATGATTGGTAATATTGAATACCTTTTCATGTACCTGTTGGCCATGTGTATGTCTTCTTTGTTTTTTTCTTTATTGAGGACCTGGACAGTATGCCAATTACTAAGGAGGTAAAGATGAAAAACTTGACACAGGCCCTGTTCGAACAAAGTTTATAGTCTGGAGGGGTGGGAGTGGGAGACACCAAACAAGAAAACAGGCAGCTACAACAGAGGCAGAGTCTAACACAGCAGGTTTTTAAGCCTGGGGGCCTCTGGAACCAGATGCCCAGGTTGTGAATCAGTCTCTTCCTCTTACTAGATCAGTGACTTTAGGCACATGACTTAAGCTCTGCATACCTCAGTTTTCTTCTCTGTAAAATGGGAATTATAATAGTAGTCCCTGTCTCATGGATTGTTTTGAGGATTTATATAAAGCACTTAGAATAATAACTGGCACATACGAAAAGTAAGCACTATGTAAGTATTGATAAGATCTATAAATGCCAAAGATCAAGGATATAGGAGCATAAAAGACATGCCTGCCTCTCCTTGTGGAACCCAGCAAACCCAAAGGTAGGTGGATGTTTCTAGCCAAGCCTGAGTATGGCCTTGCTATAAGAAGGGTTCAGACCCAGATTCATTTAAGTCAGTGCCAGTGTCTCCTCCCCAGCTTTACAGTTTTACCACCACCATTTATTAAAGACACTTTCCTTTTCCGATGTGTGCTCTTGTCACCCTTAATAAAGATTAGCTGACTGTATATGTGTGGTTTTCTTTCTGGGCTTTCTCTTCTGTTGCATTGGTCTATGTGTCTGCTTTGTACCAGTACCATGCCTGTTTTGATTACTATAGCTTTGTAATAGAGTTTGAAATTAGAAGGTGTGCTGCCTCCAGATGTATTCTTCTTTCTTAGAATCTCTTTGGTTCTTTGGGGGTTTTGCAGGTCCATACAAATTCTAGGATTGTTGTTTCTATTTCTTCCCAAAATGCCATTGGAATTATGATATAGTGATGAATTTGTAGATGGTTGTGTTAATTAACTAAATTGTAATAGTTTCACAATGTATGCATATATATCAAATCATGTTGTACAGTTTAAATATATGTACCTCAATTGTACCTCAGTTGAGGTCAGTTGTACCTCAATAAAGCAGGAAAACAAAACAAAACAAAAGTACACTGCAGGACAATTTGTGTCAATAGCAGAAACATCAATACAGAAAGTCCTATTTTATAGTAACTTAATAATAATACTGTTTTATAAGGAAATATATTTTCATAAAAAGATAAAAGAGATCCAAGTAAAATATTAGTTAAAAATGTAAGAATTGACACACAGAATTCAATAGATAGAATAGATATAGTGGGAGATTAGAAAATTGTCAAATCAGAATCAGAATCAAAATCAGAATTTCACTGAAGGAGATGCCCCAAAAGAGAAACATAAGACATATGAAATATAAATATGGAAGTGTACTATTCAGATTATATGAGTCTCAGAATGACTGCAGGATTAAAATAAAGGGAACAAATATTTGAAAAACAACAGAGATAAGTGTAATTAAAAAAATAAAATAATGATATGGTACTTATTGAACAATAAGACACCTTATGCTATTGAGAAAGCTATTGCATCAGCAAAGAGGAGAGATAAGAAACCTCAGTCCTTCATGTAGAGTGAAATTTAAAACATGAAAGACAAAGAAGATTGTAAGGAAAAAGAGATGACAGATAAATGACAAAGGAGATGGACAATAGCTTAAAACATGAATGAGAGAAGATGATAGAACTGTATTTCTAAAGACTGAGGGAAAAGAATTTAGATAGAGGTTATGAAAATATGTTCTTGGCTATATAGGGTTGCAGAGGTTCTGCAACACAAAACCACACTGAACACAGTTGTGTGCATGAAGCATAGAGAAAGAATAGACACCGATTCAGCAGATATTTGAAGAAAAGATGAACAGATACCTTAGTAATGTGTGTTACTTTCTTAAAAAAAAAAATATATATATATATATGTCCTTATCTAGATCTATGTATCTGTTCATCTATCTATATATCTTTCATAACCCAGCCTTAGAAATCTAATAGTATGATGAAGTTGGGAGGAGTTCAAGAGTTTAAAGGATGTAGAAAATTACTTTATCTTTAGACTGAAAATAAAAATCCCAATCTTTTAAAAGGAAAAAAATGGAAATATAAGAAATCACAACAAATATATGATAAATTATGTAGTGAAGCAGACTTAACTATATTGATATAAACAATTAATAGAAATGGACTAAACTCACCAGTTAAAAGACAAGAATTGACAAATAATAATAAAGGCTTGGAGTACACCAGTACTCTTATTTTTATTTATTTATTATTTATTTTTGTATTCACTCCTGTGTGATGATGTCATTTAGCCTCATGGATTTTTTTAAAAAAACTTTTTTTTAATGTTCATTGAGTTTTGAGAGAGACAGAGCATGAGCAGTGAGGGGCAGACACAGAATCCAAAGCAGGCTCCAGGCTCTGAGCTGTCAGCACAGAGCCCTACGTGGGGCTTGAACCTGCCATGAGATCATGACCTGAGCCAAAGTCAGACACTTAACCAACTGAGCCACCCAGGCACCTCACTAACCTCATGGCTTTAAATACCATTTAAATACTGATGCCTCTAGATTTATATTTCAAACCTGGACTTCTTCCCAAAATTCTAGACACATACCCAATTGCCTACTCAACAACGACAACAAAACAAAATCACAAGATCCATTATTAGAAGTGGTAATGGGATTATAATATGTGGTAGTCAGTGAAGGTATCATGAGATAATGGTATTTGTAGGGAAATTTGAAGAATGAATATGGGGAGAAGTTTAATTTGGGGTGGAAGTAGGAGACTTTCAGGGGAAAAAGAACAGATTCAGCAAATGCTCCGAGGCAGTTAGGAGCCCAACAAATTGGAGGAATTGTAAAAAGGTTATTATGATGATGATCACCAGAGAGGAGAGGGTAAGAGATTGGACAGAATGGGTGAAGGGAAGAGGGAGATACAGGCCTTCAGTTATGGAATGAATAAGTCACGGTTATAAAAGGCACAGCATATGGTAGCTATGTGTGTGGTGAACATAGCATAATGTATAAACTTGTCAAATTCACTAAATTTGTACACCTGAAAGTAATGTAACATTGTGTGTGTCAACTAGACTCAGATAGATGATAGATAGACAGACAGACAGATGGATAGATAGTTTCTACATTGTGCACACTTAGATGTGATACTCTGAGAAGGACACAGTGTGGCTGAAAGTGTAGAACTTCAATGTAATCACACAAAATCCTAAGACAAACTCAAAATGAGAAAAATTCTATTTAGAAAATGACATGGGGAACTCTATTCTTCAAAAACAAAATGCCACCATCATAAAAGACAAAAGAGTTGTGGACATGATTGAGATTAAAGAAGATTAAAACGATTACATGCAATACCTGCCCTTAAGCTTGATTTCATACTTGTTAGTGAAAAGGAAAACAGTCTATGAAGAACATTATTAGATTAACCAATGCAATTATTGTATGCACAGTGAATTAAATAAAAGTATCTGTAAAAAAAAAAAAAAACTTGTCATGGCTATATGTGAGCACATTACAGTAAAGTGTTGCAAATATGGCTCTAAAGATGGGCAGGGCCAGAATCCTCCATAGCCCTTAGAACTTCCTTAAAGATTTTGATCTTTATCCTAATAACAATGAGAGGGGATTGAAGAGAATTAAGCATTAAATGATCACAGTTTAATTTGGAAAAAATCCTTAAGAAAATAATTCGAGGGTGGCTCAGTCGATTAGGCAGCCGACTTCGGCTCAGGTCATGATCTCACAGCCCTGCGTTGGGCTATGTGCTGGCAGCTCAGAACCTGGAGCCTGCTTCGGATCTGTGTCTCCCTAGCTCTCTGCCCCTCCCCTACTTGCGCTCTCTCTCTGTCTCTCAAAAAATGAATAAAAACATTAAAAATTTTAAAAAAATCAAATCTTATTTATGTCCAGCATTTACCAATACAGTCAGGGCTCAAAAATGTCTTTTGTATATATGTGAGATTATTCAGAGCTACATTACTTGTTAATAATCAAGTTTTAGTGAATTTTATTCTAACTAATGCTGGAAAATAGCTTTTTCATCAGTTCTGTAAAATTGTATTACTACATGTAAACACTCTCTTCTTTTAATATTATTTTAGATATATGATGAGTTAGCCATGAGTTGTACTTTTCAGGGGTCATGATTTATCCATTTAATATACACTTGAAAAAGTAGAGTGCATTTGCTGGGAGTTATGAATATCTACTGATTGTTAAAAAATCCTTGGGTCATTTTGTGTCCTAGGTAAAACTTCAAAACCCACTTTTGACTCAGTTTTAGTTTAACACCCTGGGCTGCTAATAGAAATTAAAAAGAAAAAAATATTTTCACACATGGTCGGCAAACCAAATCTGCTGAGGTTTCTATAAGTCTAGCTTGCTGTTGTCTGCTATTTAATTAACCAGTGCACAAATAAAATGTCCTCAGTTTAATTTCCATTCCATAGCTCAATACTGTAAACTATTCACAGCATAATTAAAAGTCCTGAATTCTCCCAGGAATGATATTACCAGTAAGCAACCAACCCATGAAATAGAGAAGCCTGACTGTTACTCTGCTAAATTGTGTGTGTTAATAAAGCTGCACAAGTGTTCTCTGCTTAATCTGACTGAGCCAAAAAACCCCAGCTGGCATGCAAGCTACCTGCTTTTAAAACCGTTCCATGCATCTGAGCTCTGGGAGAGCTTTATTAAAGTTAATATAGGAATTGCAATGTATTTTATTGAATTTCATTGAATTTTCTGCGTGAAAGAACTTCCTCTCAAATAATACAAATTCATTCCAGTGTCACCAGGTGTAATTATTGTCAGGCTTTAGGTTTGATGCTTATCTCGAATCAGAGGAAAAAATAAATGTAATATAAGGTTTTAAAAGAGAAACAAAAAGGTTAAAGCCTGATTTATGTCACTTAGAAAAATTACTCAGTTTTATGTTGATGTTTAAAATTAAAGCCTGTTTCTTCTATGAATACTCATTATTTAAAGAATCAGTAATTTGAACTTTTAACTAAAATAACTACACTGGGCAAATTGACCTACTTATTTCAGCCTATTCGAAGAATCTGATTACAGCATGGTGAATATCTCTACCAATTGCTTTAGTAGTCACAGTAAGGAGAAGATAAACATGGAATTAATAGTGTATGGCTACAGTATTTGTATAATTATTCTAGATATCCAAATTCTCCTCCCCTGGAAGTCAAATATTTTTAGAAACCTAGCCTATGACTTGTTACTTGGATATTTTTGCTGCAATGCATTAAAATTTTTTCATGGTTTGAATCAGATCTAGGTTTTATGAATGATTCTCCATCTGAAATACCTCAATACATAATCATTTTGTTGACAAATAGAAAAAAATGTGGGGGGAAACATTTGGCCTTATTGCTTTATTTCCTGAAGGATCACATGCTCCTTTAATTGTCAAATCCAAACTGCTGATCTCACATTTGAAAAATTATCACTTGAATAGCACTCATTTATTCAGAGTGTTAGGGGTGAATGTTATATGCAGAATGCTAGTGTCTGTGAATGAAGGAATGGTTAGGAGATGTGCTGTATTTCACAGATGTTTTCTCGACATGTGACAATGAGGGGCCAGTCCTATCGATTTTGATGCTGACTTGCATGTTGCATATTTAGAGAAGTTCAATATCAGAATTGATTTACGTTAAACAACTGAGTGTGCATACTAGGCCATCTCAATTATTGTCATATTCATAGAAGTTGAAGGCTAAAGTGAGCATAGGAAACATGTATTAATATGACGGGAAATGTTTCAGGGGAAATGTTATGTAAGCTTCTTTGATTAACTCACACTGGTGGTCAAAAATATTTTTGAGAAATGTTTCCCCATAAATATTTTCATGTATTTACTTATTGATTTTAAACATTTTAAAAAAATGTTTAATTAGAGAAAGAGAGCGAGAGCAAGAGCAAGCGAGAGAGAGAGAGCATGCACACATGCGTGAGCAGGGCAAGGGCAGAGAGAGAGGGAGTGAGAAATCCCAAGCAGGCTCCAAGCTATCAGTGGAGTGCGGGGTTAGATCTTGAGAACCATGAGACCATGACCTGAGCTGAAATCAAAAGTCAGATGCTTAACCAACTGAGCCATCCAGGCACCCCCTTGTGTTGTTATTTTTATGTTGAGTAGAAATGAAGAACCATGTTGTGAAGTTAGTACCCTTTGTTATAAATGAGAAATGGATAAGTCTTTTCTTCTCTAGGTTAGATTAGGAGTCAAACTTGAGGCCCAATGTGTGTACAGGGGCTGTTTTGTTAAAAACATTTTGTTTTAATGTCTACTATGTATTTTAAAAGGGTATAATACTTATAAGAACTGGGTTATAATATAATTAGTTTGGTGCCTACCATTTTACCTGGAATGCTTTATACCTGTAAGGTAGTGTCTCTTGTAAACTTTTGAGTGTGTGTTCTCTGGATTAAACATTCTCAGATTTTTAGGTCTACTTTTTATTTTTAAAAAATATTATATTACTGGAACTTGTGGGACTAGCTTCTCACGTGTAAAATGTAGGTAAATTCCATCCATTTTTTGCATAGATTAATAATTTATTCCTTCTTATTGCTGATAATTGTGTCATTGCATGGGTATGCTATATATTGTTTATCCATTTCCCTATTGAAGAATATCTAGATTGGCTTCAGATTTTGGTGATATGATTGAGAACACTGTGAAATTTTGCATATAGATTTTGTGTGTGAACATCAGTTTTCAATTCACTTGAGTAAATAGCTGAAATGAGATTGCTAGGTCTTATGTTGATTGTGTTTGCTGCCAAATAGATTTCCAAAATAGTTGTACCATTTTGCATTACCACCAGAAATGTAGGAGAATTCCGGTTCTTTCACATCCCACCAGTTCTTAGTGTTGTTGCATTTTTTATACGGTCATTTTAATAGGCATATAATATTAGTCATGTTTTTAATTTGCATTTCCATAACGACAAATGAAATTGAACATCTTTTCACAGGCATTTTTGCCATCTGTATCTCTTCTTTGGTGACGTGTCTTTATAGACATTTTTTCTTTCTTTTCTTTTTATGTTTTAAATTAATTGTCAATTTAGCTAACATACAGTGTATACAGTGTGCTCTTTGTTTTAGGTGTAGATGCCCATGATTCATCACTTACATACAACACCCAGTGCTCATCCCAACAAGTACCCTCCTCAATGCCCATCACCCATTTTCCCCTCTCCCCCTCCTCCCCCCATTAACCCTCAGTTTGTCCTCTGCATTTAAGAGTCTCTTATGGTTTGCCTCCCTCTCTGTTTGCAACTATAAAGTCAAACTGTCATGTTTCACAGATGACATGATACTCTACATGGAAAACTGGAAAGACTCCACCAAAAAGCTGCTAGAATTGATACATGAATTCACCAAAGTTGTAGGATACAAAGTCATTGTACAGAAATCAGTTGCATTTCTATACACCAATAATGAAGTAACAGAAAGGGAAATCAAGAAATTGATCCCATTTACAATTACACCAAGAATGATAAAATACCTAGAAGTAAACCTAACAAAAGATATGAAAGATCTGTATGTTTAAAACTATAGAAATCTTCTTTTTTTAATTTAGTTATTCTTTTTTCATTGTGAGTTTTTAAGAATTCTTCATATACTATTATGGGAGGGAGGGGATTTCCTTTATCAATTATGTGATGTGCGATTATTTTTTCCCCAACTGTGACTTGTCTTTTTAGTCTTTTAACAATGTCTCTTGAAGAGTGAAAGTTTTTAATACCAAAAGTTCCATTTGTCAACATTTTTAATGCTTTTGTTGTGGTATCTAAAAACTCTTTTGCTCAACCCAAGTTCCCATATTTTTTCTCCTATATTTTTCTATAAAAATTTTAGAATTTTAATTTTAAACTGACGTTTATTGTCCACTTTGAGTTACTTTGTATGTAAGTGTGAATAAGTTCTGATTTTTAAAAAAATAAATGGATGTTTTATGTTCCAGCATTATTGGCTGAAAAGACATTTCTTTCTCCATTCAATAGTTTCAGTTTCTCCGTCAAAAATCAGATTTCTGTATTTGTGTGGATTTATTGCTGGATTTATCTCTAATCTGTTCTATTGGTCTGTATGTCTAGTCATTTGTAAATATCATATTATTTTGTTGGCTACTTCTTTTTAAAATAAAATTCATGTATATTTAAGGTGAACAACATTATATTTTCATATATATACACATAGTGAAATTATTTCTACAGTCAAACTAATTAACATATCCATCTCCAAAGGTTACTACCTTTTGTGTGTGCTGTGAGAGCACCTGAAATTTGTCCTGGAAAATTACCAGTATACAATATATTACTATTAACTATAATAATAACAAATCATCTTGTTGTATATTAGATCTCTAGATGTATTCGTCTTCTGTAACTGCAACTTTGTATCCTTTGAACATCTCCCTATTTTTCCCACCCTTCTGTCCCAGGCAAAAACACATTGCTACTCTTTGCTTTTGTGTATTCAACCTTTTTAGATTCTCCATATAATTGAGGTCATACAGTATTTTTCTTTTCTTTTTTTAAATTAAAGTATAGTTGACATACAATATCCTATTCATTTCAAGGTGTACCTCATAATGATTTGATATTTTTATGTATCATGGAGTGATCTCCCTAATAAGCCTACTCTGTCAGGCAATATTTTCCTTTTTGTGTCTGGCTAGCCAGGATGACATTATACTATTACTTTAAAATATGTCTTTTAAACTGACAATGTGTGTCTTCCAATTTTGTTCATTTTCCTAATCCTTTTAGCTACTCTATTCCTTTCCTTTCCTTATAATTTTTAGAATCAAGTTTGTAAATATCTTCAAAAATTTCCTGAGATTTTTATTCCAAATGCATTAAATCAGTAGATCAGTTTGGGAAGAAATGACATGTTCATAATACTGAGTCTTCTAGTTCATGAACACAGTCTCTCTCTCCATTATTTTATACCTTTTTTATTTTTTCATAAGTATGTGTGGTTTTCAGCATATAGATACTTCACATATTTTGTTAAATGTGTTCCTAAATACTTAACTTTTTTGGCACTATTATAAATGGTAATGTTTTGGTAATTTCCAATTAAAATTGATAATTGCTGGTATGTAGTACATAATACAACTGACACTTGTATCCTGACTGCTTGTTAAATTCATTATTTCTGGGAGCTATTTTGCAAAATTTTAAGATTCTCTACATAGATAATATTTTACCTGTGAATAGAGACAGCTTTCTTTCATACACTTCAATCTGCATTTTTTAATTTTTAATTTCTTTTTATTTCACTCTTACTTTCACTAAGGCTTCTAGTATAAAATTAAATGAAACTGGTAAGGGAAAACATCTTTGTCTTATTCTATATCCCTAGGGGAAAGCATGCAGTACTTTGTTATTGAGTTATTAGCTGTAGATTTTTATAAACACCTTTTATTAGGTAAAGGAAGTTCCTTCTTACTTTGCTAGGAGCTTTTTATCACAACTAGATATTGAAATATTATCATGTTTTGCATTTACTGAGATAATCATATTTTTCTTGTTTTAGTCCACCAATATGGTTAATTCATTAATTATCTTTATTGACAGAGACTTGTATTCCTAGCATTAATCCATTTATTTGTAATACAGTATACTTTTTATATATTCTTGAATTCAGTTTAATAAGATTTTGTTGAGAATTTTTGGATCTATATTCATGAGAGATATTGGTCAGTGATAGTCAGGCAATGTCTTTGTCTGGTTTAGTTATTAGTGTAATGAAAGTTTCATAAAATGAGAAGTATTTTTGCCTCTTTTGCTTTTTCAAAGATTTTGTGGAATTGTTATTTTTGTTCCATTGATGTTTAGTAGAATTCTCAAACTTTGGGAGAATCCACTAATGAAAGAATCTAGACCTGGGGTTTGTATTTTTTGGAGTTTTTTTAACCACAATTAAATGTATTTAATAGCTATAAAGCTATTAATATTATTTCTTAATAATATTAATATTATTTATTTATTTTTTCTTTATTATTTATTTAGTTTGTGATTTTTTAAAGAATTTGATGCATTTTAATTTAATTTGTGTAGGTCATGAGCATAATAAAATTATTCATATATTACTATTTTTCCTATTGTAGTCTGCGGACTCCTTAGTGATGTCTCTTCCTTCATCCCTGAGACTGGCAATTTGAGTCTTCTCCTTTATTTCTTGGTCAATCTGGCTAGAATTATATCAATTTATTGATGTCTCTAATCAATCACCTTTGGATTTGGTTGGTTTTACTGTTTTTATTAAATTTTCTTTTTAGAATTTATTTTTTATTTTATTTAAAGTAAACATTAAGGGTGCCTAGGTGGCTCAGTTAGTTATTAAGCATCTGACTTCAGCTCAGGTCATGATCTCAGGGTTTGGTTAGAGTTTGAGCCCAATGTCATACTCTGTGCTAACAGCTCAGAGCCTGGAGCCTGCTTCAGACTCCGTGTCTCCCTCTCTGTCTGTCCTTTCCCTGCTCTCACTCTGTCTCTCTCTCTCAAAAATAAGTAAACATTTAAAAAAATTAGATAGATTTTAGTGCATTCACAAAGTTGTACAGCCATCATTACTGTCTAATTCCAGCATATTTTTGTTAGCCCAGAAAAAAATCTAATACCCAGTAGCGGTCATTCCCGATTGCCTGACCCCCAAACCCTGGTGACCATTAATATATTTTCTCTTTCCATGGATTTTCCTATTCTAGATATTTTATATAAATAAAGTTATACAATATATGGCCTTTCCAGTATGCCTTTTTTTTTTCTTAATGTAATCTTTTCAAGTTTCATCCACCTTGTAGCATGAGTTATTACTTTATTCCTTTTTGGGGGGGGCAATTCATCTTCCATTGTATGGATATACCACATTTTGTTTGTCTATTCATCAGTTGATAGACATTTGGGTTTTCTCACTTTTTGGATGTCATAAATAATCTGGCTATGAATATTCAATTTTAAGTTTTTGTTTAGATATTCTCTCAATTCTCTTGAGTATATACCCAAAAGTGTAATTGCTTGTTCATATGGTAACCATATTTTATTATTTGAGAAACTACCAAATTGCTTTCCAAAGCAGCTGCACCATTTTACATTCCCACTGGAAATGTGACTGCTCCAATTTTTCCACATCTTCAACTCTACTTTTTGTGTCTGTCATATTGTTGGTAGGCATCCTAGTGTTTTTGTAAAGATATCTCATTATGGTTTTGATTTGCATTTCTCTAGTATCTAATCATGTCAAATATTATGTAGTCACTCATTAGCTTATAATGCAGGTATAATAATGTTAAATTCTGTTTTTATTTTTCTCAAGATATAATTTCTCTTTAATTTTTCAAAGATGCTATTGCTAAATATGCAATTATTGGTTGACAGTCTTTTTCTTTCAATATTTTGAATATCCCTGCCTTGTGACCTCCATAGCTTCTGAAGAGTAGTCAGCTATTAATAGTATTGAGGATTGTACATGATGAGTTGCTTCTCTTTTACTGTTTTCATGATACTCTTTGTCCTTTGTTTTGACAGTTTGAATATGATGTGTCCAAATGTGAATATCTTTAAGTTTATCCTACCTGGAAATCTTTGAACATCTTAGATGTGTATACTAATGTTTTTCAGCAAATTGACCTGTTTTCTGACAGTGTCTCAAATATTCTTGTGTCTCTTTCTCTCTCACCTCTCCTTAGGCTTTCATTATGTAAATGTTGATAAGCTTGATGGTCTCCAATGGATCTCTAAGTATTTGTACATTTTTCTTTATTTTTTCTTTCTGTAATATTGAGTGAATAATCTTTATGGAGCAATTTTCAAATTAATTGATTTTTTCTTCTGCCAGCTGAAATTGAGCCTCCGTCATGACATTTTTTTGTTATTACACTTTTCAACTCCAGAGTTTCTATTTGTTTTTTAAATATCTATTATTAGTATTTATATTTGGTGAGACATTGTTCTCAAGCTTTCTTTTATTTTTTTAATCATTTAAAAGTTTTTCTATATTTTATTTATTTATATTATTATTTTGAGAGAGGGAGAGAGAGCATGAGCAGGGAAGAGAGACAGAGAGAGAGAGAGTATTCTAAGCACACTCTATGCTCAGTGCAGAGCCTGGCATGGCGCTTGATTCCATGACCCTGGGATCTTGACCTGAGCCAAAAGCAAGAGTCAGATGCTCAACTGACTGAGCTACCCAGGTGCCCCTCATGCATTCTTTTAGTTTCTTTAACATATTTCTTATAGTTGATTTAAAGTCTTTTTCTGGTAAATCTAACATTTGGATTTCCTCAGGGACAGTTTTTACTGACTGATTTTTTCCCCCTATGGGTAATATTTACTAATATTTTTGCATGTCTCATGTTTTTTATTGTTGAAAATTGAACTCTTAAATATATAATGTGGCATAGACTTTTAAAACACTTTATAATTTGGGAAATCATTTTTCATTCCATAGTGGTATATGTTATAATTTTCTTTATTTTTTTTTAAAATTTTTTAATGTTCTATTTATTTTTGAGAGAGAGAGAGAGAGAGAGAGAGAGAGAGACAGAGACAGCATGAGCAAGGGACAGTCAGAGAGAGAGGGAGACACAGAATCCGAAGAAAGGCTCCAGGCTCTGAGCTAGCTGTCAGCACAGAGCCTGACGCGGGGCTCAAACCAATGAACCGCGAGATCAAGACCTGAGCCAAAGTCAGATGCTTAGCTGACTGAGCCACCCAGGTGCCCCTATGTTATAATTTTCTTAACATTTAGCTATTGTCTTCTCAGTAAAGAGAACAATAGTGAGGTTGTATCAAAAAAAGAAATTTTTCTTTTCAACTAACTTCCTTTGAATCCTTGTAGTAGGATTGCAGGAATAATAAGAATGCAGTAGTGTATGCAACAACTATAAAGAAATTTGGAAGAATTTATTTATAATAACATTATTACCATTATCTAATATTTTTGTACATTTTCAAACCACAACATTTTTTATTAACTGCAAAGTTCGATTGTCATAAAAATTGGAGGAGTCCAAGCTTGAAAATTCCTCAGAAATCAATTGAGAACATGATATTAAGCTAATTGCTTTACTTCCTTACTATATAGTGATTTATTTAAATTTAATAACAGTCAGTAGGTCCCTAACTTTGGATTTGTTGCCTATAGTTCCTGTTACAGTTTTTAATTTAAGATATTTTTTTCTGCATATAGATGGTTTATTTCTTCATATATCTTCTAATCAAGAAAACTAACTTTCTAAGCATATGTTATACTCTGCTATTTACCATTTAATACTTTGAGGCATCTAACATTTATGTTCCAATAGTGTGTTGATTTCTTAATTGGTTGGAAAAGTACTTAGCATTATAGCTGACTTATATACAGTTGACCCTGTGTATGTGTATATATATAATACGTATATTATATATAGTATATATAAATATATATATATTACACAGATTTGAACTGCCTGGGTCTACTTTTATGCAGATTTTTTAACAAATATAGTATAATACTATAACTGTATTTTCTCTTCCTCATGATTTTCTTAATAACTTTTTTGTCTCTAGCTTACTTTATTGTAAGAATATAGTATGTAATACATATGACATACAAAACGGGTTAATCAACTGTTTAAGTTATTGGTAAGGCTTCTGGTCAACAGTGGACTATTAGAGGTTAAGTTTTGGGAGACTCAAAAGATGTATGTGGATTTTCAACTGTGTGGAGGTAGGTCTTCCTAACCCCTGTTGTTCAGGGGTCAACTATAATTCTTTCTGATTTGCGAATAAGAGATGCTATCTAACTTTTCTAAACACACAAACATCTAAGTAAAAAAAAATTGTTTCCATTTTTTCCTGAGAAATAAATACTTTTAACTAAATTAAAACAAAGCAAAACACAACAAAACATATCTTAACATTTTTAAGATATCAACAGTCCATTTTACTTATACAGTTTTGACAATAATAAGTATTTATGTTAAATAAATGTAATTTGAAGGTTTTTATTCATTAACACTTGCTTATAGTATCTAACAACTGAAATATATATTGCATTTCATGCAGTGGAGAAAATGTTTACGTAAAAAGAAAGAGACATGAAATCAGAATGTCTGGATTGTAAACTCAGGGCACATAAAAATGGCAATAAACTATCTAAACTTGGATCTCGTATTTTTAACTTGAAAAGTTTTTAGTGAGTATTTTTAAGAAGGTGTAAATAAGATAAAAGAAGATAAGAAAAATCAGACCATAAATTCTGTTATGAGGAACAGAGTTAGAGCCAGATAAAAATTCATATTATACAATTTTAATGTTATTGTCTGCAGGTTTTCCACATATGTGCCTCACATCCAGCAAATGTCTTCTCAAGGAAAGTAGGGATATATTCCTTTTCAAATACTGTTGGTCTTAATGAGGTATTTTCAGTGCCTTGGATCTTGGTACTGCAGTAATGGACTGTTCTTCCTAGAAGGGATTATAAATTATTGTGTATCTCTAGATCTAATCAGAAGGGGCTAGTGAACACTTTTAGTGTTGTTCCTATTGTTCAAGTTAAGTCATGCAACTTTTATTCACCCTTAAATCTATACTTTGGCTTTCCTTGCTTTGGCTCCTAACTCACTGTTCACTTAATTAGTTATGGGCCTAGTTCTTACTATGAGGCTTGGAAAGCACTTAACCCAGATGCTCCTGAAACTGCAAACTATAATGCTTTTCTGTTGAGAACAGTATGTGGGAATTATTCTTAGTCCCTCCAGTAATGGGAATTATGAGTACCTCTTGATATTTTCAGCTTCTGCAGGTAAAGTAAATAGCACTTGTGCTATTCATCTTTGTCCTGGTGTTGCCATCTTAAAGCTAAGAAAGAAAATATATATTTTAAAAACTGTTATATTTTAAAAAAATAGAATTTTTTTAACATTTAATTATTTTAATCTCATTTAGATGAATTTAATAAGATGTTCATTTAATCTTTTACATGCAATTTGGGTATCTTAAAAATGGAATTAGTAGGGTGTAATATGCTATTAATTTGTGAAGATGCAAACACAGAGGTTTGACATAATTTTAATGAATTGCCCACCAATACAGGAAGAGAGAATGCATGATTCTGAAGGAATTCAGGACAGCAGGAGAGTTAAACAGGACCAGTAATAAGCTTACATGTGGTTCAGAAGTGGATTTTTCTATAAGGCAGGATATAAGAGACAGAGGGCAGAAAAATAAGAAAAGAGAGAGAATAAACAGGGGCTAAACAATATGTTATCAGATATACCAAGCTTACTAGAAGGGCCACATGCACCCTGATGCTTGTAGCTGCATTAGCAACAATAGCCAAATTATGGAAATAGCCCAAACGTCCATCGACAGATGAATGGAAAAATAAGATGTGTGTGTATGTGTGTGTATGTGTAAATATACATATTTATATACATGTACATTCATGAATGCATATATATACACACATACAAACATTATATATACAAATAATTTTTATATACCAATTAAAACCATTATATATACCTATATATATACTTTATATATAAATTGTTATATATAAAAATAATTTTAGATACACCAATTAAAACCATTGTATATACCTATATATATACCTTCTATATACTATTATATATAAATCATTTTATATATACAAGTTAAATATATATGTGTATATATATAATAGAATATTGTGTATATATATAATAGAATATTATTCAGCCATCAAAAAGAATGAAATATTGCCTTTTACAATGATGTGGATGGAGCTAGAATGTATTATGCTAAGCAAAATAGATAAAGACAATAATCATGTGATTTCACTTACATGTGGAATTTAAGAAACAAAACAGATGAACATAGAAGAAGGGGGAAAAAGAGAAACAGAAGCAAACCATAAAAGACTCTTAACCACAGAGAACAAACAGAGTTGCTGGAGGGGCAGTGGGCAGGGGGATGGACTAAATGGGTGATGGGCATTAAGGAGGGCATTTGTTTTGATGAGCATTAGGTGTTATATCCAAACAATGAATCACTAAATTCTACTCTTGGAAGTAATGCCACACTATATATTAACTAACTGGAATATTAATAAAAATATTAAAATGATATATCAAACTTAACGGATAGAGCAAAAACAGGACAGATTGAGTAGCAGCAGATAAATATAACCTGAGGAAAGGAAAATTATTCTTTATGCATGCAGAGGAAGATAAGTAGAACAGCAAGGTCAGTAGGAGTTCCTAGCAGAAACTGGTGTAGGTGTTTAGTTACCATTTGTTTTTAGCCTGATAGTTATCATTGCAAAGCCTTATGCACTGTCTCTCAACATTCTGGATTAGAAGACTGAACTGATAATATTGGGAAATCTGCTTACACTCAAACAACCAAAGCTTTTAGCAAACTATGTCCCTTGGAGGACTGAACCTACAACCTTCCTTAAAAATACACATTCGTGAAATTCTGTGTATTACTTCCCTCACTTTGAAATCTTCAAAGTATACTGGAAATTTAAAAGCTCTGTAATTTGTTGCTGCAAACAAATCTGATTATAATGTGTAATTTACTCTCTCCTAAAATTATTTAACCAGGTATTCATTTTTTACTTGTATTAGGATATAATTTCACATCTTACACAGAATACACTTTTAGAAATACTGTCTTAATTATTCTGCTTTACTTAGAGTAGCCCTTTAGATGTTTAGAAAGAATTCTATTTTTATTACTAGATATTCTTCTCTCCAGGTTTCAAATCCAATTTGCTTGTATGAAAAGATTTTTAATTCCTTCAGTACTATAGGGAAAAAAGGCATCTTAAAATTACATTTGTAGAATAATATAAAGGAACAAGAAATTGAGGGTACTGGAAATATAAGTTTGCCTTTTTGTTCTTTTTGTTCTATTTTGTTTAGTCAACAAGGGTCATTATCTAAAATTACAGTTCCATGTTCTGGAAGACAAAAAAATTACTCATGCAATAATTAAATAGAATAAGATAATATATATATGAAAGCACTTATTTTTGTTCCTATCTCCCAAAAGTCATTCAGTCAATGCTATTTTCTTCTTATTTTCTCCATTTATGAAATATTTCTCTTTTATATTATCCTATTTATGAGAATTGTATATTTAAGAATTTAATGTAGTTTGTTTTAAACAACATATACATAAAACATATCCCCCAGATGAATTATGGGGAGCATCTTATCAATTTATTTTGAGATAGAAAGAGAGCACAAGCAGGGGAAGGGCAGAGGGAGAGGGAGAGAATCATAAGGAGACTCCACGCCCAGTGCAGAGCCAGAAGCATGGCTCAATCTCACCACTGTGAGATTATGATCTGAGCTGAAATCAAGAGTCAGACGCTTAACCAACTGAGCCATCCAGGTGCCCCTCAAAGAATTTTATTAACACGAAGATTTTTAGATACTTATTTTAGAATAGAAAAATTCACATTAAATAATTTTTATATGAAGCTTAACCAATTTGCATCAAACCCTTAAAAATATGTTTTCCTGAAACTGGACAGCAACATGCAGAAGAATGAACCTGGATCACTTTCTTACACCATACACAAAAATAAACTCAAAATGGATGAAAGAACTAATTGTAAGACAGGAAGCCATCAACATCTTCGAGGAAAAATCAGCAAAGAAACTCTTTGACCTTGGCCGCAGAAACTTCTTACTCAACACGTCTCCAGAGGCAAGGGAAATAAAAGCAAAAATGAACCTATTGGGACCTCATCAAAATAAAAAAGCCTATGCACAGTGAAGGAAACAATCTGCAAATCTAAAAGGCAACCAACAGACTGGGAGAAGATATTTGCAAATGACTTATCAGATAAAGGGTTGGTATCCAAAATCTATAAAGAACTTATCAAACTCAACACCCATAAAACAAATAATACAGTGAAGAAAAGGGCTAAACACATGAACAGATACTTCTCCAAAGAAGACATCCAGATGGCCAACAGACACATGAAACGATGCTCAACGTCACTCATCATCAGGGAAATACAAATCAAAACCACAATGAGATACCACCTCACACCTGTCAGAATGGCTAACATCAACAACTCAGGCAATAACAGATGCTGGCGAGGATGCAGAGAAAGAGGATCTCTTTTGCACTTCTGGTGGGAATACAAACTGGTGCAGCCACTCTGAAAAAATAGTATGGAGATTCCTCAAAAAATTAAAAACAGAACTACCCTAAGACCTAGCAATTGCACTACTAGGTATTTAGCTAAGATATACAGGTATGCTGTTTCAAAGGGACACAATGTTTATAGCAGCACTATCAACAGTAGCCAAAGTATGGAAAGAACTCAAATGTCCATCAATGGATGAATGGATAAAGAAGATGTGGTATATATATATATATACATATATATATATATATATATGTGTGTGTGTGTATACATATATATATGTATACACACACACACAATGGAGTATTACTCAGCAATAAAAAAGAATGAAATCTTAACATTTACAAGTATGTGGATGGAACTAGAGGGTATCATGCTAAGTGAAATTAGAGAAAGACAAATATCATGACTCCACTCATATGAAGACTTTAATATACAACACAGATGAACATAAGGGAAGGGAAGCAAAAGTAATATAAAAGCAGGGAGGGGGACAAAAACATAAGAGACTCGTATATATGGAGAACAAATAGAGGGTTACTAGAGGGGTTGTGGGGGAGGTATGGGCTAAATGGTAAGGGGCATTAAGGAATCTACTCTTGATATCATTGTTGCACTATATGCTAACTAACTTTGATGTAAATTTTTAAAAAGTTTAATATGTTCTGTGATATAAATTTTTTAATTTTATAAATCTATCTCAAGGTAATATCTAATAAGTACACAAGCATATGTAATGAAGCTTAGTAAAAGGACATTTATAATGAAAAATGTATAGCCAATGAAATACTGTGTTCAAAATTTTTAAGCAATATATTTTTAGAAAATTCTGGTTGGACATATATCAAATTGTAATACTTTTGTTTCTTGGTAGTGAGGAATTAATGCATTTTTCCCTTTTTGCTATCTGTATCTGTTGAATTTGTATAAAATAAGCATGGATTAGCTGTGTAAATTTTAAAATAATGAAAATTAGTTGGCATAGAATAAGCATTAAATATTTTCTTATAATTTTTAAGACCAATTTGAATCTTTGTAGACCATTCTAAAGAAATTCAAACTTTGTTTAAATGAAGTGCCTCAAACTTGGCTAAGCCATGGAAATTGTATATTTCTCCATAGCATCCCTGAAACTGTGTTTATTTCTGTCCTCACTGAGTACAAAAGACAAGATGAAGAATGGATAAATTCAGAAAAATGTCCTAGAGCATTCCCGATAACAGTTATAACATTTGCTCTATCAATATTTTGTAAATCAACTGAAGACGTTTTGTGATAGCGGTTGGAGCACAATACTGTTCCGTGAAATTAGGTCATTGAAATTTCAAGCAGGACTTTATTATTTGAACAAGTCTAGCATTTTTCAGCAGTTCAAATAGACTGTAAATGTGCAGGCAGAACTAGGCTTTGGCACTAATTATGTTCTGCTTTGTGTAGCACAGCCTTATTTAATATTCCTGATGCCATAGTAAATCTTACCACAGTTTAGGCTGCCTGTTGAGATTTAGCCAAGAAGAACCCTGAATGGGAAAAGCTACTAATAACTCAAACATAATTTGAATGTTATAGCATATTATAGGTCCAACTACAGAATCAGAAAATAGACAACTAAAATGTCAAGGGACATTGACAGTGCATATGTCTTAAACTCTTGTGAATCCTAACAGGGAGGTGAGCTTATTTTCTATGTACCTACCTTTTCTGCCTGACCCAAGACATACTAACATTTTGGAGAATAGAAATAAAGGTTGAAAAACAAAATAAAATAATTACATATCCTATAAAAATATATATTGTTTCTATAGCTGTTGAGGTTTAATTTATATTGCTGATAACTGAATCTCCAAAGTTTTGTAAGCATAAGCTCTATTTTATTTCCCTAGAAATTTAGGAAGAATATGCCATGAGATAATAGAATAGTAGTGGAGTTTGAATGTACAGTGTTAGGGTGGGAAAGGATAAAAGATGCTACCGATCAAATCCAGGTATGGCAGTACTAAACCAGAGAAGTGTAAGGGTACATTAGAGTGCCTGACCATAGTCTTGAAGCGCTCAGGATCTAAAATTAAAGTAAGTAAAAAGGCTAAACATTCTATTTGCTACTATCATTAAAAGATAAAATAGTTTATATTATAAAAAAAAACCTGTCAAAAATAATTACCTAGTATAGCTTATGTAGATTATTAAAGCCCATGTTTTACAAATCTTCAAATGCCTAACACCAAAAGTAATATGTTTAAAATTTATTATTTTTTGTCACCAAGAATATATCCAGACTACATATTATCCCTGAATCATAACTCGTGGATAGCATTGTGTTATAAACTGTCATTATTTGAAAACAAAGTGTTCTTTTGTATAAAATGTGGGAAAAACAGTGGGAAAAATAGATGTGGTTTCTTCAGATCATTACAGTTGCACTTAAAGTGAAAAAAAAAAATCACAATTCCAAATTGTAGCCAAGGAGATTTCTTTTGCTTTTTTAAAATTTTATTTTATTATTTTTTAATTCCAGTATAGTTAACATATAGCATTATATTGGTTTCAGGTGCACAGTATAGCAATTCAATGATTCTATATATTACCTTGTACTCATCTTGATAACTGTACTCTTAATCCACTCATCTATTTCGCCCAAGCTCACCTCTTGTAACCAACAGTTCTTTATAGTTTTTTGGCTTGTCTCTTTTTTCCTTGTTTATTTATTCTGTTTTTTAAATTCCACATATGAGTGAAATCATAATAGCATCTGTCTTTCTCTAACTGACTTATTTCACTTAACATTATACCCTCCAGATCCATCCATGTTGTTGCAAATTGCAAGATTTGCATTTTTATGGCTAATATTCCATTGATGTCTATATATTCATTGTTTCATATGTTTTGTATGTCATTGCTTATATGTTTTATGTATTGCTTCTTTATCAATTCATTTACCAATAGACACTTGGGCTGCTTCCAGAATTTGGCTATTATAAATAATGCTGCACTAAACCTATGGATGTATATATCTTTTCAAAATAATGTTTTTGCATTTTGGGGGTAAATATCCAGTAGCGGAATTACTGAATCATATGGTAATTCTATTTTTAATTTTGAAGAACCTCCATATTGTTTTCCAGAGTGGCTGCACCAGTGTACACTTTCACCAGCAGCGTAACAGGGTTCCCCTTTCTCCACATCCTCACCAACATCTGTTGTTTCCTGTGTTTTTGATTTGAGCCTTTCTGACAGGTGTGAGATGATATCTCATTGTGGTTTTTATTTGCATTTCCCTTATGATGAGTGATGTTGAGTATCTTTTAATGTGTCTGTTGGCCATCTGAATGTCTTCCCTGGAGACATGTCTGCTCATGTCTTCTGCCCATTTTTTAATTGGATTATTTGCTTCTTGGGTGTTGAGTTGTATAAACATCCTTATCTTGTTGCTGATCTTAGAGGGAAAAGCTCTCAGTTTTTCCCCATTGAATATGATGCTAGCTGTGAGTTTTTCAGATCTGTCCTTTATTATGTTCAGATATATTCCCTCTAAACCTACTTTTTTGAGAGTTTTTATCATGAATGGATATTGTACTTTGTTAAATGCTTTTTCTGCATCTATTGAAATGGTTATAAGGTTTTTATCCTTTCTGTTATTGATGCAGTGTATCACGTTGATTGATTTACAAATATTGAACCACTCTTGCATTTTAGGAATAAATCCCACTTGATTATGGTGAGTGATTTTTTAATGTATTGTTGGATTCAGTTTGCTAATATTTTGTTGAGGGTTTTTGCATCTATATTCATCAGAGAGAATGACCTGTAGTTACCTTTTTTGTTGTGTCTTTATCTGCTTTTGGTGTCATGGTAATGCAGGCCTCATAGAAGGTAATTGAACACTTTTATTTCTCTTCTGTTTTTTAGAATAGTTTGAGAAGCATAAGTATTAACTCTTCATTAAATGTTTGGTAAAATTCACTTGTGAAGACGTCATCTAGTCGTAGACTTTTGTTTCTTTGGAATTTTTTGATTACTGATTCAATTTAATTGCTGGTAATTGGTCTGTTCAAAATTTCTCTTTGTTTCTGATTTAGTTTTGGGAAGTTATATGTTTCTAGTAATTCATCCATTTCTTTTAGACTGTCTAATTTTTAGCATATAATTTTTCATTATATTCTCTTTGAATTCTTTGTATTTATGTGGTATCTGTTGTTATAGCTCCCCTTTCATTTCTGATTTTGTTCATTTGACCTTTCAATTTTTGATGAGGCTGGCTAAAAGTTTGATCTTTTCAAAGAATCAACTCCTGCCTTCATTGATCTCTTCAGTTGTGTGTGTGTGTGTGTGTGTGTGTGTGTGCACGCGAGTGTGTGTATATGTGTGTGTGTTTTTTAGTTTCTATTTCATTTATTTTTGTTCTAATCTTTATTATTTCCTTCTTTCTACTGATTTTGTGTTTATTCTTTTTCTAGCTCTTTTAGGTATAAGTTTTGGTTGTTTATTTAAAAGTTTCATTTGTCTCTGTGTATTTTTTAATTTTCTCTTTGATGTCTCGGTTGACCAATTTATTGTTTAATAGCATGTTATTTAACCTCCATGTATTTGTGTCCTTTCCAGATTTTTTCTTGAGGTTGATTTCTAGTTTGTGGTTGGAAAAGAGGCATGATATTTCAATCTTTTTGAATTTATTGATACTTGTTTTGTGGCCTAACGTGATTTTCTACAGAATGTTCTATGGGCACTGGACAAGAATGTGTATTCCACTCTTTTAGAATAGAATGTTTTGAATAGATCTGTTAGGTCTCTCTGATGTATCATTCAAATCTATGATTTCCTTGTTGATCTTCTGTTTGAATGATCTGTCCATTGATTTAAGGATTTAAGTGGGGTGTTAACATCCAGTACTATTATTGTATTACTATTGATAACTTCCTTTTCTATTTATCATTAGCTGCTGTATGTATTTGGATGCTGCTCCATGTAGGGTGCATAATATTTACTATGTTATATCTTTTTTTTGGGATGTTTTATAATGATGTAGTGTCCTTCTTTGTTTCTTATTACATTCTTTGTATTAAAATCTATTTTGTCCAATATACATATTGCTACTGTGGCTTTCTTTTCATTTCCATTTGCATGATAAATGTTTTTCCATTCCTTTACTTTCAATCTACATATGTCTTTAGACCTGAAATGAGTCTCTTGTAGAAAGCTTATAGATAGGTCTTGCTTTTATATCCATATGTCATCTTATGTCTTTTTATTGGAATATTTAGTCCAATTACATTAAAATAATTATTGCTAGGTATGTACTTATTGCCCTTTTATTACGTGTTTTATAATTTTTTTGAAGTTCATCTCTCTTTGTTCTTCACTTGCTCTCTTCTGCCATAGTTTGTTGGCTTTCTTTAGTGCTATACTTGGATCCACTTCTCTTTATTTTTTTCATATCTGTTATGGGTTTTTGATTTGTGTTTACCATTAAGTTTATATTTAACATCTTATGCATATAGCAGTCTATAATAATTTGATAGCTGCTTAAGTTTGAATTCATTCTTTACTCCTGTCCGTGCCACATTTTAGGGACATGGTGTTATACATTCTTTTATTTTATAAATCTCTTGACTGATTTTTATAGATATGTTTAATTTTACTGATTTTGTGCTTACTATTTTTTTGTTACTTAAACTTATGTTCTTTTATACTCAAAAACTCATCTTTAACATTTCTTGTAGGGCTGGTTTAGTGGTAATGAATTCCTTTAACTTTTGTTTGTCCGGAAAACTCTTGTCTCTCCTGTTATGAATGAGATAGTCTTGCATGATAAAGTATTCTTGGTTGTAAGTTATTTTCTTTCAGCACTTTGAATATATCATGCCATTCCCTTCTGGCTTGACAAGTTTCTACTGAAAAATCAGCTAAGAGCTTTATGATGTTTCCCTTGTATATAACTTTTTTCTTTGCTCTTGCTGCTTTTAACTTTGTCAGTACTTGTTGCCATTTTAAGTATTATGTATCTTGGTGTGGACCTCCTTGGGTATATTTTCTTGGGGGCTGTCTGTATATAATGCCTAGTTTTGGATTTTTGTTTTGATCCTCACATTCAGCAAATTTTCAGCTGTCATTTCTTTTAATAAATTTTTTTGCCCCCCTTTTTTTCTATCTTATCCTCTGGGATCCTCTAGATTCCTCTGTCTCCTCACTGTGTCCAATTCTCTGTGCCTGTTTCTATGTGTTAGGGAATTCAGCTGTGTCTCCTGCTCTTGAAAGCAGTGGCCTTATTAAGAAGAGGTCCTATAGTGCCTGTAATGCAATGCCCTCTGTTCACCAGAACATGGTACTTCAGGGGTGTTTCCTATGTGTGTTGCTTGTACCCTACTGTTGTGACTGAGCCACATGTGCTTTTAGTCCAGTCATCTGCAATGTCTCTCTTTGTTGGGAGAAGAGTTTGGTCTCTGCTTTCTTAGTGGACCAGTCTGGGGCTACTTTGGGCTTGAGTTGAGTCAGACCAAGCCTTTACCAGAGATAGAGTAGAACTGAACTGCAGGGCACTCTCTGTGTTGTTCCTGAGCAGCTTTCTTCTGATGTCTGCTCCCAGTCCAGTATGGGACCACAGTTAAATTGCTTTGTGTTGTATCTTCCTTTCTTCATGGGGCAGGAGTCACTTTGGAGTGGTGCTGGCCACAGTTGAGACTGCCTACATACTTCCGGGCCTGTGGCACTTCCTTTGGATGGGCTCCAAGCAAGGGCATACTGGAGGGAGCAGATCTGAAGGAGAAAACAGGAGCAGAGCACACAGTGTCAGGGAGTTATATGGAGGGTGTTGGCACTGTGCTGATTCCCACACATGTCCCTGTGTCTAGGCTGGAGGATGGAGGAGGGGATTGGCACCGACCAGAATCTTTGTTTTTGAAGTCTCCTATAGGTCCCTGCTCCTTTACCACACACACTCTGAGAAGAGTAAGTAAATCTAATTTAGTTTTAGAGTTAGTGTGGGTTCCAGAATTTCTGGAAAGGAACTTAATCCTGCCTTATGAATTGAATGAGAACTGGAAGCAATGTGTTCCTAGAATATCAATGTTTCATAAAGTTGATCGAATATATCAATGAATAGTGAGAATCTTTTGAAATTATGGGTTTTAAAACTGTACCAATATTTCCTTGGAGGCATTACTTCATAGGCTATTTCAAAACAATTATCACTGCTCAACACTTCAGATATTTAAAGATAATTATAATATGTCTTTTAATCCCACCAGAGTCTAATCATCATAATTATTTCTTCAATATAGTACATAACATAATTGTTTGACCCTTCTTGTTTGTAGTGAAGACTCCCAATGAGTTTCCTTGTTCATGTGAAACATGAGCTACTGCCTTAAACCTCTGTCCTCAGGCACCAATATAGCATGTAATTTATATGTTAAAGCTTTTTCTTGTTTTGAAATATTTTTTGACATAAAGAAATGTTTGCAAAAATTGCACAGAGAATTCATATATAGCCATCATAGCTTCTCCTAACATTAATGTCTTACATAAGCATAGGAGAATGATCAAAATGAAAAAGTAACATTAGCACATAATTATTAATTAAACTATAGACCTTATTCAAATTTCACCAGTTTTCTACCAATTCCCTTTTTATATTCTTGGATCCAATCCAGGATCCCACATTACATTTAGTAGTTTTATCTCTTTATCTCCTTTAATCTGTGACAGTTTTTCAGTTTTTTCATGCCTTTTATGAGATTGGCACTTTTGAAGAGTACTGGTTAGTTATTTGGTAAAATGTCCTTCAGTTTGGGTTTTTCTGTTATTTTCTCATAGTTGGAATGAGGGTATGCATTTTTGCAGAAAATTTCCAGTTAATACATGTAGAATTAAAGAAGGAACTAAAAATCATCTTCATAAAAACATCACAGTAATAGTTGCTACACAAAAGGTCTATTGATAAATGCTACAATTAAGAGCTAACTCTTTTTATTGGAAAATGATGTTAGAAAGCAAGATATGGTTGCCATGAGTATTTATTGCTTCTGGAGTAACAGTGCATCTAGACTCTGTCAGTGAACAGAACATGACAGTGTACCTATGTTAATCCAGCCATATAAATGCATTAATATATATTTGTATATTTATATATTTAAAAACATGAATTTTTATTGATATCTTTGTTTCCAATCCAATCATGTATGTTTATGCAAGCCTTCCTCCTTTCCTTTGTAACTTTTTTCTCTAAACATGAAAAATTAAGTTCATTATATATAATATATATCCTTATATTGTCAATTCTAATATACACATAAAGGCATTTCAGAATTGCTAGAACATACCTATATGAAAAACCAATTTACTAACTAGAGTTTAGTATTTCTGGACAATTCCTTTTGTCTTTAGCCTTACAGTGTCTAGTCAAGACGGTTATCCAAAGTAAAATAGTAGTTCCTTTCTTGCTCAGTGTAGTTATATTATTCATTTGCAATATAGTTCATTTGTTATTGTTTGTATTCCACTTTGCCCCTTCTATTCTTATTTGTTCTGGTTAATGTTTTGAAGGTTTGTGAAACAGTACTATAATGTTAACAGTCATGGCTACAGAAAACTTCTCTTAGTATCTATACTAGGAGAAGTGTCACTTTTTCTCAATCCCAGCCATCCCATCCCATTTCACCCTTCTTTCCAGTCCTTTCCCCTAAAAACCCTCTCAGAAACCATTTTTTAAAATTTTCTGGCTTCTTTTTCCTGCACTCCTCTTACAAAGATAAGAATATAAATGTGCACTTTCCTATGTCCTCTTCCCCTTACATGAAGGATGGCATGGTTTTTTTTTTTTCCATTTAACAGTTATATTAATTTGTGGGGCTGCCATAACAAAGTACATACTTTGGGTGCTTAAATAACAGAAATTTATTTTCTCACAATTCTGGTGGCTAGAAGTCCAAGATCAAGGTGTGGAGAGGGTTGTTTTCTTCTGAGGCCTCTCTCTTTGATTTATAGATAGCTATCTTTTCTCTGTGACGTCTCATGATCTTCTGCTCTGTGTGTATTTGTGTCTTAATTTCCTCTTAAGAGGACTAATATTAATGGATTAGAGCCCACACTGATGACCTTATTTTTTTAAATATAATTTATTGTCCAATTGGTTTCCATACAAAACCCAGTGCTCATCCAACGTAGTGCCCTCCTCAGTGCCCATCACCTACTTTCCCCTCTCCCCCTCCCATCAACCCTCAGTTTGATCTCAGTATTTAAGAGTCTTCTATGGCACAAAAACAGACACATAGACCAATGGAATAGAATAGAGAGCCCAGAACTGGACCCACAAATGTACGGCCAATTAATCTTTGACAAAGCAGGAAAGAGTATCCAATGGAAAAAAGGTAGCCTCTTTAGCAGGTGGTGCTGGGAGAACTGGACAGCAACATGCAGAAGAATGAAACTAGACCACTCTCTTACACCATAC
>CM053571.1:52770336-52819336 GCA_028646485.1 Cryptoprocta ferox | reverse complement strand
AGGTGATATATCCTAACTGTCAGCACCCTAGAAGAGCCTAAGACCCAAAGCATGGAATTTTGTATTTCATTCAAGCAGGACATATCACATTATAAAAATTTTGCAGGTTTTTCAGAGATTAAAAATGTGAATAGCTTTCCATGTGCTTTGTCTTTCTTTTGATAATCCAATATGGCAAATGCATTTATAATTTATTTTTTCAAGTAAACTAGAAGATATTTAACATTATTTTAGGAAATCAATTCCTTTAGGATTTATTGGTACAGATAATATTGGTTTGCGTGAAATCTCACAGTATTATTTGCTTGGAAAATAAACCTGTTAATCTAATAAAAAGTTTCTAGTTTCACACTGATGGATGATCATTACTCTAATTAGATCTAACTAAATGTAGTTGGAGCAGAATCTCAAGTGTAATGCTCTTTTTTATTTATTAAAAAACACAAAATCTAATTACTGCTGTAGAAGGTATGTGTTATTTAAAGGACTTGGGCATATAGACTGAGTCTTTTTCCTTTTTGGATTTTAATTTATAATCACATGTTTTCATGAGACCATTGAAACATGTTTACTGTTACTAGTTTCCTCACTGGAAATACACTGTAATTAGCTAGGGGGTCATCCACAATAGATTTGGTACAATTTTCTTTCCACAAGGAATTTCAGTCATTTCCAAATATCCATCTGTCAAAATGCTGAAGTGTTATTTACGAAAGATGCAGTTAACGTGAACAGAAACTTTGGCTAGGCAGCTAAGCTATGTATATTCAAAGCATCTTGTGTGTGTGTGTGCGCACGCACTTGCGTATGAAAGAGGAGGAGGAGGAAGAAAGAGGGGAGAAAGGGAGGTGAAACACCTTGAATGGTTAAATGCACTTAAATAGTACTGGATTTGGGAAAATAGATATAGTTTTAAAGAGATACTGGTTTGTATTCATGAAAAAATGGTGTCAAGTATTTTCACTCTCTTATCCAAAAAAGTAATATAGATTAATCTTTTGTATCTGAGTTATAGATATAGATATAGATATGGTCTGAACTTTTTTCAATGCACTATAAATGCATGTAAAATACTGACATAAATTTTTTGACTTCAGTTTAATTTATGGAAAGTTAAAGCATAGAAAATATTCTAATTATAAGGGTGAAGAAAAGAAAGTCACTGTAGGCTGTTTCCTACCTTTTAAAAAGCCATGGCAAATAGAAAAAGACCAATTTCAGACAGAGAAAGACAAATACTCTAAGATTTCACCTAAAAATCTAAAAATAAAACAAAAAACTCACAAACAGCAGATTGGTGGTTGCCACATGTGGGGAGTGAGCATTGAGTGAAATGAGTGAAGGTATTCAAACAGTATAAACTTTAGTTATGAAATAAGTAAGTCAGGGCACCTGGGTGGTCCAGTCGATTGAGTGTTTGACTCTTGATTTCAGCTTAGGTCATGATCTCATGGTTTGTGGGTTCGAGCCCCGCATCGAGCACAGAGCCTGCTTGGGAATCTCTGTCTCCCTCTCTTTCTACTCCCCCCATCTGCTTACACTCTCTCTCAAAATAAATAAATAAACATTTTTTAAAAAAGTAAAAGAAATAAAATGTGTAAGTCCTGGGGGTCTAAAGTACAACATGGTGACTATGGTTAACAATACTGTATTGTATATTTGAAGGTTGCTTAGAGAATAAATCTTAAAAGCTCTCATCACAAGAAAAATAATCTGTGTGGTGATGGATGTTAAGTAGACTTATTGTGGTGATCATTTCACAATATACACATCTATAAAATCACTGTGTTGTGCATCTAAAACTCTTATAATGTTACATGTCAATTATAAATCAATATAAAAAAGAAGAAGAGAAACTCATAACTATCAATCTTTTGTTCCAGTTTTACCACTTCTTTCAGGTATCATTCATATGTTTGTTTTTTTTTAAATAGAAATGCCATACACACTTTAAAAAAAATAGGAATGCCACAAGCTCTCAATATGTATAGGTAGCTTGAGAGAGTGTTCAGAAAAGACGAGTTGGAATATTTGACTGTATTTTTTTTGACAGTGAACGTGATTTGTCTTTGACTTGTGACCTTATGTCAGCATCTTGGTAACTTCTTACTCAAGAATGTCCTGTTTCTGAAAATGCCATCTGTAAGCAGCACAGGGAGCACTTGGGAGCTTCTAGAAATATAGAATCTTGACTCAAGCTAAAAGTGCTGAATTAGAAGAAGACTTTAAGATCCTCAGGTGATTTATGGATAATTAGAGTTTATGCAAACTATTGCCTTAGAACACAGTGATTTCTAGAAAAGATTGAGATAAACATTGTTTGGAACAAATGATAATCTTGGTTTTAATAACTAGTTTTCTCTTGCTTATTGTACAAAATGA
The DNA here is from genome assembly GCA_028646485.1 of Cryptoprocta ferox. Lineage (NCBI taxonomy): Eukaryota > Metazoa > Chordata > Mammalia > Carnivora > Eupleridae > Cryptoprocta > Cryptoprocta ferox. Next base: position 52,816,954 of record CM053571.1, on the reverse strand, counting down.
TCTCAAATCATAATCATTTTTAAGGCAATTACACATAAAATTTGAGTTTTATTGTCCTAGACCATAATATCTAAGGAAAAGACCTTTTCTGATTTAAAAACAGAGATTTGGCAGCTCTTTACTTCAGTTAAATGAAAATCATAGTCATGGACATAGGCCATGGGGATTCAGTTAGACATAATACATTTAATAATTTTCCAGATAATTCTGGAAAGCTATAAGGGTAAAGGTTTGGTGAAATTAAGTGATGTTTAATAACAAGTATTTTGATATATTGTAGCATATATACTTCAGTTTAGCAAATTGACAAATCTATGCCCTGAGCTTTATAACATCCCGGATTTAAGTATTTAAGTAGAGCAATAAAGTGTAGAAAAAGAGAAAAAAAATCCCACAAGCAATGAGCACATTTAGACTATTTTTTGCTCTTGGAAGCTGTGAAAATCTCTCCGGAGAATACCATAGTTTCTTGCAGATTGTCATTTTCTTTGATTATTATTACTTGCAGTAGTTAACACGAGCAAACATATTTCCAGGAGTTGCAAAGAAGACTGAGAAGTATAAAGCCCTTTATCAAAGTGATGCACCTACAGTGTAAAGTGTAGGGAACAGCCTGATTAGTAGGAGCTGGTTATTGCAGAAGCTGCTCTATGTTCAGCCTTGCCAACACAGAGCCTAACAGGAAGGGCTGCCAGTGGAAATCAGCCAAAGAATAGTCATCACATTCAGTCCATTGTTTCCTACTGGAAATGTCTCTAGTACACATGATGACAAGTAGCCTACGCTGCAGAAAAACTGGAAAAGCACCAAAAGGTGACACACCATGCAGGGACATGATATATGGTACATGTGGGCCTGTGCATAAAGCTGCCTCTTATTAACCAGATGTATGTGCTTCACATTATACTTCTTTGGGCTTAAATTATCTTATGAAGAGCTTGGAGTCATCACTGATTCTCAACTGTGGATGCACATTAGATTTATCTAAATAACTTAAAAAGATACCCATATTTTACTCCAAATAAATCATAGACTCTGGAAGTATAACCCAACCATAGATTTTTATGTATTAAGCTCCCTGGGCACTTCTATGTATAACAAAGCATTAGAAACACTGAACTATGTAATCACTTAAGTCTCTTACATATTTAATTTTCCATGCTTTCTAGGGAAGCTCCATGTCCTCCAGTTTACCCCATCCACTTTGCTTTTCTGTATAAGTACTCCTTACAGATTGAAGAATAAAAAATGTAAGATAGATACTATTTTAGCTACATGTTTTATAAATAAATATCTTCATATGCATAGGATTCCATGGCTACAAACTCAGGTGAACCATGTCAGGAAAAGCTATTGAATATGGGAAATGAAATAGCTGGGGAGATAAGATACAGCTAAGATATTCTGGGTAATACTTCATCTATCGTGGAATCATAGTCTTTTTAACTCATGGTGTTCCAACAATAAGAGTTTTGGTAAAATCCCCAGTGAAAGCATTCTGTCTGACAAGATGCAGGCTCTGATTCAACTATTAAGATTTACTAGAATTTATCATAAGCACTCTTAGGCATACAACGGGGAATTTTCCAACTATTCCCTAATAAGAAATGAGCCCATGAGATTTTGTGGCAGTTCTTACAGTACATGCAGTGATAGGAAGAATTTAACTTCAATATGGATTCCAGTTCTGAGTTCTATAATGAATGCAGAATACTGAGTAAGTAAACACTGAGCAGGTTAGAAAATAGTCAAAGAGATATTTAAATGGTTGAAAACTATTATATCAACTATAACTATATATATATGTATGTATATATATAAAACTGTGTTTTAATGAAAGCACATATTTCCTCGCTTTCATTATTGAAAACCCTGGAGACAATGACCAACTTGGTAGCAATGAGCACATTATGGCAAATAAATTGTAGTCTTTAAATACTGTTTTTCACTAAAAGGGAATAGGGTACTTTGAAGAAATGGCTGATTGTCTGAGGTGAGAAATGTTTAGGAAGAACTTAGAATAGCCTGACATACAACAAAACAAGAAAGCTTGTAAAGACTACTAAATTATGACAAAAGAACTCAGATGCCAATGAGGATAAAGTATGATAGCAAATTATATGAACTGATGAGAATGATTACTGCAAGAGTTAAAATGAATAAGGTATGTCTAAGCCATAAGTTCATAATTATAACATAAAGCAAATGCATACATATATACATACACACCCCAAACCTTAGTTTTTACTTTGGAAGTTGGATAGAAGCAACTCATTTTAAAACTGATGAATTAACAGGACTCCCAATTCCCCACCTGTTCAACTGCCCTGACATCCACAGGATCTTTAAACCTCCACTCAGGATGTGCTAGGTACCTGGACAGGGAAAACTGATGAATTAACAGAAGAAATCAGGTATTCACCTACTTTTTTTTTTTTTACACTGGGAGAATAGAATCATTGATGAAATGAAGCTTAAGAATATATTCTAGGCAGTAAATGAAGAAATAATGATCCATTCAGAGTATCAACATTTTTCAACTTCTAATAATTCATGTATTTAAGTACTGCTAACCTATGAGCACTAACTTAGGTTACCTACAAGAAGAAAGGCAGACAGACATCAGACATCATCTCACTAAAATGATTAAACCTATATCTTACCAAGCCTCTTGTTTTAACTAACAAGAAAGAAATACAGGACATAGATGCTGAAGGATACCATGAGGCTTAAATAAGTGACATTCAGCAATGGCAGACACAAAGCTGATTCCTTCAACAGAATCTTGAAGGAAAGTAAATAAAAGAAATGCTATTGATAGTAACAAAAATTACAATGTATAGACCTATAGACAGAAGCAACATATCAAAAAATTACAGTGTATGTACTTTATGTATAATCCATACAGATAAGAATATGCACAATGTGTGTTCCACATAATGTGTTTTTATAATACCATCAGAAAAAAGCGAATACTTACTTAACATTTGATGGTATGCCTGGGATATGCTTCAATATAATCTGGAGGGTATAGAATATAATATGAAAAAGTTGGGCCATAATTTAATGAGTGTTGAATTAAAGTGATGGGTACATGGAGATTTCTTATACTCTACTTTTGTATGAATGTGAAATTTTCTATAAAATTTTGAAATTAACCACTTTGTCTAGTCTCAATATGTTCATCAATTAATGTTAATAATATATAATAATTATTTTCATATAATCAAATAATTTGCATAATTTCTGTTATACACTTATAGAAAAGTCAGAAAATTTTTGAAAGACAATTGCTATATAATCTCAATTTAAGAATTAACTATAAAATACTATTAATATTAAAAAGAAGGCTCTTGGGGCACCTGGGTGGCTCAGTCAGTTGAGTGTCCCACTCTTAGTTTTGGCTTAGGTCATGATCCCAGGACCTGCATCAAGTCTGCACAGAGCATGGAGTCTGCTTAAGATTCTTTCTCTTGCCCTCTCTCTCTCTTCCCTGCTCTAAATGAATAAATAAATAAAGTAAAAGAAAAGAAAATAATAATAAAAAGAGGACTCTTTTTTATAGTCAATCATTATTAATAAGGCAAATTTTTAAAAAATAGTATCAAAAAAGAAATAAAGTAATAGAAAGATATTTTTCTATAATCTATTTTCTATGCTACTATTCTTAGTATGTTCTTGATGGATTAATAGGGGCCGTCACCAATTTCATTTGATTGATTTGGAGAAGGCAAATTGGGCTATGGATTGCCATCTTTGCACTAGGCCTATGACCTTGGTCTGGCAATTGAATTCTTCTTATTTGTGAAATAAAGGATTTAATTTATATTTTCTTGATCATGATCAGTATTGAACATTTATAATAGAATCAAATATATATAGATGGTTAGAAAGATAGAAGTGGCAAAGGTTGAAATTGAACTTAGATTTGTTTGCCTAATCCCTTGTGCTGAAACTGGTATAGTGCCTTTTAATGTTATCCATAAATTTAAGTTAGCTGTGGTCAAAGACAGAAAAAACAATTTGTTGTTTGCAGTCCATATTTTAAAATATTCCAGCTGCCACCACTATTCACAAACTCTTTACCCTATGACATAGTGTTTGGTATAGAATTAAACATTTCTTTCAGGGATCTTTTAAAGATAATATTGGAGTATCTTGTTCATTGGTACAAATGTATAATAGCTTCAAGGTAGTAAGTCAGAGCTGAATGATGATGACCAGTGTTGTATCACTACAAACTTAAGTCATTTCTCTGTATACTTTCATGGTTACTCAGACCAACGGAAGCAGAGGATCTTTGTGCTTTCTCTTTATTCATGTGTATCCGCAGGTATACAACATTTAATGTGAAATTGTTGAGGTGAAGTCCATTCTGATATTTCAGAATAGTCGTGCACATTTTTCTGCAAAGACAAGTAATCATAGAGCAAAAAGAAAACTTAAACAAAAGGCAACAATAACAGCAATACACTTTTGTCAGGGACCTTCAGAAGTCTGAATATAATCTGGAGAACAATAATTATTCTGATCGAGTCTGTAAACTTCTATATTTCTTTGCTCTTGTTAGTAGAAAGTATATTTGGTATTATTAATAATATTTCATATTAATATAACTTTATGCTCTTTTCCAGAGTTGTGCTCTATCAAAGAATCTACTTTAATGTTAGTTTCCTCTTTTTAAAATATAACTTTTCTCACATTATAGGTGATCTAACTTTTTAAATCTTTCCTTCTAAAATGTTACATTTGCTGTTCACTCTCTTAGAGCATTCTTCCTAGATTGTCCTGGAGCCAGTGACTTCTGATCATTCAGGCCTTTGTTGATTGCTAATATTTAGTGGTTGCTCTCATATTTCTCTAATTTATTACTTGACAATTTTAAAAGTTACTCAAAAATTTTCATGTTAATTTATTTTTTTCTTCAGAATCATTGTAAGCTTGAAGGCTTCTGTTTTGCAGTTTCAAGTTTTTATCTAAATTCCAGTTAGTTAACATATAGTGTGATAATGGTTTCAAGAGTAGAATTTAGTGATTTATCGTGTATATGTAACACCCACTGCTCATCACAACAAGTGCCATCCTTAATGCCTATCACCTATTTAACCTTTCCCTTCTGCACACCTCCCCTCCAGTAACCCTCAGTTTGTTCTCTATAGTTAAGAAACTGTTTCATGGTTTCCCTCTTTTTTTTTTTGCTCGTGTTCATTTGTTTTGTTTCGTAAATGCCACATACGTTACTTTATTTTGATGGTATATTGTCTGTATTACTCTACAAAGTCCCCTAAAAGCAGGGACATTGTCATATCCCTTGTGTAACTCTAGTAGCTAGTACATGATGATACTCATTAAGCATTTCTGAATAAATGTTGGATGAAACCCATCCCTTAATACACATTCTACAAGTTGTTCATATATCCATTGTGTGGATTTACATAATAAAATGTAAAAGTCATTATCTGGTAAGTTCAATAAAAACACTTGATTGAATGTTTTTCAATAATGTGTTTTAAAGCTCTTTAAGGGATGGGTTAGGTAAGGTAGGTTGAGTCAGGTATTAGGAAAATAGTGATATTTCCTAAGGTGAGCCAGATATGAAGTCCAATTTAGCTGCTGATATCCAGGGAGATATGATAGATGACTTGGTGATCCATACTAGCAGTCACTGTGTTAGGGTTTAATAAGAAGGGACAGGTATATGTCTCACAAGGCAAAACACAACTAAAACAAAACAGCCAATGAGGAGGAGATACACAGAGTGCCAGCAGTATCTAATTCTAGGAAGAAATGGGGCAAGGAGTGGCCCCCAGACTACAGATGGGGTTTCAGGGCAGAATTTACATGAAGTGAACTGGTTAGGTGGGGACCCTGTGTCCCAGGCTTTCATTGTACAATGTAGGGGCAAGGCAGAAGTCTGCTTCTTGGTATTAAGAGATGACTTATGTTGATATTTACTTATTAAGCCTGTTCTATATTGAAAAGATCTCCTTACGTGTTCCAGTAACACACCTGAACCAAGGCCATGAGGAAATTCAACATGAAGGCAAAAGGAAAAGGAATGGATGAATAAGAATAAAGGAAGCCAAGAAAGCCAGACTGGCCATGGCAATTTTTGTTTAAGAAAGATAAGAAATGATTTTGCATGGAGACCATTTTTGGAATATGTGTTTAGATTATTCTCCTTGATGAGCACACCTTAACCATAATCAAGTTCAATGGCAGTCTGCTCAATGAGAAGATAATAATTCAATTTAGGAAAAGTCCATCTTTTAAAATAACTATATATTAATAAGGATGGGTGTAGAATTTTGAATAAGAAGTCAAAGTTTGAAAAATAGGTCTTTCCCAAATGGATTGAAAGGGCAAAATCTCTCATCTTTTCAGGGCACATGAATTAGATTAGAATATTATTGCTAAGGATATCTGGTAGACATTCCTACATGTTCACAAATTTTATTTGAATCCCCATTTGACTTTATTAAATCATCAATGGCATACTTTCAAATCAAACTACGATTCCAGAAGAAAAGGAAATGGAATAATTCCTTAAATAGAATTTTTATATTGGTAATAAAATCAGTGAACTTCATACAGTGGAAATATTGCAGAGTATTTTGATGCTATTGGAGGATTTAGCAAGGACAGTTTATTCCACAAAATATCTTTATTTGTAAGGCAGGTATATTTAACTCTCTTAATCCAGTTCCACAGATTTCAGTTCATTGACAATCCACCTTGTAAAAAGGAAGGAGGAGGGGTGTCTGGGTGGCTCTGTGGGTTAAACATCTCAAATTCTTGATTTTAGCTCAGGTCATGATCTCAGGGGTTTGTGAGATTAACGCGCACATTGGGTTCTGCACTGACATTGCTTGCAGTGCCTGCTTGGGATTGGGATTCTCTCTCTCTCCCTCTCTCTCTGCTGCACCCCTGCTTGCATTCTCTCTCTCTCTCTCTCTCTCTCTCTCTCTCTCTCTCTCTCAAAATAAATAAATAACCTTAAAAAAAAAAGGAAGGAGGAACTAAAGCCACATGCTCCTTCAATCATCATAGAGAGTTGAATGACTCTAATTTAATTTCATCACTGAAGAAAGAAAATTATAGTTCAATTAAGGGTGTATAACATGAATCAGATTACAGAAGAGACTTCAAACAATTTGTAGATGTAAGGATGAAATTTTTCAAGGATTAACAAATGAACTTTAGTGGTTTCCTTAACAACTCTGAGTGAAATTGTGCTAGAGTATTTAATCAGAAAGATTTGAGAAAGCAGTTTTAATTGCTGACATTTCTGCTAGGTTACCTTCACCATCTGACTGAAATCCACCCAGATGGTATCCTCTCTTGAGTGTTTAGGTGCTACAATAAAAGATGATCTTGACAATAGTAATTAGATCTTTTTTATTGATAAAAAGCTTTTAATCTGTATCTTTCTTTGGAGCAAGACTTTTTTTTTTCTTTTCCTTTTAGTGTAAGGAGAATTATCTTTCTAGGTTTCTCACTGGGATAAATAGTTCTAAACTTGATTTTTAAAATGCTCTGTGGTTGTTTCAAAGTCAATTGAAGGATGCAGGTCAATTTTCTTTAGGTTCATTTTTCTTTTCCTCATTTGAAGTGTATGCTGAGTTCACTCACAAGGATTTACTGTAGGGTAAACTCAATAAAATTTCCCAGAGTGAGCTGGACTGTAGGATCCATGCCAAAAGAGGAAATTAGGATCAAGAGAAGTATTGATAATTTAATGAAAAATGCTTTAATTGAAAAGATTTAAATGAATGGAATTAACATTTCTCTAAGACTATTTACTTTTATCCAATTTCCTACTGCTATTATATCAGAGGACTTTATTCTCATTACATTTAAATAACTAATAGGTTAATTTGTATATTAGGAAGATCATATAGTGATTATTTTTGCATAATAAATGGACATTTCTCCCCTACCATTTTTTAATTATTCATTCTAATTATGGTACTTGAATTTTTAGAAAATTATACTAATTAAAAATTTTCTTATATAGCATTTGGTAAACATAGGATAGATAGGTGTTGATAGTCTATTTATAAGTTTAGAAATATCATAATAAATCTATAAATTAATCCTTTGTGAGATCATCCCCTGACTTAAGAATTAGAATATTTTCAGTAACAGAAAAGTGTCTCTATGCTTTTCCATGAATCCTTCTCCTGTGCAATTTATGTATGTATTCTATAATTTTTTATTTAACATAAAGTTTTAAGATTCATCCATGTTATCAAATTGAAATAGTTTCTTCCCTGTGTTGAGGTTATATACATCATTTCACTCAATTCTTACAACAGCTCCATGAAGTATATATTTTTATTCCTATATGAAAGCATAAGGAATAAAAGCTAAGAAAACTGTAGGAAATATCTCAAGGTCATATCTCAAAGGTGACAGACCTACCCATGGTTGGAAGCTGCACCTCTCTATCTCCTAACCCTATACTGTTTGATATAGCATAATTCATAATTTCAAATAGCAGAAAGAGCTCAAAACCAAATTGTTTTTGAGGTTGTGGTATCTCCAGTTTGCATATGAGCAAAGTAGAGATAGTTGCTAAAAGTTGCTTATCATGAGAGGCAGAATAATGGCCTTACTGAGATGTCTACATCTTAATTCGTAGAACCTGTGAAAATGTTATGTTACATGGTAAAGGAGAATTAATGTTGCAAATTGAATTAAGAGAACTAATCAGCTAACATAAAATCAGATTATCCTGGATCATGTGGTGAGCTTGAAATAATCACAAGGTCCTTTAAATGTGGAAGAGGGAGTCAAAAAAGCAAATGAATATACCAGCTTGAATAAATACACCTCCAAAGTGATAAAAACATTTATGTATATTGCACTTTCCAAATATCAAGCTTGAATTTTTAAACTTCTAATTTGTAATTTTTGTTGCTTTAATACATTGACATGGTACAAATTCTAAGTATATAAAATAGCAAACAGTGAAAAAGACTATTTATCATAACTGATCTCCAATTACGTAACTTTCTTTACTTGAATGCAACCTATATTACCATCTTTGGGGGTTTTTGCTATTTCTCATTCGCCATTAATATTAAAGAAAGTTTATTTTACCTAAACTTTGTCAATACAATGTGTTCTCAGGCTTTTTAGTCTTTACCAATATTGAGGGAGAAAAAATGGTAGTAACGTTTTAATATACATTTATTTTATTATGATTGAGAATAAGCACTTTCATCCTTTGTATTTCCTTTGCATTTCCTTCCCTGAGAAATCTCATTATAGCATGTGCTCATTCTTCTATTATTATTGATTTTTCTCTTATTGATATATAGGAACTCTTTATATATTAGAAAAATAGCTCTTTCTCTGTGAAATGAGTGGCATGTTTGTTTGGTCTTTGTTAAACTTTTTGTTATGTATGAATTTATAAATATTTTCTTCTAAGCTAAACAGTATTCCATTCTTATATCCAAATTTTTGTTGTACCTGAAATTAATTCTAAAATAAAGATTAAAGTTTGTTCCTAGCATTATTTTTTAAACATGTGACTATCAAGTTTTCCCACTTATATTTCCATTGATTTGAAAGTCATTTTTAGCCAATCCAAGTTATGAATGTATTTTTGTTATAGTGTCCATGTTATTATATATGTCTTTTCTTGTTCACTCATTACCACCTAGTGCTCATTACTAGGATATTCCAACAGAGTCCAAACAAAATCTGATTACTAAAGTGAGGAATCAGCGATCCCTAAGGATGTTGTATATATGGGGTCTTTTTACAATAAGGGAAGTTCTTTCTTCTTCCATTTTTTTTTTTTTTTTTTTTTTTGGGAGAGGGGGCCAATGCAAGGGTATATGGGATAAGGAAATAGAATAGGATGGAGGAGATGTTAGCTGTAGGCTACATCTATAAGTATTCTTTATCAAGTTGAGGAAGTTTCCCTCTATTACTAATTTGAGTTTTTACCATGGATGGTTTTGAATTTTGTAAAATGCTTTTCCTGCATCTGTTGATATGATTGTGTGACTTTTTTTTGCCTGTTGTGATAGGTTACATTAATTGCTTTTTTTTTTTAACATTAATTGATTTTTGAATGTTGAACCAATTTCACATGCCTGGGATAAATTTCATTTTTTCATGGTGTATAGTTCTTTTTATACATTGTTGGATTTGATTTGCTGGTATTTTGTGGAAGATTTTTACATCTATGTTCATGAGATATATTGGTCATGAGTTTTTATTTTTATGTCTTTTTATAGTTTTGATACTAGAGTAATACTGGCTTTATAAAATGAGTTAGGAAGGATTTCCTCTGTCTCTGTCCTCTGAAAGAGATTGTAGAGAATTGACATAATATCTTCATTAAATATATGGTAAATTCACCATTGAGCCAATCTGGATATAGAGCTTTCTGTTATGGAAGGTTATTAATTATTGATTTGATATCTCCAATAGATATAGACCTATTCCGATTGTCTATTTATTCTCGTGTGAATTTAGCTGATTGTGTCCTTCAAGGAATTTGTCTGTTTAACCTAGGTTATCAAATTTGTGATGATAGAGTTCATAATATTTCTCTATTATCCTTTTGATGTCCATAGGATCTGTAGGTATGTCTTCTCCTTCATTTCAGATGTTAATAATTTGTGTCCTCTTTTTTTTCTTTAGGTAGCCTAGACACAGAGGCTTATTGATTTTATTGTTCTTTTCAAAGATTACCTTTTGGCTTTGTTGATTTTCCTTGTTGTCTTCTTGTTTTCAAATCCATTGATTTCTACTCTAATTCTTGCTTATTTTCCTCTGCTTACTTTGGATGTAATATGCTCTTCTTTTAATAGTTTCTTAAGATAGAAACATAGATTATTGATTTTGGGTTTTTTCTTCCTTATATGTATATTCAGTGCTATAAGCTTCCTTCTGAGCACTGTTTCCATTGCATCCCATAAATTTTGATAATTTGTGTTTTCATTTTTTTAGTTCAAAATGTTTAAAAATTTCTACTGAAATTACTTCTTTGAATCATGTGTTACTTAGAAGTGTGTTGTTTAATCTCCATGTATTTTGGGATTTCCCAGTTATCTTTCTGTTATTGATTTCTAGTTTAATTCCATGGTGGTCTGAGAGCACACATTGTATGATTTCTATTCTTTCAGATTTTTCAAGATGTGTGTTATGGCCCATAGTCTATTTTGGTGAATGTTCCATGTAAGCCTGAGAAGAATGTGAACTCTGCTATTGTTGGATAAAGTAGTCTTTAGATGTTAATTATATCCAGTTGATTGATGGTGTTGAGTTCTATGTCCTTACTGATTTTCTGCCTGCTGGATTTGTTCATTTCTGAGAGAGAAGTATTGAAGTCCTGAGTATGTTAGTGGATTTATCTATTTCTCCTTGAAATTCTATCAGTTTTTGCCTCACATATTTTGATGCTCTGTTGTGAGGCTCATATATGTTAAGAATTGTGTGTTTTAGGGAATTGATTCTTTTATCATTGTTTCCTGCCTTTCATTTTCCTTGATGACTTCCTATGGTTTGAAGCTTGGTCTGAAATTAATATAGCTACTCCTATTTTCTTTTGGTTAGTGTCAGTGTAGCATATTTTTTTCCTCCATTTATTTAACTTTTAATCTATATGTGTCGTTTAAAGTGAGATTCTTATACAAAACATATAGTTGTGTCTTGTTTTTATGTTACACTCACAAATTCTCCTTTAATTGGTGCACTTAGATTTTCCTATTCAAAGTGCCTATTGACATAGTTGGATTAATATCTAAAATATGTTTTGCTTTTTTTCTATTTGTTATCCTTTTTCTTGTGCTTCTTATTTTGTCTCCCACTCCTCTGACTTTTTCATTTTAACTGTGCATTTTTATTTCATTTTTGCCCTTTTATAAACACATCAGTTATACTTTTTTTTCACCTTTTTTTAGTGGTTGTCCTAGAATTAACTGGATATTTAATAATTCCAAAGATTTGTTGTTGTGTGCATGTCATATGAGTACAGTGGTTTTGGAACAGATTGCCTATTTTTTTTAAAAAATGCTTACAGGCAAAAAAAAGAAAAGAAAAAAATTAAAAATGCAAATTGAAGCATGTAGGAGTGAAGGTATATAAGTTTTGAGATTTCCCTTAAAATTTTAGTAAATAAACTTTAATAACAATGAAGGAAGAGGAATCTTAATAACCTTTGAACATTTGATATGTGTTGGAGATTTAATTACACTCCTCCATTCACTTTGGTGTGCTTGAAATGTTTCCTTAAAAAAAATTCCATAAATTATAATTTAAAAAATCTTTCAGATTCAAGAGTACTTTACAATGTAAGTCACAAATCTACAGATTATCTCCCCATCATATATATTATATATAATTTAACTTTTATGAGTAAGAAAAAACTTTAGGTATAGATTGGTCTAGAAATGCACTCAATACAACAGAATGAGTCAGTCATGGGAGAGTTGCTAGTCTGGATTCATTTTCTCTGTCTGCCCAGAGCATACATTAGGCTGTTATGTTCATCGGTATTGCCTGAGGTTTGAGCTAGAAAACACAGGACTATGACTGATGCTTTTCAAATAGATCTGAAATAATAAAAAGTTTAAGTTTTAAACTGTCATTTTTAGTTCAAAAATGAAGCAAGTTTTCTTTTATTGCTACAGATGAATGGCAGGGAAGGTTTAAATTTAAATCAAAACTTCTAAGAACTTAGCAAAAAAGTTAGAATCTCCTGTGCTTACTATAATCACCATTTTTAGATGTACTTTATTTTCATTTCTTTGAAGAAGCAGGAAATGAATTGAACAAAGATTTATGCCATTTAATGTCACAGTTGATTACCAATAGAAATTGGAAGAATACAATTTTTATGACTTTATGTAAAAGTAAGCTATAATTCAGGATGAAATGGATATTGGCTAGACAGACAGATTTAATTTTTAAGTATATGTTATCTTGAAAGAAATATTTATATAAATCAAGAAAGCCAAATCTCTAAATTGTTTGGCTTAAATAATTTATCAGACTGGTACTAGTCACATATATTTCTTAGATATAACTTCATTAAGCAGCCTTTTTTTGAAATATTTCAAATTTATATCTTTTATTTCTGGTACCCTCAAATGATTAAACAATTCCATAAAATACTAAAATCTTAATGACATAATTTACTGAATTAAGCAGTTATTACCTGACATTTGTTTTTTGAATTAGTTAACATGATCAATATTAAATGTTTAGTAAACCCCTACAAATTATACTCATTCATTAATGGTGTATGTATGGAGGCATATTACTTTATCTTTCACTAAAAGATAGACTTCTTAAGATGATTATTCTTATCATTTTAAATAGTAAGAACCTGGTTGTGAGAGACAATCAGGAAAAAAAGTAACCATTAAATAAAAATTAATATATTCTCAGGGTACCTGGGTCTCTCAACAAGCTAAGTACCTGACTTTGGTTCAGGTCATGATCTTACAGTTCGTGGATTCAAGCCCTGAGTTGGGCTCTGAGTTGACAGCTCAGAGCCCGGAGCCTGCTTCAGATTCTGTGTCTCTCTCTCTCTCTCTGCCCCTCCCCTGCTCATGCTCTATCTCTCTGTTTCTCTGTCTCAAAATTAAATAAACATTAAAAAAATAAAAAAGATTAATATATTCCCTGCCTTTTTCTCCTCTACCACCTCTAAACTGTTTGGAATGATTTTTAAAATTTTTTATGTCTTTATTTATTTATTTTTTATTTTGAGAGACAGACACAGAGAACGAGCAGGGAAGGGGCAGAGAGACAGGGAGACATTGAATGTGAAGCAGGCTCCAGTCTCTGAGCTGTTAGCACAGAGCCCGATGCGGGGCTTGAACCCATGGACTGTAAGATCATGACCTGAGCCGAAGTCAGACACTTAACCAACTGAGCCACCCAGGCACCCCTGGAATTTTTTGTAAATGCGTTTATGCACGCACTTATTTTATAAATATTTTTGGGTGCCTACTCTGTACCAGGCACAGTACTAAGTGCTAAGATTTATAAGATCTCCACTGTGCTCAGAAATTATAGATTACTAGAAAAGATAATTGTTGAATGATTTGACATTCTTTAAAATATTGTACAATTCTGTTTCTATGTATTTGAACACGTTCCTTCTGCTTTAAATGCGCTTCCATATTTAGGCCACCTGATGAACTGCTCTTTATCCTTCAGGTCAAGTTGTATACTGATTACATGTCTTGTTTTATTTTTTCTGAAGCTGTCTTTGAATTTCACTAATTTGGTAGTACTGTTACCTATATTTAGAAATGACACTTCCTAGCAAGCATATGCACTTTTCTGAGAAGGTTTAAAATATGGTGTTACTTGAAGATGTGTAACATATGTATCATCTGACTATCCTTATTCACAATAAAAGCAGATCATTTTAATATAATACTACTCATATGTCATTAAATCAGCAAGTGTTTAATTGGAAAATGAAGAAATTGCATAATTGAAATGCTCAGTTTCACACAGTAGAGGTGCAGCTATAGAGATTTATCTAAATGGAGATCTATTTTTCTCATATATCAGGAAGCCTCAGACATAAAGGAGAACATAGCTGATACGGTACAGTCAGTTTCCAAGGGTGGCTTTATCTTTGTTTTCCAGTGTCCTTACTCTGTTGCTTGTTGCCTTATGCTTGGAAGATAGTTGCTATATTTAGTTTTAGGAAGGAAGGAAGGAAGGAAGGAAAGGAGGGAAGGAGGGAGGGAGGAAGTAAAAGGCAAAAAATAAAGTGCCGAGTTTGATACTTTGGGAAGTGTTACCCAGTAGACTGAGGCTTATATCTAATTACTCAGTTATGGTTCATTTATATGAATTTAAGAGCATGGGAGTCTAGAAGGCTGATTAATTTTTGCTTGGTATATTATCATCTTGAAAAATATCAGAGTTCAATTGGGAAAATAATGAGAATGGATATGTAGCAGGTACCTTGAAGTATCTATCACACATAGTCTTGCATAATACATACACTAATTTTAATTCTTTATGTACAAAGTTCAGAATGATTTCAGCACACTCATGTACTTTCTTAATAAATGCATTTTCTAATGTATATTTGATCTCTGTATTGTGCTGGCCTCTAAACTGCCTTTAGCATTGTTGGTAAATAAGTTTAGTGGCTTGTCAGAAATAAAGACTCAAAAACATTTACTGAAGTTAATTAATTAACCAGAAATGAGATATAAATGAAATATATCAAAAAAGGTATTTTATATAGTTAATTAATTAATTTGAGTAACATTTTTAAAAAAATCCAGAAAGGCCAAAATATTTCATTGATGTTTAAATATTAACACATAAGTCATAACACTGAAACGTGAACTTCCTCAGTTTAACTGTTGATGTTCCAAACATAGATTACATATACAGACCAAAACATAAACTCTATGAAATGTAAAATCCTAAGTAAATACATATGTACCTAGAACAGTCCTTTCTTTGCTCAGGTAGAAAATGGGGGCTCCTGGGTGGCTCAGTCAGTTAAGCGTCCGACTTCGGCTCAGGTCATGATCTCTTGGCCAGTGAGTTTGAGCCCCGCATCGGGCTCTGTGCTGACAGCTGAGCCTGAAATTTTCTTAGGATTCTCTCTCTCTGCCCCTCACCCGCTCATGCTCTGTCTCTCAAAAATGAATAAATGTTAAAGAAAAAAAAAAGAAAAGAAAATTGAACCCAGGAAGATAAAATGACTTTCTTGAGTCACATTTCTAGTCAGTGACAAATCAAATAGTAGAAGCATTCTGACTCTAGTTTAAAAATAAGTAAGTAAATAAATAAATCTATCATCTATTTATAAAAGAAGGTATTTTCTTATTTATAGTGCTTCACATATGCATAAACATAGTATTGAAAACAAGTATTTAAATTATTTAATGTGGCACTCTTTTACATGTTTCAGTTTTTTAAATAACAAATATGTAAGTAGCCTAATAAAATCAGGAACAAAAGCACTATTTATAAATTAAAGAACATTTTATGCTGTATGGATGCAAGGTAAATAAAAAGAGATTTCTAAAGCTATAATATTGGCAGGACCTTAAGAGAATCCAATTGTACTTTCCTTTTTAACCCTTTAGGGAAATTGTTGCTGTAATTCGGTAGTCATGGAAAGAATAACGTAACAGACAGCATTTTTGTTCTCTTTTCGAGAAATTAGTGATAAATATCATGCTCAAGAGATTTTCTATGCTGGCAAATGTATCTTTATAGCAAATGTAATTTAGCACTTAAATGTTATATATAGGCTTGCAATTTAAGAAGGAAGACAGCACAAGTATCTACATCCCATTATTCCTCAGTTGCACACCCCATGCTCCATAGAAATAATAGAGAAAAAGAACAGAACAACAGCAAAGAGAAACAGAAGAGTCTTCATAGGTAGATGAGAGTTTTTAGGTTGTTCTGAAGCTGGCCCCTGGAGAATGTTAATGGATGAAGCAGAGAGGAAGATGTCAGTGTGTCATGAATGTGGATTGCTTGGCCAAACCCAGAAAAGGCTCTGGGCTTCTCTTTGGCAGTTTGTCATAGGGCCAAGGAGAGAAGGAATGCTGAACACAGGGAAATTGACTGACGTTTAATAAAGAAAACAGCTGTATCTTTTCGGACACTATGTAAGTGAAAAATACCATTCAGCCTAGCATTCAGCCCCAGGATAAAAAATGGTTGAGGTAGTCTCTAAAGAATTGAGCTAACCTGTGGGGACTTGCTGTTGTTCTCATTATTATAGCATTTGAGAAACCATAGCAATAGACAGCAAACCTAACTCACTGTAAATGGAAGAAAATGCTCCTCTCATATATCAAGTTAACAATCAGCAAGCTTCATCATAATAGCCATATATTACACATTTAGAAGAGAGTCAAAACAGCAGCAGAATAAAAATAAAATACAAAAGAAAATGAACAAAAAATTAAATCACAGAAAATAAAAGGTAATTCTGGGAACAGAAAAGAACTTAAAAACAAACCTATCATTGGTTTTCAGAGCTTTTCAGAGCTATGATTTATAGAAATGATATAATGATGTTATAAAATGGGGGGGCAGAGTATTCTTAGAGATTAAAAATGTGGTTGCAGAATTGAAAAAAAAATATGTATTTAAGGGTCTGAATAGAATGGTAACTTTCCAAATGATAAAAATATAGTAACCCTCACAGGAAAAAAAAAGTCTAAAAACTATAAATAATACAGGTGGGCCAATATTCAAGTAATAAGAGTTCTAGGCATAGAGATTAGGTAAAATATATGGGATGAAGTTAACAAGGAAATGGTGGAAGGAGGATTCCCACTGCTAAAAAAAAAAGCCTTAAAATTGAGTGTTTATCCAGTATAGACGAAGATAAATTTTAAAATTGACACCTAGACATGCACCCATAAAATTTCAAAGTCACGAGGGAAGACAAAAGTAAAAGAAACGAAGAATTTAATCCTGGACAAGATATTATAGACCTATTTTTCCCTAAACTTCCTCGCTAAGGTCAACTATGAAATCCCTAGAAAAGCAATAACAGACAGCCAAAGGAGAACTCTGAAAGGTGGTAAGAAGGTGAGCTGGTTCGAGACCTCCTAGCTGGAGGGACAGCATCGCAGCACGGAATCGAGTATGCTCCCACTCAATAGAAGACCACCCAGACCTGATGTTTCCCTCCCCTCTACCTAGCAACAGAAGACTTTGTAGGTAGACTCCTTCTTCCCCTTGGTGGAATGAGTGTTCACCTGATACCAACTTTAAGGGGGATTGATTGGGAGCTCCACCAGAAATAATCAGCCAAGAGAGGTACTCTCTACTAGGCTTGAGATTTCCCTTTTCCACCAAGAGATATCAAGGAAGGTAGGTAGAGCCAACAGGAGAGACGCATTACAATAGTACATCTACCACTGACCGTGAAACTTCTTTATCCCCTTGGGCCAGAACTTCTCTTCTCCTGCCCAGAGACAACAGGCAGATGTGGAATAGCAGCAGGGGTTGGGGGAGAAAATGGAATAAGGATCCCACGTTCTAACCTACTGAGATATATCTGGTGGCTTAGCCTGGGATAAACCCTTCTGTCCTTTCAGGAATCACCAATAAGGACCAGTGGATAATGCAGTGGCACCAGATAAATGAAGCGGTCCAAAATAACACTGCAAAAAACAGAAAATCAAAGTGTCATTGGAACCACAAACCACAGAAAGAGGCTAAGGGCTCAAGAGAGACAATGTAACTTCCTTTCCAATTTGGATGATTTTGAATTCTTTTTTCTTACCTGATTTGTCTGGCTAGGACTTTTAGTATTATGTTGAATAGAAGCTTTAAGAGTTGACATCTTTGTCCTGTTCCCGATTTTAGAGGAAAACCTTTTAGCTTTACATCACTGAGTATGATGTTAGCTGTGCACTTATCATATAAGACTTTTATTATGTTGAGATACATTCCTCCAGTTTGTTGGGACTTTTTTGTTTTATCATGAAACAATGTTGAATTTTATCAAATGCTTTTTTGCATCTGTTGAGATGATGATATGACTTTTTCCTTCATTCTGTTCATATGGTACATCATTTATTGATTTGTGTATGTTGAAACATTTTCATCTCAGGGATATCCCACTTGATCATCAGGCATGATTCTTTTTATGTGATGATGAATTCAGTTTGCTAGTATTTTCTTGAGGATTTTTGCATTTATATTTATCAGGGTTATTGGCCTGTAATATTTTTCTCGTAGTATCCTTTTTGGTATTTGGGTAATGCTGACGTTATAAAATGAATTTGGAAATACCCCTTCCTCTTCAGTTTTTGGAAGAGTTTGAGAAGGATTGGAAGCAGAAGGAAGGAAATAATGAGGAGCAAAAATCAATGACATGACAAACATGAAAATAATAAAATTAATGGAACAAATGCAGATTCTTTTTAAAGATCAATGAATTTGAAAAACCTCCTACAAAACAAGGGGTAAAATGAGGGAAGACATAATTACCAATATTAGGAATGAAATGAGGAATATCTCTAGAAAACCTGCAGTCATCAAAAGGATGACAAGGAAATAATGAAAACAGCTTTAGATACATACATTTGAAAACATAGATGAAATTGACTAATTCTAAAATACCACAAACTACCACAACTCACCTAATGCTAATAGATAATATTACCCTAAAACTATTAACTAAATTGAATTCATAATTTAAAAACTCTTCCCCTAAAATAGCAGACCACTTTCTCAAAAACCACAAACTACCAAGCCTCAAGTAAGGTACATTAGACATCTAAGTACCCTGTACTCATTAATAAAATTGAATTTCTAATTTGAGTTTGATATCATAGGAGAATTCTACCAAGCTTTAAAACAATTAATGCCAATTTTACAGAAGATCTTAAAAAAATAGAAAAGGAGGGAACACTTCCCGATACATTTTATGAGACATTATTATCCTGATATCAAAACCAGACCAAGATAAAACACACATATATACACACCCCCACACACAACTGCAGTCCAATACAACTTATGAACTTAGACTTGAAACCCTCATTAAAATATTAACAAATAGAATCCAATCATATAAATAATTATACAAAATAACTAAGTGATATTTATTCCAGGTCTACAAGGCCAGTTTAACATTTGTTTTTTTTTCTGTGTTTTGTTTTTATTTTTTTAATTTAAATTTTAGTTAACATATGTTGCAATAGTCATTTCAGGAGTAGAATTCAGGAATTCATCACTTACATACAACACCCAGTGCTCACCATAACAAGTGCCCTCCTTAGTACCCATCACCCATCTAGATCATCACCCACCCACTTCCTTCTATCAATCCGCAGTTTGTACTCTATCTTTAAGAGTCTCTTGTGGTTTGTTTTCCTTTCTTCTTTTTCTCCCCTTTCCCATATGTTCGTCTGTTTTGTTCCTTAAATTCCACATATAAGTGGAATCATAGGGTATTGGTCTTTTCTCTGATTGACTTATTTCGCTTAGCATAATACATTCTAGCTCCATCTACATCATTGGAAATGGCAAGATTTCATTCTTTTTTGATGGCTGAGTAATATTCTGTTGTATATGCATACCACATATTCTTTATCTATTCATTGGTCAATGGACATTTGAGCTCTCCCCATAGATTGGCTATTGTTGATAATGCTGCTATATACATTGAGATGCATGTACCCCTTCAAATCTATATTTTTGTATCCTTTGTGTAAATGACTAATAGTGCCATTGCTGGATCATAGGAGAGTTCTTTTTTTATTTTCTTGAGGAACCTCCATAATATTCTCGAGTGGCTACACCAGTTTACATTCCCACCAACAGTGCACAAGGGTTCCTTTTTCTCTGTGTCCTCACCAACACCTGTTGTATCTGGTGCTGTTAATTTTAGTCATTCTGACATGTGTGAGGTGGTATCTTATGATTTTTATTTGTTATTTCCCTGATGATGAGTGATGTTGAGAATCTTTTCATGTGTTTGTTAGCCATATGAAGGTCTTCTTTGGAAAAGTATATATTCATGTTTTCTACCCATTTCTTAACTGGGTTGTTTGTTTTTCAGGGGTTGAGTTTGGTAAGTTCTTTATAGATTTTGTATACTAATCTTTTATCAGATATGCCACTTGCAAATATCTTCTCCCATTCCATAGGCTACCTTTTATTTTTGTTGATTGTTTTCTTTGCTGTACAGGAGCTTTTTATCTTGAACTCCCAATAGCTTGTTCATGTTTACTTTTATTTCCCTTACCTCTGATGACGTGTCTACTAGGAAGTTGCTGTGGCTGAGGTCAAAGGAGTTACTGCCTTGGTTCTCCTCTAGACTTTTGATGGTTTCATATCTCAAATTTAGGTCTTTCATCCATTCTGCATTTACTTATTGTATGGTATAAGAAAGTGGTCTAGTTTCATTCTTCTGCATGTCATCATCCAGTTTTCTTAACACCCCTTTTTTGTAGAGACTGTCTTTTTTCCATGGATATTTTTTCCTGCTTTGTTAAAGATTAGTTGACCATATAGTTGTGGGTCCATTTCTGGGTTTTCTATACTATTTCATTGATCTAAGTATCTGTTTGTGTGTCGGTACCATACTGTCTTGATGATTACAGCTTTGTAATATAGCTTGAAGTCTGGAATTGTGATGTCTCAAGGTTTGTTTTTCTTTTTCAGGATTACTTTGGATATTCAGGCTCTTTTGTGATTCCAATAAATTTTTAGGATTGTTTGTGCTAGCTCTGTGAAAAATGCTGGTGGTATTTGAATGGAGATTGAATTGAATGTATAGACTGGGGTAGTATAGACATCTTAACAATGTCTGCTCTTCCAATCCATGAACATGAAATGCTTTTCCATTTCTTTGTGTCTTCTTCAACTTCTTTCATAGTGTTCTATAGTTTTCAGAGTATAGATATTTTACCTCTTTAGCTAGGTTTATTCCTAGGTATCCAATTGTTTTTGGGGCAATTGCAAATGGGATCAATTCCTTGATTTCTCTTTATTCTGCTTAGTTATTGGGGGCACCTAAGTATATAAATCAATTAACAAATATAAATAAAATCATTGATAATAATATAGTAATAGTGGGGGTTTTTAACACCCCACTTTCAGCAATGGACAGATCATCGAAGCAGACAATCAACAAGGAAACAATGGCTTTGAATGACACACTGGGGCAGATGGACTTAACAGATATATTCAGAACATTTCATCCTAAAATGGCAGAGTACACATTCATTTCAATTGCACATGGAACATTTTCCAGAATAGATCACATACTGGGTCACACATCAGCCCAAAAAAGATCAAGATCATGCCATGCATATTTTCAGAATACAAGGCTATGAAAATTGAAGTCAACCACAAGAAAAAAACATGGTTCAACATTTGAAAATGTTGTGTAATCCATTAACAAGCTAAGGGGGAGAAAGCATATGATCTACAGTAGACAAAGTAATGGCTCCTTCCCGAAGATCTCTATGTCCTAATTCCACAATTTATGAATAAATTAACTTATATGGAAAAAGGAGCTTTAAAGATGTGATTAAATTAAGGATTTTGATGAGGGGATTATCCTGGACTATTGAGTAGCCCCAATAGAATCACATGAATCTTTATGAAATTGAGGTGGGAAGATCAGAGTTGGAGAATGAAGTATGATCATGGAAGCAAAGGTAGGGAAAGCAGAGAGAGACAGAGAGAGAGATTGGGAGAGAGATTGAGAGGTTGAAAGAGAGATTTGATTGTGCTGTTCTGCTAATCTTGAAGATAGTGGAAGAGGCCATGAGCTAAGAAATGCAAGAGGCATCTAGAAGCTAGAAATGCAAGGCAACATCATTTTTTCTTTGTGTCTCCAGAATGACAACAGCCCTGCCAACAAATTGTTTTAGGACCCCTGAAGTTTAGAGCTCTAAGGTAATAAATGCATGCTGTTTTAAGCAAACAAGTTTATGGATATGTTATAGCAGCAATTTGACAAAATTTCATATCCATCTGTGATTAAACTCCCAGCCATTTAGGAATACAGGCAAATTAACTCAGAAAAAAAAAAAAGAAAGCATGTACAGAACTTTACATTTATTATAATACTTAATGATGAAAGACTAAGTATTTTCTCCAAAGATTGAGATGAAGACAAAAATATCTGCTCTCACCACTCTTATTCAGTATGGCATTGTAAGTTCTAGTGATAGAATAGTATACAAATTCAAATAAAAATCACTAAAAAACCATACAGATATAGATTAAGAAATATATCTATCTCTTCTTGTGGATAACTTAATTGTCTATATAGAAAATCGTAAGCAGTCTACAAATAACTCATAGCACCAAGAAGTCAGTTTAATAAGCCTGCAGGAAGCAAGATAAACACATAGATATGAATTGCATTTCTGTATACTCACAATGAATATATGGAAACAGAAGTTAAAAACACTATGCAGGGGCACCTGGGTGGCTTAGTTGGTTAACCATCTGACTTCAGCTTAGGTCATGATCTTGCAGTTTGTGAGTTCAAGCCCTTGAACTATCTGCTGTCAGCTCAGAGCCTGCTTCAAACCCTCTGTCTTCCAATCTCTCTGCCCCTGCTCCCCATCTCTCACTCAAAAAACAAAACAAAACAAAAACACTATGCCATTTTTAACCACTCCAAAGAAATTTAATACTTATATGTATATTTAATATAACAAACATTACAAGATACACATACAGAAAATTAGAAAATGCTAATGAAAGAAATCAAAGAAGACTCAACAAATGTAGAGGTAAGTGGTGTTCATGAATTGGAAGACTCAACACATTATATATGTCAGTTCTTTCCTAATGGGCCTGTAAGTTTAATGCAAACCCTAGCGAAGTTTTTGTAGATATAGACAATTTTATTCTTAAATTTAGATAGAAATTCTTAGGCCACAGATTAGCTAAAACATCTTGTGATGAAGAAGAAAGTTGGAGGGATTACTCTACATAATATTAAAGTTGAATATATAGCTATAATAATTAAGACAGTATATTATTGATGGAGGGATGGTCACATAAATCAGTAGAACAGAAATATATCCACATAATATACTCAATTGATTTTTAACACAAATGGAAAATAATTTAATTGAGGAAAGAAAGCCTTCTCAACAAATGCTCCTGGAGCAATTTGACATTCATAGGCAAAAGAAGAAACTGCAACTTAAATCCCATATCTTAAACAAAAAGCATCTCAATGTGGAATGCAGATTTAAATGTAAAACATAAAAATGGAGACAAAAATAGTAACTTTTTGATCTTGGGCTGGCAAAGAGTTTTCAGATTTTATAATAATAGGATAATCCATGAAAGGAAAAATTGAGTACATAATTAGACCTCATCAAAATTAAAAACAAAATTGGCTCTGTGAATGCCCATGTGAAGAAAATGAAAAGCTACAAACTGGGAAAACATACATTCAACCATGTATCCAACAGACCACTAATATCTAGAATATATAGAAATCCCAAAACTCACCATTAAAAAATCCAGTATGAAAATGGACAAAAGTGGGGCACCTGGGTAGCTCAGTTGGTTGAACGTCCAACTCTTGCTTTTGGATCAGGTCATGATCTCATGGTCGATTGTAAGATCAAGTCCCGCATTGGGCATGAAGCCAACTTCAGATTCTGGGTCACCCTCTCCTTTTGCCCCTCCCCTGCTCTCTCCCTCTCTTTAATAAATAATAAATAAATAAATAAATAAATAAATAAAGGACAAAAGAAATAAACATGCTTACCATTGAAGGCAATATACAGATGACAAATAGCATGTGAAAACATGTTCCACATCTTTGGTTCATTATAGAAAAGCAAATTAAAGCCATGATGAGCCCTCACCTATCTATTAATATGACTAAAGTAAAAAATAAAGACACCACCAAATAATGATGTGGATACTGGATTGCTCATACTTTGCTGGTGGTCATGTAAAATGGTGCAACCAATCTAGAACACAGTTTAGTAGAGTCTAAAAAAAGTAAACATGCTGCTACCATGTGACCCAGGACTTGTATCCAGGGGAATTTATCCCAGAGAAATAGAAGCTTATGCTTACACAAAATACCTTGATGCAAAAGTTAAAAGCAGCTTTATTTGCAATAGCAAAAAGGAATCAGTCCATATATCCTTCAACAAGTGAATGGTTAATCACAACTATATAAAGGAACAACCTATTGACACACAAGGAACCTGGATGAATCTTCAGGGAATTCTGCTTAATGAAAAAGTCAATCCTAAAAGATTACATACTGTATGATTCTATTTATATAACATTTTTGAAATGATAAAGTTTTATACAGAGGACAGATTAGTAGTGTCCAGGAATTGGGGGCAGGAGGACTAGTGGTAGAAGGAAGGTGGCTGTAGGAAAGATACTTGTAGCATTGGGACTGTTCACTATCTTGACTGTGGGGATGGAAGCAGGCATCTACACAGGTGATATAATTGTATAGAATTTAATGCAAACATATACACACACAGAAGTATGAGTAAACCAGGAGAAATCTGAATATAACTTGTGGTGGATTATATCAATGCCTATATTCTGGTTGTGATATTATAGCATAGTTTTGTAAAAGGTTACTAATGTGGAAACTAGGTAAAGTGTGCAAAGCATTTTTTCTGCATTATTTTTATAATCTCATGTGAATCTATAATTATCTCAATAAAATAGTAACAGAAAAATCACCAATGGAATGAGTGCCACTCAAATCTCATAGGTTAAATGACTTTTAAATAATGCTATTTATTTATTCTCGGCCACAGAATAATCAAGCCTGAAGTCAAAATAAATATACTTTCAGACATGCAAGGCCATGCAGCTCTTCTTTCTTATATCCCTTTCAGAAGGTAGCTGACGATAAATCATAAGAAAACAAGGCCCCCCAAAAGGATGATTGAGACTCCAGTAAATCTAAAAGACGCTCATCTGAAGAATTTTAGAACATGTCAAGAAAGCAGTTAGTCCATTTCAAAACTTCAGGGCTCTTCCTAAATATCCATCAACTGATGAATGGATCAAGAAGATGTGGTTTACATATACAATGGAATACTATGTGGCAATGAGAAAGAATGGAATCTGGCCATTCGAGGCAATGTGGATTGACCTCGAGGGTGTTATGCTAAGTGAAATAAGTCAGGCAGAGAAAGACAAATACCATATGTTTTCACTCATAAGTCTAACAGGAGAAATTTAACAGAGGACCATAGGGAGGGAAGTGGGGGGAAAGAGGGAGAGAGAGGGAGGCAAATCATGAGAGACTCTCGAATACTGAAAACAAACTGAGGGCTGGAGGTGGAAAGGGGAAGGGGGTGATGGTCATGGAGGGGGGCACTTGTGGGGAAGAGCACTGGGTGTTATATGGAAACCAACTTGACAATAAACTATAACAAAACAAAACAAAACTTCAAGTCTCTAGAAAAGATGTTTCCAAGACAAAAAATGGACCTCTTCAATAGGAAACATGATTTTAAGACTAGATAAACGTGAGTTGAGTAAGAGTTGCATTACTTATGCTTTGGGGGTCATTAAGAAATGAAAGCCTTTCAGTAATTTCAGTAAAACAAAACCATTGGTTTACATTTCAAGCAAACTAGCATGTGGCATTGTTTTATAGAACAGAAGGGTATGGTAAGCAAATGCATTTGACCTTGATGCTAGGGATATTTTCAATTTATTATATGAAGAATTCATTCCTCATCAGTTTCTCATTATATTAGAAGACTTTATACTACTAGACTTTCGGAAGCTTATTAGTCTTTGACAGTACTAAAGACATCTTTAAGTTGAATTTTTAATCATGTTCCCTGTAAGCTGTATAATTTTAGTAAATGTGAGAACAAAGATAACAAAAGTGTTTATTTCTTTCAAAGTTCTAATTAAGATAACCTTTGATTGCAGCTGAACTGAATTACTAAGCGTTTGTCTTATTAAATGTATTTTTATTCACTATAATCACTAACATTTCTTAAATAAAATGTAATACTTCAAGCCCAGTAATAACCAGTGGGTCAAAATGGTTATCTATTATTTCTATAAAATTCATTTCCTTCTTAGAAATGAATGTGAGTTTGCAAGTCACATTAATTAGGTGTGATTGTTTATCTGGATGACAATATGCTGGACATTTTAATAGGTTCAGAGAAATCTGTGAGCATCATGTAATAGTCATATAATGAAAAAGCCAAGCTGATATGAGGAAGGGAATTGTGGATGGTAGAAAATGAGCTATTAAAATAGAAAAACGCAGCTGGCAAAGAAGCAAATAGAAAACATTAAACTGACGAGCAATTTCTCAACCTTGGGAATAGGGTCAGGATGAAAAATGTTACTACAATGGAATCGTCCCTTAACTATTACATTTGCAGTTTTCCTGTAATGAGTGAGAAATCCTTATCAAGGAAAAGCAATTACTGAAGAATGTACCTTCTGGGAAGCAAATTTATAAGGTGAACACACTTAACCTAGAGATTAAATCTTAAAAAAAAAAGATCACTAAGGTTCTCACAAAACACTGACATTTTATTGGTTGCCAGAAGTTGCTGACAGGTCGTTAATAACAATAGCAAGTGTTGAAAAGAGTGTCAAGCTTCCTGTTAACTAGTCCATGTGGTTGTCAATTTTAAAGATTCATTTTATTGTGTGTACACATTACTAGATAAAACCAGTAAGTGGGTTGGTTTTGTCTAACTCCTACCCCACTTTGACTTCAGAAAATGGACTGATATTTCTATTCAGCTCTGTACTAATGCACCACACTCTTTCCTGAAACATTAATCAACCACAGCCAGAATGAAAATCAATATAACCCTGAAACATAGCTCCGGATACCAAAAATAAGTGTGAAAGAAAGACAGAGCACGCGGCATCTTTCTCAATGTTTTGGAGAATTGTGCTAGCATTGCAAAGTACAACTGTTCTTTTTTCCCTCTGTAAACAGCTATGGATATGAATTTTATATGACATTTTCAATGCTAGGTGATGTATTCCCAAAACAATATTATTAAAGGCTGAGTCTCTGTCATCTACTGGCTGTTATTTATGATTGTTGCTTTGTGGCAAACAAAACACCAAACACAAATAAATGATGCTGTGCTATGTATATGCTTTCCCCTTCAGTGTAAAAAACAAAAGTATACATTTTAGTTTTTGCTCAGGAAAGGGGTTTATTCATGTAAAGCAAAATTCCTTTCAAGAGGGTATGTAAGAAAATGAAACAAAGCTAGGCAATAACTTCTGTCATATGAAGTAATTGATTCAGCTGATAAAAAATAATGTGGGGCATGACACATGGAAAGGGACCCATTTCAAGTGAATAAGAAAGCCAAATCTTTTTCCTTCTGTTTCTCCCTCTCTCTGTCTCTTTTTCAGACACACACAAGTCTGTTAAATACAAAAGAGTATGTGAAATCCCTGATTATGTGATGATTTTAGATTATTTTAATTGACAGTTAATTTCAAAGTTGTTTATTCGTCCATATTTAGGTTCCTTTTTGAAATAAATATGTGGTGTCCTTAAATAATGGTATATTATGGCTTTACCACTTAGTGATTTTTTTAAAAAGAAAACAAATATAAAAATAGTAATGATAGTTACATATTTTTGTAAAAATCTGAGATGTGAAGACATATTTGCTCACACACAATAAAATAGCAGGGATTTATAAAAGTTTTTTTTAACATTTATTCATTTTTGAGAGAGAGAGAGAGAGAAAGAGCATGAGTGGGGCAGGAGCAGAAGAGACAGAGAGACACAGAATCCCAAGCAAGTTCCAGGCTCCGAACTGTCAGCACAGAACCCAATATGGGGCTCGAACTCACTGACCATGAGATCATGACCTGAGCCAAAGTCGGACACTTAAGCGACTGAGCCACCCATGCACCGCAGTAGGGATTTAGTAATCAGATTTTGTTCACAATTCTAGTAAATTAAAAACAATGTTTAGGGAATAATATTTCATTTTATACAGATTTGGTTGCATTGGGATTCAATTGTGTTCTACATTACATCATTCTCACTAAAACACAGACATTATACATTATAACTACTGCCTTCACATCACACAAAAATATTAAGAGAATGTAGGTTGTTATCTACACTATTTTACAAATGAGGAAATTGGGGTTCAAAAAACAAGAATGTATATACCAGACAGATAACGTCTACCCAAATTATTCAGAGTTTATTCAAGTGTGGCTCTGTCTGTACTCCTTAAACCTACCTCTGTATTTTAGACAGGTCCCACTTCCTTGGAATTGTCGCAGATTTTCTCTTACTTTCTGTTGTCTGCACACATTATGCTTCATTCTTATTTACCAATGCTCAGTCATGGGGTTGACATGTTCCCACCAAAAGTCAGAACCTTGCTGCATTCCATCACTAATAACTATAGTTTGGTTTTCTCTGTATCACATTTCTCTAGTTAAAGTTCTTAACAACAATTTGATTCTGATTTAAGCTAGGATAATTTTAGTTTTTTCTCACTGCTTTCTAGGATTATTGCTTTTATCCTGTCAACTCATGGTCTCTTCTGTGTAGGATGTAATAAGACACTTTGCAAAGAGATTACTCTGCGTGGGAAGTGTGCACAATCAGTGGGAGGAGGGGATCACTTCTCTTTCCCATGGCACTAACTTCCCCTCAGTTTCTACAACTCAACATCAAATTGACCTAGGGTCTTCATTTGCAATCCTCAAGATTTTATGCTTCTATTCTATTTGGAAATAGACTGAGATAACAGGCCCTCAATTTCTATGTTTTAAAAAACTTATTCAGGAGTAAGATTTTGGGCACATGGGAACACTGTATTTGCCTCAGTCTAACTATTACCATCTCTGTTAACATCTGCTAGAGAGTGCTGATTTGCAGCATTAAGAGGAAGCTCGGCCCATTTAGCAACAGAAATTGCTGAAAGTGTTAAAAATTAGTGCAAAAGAAAAATAGTTTGAGTTACACCTCTCATCCTTATCATTTCTTCTTTATTGCTAAAAAAGATAATTGCTCAGCAAGTAATCAAAGAAATTCTCAGACAGGAGCCAAAGGCAGATATAAATCCCTAATAATGAATAATAAGGTACAGGCTGTACAAAAATGATATTAGAACAATTTTTATTGCTTTAGATGAATCTTGAAATTCCTTAGGAATAGGAGAGAGAAAGGGGATTTCTAATCCTTATAATTATGATATTTTGATATACAAATCCTGTCTTTAAAATAATTGGGTGTGATATTTTACAAGTTTTCACATATATTCTTCGGATCCATTTCCAAAAAAAATTGCAATCTTTGGAAATTTTCACAATTGAATCATTATCTTCACCAGTCCCATCTTGGAATGTTGCTGAAAGGAGCCTTTCTTTTTCCAAGTGTTATTCACAAACCAACTAAGGAGGAAGAGGCCTTTTGTTTGTTTTCTTGTTTGCAGCCACACTCTGGCCACTCACTTTTGTGCAAAGAGGAAGTATTAGAGGTCTTCAGGAAATTCGCATTAAAATTACTTGCGGGCTTCATTCTAAATTAACCTTTTTGTCCTATCCTGTGCATTCTGAGTCGCTTGGGAGTTTTAAGACTCTCTAGATGAGCTTTATATCTAAGAATCAATAATTGTCAATTTTCATGGTACCTAAGCATCACTAGTGGACAACAAGAACTATATGTTATAAACCTACCTAATATTGAAAAAAATACAATTAGATTTGGTTCTTCATTTTCCAAGCAACATTGATCATATTACTTTCTTCTCCTGTGATTTACACGCTCAGAATGTCATAAACTTTCCTTACTGGGTTGCTTGGTTTTATCCTGATTATGTATAACGAGACTTTAACCTAAAAATTATATGTGTATAATATACACATGATTTACATAAATTAAGTATAAACTTTAGAACCCATTCTGGCACATAATTAGCACTATGGTAGTAAGTTTTAATGATATTTCATTTAATTTTTACAATGTGACATAATCGATTGTGCCATTTTATAGGTAAGTAACTGAGGTTCACAGGTTAATTAGCTTCCATAAGTTAATATAATTAATTACTTGTTCTGTGCTTTAAATTCATACTTCTGATTACAGAGTAGGTACTAATTTCACTAGATTATTTTACCTCCTATTTAAGAAAAACATAATAATTTCAGCCAAGGAACAATTTGGAAATAATTATTCCCATGTAAGTCTCTTTTTTTTTAATAAATACCACACTTACAGATTTCTGCAAATTCAGTCCCACAGAACAAGTTATATAACTGAAAATATATGAAGACAAAAAAAAGTTTAGGAGCAAAAATCTTTATTTCAAAGCTTCTCAACTAAAGCCTTGAATTCTACTCATATGGCTTCATTTTGAGCTATATTGATTCTCATATAAAATATAACTCAAAAGAAGCTTTGATATATATTTTACTAGCCACCAAGAGATTAAAAGCTGCAGAAAAGATATAAAGGCTATTTGAAATAAGCATCATTACTGTTGAATTTTCAATAACTGACACAGAGAACATAAGAATTAAATAAAGTTTCATAAATGTGGTACAAAACATGATGTTCAAAATTAGAACTTGAGGCATGGTAACAAAAAAATGTGAAAGTAGTGTCCTTTGCTTTTAAAGACATTATATTTTTGATGCATTTGATGAATATCACTATGAATTCCCATTTTAAAATACTAATAGAACTAAGCCTCATTTTACTTAGAAAGTTCATTATGCTTAGTATATTTTTCCCCAGCAGTGTTTTATCTGCAAACACACAATTCTCTCATATAATACCATATATGAACATTCTTCCACCACAAGAATGTAGGAAGATAAAATCAGGATTGTGCATGTAGATGTAGCAAGATTAAATGGCTAGCCAATGTCAATATCTAGGAAATACAGCACCTGCTGTACATTTCCCCTTATGGTGCATTAGCCATATGATGAGTGTTTAAAGAGCCACTTCCAGAGTGAATTAGAATGCCATTTTAGCTTTTTACTTGTCATTATTTCTCAATATTATTGATAGCTAAAGTGTAAAATAATGAAGAAAAGAGTAGAGCATCTATTAGTGGCCAGTGTTTCAATGGAATGTAAAAGAATGTTGCAAAATTCTAGTGCCCTGAAATGATGAGCAAATTACACATAAGGGCAGGAAGTATATAACACACATTCCTGATATGATGTATATTATTTAAATATGTACAAAGTTCAGTGTGTTCTTCCAGCTAAAATGTGTGTGTGTGTGTGTGTGTGTGTGTGTGTGTGTGTGTAGTGTTTCTAGCAAAAGGGAGACAGTGTTGGAAATTATAATAAAAGAAAATGCATAAATGCATGCAATTCACATATATTTATTAGTTTATTATGGAACATAAAGAATTTTGTAGTTATTTATCTTTCATAATTTTTTTATTTTTGAGAGACAGAGAGAGACAGCGTGAGCAGGGGAGGGTCAGAGAGAGAGGGAGACACAGAATCCAGAATCCAAAGACAGGCTCCAAGCTCTGAGCTAGCTGTCAGCACGGAGCCCTACACCGGGCTCAAACCCATGGCCACGAGATCATGACCTGAGCCAAGGTCAGACGCTTAACTGACTGAGCCACCCAGGTGCCCCTGGTCTTTCATAATTAAAATTATTTATTGAGTACCTATTATGTGCCACATACTCGAAGTACTAAGGATAACGGGCTGTTATAGAGTCTCTGTTTTTGTTCATAGATTCATTCACTCATTATTTCATTATTTTTTTCACCAAATATTTATCATATCCCATCATCTAGGAAGAAAAGCGCTAGGCCTTAAAAATTCAGTTTGGAGAAGATATACCAAATCCTTGCCCTTATAGAGTTTGAACTTTGGATGAATATAAATCATTCTGTTAAGTTCCTTGTTAGAGTCCAATATGGACAGCTCTGGATATACTAAAGGAAACACAGTAGAGAAGAGTAGAAAGTGCCCCTTTTGTCTCTTTTGGTATGGGGAGTTGTGACAGGTAAAGCTTCTGGAAGTGATGCTTGAACATATTCTTTAAGAAAAAAATATATATATTCAAGGAGAAAAGGATTAGGGAAAGGAGTTCCAAACTGAAGTAACAGTTTAAATAGTTGTTTACCACTTTCTGACAGTTTACACCTAAATTCAAAACAGACCTATATATCCAGATTCCTACTGAACATGTCTAGCACAATGACCAACAGGAAACTTAAAGTAGATCAGATCGATTCATTATCTTTACCTTTTCCTATTTACCCATCCTTCTCTTATATCCCCTCTGTTGGTAATTAGACTCACCCTCCAGTCTGTCACCCTTCAGTTTTGACACTTAATCCTCCCTTACTTCTGTGTAATCAGGTAGATACTAAGGCTGATGAAAGTTACCTTTAAAACTGCAATGAAATCTATCCTTTTCATTCCATTACCAATTAATTCAGGTCCTCTTCATTTCTCACCTGGATTATTACAGCTAATCTCTGTGCTTAAGGTTCTTTCTTATTTCATTCTTGTCATAGATACCAGCATGCTCTCTCTTAACTAAAGCACACATTAGTTCATGTCCCTTCTGCTTTAAATGCTTCAGTGATTTCCTAGTGCTTTAGAATTAAATCTATATTACCAACATGGGCTAACGAGTCATTGAGATCTGGTTCTTGTCTACCTCTGCTCTTTTTTATCCAGTAATTTGCTCATTTATATCCTTCTTTCCAATAACAGCTGAACCATTTATAACTCAGAATATATGAAATTTAGTTTTAGGAATCTGCCTTTGAACCTGGTAGTCCATTGATTTATCAAATGAATATTTATTTAAATGAAATTTGAAGTGATCATCTTTTATTTTTGCCTAGTTTTTAACATTTAGTCTGCTTTTTGTGCAGCAGGGACCAGAGTAACTTATCTCATTAGAGGAGTATGAACATAACCAAAAGAATGCCAATCAGATTTTCTGTCGGGATTTGAAGATTGAATGAAGAGAAACAGGAGTAAAATGCAATTAGAAAAATATTTCTAAGAGATGGCCCAAAAATTCTTATGAGAAGATAATGCTTATCCAATGCCTTGTTTAAAATAATAATATTTATCAAATGTTTTTCCTGCATCTATTGAAATGATAATCTGGGGTTTGTCTCCTTCATTCTTGCTAGTCTGGTAAATGGTATAGTAATACATTTTAAAATGTTTAACCAACCTCGCATTCTTGGAATAAACTCGACTTTGTAATGATAGGCAATCAGAATTTGCATAGCAGATTTGGAAAAAAATTGAAGCTGGACATACATACAAAAGAGTTTACAAGTTACTAGTGTGTAGCTCAGTGAATATTCAGAAGCCAAATACATTCCTGTAACCAGAACCCAGATCAATAAACAGACCAGTATAGAGTTCCCCAGAAGCATACTGCCTCCCCTTCTGGTCAATACTTCTACTAGTTGGAAACCCTCTCCTGATTTCTATCACCGTATCACAGTATATCTTAGTGTTAAACTTTATGTGAATTAAGGGGATTTTTTGGAGCAGCGCGCACCCAGTCATTTGTTGACACAGGAGGTAAAGTCTGAACTCTTTCCCTGCTCACCCTCGGGGCAATTCTGAAGGGCCTTAGAGCTTCAGGGCTTTCCATTAGCACCTGTGAGGTCTTGTTGTATAGGTGACACTCAAGTTACTTTACCTCTCTGAGCTTCCTTTTTTTATATAGAGATAATTATAGTACATAAATATAGAGTTATGAGAATTGTATGAGACTGTGCATATAAAGTCATTAGCATAATGCTTAAGATATAGGAAACACTTATTCTATGGTTCCTATTGTATGTAACTAGACTCTGTATTCAGAGACCATCTTGTGAATCCTAAATTCCTATTGAGTTAGCTTTTTGTCCAAATTGAAGTGTTCTTGTATCTCTCCATTATCCTCTGTGTAACAGTTAATATTGCTATATAACAAATTGTCACCAAACATAATGACTTAAAACAACAATCATATTATGTTCAAGGATTCTGCAGCTCATGAATTTAAAAAGGATATGTAGTAGGGACAGCTTGACACTGTTACAAATTACTTGGACCCTCTGCTGCAAACGCTACAAGGCTGGGGGCTGAAAGCATCTGAAAGGTCATCCATTTACATGTCTGACATCCAGGCTCGGAGGCTAAAAAGCAGGTATGCTGGCTGAAGCACCAACATGTGCCTTTTCTGTGAGGCATGGCCTTAGAGTAGTTAGAACTTCAACTGTGGGAGCTTGAGTAAACGAAGCTGGAAACTGCATCACCTTTTCTGAAGTAGCCTTGGAAGTCACGCAGCATAATTTCTGCCACTCCTATTACTTACAGGAAAGTCATAAACCCGCTAAAGCCTTACCAAAATAGCTAATATTTTGGTGTCTTCATGATAACCATTTTTCTCTTTTTTTTTTAAGGCTAGGTTTTAAAGTGGTAGGAGTGTGCTGTATAGCTAGTCTATGAGAGAATTAGAAACCTCATCTTGGGACATAATTGCCAACAGTAAGTGGTAGAAAGGAAAAAAAATGAAAGGATCTGTGGAGATTATAACTCAGGGACCTTGTTTAGTTTGGGGTTTCATAAGGGTTTATCAAAGAAGTGACATTTAAGCTTGGATACCAGTGCTTCCTGAAATTATCTCCTTGTCTCACCTACCTTTAATCACCAAGAAAACACAGTTATCTCTCAACAAATATCTCTTGCATAGATGAGTCAGGCTTCAGGAAATTCCTTCTCAAATGAGACCAATAATTCACTGGTCATTGTTTATTAAAAGATGATTTAACACACACCTGTATTGTAATGAAATATGATCAAGTGCTCTCTAAAAACCTTCTAGAGAGACTCTGTCAACAAAACAAACTGAATTGGTTGAAAATTTTTGTGCTCATTTGCTGCATTAACAATTAGATATATACTAGCTCACCATTCCCAAAGGAGAACGATGATATTGTCCCTAAAGATTACTCTTATTCTTGTACAACCCTTAGTAATGGACTATAGAGCTTTATAAGAGACACTGTGACATCTAAAGAGTTCTATGAGATGAGCTTAATACTATCGAAACACCAAGGAAACTCTACCACCACCATTACAATCATCATCATTGGTAATATTGAATGATTTCTTTGTGCCATGTATAATTATATTATTTTCTTGCTTTTATTATTAAAATTTTTTTCCACAAAAAGAGAATGCTTATTTTTTCCAAAGCTACTCATCTTTGAAGTGGCTCAGTGAATATTCCAACCAGTTTTTGTTTTGTTTGGCTTTGTTTTTACATCAAACCCTGTGTCCCAAATCTTGACTGTTTTGTTTCTTGAAAACATAAGTAACTTTTAAGGCTGGCCTAAATCCAATATTCATAGTATTCTTCATGACAATAAATTTAGGTTTAAGTCACAGGACATCATCCCTCTAATTGCATATCTCCTTGAGCTAAAATACCTCCTATTACGGACTGAACTGATTTTCAAATGACAGAATGACATGCCTTCTTACATATTTGTGCAATAAAAGGAAATACAAGGCATGGTGCAGCTTCCTATATAATTGGTTCCTAAAACATTCAAAAGACTTCCAATCTCAACTCAAACATGCAAACATTGTGAGAGTCATCACTCTTATATTTACCACAAAAAAAAGAAACAATATTCCTTGGACCCATCAAATGTTTCAAGTTGTCAGGCAAACTACCAATGTAACATGCATAATTGGAATACCAGCAGAAGGAAAGAGAATAGAGAAGAAAAAAATATTTTAAAAAATAATGTTAAAATTTGGTGTAGAAAGACACATTTTAACAAATTTAGAGGAATAGAAAATATGCAAAATATGTTCCCAGACAACAATGGAATTGAAGTCAAATTAATGTAAAAATAACTTAAAAAATCCCCAAATATTTAGAGATTAAACAATATGATTATAAAGAATATAAAGAATATGTAGGTCCAGGAAGAGGTATTAAGAGGAATTTTAAAATATTTTTAGCTATTTTAAAATGAAAATGCAACCTATCAAAATCTATGGTATGTCTAGAGGAAAATTTATAATGTTGAATGCATATTTTACAACAGAAGAAAGATATAAATCAATACTTGAATCTTCTACCTTAAGAAACTAGAGAAAGAAGTGCAATTAACACCTAAAGCAAGGAGAAGAGAAAAAATAAAATTTAGGGTAGCAAATAATTAATGTGAAAACAGGAAAACAGTAGAGAAAATCAATAAAATGAGAAACCGGTTATTTTAAAGCTCAATAAGATTGATAAACCTCTAACCACACTAACTAGAAAAAAAAAAAGAATCAGAAACTACCAATACCTATGTAAGGCAGGGTCCTTCACTATTAACCCAGTAGACATTTATTTAATGGATAATGAAAGAATAATATAAAACTATATTTGATTCAGTTATTTATATAGGTCTAATATTTGATATATTACATAAAGTGGGCCATTTCTTTGAAAGGCAAAATTACCATAACTCACACAGGAGAAATAGATAACAAAATACTATTTATCTGTTAAAGAAATGGAATAAAAAAGTAATATATTCCAAAAAAGAAAGCATCGGTCCCAGTTTGTCTCACTGGTGAATTTTAGTTTGAAGTTTATTTTATTTATTTTGAGAGAGAGAGAGAGAGAGAGCAGGAGAGGGGCAGAGAGAGAGAATTCCAAGCAGGCTCCACACCATTAGCACAGAGCAGGACAGAGGGCTCGATCCCACAAACTGTGAGATCATGACCTGAGGCAAAATCCAGAGTTGGACACTCAACTGACTGAGCCACCCAGGCACCCCTCGCTGGTGAATTTTATATTTAAGGAATAAATGATACTGACTCTCCATGATTTCTTCCAGAAAGTAGAAAAAGAAGGAATAGTTACAATTTGATTCTTTGAGGCAAGCATTTTTCTCCTATCAAAAACAGATAGAGACCATTAGAAGGAAGGAAAGACAAATAGCATCCATGAACACATATGCAAAAATTCTGAAATATTAGCAAATTCTACAGTGCATAAAATTGTTAAACAGATAATACCCTAAGATTTACGGTTAAGCTATAGTTATACTGACAGTGTATTATTGATAAAAAGAATAAACACATGTTGATGGGATATGGTAGTGAGCCAACACAGGTATTTTAAAATGATCTTTGATAAAGGATCAAACATAAATCAATGGAGAAAGAAAAGTCTTTCCTACAAATGATGATGGAGTAATTGGGCATTCCTAATATAATAATCTAATAATAAGTATATTGAGATACAGACCTTTCTAGATACAAAAATTAACTTAATGTGGATTACAGATCTAAATGATAAATGCAAAACTCTAAAGTTCTAGAAGAGTATATTTGATTTCTAGGAGAATATACACTTGATTTGGAGGATGATGATGAGTTTTCAGATACAAAGTCAAAAACGTAATTAATAAAAGAAAATATTGACAAACTGAATTGATCAAATTTGAAATGTTAATAGAGTGAAAGAACTAGGACAGACTGGGAGAAAATATTTGCAAAACGTGTACCCATGAATGGACTTAAAGTTCAAAATATTTAATTCTTAAAACTCAACAATAAGAAAATAAATGGTCTAATTTAAAAATGAGCAAAATACCTAACTAGACCCCTCACCAAAGATGCTACATTGTAGATGGAAAATAAATGTTGACACCTAACATTACTTTTCAATAGTGAATTATAAATTAAAATGATAATTAAATACCACTACACACCTATTATAATGGCTAAAATTTAAAAATAATAACATGATAGTACCAGCTGTTAGTGAAGGGGAAGAGCAGTTTGAACTCTCATTCACTGCTGGTGGGAATGCAAAATAGCATAGCCATTCCAGACCACAAATTGAGAGTTTCTTAGCAAGCTAAAAGCAATATTACCACGAGATCCAGCAATTACAATCCTAGATATTTACCCAACTGATCTGAAAATTATATGCACATAAAAATTCCCACTCAGATGTTTTAAAGCAGCTTTATTCATAATCTCTCAAAACTGGAAGTAACAAGTAGTCCTTCAGTGGGTTAATAAAGAAACAGAATACTATTCAATACTGAGGGGGGGCATCTGGGTGGCTAAAGTTAGTTAAGCGTCTGAGTCATGATTTTGGCTCAGGTCATGATCTCACTGTCATGAGTTCTTTCTCTCTCTCTCAAAAAAAAAAAAAAAAAAAAAAAAAAAAAGAAAGAAAATGAGCCATCAAGCCAGGAAAAGAGATGGATGAATATTAAATTGATATTGCTAGTGAAAAAAATTGTATGAAAGATCACATATTGTAGAATTCCAATTATTGGACATTTGGAAAAGGCATTACTATAGCTACAGTAAATTGTTAGTGGCTACCAGGGATTCAGAAGAAGGGTTGAGGGTTGAATATATTGAAGCACAGGGGAATTTTTTGGACAGTGAAACTATTCTATTGGATACTGTAATCATACATATGTAATACTATGTATTATCAAAACCCATAGAATTTTACAACACAATGAATGAAGCTTAATATATGCAAATTAAAAAATATTTAGGAGATTGGGGGATCCCAGGATGGAATGAAAAATGTGACAAAGTGTATTACAAATTTATGAGAGGCGCCTGGTGACTTCAGTCTGTTAAGTAGCCAACTTTGGCTCAGGTCGTGATCTTGCAGTTCGTGGGTTTGAGCCACGTGTCTGGCTCTGTGCTGACAGCTCAGAACCTGGAGCCTGCTTGAGATTCTGTGTCTCCCTCTCTTCTTCTCCTTTGTTCACACTCTGTGACTCTCTGAAAAATAAATAAACATTTACAAAATTTAAAAAAAGTATATGAGATGGGTATGGGGGAAAAGCTGGTGGCCAAAATAATGTTGGAAATGAGTGGAGTCTGAAAGACTAAAGGGAAAAGAACTGTGTGTAAGCACCATACTCTAGTTGACAAAACTGCTTCTCGATGTAGAACACATTAACAGTTTTGATACTGCTATATGCATATACAGGAGGAATTAAACAGTTAAGGAAATGGATGGCAGGTAGTGGGAGCTAGATTTTCCCTATTAGAAGGGGGAGGATGGAGTTAAGCAAAGGGAGGAGGCTATGATAATTCATGTGGTAATGGATTCAAGATGAAGACCTGAGTCTCAACTCATGTTTAATTTAATATACATAGAAAGGCTTACCTATAGAAATATTCATGGTTATGTGTATATATACATAGGTTAGTATATGTATGTGTATATGTTAGTATATGTACATATATTGCTTTCTCTATCAGCAGAGAGGGCCTAGAAGCAAGCCTACCACAGTAACAGTGATTACACTTAGCACCTATCCTTTGGTTTCTACTAAACCAAAACCAAAACAAAACAAAACAAAAAGAAACAACTAAAACATGGCTACTTCTAGGACTGGGACAGAAAATATATAGCAAATATACAAGATGAGCCAGAAAGTGAGGGAATTCTCAAAAAGAAAAAAAAGCCACAATGATGGTAATATGTTAAGGGCCACAGAAGCCAACTAAAAGAGCTTGCAATGTCCAAACCTGGAAAAATATGAGCAAAAAAATATGTAAACTAGTATTAGATTAGACTCCAAAATATAAAATAAATATCCATGAATCCATGGATAATTTTAAATATCTGTAAATCCCCCCCACATAATATAGATATACATATATATATTTAAATTACCTCATTATTTATTCCTGTACCTATTCCAAGTCCTCATGAGAGCTCTCTGAGCTTCCAGTTACATAACTTGTACTTCCTTTGAACTCCTGTAA
Source organism: Cryptoprocta ferox (assembly GCA_028646485.1). Taxonomy (NCBI): domain Eukaryota; kingdom Metazoa; phylum Chordata; class Mammalia; order Carnivora; family Eupleridae; genus Cryptoprocta; species Cryptoprocta ferox. Next base: position 52,776,691 of record CM053571.1, on the reverse strand, counting down.
AGAAATATTCAAAGAGGTATATGTATGAACTGTAAAGGACTAAGCATTCTCATTGTTATTTAAAAACCTCAACTCGAAGACTGTGTTCCTATTAGGAGCTGTGTGAATAAGCCATAGGAAAATTCTCATATGTGATTTCATCAAAGCGTGATACTGAAAGATAGGCTATTTTTAGGATTACCCATGTGGTTTCTATCTAAGAAACTCTCTAGGTTAGTGTCTGGTTTCTAGTTCATTTAAGACATCATAATCCTCTATTCATTCATCACCATATTACCTTGTGGCAGATCATAACCCACTCTTAGTCATCTAGTCATTCCTTCCTCCTTTGATTCCTTCCCCACTTTTTGCCTGACTGCCTGCAACAAGTGGTTACCCTATGGTAGAAGATAAGACAAATAAATATTAGACCCCTCTTTTAGGAGCTTACAAACTGATAAGAGCTTACAAACTTCTAAGAGGAGACAGACACTAACATCAAAAAGCATAGTGATAGAAAAATATACAGAATATCGAAAGACAACACAAAAGGAATTTTCTGTAATTCCTCTGGTATAAAAAAAGAGGGAAATGTAAGATAGAAATCCAGTGGTTTTTTCGATAAAACCATTTCAAAATATATTTCCCATCTTGCCAAAAATATGAAAACAAAAAAAGTCCAAAAACAAAAATGGTCAGTCATAGGCAGTGCAATCAGAGTTATTTTTTAGGTTTTTATTTTACTGCTAGAGACTTACACGCACAAAGGCTTAAATCAAATGAAATGTATTTCTTTTTTATATATAAGTCAGGATATAGGCAGTTCCAGGCTGGTATTGACAGCTTTGCTCCATGAGGTCCTCAGGAGTACAGGCTTTTCTCCACTTACTTCTTCAGCAGCCCTATTGGGTATTATTGTTCTAATGGTTGAATATGGCAATTAGGGTTTGGAACACATTATTCACATTCGGGTAGCAGATTAGAAGAAAGGGCCCAGGAAAATGGAACAAAAATTAGAGCCCACTGTCTTTAATAGAAAACTCCAGGAATTTGACATATAACACTTCCATTTATATCTATGTTTGATCTAGCTGTAAATGAAGTTGGAGGATGTGGCCTTTATTCTGGACAATTATATGCCCAGTGAAAAATTGGGGGAAAAAGAAAAATAGATATTAGGAACAGTTAGCAGTTTCTACTGTGCTACCCACAATCCATAAGGAGATAGCTTTGTTTCTCTGCATGCATTTATAAATCACCACTGCTTACATCCTGTTACACACAGATTATACCTATAAAATAATACTGATTAATAGAACATCATGCAATGATGAAAAATTTCTGTATCTGCATCCTCCAATAAAACAGCCAGTAGCCACGTGGACTGTTATGAATTACTTTAAATTTGGCTTCTGTGATTGAAGAACTGAATTTTTTTATTTGATTAAATTTGGATTTAAATAGCTCCATGTGGCCAGTGGTACCATATGGATAGCAAAGCTATAAAAGCTTTAGAATGCTCCCATAGCTATAAGCTTAAACTTGCTTCCCAGATTCTGATGGACCATTTATAAATTTGTTTGTTTAATTACCTGATAAGAGCAAGTTTTCCAACTTAGAGGAAACTTACGTAATATGATAAAGAGGACAAAACCTTGGAAATGCATGTTATGTTCCTATTTCCTGTTTTTCTTATTATGATTTTAGTCTAGGCTTCCTTTCCATCCTCTTGCTGTCTTTTATGTTTTCAAGTTTAAAGTAAGTAATAAAATCGAAAAAATATCTATATTATAGATACTAGTTTGTAGCATTGTTTAGGGTTGAGTCCTCTCGTATCCTAGTAGGTCCTGTCATAAGGGTATATGGAGCAAGGCTAGAAACTATCTAAAAATTCTGAGAAGTGCAATATTATTCTTATTGCAACAACTCCGGATAATCATAGATCTTTGAAGAATTCAAAGATTTTTATCCTCCCTCATAACCATTTAACACATTCAACAGAAGTTATATTGGTTGGTAACACTTTTCTTCTAACTAATGGATATATAGGCATGTGTTTTTATGTGTGTACATGTGTGGATATGCATGTGTCTGTATGAGAAGAGTGGAATGACCAAAGAAAGAAGCATGAAGTGTAACATGTATAAAGAGAAGACATATGAGGTATCCTGGCTGATAAATGTATATGAAACATGAAGCTATTCCAAAAATATTAAGAGGAGAAAAAAGATGAAAAGAAAATTTCATTTCCCAGTAAATAGGAAATTTTTTAAAAATATTATTTATTTACATTTTTTAAATGTTTATTTAATTTTGAGAGAGAGGGGCACAAGTGAGCCCGCAAGCCAGTGTGGGAGCGGCAGAGAGAAAGAGGGAGACACAGAATCTGAGGCAGACTCCAGGCTCTGAGCTGTCAGTACAGAGCCCAACATGGGCTCTGAACCCACAAACTGTGAGATCATGACTGAGCTGAAGTTGGATGCTTAACTGACTGAGCCATCCAGGAGTCCCTAGGAAATTTAAAAATTTAAAACTACTGCCTGATTTGGGGGGCGGGAGGGGGAAAGGATAAAAACTCTATAGAGAAAAAGCAATTCATCAAAACGTAGCCAGTATATGTATTTTCTGCAATGTACCTGCTTGGTTTTCATTTCTCCTTACTATATTTTCTTCCAAAACAATCTTCCTATTCACTACAGTTAGACATTTGAGGTTTGCTCATCTTGTTCTTATAGTTCCAAAATTTACCTCCTGCTAGGAGTGAATTATATATACCTACATGTTGAGCTTCAGGCAGAACTCAAGAAAAAGCAATTGCTATTTCAATTTATTAAATGTATTGCAAGCAAATTTCTGACTATGGGACATCTCTGTCAAGAAAATTAGAGTTTTAGAAGTGGAAACTTCCAACTATCACACATTTACACTTGATTTGTTCATCACATGGAAGGAGGAACACGCTGGGGAAACCAGACTATGGCATTTAGTTTTAGGTGGTAAAAGAAACAAACAAAAGACAAAAACAAAACAAAAAAAACACGACTTTTTTTTAATTTAAATTTGATTTTCCAGAGATTATATTAAGAGTACAATTTTCATTTCTGAGAGGAAAATCCTTTTACGTTTTTACATTTTTTATTTCAAGTCTGATATGGATAGCTGACATTTTTTATCTAGAAATATAGTCTATAAGACTACTTCTCCATGTGTATGGAAAAAGAGTGGGTTAGGGAAGAAATATGTACATAAATTATCATACATTCAAAGGTGTGAACTAATAAAGAGACCAATGATTTGCAGAGAAATTTACTAAAAATAAAGACAATCAGTTCTCTTCCTCACCAAAAATATGTATATCCCTCTATCTATCTGTATTGGTAGATAGTTTAGATAGATAGATAGATGCTATATATAACATCTACTAAAATGAGTCATATATATACATCTATCATCTATCGTCATCTATATATGTATATACATGTATGTATATGTACATATACATATACATATATATATAGCGTCTACTAAAATGAGTCTTACTCCAAAAAAATTCAAGTGAGGAGAAAGACTCATAAGCTTCTCAGATGTTACAGGTTGCTTTGAGGTGTTGTTATTTGCTCTTAAATGGGGTGAGATAAATTTGTGTTTCAATGCCCCAGAACCAAGTTTGCCCTGGAGAGTAATTATTACAGCTAGAAAAGAGAGCAATTTGGAGCAGGCAGGATAAAGCAGGTTTTCTCCAAGGAAGGGAAAACAATTCGGGTCTTTTCCTAAGAGCAGAATTTTAGAAGGAATGGAATGTGAAGTGGGTGAGGTTTGAAGACACCAAGTAACTGAGGGAGGCAAAACCAGTCAGGTAACAGCACACTTCAGGTGTGGTCCATGAACTTAGTTTTTACAAGACTACTTATTTAATAAGAAGAGAGTTTATAAACTGTCCAACTTTTCTAAAAATGCATGACCTAAGATCATTAAAATGCTTACACTAAGATAACATATGCAGAACCATAACTTAGTATTTAATTTTGAGGATTAATTATCTGAAATCGTATGATTAAAGATGCATAACATGTTTACTCAGCATTAAACATTATTTTAGTAAGGGATATCTGTGTCTCTAAGGGTTTGTAAACAGAATTATTTTAAAGAGAAGGATGAATTAGAGCACTGCAGGACCTACTTGGAATTGAGCCTCCGAAGTGGAAGGTGGAGGAGCTGTTTTCTATGACAATTATGGAGACAATTAAAGTTGGCTTCATAGAAAACATATGTGTGATTCTTGAAAATGTCCCTGTTTCCTTTGCTGTGTTTTATTTATTTATTTATTTATTTATTTATTTATTTATTTATTTATTTATTTTAACGTTTATTCATTTTTGAGAGACAGAGAAACAGAGCATAAGTCGGGGAGAGGCAGAGAGAGAGAGAGAGACAGACAGACAGAATCCAAAACAGGCTCCAGGCTCTGAGCTGTCAGCACAGAGCCCCATGTGGGACTCAACCAGAAACTGTGAGATCATGACCTGAGCCAAAGTTGGATATTTAACCAACTGAGCCACCCAGGTGACCCCCTTTGCTATATTTTCTAAATTTTCCTAAGGTAGAAATATATATATATATATATATAACACTATAATTTCAAGAGAAGAGAATTCATCAACTTGGACAATACAGTGCCTAAATTCCAGAATTTAATAGTGTTATCATTATGCATTTTTGAAATATGTTTAAATAGTGAATTTATTTCTTTGATATGTTTATTTCTAAACAATTTTTATTATTACTGGAAGTTTTTCCTATGGAAAATGCAATTGAACTTTGATTACTGACTGCAAGAATCAAATAACTTTTCTTTCAGATGAAGCATGATGCCTGCTGTCAAACATGTATTGTTCACAATACACTGTCACAAAATTCTTGCTTTTCTTGCCAGTATCTCAGACCAGCATTAAACATAAATCAAACATTTCCTGAGAAAGAAAGGCTAATTTAATAAATGCTTAGGTGAAAATAAAAACCATTTTGTTTTGAATGTTATACAAGAATTCCCCCAATATAGAGAACAATAACAAGAACAATGGTACATGATAATACTGTATATGATTACTAAAGTGCAATATGGTTAACTAATATTTTTCAGAAGTCAGTGACATTTAATAGAAATATTATCTCATAAATATATTATTTACCATTAAATTACTTAGTGATATTTCTCAGTTGTATGGCTAACAGTTAAAATGTTATTTGGCTCTATTTAATCAAAATTATGCATAGTTCATTGGAGGATATTTGAATCTGAGTTAAGGAATAAACACTAGCTATGAAAGGTGAACTAATGGGTTCAAATTTGAGAACATCGAAACTGAGGTCATTTTCTTTGCTGGTACCATGTATGTTTATAATAAATCTAAATAGACCAATAACCTTGTACAGTTACCTATTACTGTGTAACAAATTACCACAAATCTAAAGGCTTCAAAAAACATATGTTAGTATCTTATATATAGCATAATCCTAATTTTTATACATATTTCTTAGATACTGTTTTCTCCCTTTTACACTAGAGGAAACAGCATCAGAGGTGAGTGATTTCTGGAGGGTCACAACTAGGATATGGCTGATACAGGATTTGACCCAATTTCTATCTTATACCAGAGAGTAAGCTTTTATATTAACTTATGTTATTCAAAAATAGGTGCACATCCTATCAAGTGACAGTCTAGTGACTATGAACATAGACTTGTACAACCCTACAAAAAGTCCTGAATAATCCAAAATAGATCACTACAGTGTCACAGGATTTTGTAGAAATTTCTGTGCAGCTAAAGGACATGTATTTGAAAGTGAAAGCTCTCACATTTACGTGTTCTTATAACTTCCTTAGAAAGACCACAAAATACTCTTGAATTTAAGAAACCTCAAGAGGGGGTACCTGGGTGGCTCAGTCGGTTGAGTGTCCAACTTTGGCTCAGGTAGTGATCGCATAGTCTGTGGGGTCAAGCCCCACATCGGGCTCTGTGCTGACAGCTCAGAGCGTGGAGCCTGCTTCAGATTCTGTGTTTCTCTCTCTCTCTGCCCCTCTCTTACTCATGCACTGTTACTCAATAATTTAAAAAAATAAACATTAAAAAAAATTAAGAAACTTCAAGGATATCATTGGTAGCCTGAGGAAGGTATTGTTTTCTCCTTTGGCAGGAGATTAAAGATGTTGTGATTTAAAAGGCAAGCAGCAATTAAGAAGCATGTTATTACAAAACTCTGAGATTGATAATAACCTGGTAGGTAATATGGGAGGCTTTCAACTAAAGGAAATTCCATGATATCTTTGGAGAGACTGTAAAAGCTACTCAAGGAACTTGGTTTTAAGAATATTTAG
>CM053571.1:52739325-52769836 GCA_028646485.1 Cryptoprocta ferox | reverse complement strand
AATAGCTTCTTTGATGTTTTTTTCAAGTCCTGCAATTAATTTTATGACAATTCTTCTAAATTCTTGTTCAGTTATGTTGTTTAAGCCTGTTTTGAGCAGTTCTGTGGCTGTGACTTCTTCCTGGGGTTGCTTTAGAGGAGAGTTCTTTCGTTTCGTCATTTTGGCTAGCTTTCTGTCTCTTGTCAGTTTTAAAAGCTCGTTATGCAATGTGCACCTGTTAGTATTGCTGTATTAAAGGAGGCTCATTGACTGTCCAGGGCCTGTCGTTTCAGAAACTGTTCTTTTAATGGTGTCTCACAGTTTTTCTTGTTGTGCCTTTGATTATTTTATTTCCATGGTCAGTGATATCTGGGACTCTTCACCACGTGTACTTTGGCTTGTTTCTTGAGGTATCCCTGAAAAGGAAACAGACTAGCATACAGGGAATAAAAGCATGCACACGCACAGACACATCAAACAAACAAGCAAGCCAAAAGGGGAATGGAAGTAAAGGAAAGGAAAGGAAAGAGAAGAAAGAAGAGACGAGAGGAAAAGAGAGAAGAAAAAGAAACAAAAACAAAAAAACAAGTTGGGGACAGAGAGAGCAAAAGACTCTGGACAGTCTAAAAGCATATAACCAGCCAAGAGGAGAGATAAGAATATGCTAAGGGAAATATATCTGGATGGCAGCAGAAAAGAAAGAGAAGCAAAGAAAAAAGGAAAAAAAAAAAAAAAAACTCCCCTGTGCGGATGGGCGTGGTCTGGCGTCAGGTCAGGTCTCGGGGGCTGCTCTCTCCGAGGCCCCGCCTTGGTGGTTGCGGGGAGAAGCATGGCACCGCCTCAAAGCTTTGCCGGAACCAATCATTGCAAGCCCCTCTTCTGAGTCGATCTCCCTGTGCTGCGGTCGAGCCAAACTGTATTCTCCAAGCTCCGCCTCACTTCCAAATCCTAGTCCATGCAGTTCAACACTGTCACCGAGGATGAGATGCGTTCCCACTGGCGGCCGGCCTCCTGTCCCGGCTTGTGCTGCCCTTTTTGCAGAGCCGCCACCGCCACCGCTGCCACCGCTTTTCAAGGTGCCTTTCTTGGCGCCGCCGCCACGCTTTTTGCATCGCCGCCGCCTTTATCTGTGCCGCCGCCTTTCGCGGTGCCGCTTGGAATGGATGCCGTTGCTGCTGCACCCAAGGAAGAATTCGCCGGCCAGACGGGACGGATTTCTCTCCCGGCGCCCGGCCATTACATATGGGGAGACGGGCGAGTTTTTCCTCCCTTAGAGATGGTTCTATGAGAGTTTTCCGTCTCTCTTTCTCTTCCCCTGGTCTCTCCGGGGCACAGCGCACTCTCCCTGTGTTGGGCTCGGGGGCTCCTTCCCCTGCACCACCGGGACCCACCCGTCCCCTAATTTCTCAGATCACAGTCACTCACTTAGGCATCTTTGAGGTTGTCTTCTTTCTGGCATCTGTTTCTTCTTTTCCCCACCTGCAAATCCGAGTTTTATCACTTCAGTCCTTCTCAGTTCAATCCATGCGGGCGGGCGCAGATTACAGAGCTCCCTCCTTCTCCGCCATCTTGCCCGCGTCTCTCCCGGATTCCCAAACTTTATTTTTTTCAATTTTTATTTATTTTTGAGAGCGAGAAAGAGAGACAGAGCATGAGCATGGGAGGGGCAGAGAGAGAAAGGATGACACAGAAACTGAAGCAGGCTCTAGGCTCTGAGCTGTTAGCAAAGAGGCTCAAACTCATGAACTGCAAGATCATGACCTGAGCTATGAAGTCTAATCTTTAACCAACTGAGCCACCCGAGCACCCTTCATCCACAAAACTTTAAAGAAAGTCACATTTTCCTGTGCTGATTTCTAGTGTTCCCTAATTTCAATTGTTGTTCAATCATTATGTGGAGGAAGGTTAAGTCAAAGACTGCAGTATAATGTTCTGGTTTAATCTAACCAACAGGGTTCATATTTTCCCAATATTTTATTATTTTTCAATGTTCATTTATTTTTGAGAGACAGAGAGAGAGAGACAATGCAAGCAGATTAGAGGCAGAGAGAGAGGGAGACACAGAATCCTAAGCAGGCTCCAGGCTCAGAGCTATTAGCACAGAGACTGGATGTGGGACTCAAACTCACAAACCATGAGATCATAACCTGAGCTGAAGTTGGATGCTTAACCAACTGAGTCACCCAGGTGCCCCACATTTTGCAAATATTTTAAATGCATTTTGTTAGTACATGTAAGAACATTTGTTACCATATCACATTTTGTATATTTTAATAACTGCTTTTCAATGTAATTGATTTTATTTGCAACCAAATATATATTATCTATTTAAAATGATTATCGGGCACCTGGGTATCTTAGTTAAGCATCTGACTCTTGATTTTGTCTCATATCATGATCTCACAGTTGGTGAGTTCCAGCACTGCATTGGGCTCTGCACTGACAGCATGGAGCCTGCTTGGGATTCTCTCTCTTTCTCTCTCTCTCTTTCTCTCTCTCTCTCTGCCCCTCCCCTGTGTGCTCTCTCTCTCAAAAATAAATAAGTAAACATTTAAAAATTTTAAATAAATAAAATGATTACCTGAGGATAATTTCATATTCATGTGATAACAGTTGTTATTACATGTGATTGGAGTAAGCAACGACTCATGAATGAATTATAATAGGAATAATAATTTTTGCTAAAACTATACTGAAATCTGGAAAAACTTTGTAAGATAAAAACAGTGAAAAAATTCAGAATGGAAGCACATTTTGGGGGTCACTATTAGGACTTCAACAAAGTTAATGTGTAAATGAATGTAAATGACACTAGTCTATAAATCCTAATTTGTTCTTAACTCTGTGGTCTTTGGCAACCCAACCTTTCCAGCCTCTTTACTACTGAAGGAAGCTCAGTTTCTATTTGACAATCCTATCATTGCTCTAAACTGTGATTATATTATTTCTTTAGTTTAAGATTGAGCTAAGAGGAATGGGAGGTTTAGACAGGGATAGGTAAGGGTAGATTCAAATTGCAAGAATGAAGTTATTGAGAGGGAGACCAATCAGAGAGGGTGACTCGACAGGGATCTGGGTCTCCAGCAAGAAGTTATAAGAGAAATGTTTGAAAAGGAATTGGGAAAGAACTCATATATATTTTAGTGATTCACTTTTCTCCTTTGATATTACTTTCTACTCTAATAGAAATGTTATATTTCTATTATAACTATATACCTGAGGCTCATAGCTTTTCATGCTAAATTTTTTAAGGGAAGAAGCTATTCTCTCTAGATTGCTTAACATGAGCTAATATATTTGAGAAACAATTAATTGGCATGTACCTTCCAAAGCACTAGCTGCATTTAACTGAACTTCCTGAATTGCTCTTGTGATTAGGTTGTATAATTTAGGCATTATGTGCACACTTGGGAATACTACTACTGAGATATTAATAGTGCTTTTATTTGATTCAGATATCAAAGCAAAGTCTTCTTAAGGCATTCTGTAACTGGCATTAAGTGTTCTGCCACAAAGAGGTTTTTGTTAAGTTGTGAAAATGTAATCATTAATATTTCTTGGTCTTTGAATTTTCAGTAGTGTCTGTCCTCTGGCTCAATTTTAGGGCAATTCTCTGCCCTTTGTTTAGCTTTTTTATGAGGTTTGACTTTTGTTTTGTCATGTATCTTTCTTGAGAGTGCTATGTGGTGTAAAGTCACACATGATCATTCAAACAGTATTTGTGCAAATCGTATACTGTGGAAACAGGGTATATTATAATCCTCTGATATAATCACAAAATGGTACAGTGTCTCATCAGATATCTCTTGAAATGGGAAGAAATCAAGCTTCCAAGATAGTGCTAGTATTCATGAATTGTTTATAAGTGTCAGGCAAAGCTATTGGAATATGAGAAAACAGACATGAGCCATCCGAACCGAGGGACCCAGTCATGAGATTAATCATGCTACAGATTGTCAAACATTTGGGTGAGGCCCGCTAGTCCAGCCAGCCACAGAGAAGTTAATAACCCAGACAAGAAGAATCACCCAGTCAACTTTGAAAATTTTAAAATAATAAGTGTTTGCTTCTTTAGAACACGAAAGAGTTTCCAGGTAGTTTATTATGCAACATAAGCTAAGTAATTAAAAAAAATAGAAGGATTAAATAGTAGTTTAGGCTGTTTCTTGATTGTTTTGGTGGTGTTGACATTTTGTTTTGCTTAATTTCTGTTTTGCTTAATTTGTAAATTGTCTTAAGTGCTACTGAGTACAAATCAATCTAGAGGCACATCATTGTTCCAGGAAAGAGAAGAGACATTTCTATCAACCACAAACAAAAAATAGAAAAGAAAAAAAAAAAGAAAAGAAAAAGGAATAGTGTTAAAACAAAAATTGGATGAGAGAAGATATAGTATAATAGAAAAAATGAGGAAACAATTGTTCTATTAGGATTTGGTGTACAGAAGCTGAGGTAAGAATTATTTGTTTGCTTTTCATTTTATTGTAATGCAGGTTAGGGCCATCCACTGAGCCTGAGTGAGAAGCTGATTTGTGTCTTGAGTAGGAAAACTATTAAATATTGCTATGGAGATTAGAAGCAGAGCTAACCACAGGAATATATACTGGAAATGTGAAACAGCAGTATAGGTGAAAGTTTGTTTCAAAACTGTGATTCTTATTGACAAAAGAAAATGCAGTGTATTAATCATGAGTAAAATATGTAAGAAGGCTTATTCTCTTCATATGTAAGTCTCAGAAGATGTAATGAATACCTTTGAAGTTTGAGCAAGACTTGCCCTCACGTTTCTTTGGTTGAAAGGCTTCTCAGTCCACTGTTCTCTTAATGTCTAATCCTAGACCCCAAGTCTCAAAGGAATTTTTTTTTTTCATTTTTACCCATGGTCATTAATATACATATCGAGAGCCTTTTTAAAAATAATCATATCAGGGGTGCCTGGGTGGCTCAGTTGGTTGGGCATATGACTTCGGCTCAGGTCATGATCTTGCCATTCTGGAGTTTGAGCCCCCTGATGGGCTCTGTGCTGACAGCCCAGAGCCTGGAGCCTGCTTCAGATTCTGTGTCTCCCTCTCTTTTTCTCTGCCCATCTCTCCCCTCTCAAAAATAAATGAACATTAAAAAATTAATTAAAAAATCATATCAAAGTTTGAAAGTTTTAGAGATTTCCCCCTAAAGCTTTGATACGGGCACTTTGTGGGAATTAGTGGTGCTTCTGATTGATCTTTGGTTTGCAGTTAATGCAAGAAAGGACAACAATGAATAATAACAATAGATACTATGGTTTAAGAAGCCAGAGATTCTAGATACCACTGTTTACAAGTGAATACACATATACCACAGACATACACACATAGTCACTTAATTCTCACAATGTAACAGTGTATTATTTTTACTCATAAATATGTTGAGGGACAGAGGTTATGTAATGTGTTCTGGGTCAGGCAACTAGTAAGTTGCAGAGCCAGTAGGCAAACCTAGGGAATCTGGTTTTAGAGTCTGTGTTTTTAACTACTAGGGTATTTTGCCCTTGCAAGGTTCTGGATCATTTTCAGCATGTGAGATGAACTTATTTATGATAGATACAGATTGCCAGTGCTGTTTGACAAATGTATGAAGTTATTAAAATTTAGACAAATGATATCTTTCTCCTGCACAGAAGCTATTTTGAACCAAACACAGATGAGTTATGTGTATGCATACAATTTTTAGTGATATCAATAGGCAGAAACATATGGTTTAAAATGAAAGGAATTATTTCAGTATTTGTTTTTTGAAACTCTAGTTAAACATCGTGGGAATATAGAATTCATTATTCACTGGTACATAATTAAGAAATGATTATATAAATAGGTGAATATGTGTAATATAGGAGAAGTGTCTGAATAGCACTGTGTTGTGTATGATAAACCTGAAATAAAAGATACTAATAATTTTTGTTCAACAACCTTTTATGTTACTGAAATCACTAATTAGACATTTTCAAATCTTCCATGACAGAAGCTCAGACAAATTTATGTATTTAAATATGCACATTTCTAATGATGTTGAAAGCCTAGAAAATGTAATCACAAAACTCTGCTGTAGGGAACATGTTTTACTACTTAGGCAACAGTTCCTAAAAGGGAAAAAGTACTATAATCATAAAATTTGTTTTCTGAGGACTTCTAGAATTCCTGATTGCCATTCAAACAAAGGTCATTGATAGTCCAACAGTAAGAAAGAAATTTCAGTTAAGTTAAAATGAATCTTCTTAAAATATAATATATAAAATGGTCTAAATTAAAGAAGGATCTCTTTAATTTCTGTGGATCAAATTGAAAGAAAATAATTGGAAGAAAATGTAAAGGACAAGTTCATGTTTCTGCTTTGGATAATTGTGTGAGAATAGCCAGAGACTATGTTAAATCTTCCTCCGTTTATTTAAATGAAGAACGAAATTTAATCTCCAGTTATGAATAGCACCCCCCAAAATGAAAAAGCAACATGTACTTTAAATATAATACATGAGGTCCTTAGCATATAACATCTGTTGAAGAGGGTTTGACTCTATCTCATAAAATATAAATAAAATATAAAACAATATAGAGCCTACCATCTCATTTGAAACTTTGGAGTAAAAATATTTATATTTAATATTGGCTAAATTTAATGGTACCTCAAGTAGCTAATCTCAATGCTGCCAGGTAAGGCAGGACAGGAATGATTTGGTTACATTAAAATTCCCAGACAACCTTTAATTTTTTATTATTCTATTTCATTATAGTTGTTAAAGTGATCAATTTCAGAAGTCTGATATAGGACAGTAATGAAGAGCAGTCTAGTGTCTATGAAAGAATGTTGCTTTTCATGGTTTTATTCTGGAGGGGACTTCCATGGACATGGACTCAAGCTTTTGTCATTCTCCTCCATGCAGTTATTACCTTCACTGGTAAAAGTAGACTCCATCAGCAGAGAAGTTCTGTGTCCCTGACATCCTGGCACTAATCACTTTGTAGTAGTAAGGAAAAGTTGAGCAGGAGAAAGTACGTGGCATTTTTATAATATTATTACTCATGTTTCCTAATAAGGAGAAACTCTATGAAATAAGAGCACTTATCTATTTTTATTAGTGCCTAACATTCTTAGTTTTATTTGGTTCAAACACTTTCATCCAAAACTTTGAGAAAAAGGTTAGGCAAGGTTTTATTGTTACTTTGAAATTTGGCACACAACTACGATCCATTTATTATGCATGATTCTGCTAATGAGCAGTCTCTCTACTAGCAAATGAGTAATTGCTCCTTCCTTTAAAATTTTTTTTTGCTCCAATTAAATATAAAATACCTGAGGAAGAGACTACATAAGGAATATGAAATGTATCCAAAATAACTCAGCATAAACTAGGCCCCAACCTACCATTCTCAGCTGAGGTCTTTCCATTACCTGTCTATGTTCTGCTCAGTTTGGACAGTTTGCCATTCCCTGAATATGTCTTGCACTTTGTAGTCTCATTATAGCTACAGTTGTCATTCCATCTGCTAAAAATATAGATTTGTCAAAAACTTAGTCTTTCTTTAAGATCAGTAGTAATGATTTCCATGAAGTCTTCTCTAATCGTTATAATGAAAATGTTTCTTCTAACTCCAATAGCATCATGTGTACATTTGAACCATATATTGTATGATGTATTGAATTAGAATTGGTTCTTTACATGGCATTTACCCTACTATCTGCTAAATTCTTTGAAGGCAAATCATTGTACCTTCATACCTTGTCTTAGCCATAGACATCTTTCTTCCACCAGCCCCTACCTAACTCATCAGCTTTCTACACATACACCAGTTAGCCCAACCACACATCAGTTAGCCCAACCAAAACCAGCAAAGCCCAACATAGGTTATACAACACTTTGTGATGCTTGTTTTGCAATAATAGTAACTACTTAGTAGTTTATTGCTTTTTAAGTTCTCTTCATTCTAATGAGTCAAATTGGCTTTATTTCATCTGTCTGGAGAGTTGCCATAGTATAGCCTCATGACTATTTCTCTTGCCTTTCTGTTTTGATGTCCAAGTTAGTTCTATTAGAAACAAAGATTACTCAGAGATGATCCTTAGGTCTCTCTTGTAATTGCCTGTCTCACTGTGGTCTTCTAGCAAATTTCTCCAGGGATGCTAAAGATCCTTTGTTTACTAAATCTTTTATTAGTGGTTTTCAGGTATTTCAGCTCCTCTAAGGACAAGTTAATCAAGTGATTCACATATCTACCACATATTTGAATGTCTATGCTGGTCAGGAACTATCTAAATGTTGAGGTTTAAATATGATGAATAAGACATGATCCTTGCTCTGGGGTTTGAGGATAAATGTGATACTTGCTACTCATAGAGATTAAGATATATGCTCTGATATCATATTGTCATAACATTAACTCCCAGGTTAGTCACTTACAAAGAGTATGTACTTGAGAAATTTTTTTCTTTTTGACACATACAGTAAAATTTAATTGAATTAAATCTATGAATATGAGAAATGAGGATAACAATAAATGCTATTCAAGATTATTTTGAAACTTAAATATAAGGTACTTAGCATAATACTTGGCACATAGTGTTCAACAAATATTAGCTATTATTATATATACTTAATTGTATTTCATTGTGATAAATAGCATATCGGAAGGTGCAAAAAGCATTGTGAGAATAAAGGATAAACTCTTCTCCCTAGAAGGCTCAAAGCATTATGAGAATAAAGGATAAACTCTTCTCCCTAGAAGGCTCAAGGAAAGCTACAGAGAAGAGATTCCTTTGATCTGGGACTTACAGAATGAAAAGAAATCTGGGCAAAAAAGCAGGAATGTAATTCCAGAGAAGATACTGGAATGAACATCAACAGAAAAATATCCTTGTGTGTGAGGGGCATTATTTTGGTGTTGTTAGAATACAAGATGTTTGCACTGATCAAGGGGTAGAAATCAGTTTTACTATTTTGAAGTTGGGAAAGGATAAACATAAACCAGATATCAACTGACTAATGAACACATGCTATGGACTGAGGACGAGGATGCAAAATTTCCATGATATTGTGACATTGTAGTAATTAACATTATTCCATTTGTTTGATGAGAGATTGAAAAACAGATTCAGTTACTTGCCAAGGTCACTGTATTTCCACAATAAAATTATTATAGACACATGGGGTAAATTTATCTTCTTTGATTTGAACTGAGAATTTGAACCCAGGCATTATGACTTCAGAGACCATACCACCTCCTGGACCATAAATGCCTAGCTAAGGATACTCAATTTTATCTAATAAATTAAAAAATCAGAAAATCTTCTGCTTGCATGAGTCCAGCAACTAACATACTTGTATAATTCTAAATAACAGCAACAAAAAAAAATTGGAGAATGCTAAGAGCTATAGAATTGGAGCATGTATGGCTAGCCACAATACATTCAAATTCAAATATTTTCTTAGGGAAATGAAACTGTCTAAGGCATACTTGCCCAGCCAGTCAGTTTTCAACTATGTTAAGCACTGAAGTATCATGTAAAAACTTTAAGTCACAGAGTGACATGATGGGTTTTACAACTTAGGAAGTACAAATAAGTCAGGATTGGATTGGGGTGGGAGGAAGTTGGAGGGAGATATGTAAAAGAAAACTCAAACAAGGAATTAAGTTCTGGACTGGATTATTGGCAGTGGAAAGGATTAAAGGTGACAACCCAGAGACCTTTTCTATATAATCTAATGAAACCAGCCTGTTATTTTGTTGAAGACAAATACTGAATGAGGATGCTCCAAGACAGCCTCTATTTTGTTTTTTAACAATACACTTTTCTTGGGAAGTACCTTTCTAGGTAGGTATTAGGAAGACCTTGATACTTTCTTGCCTTGCAAGAAATGTCATCTCATTCTTCTATGTCCCTCGGACACCATAGAGACATAGCTATAATTCAGACATGTAACCAAACATGAATCTGTGGCAAAAATGCTTGTGGCAAAAATAAGTCCCAGAACTACCTGGGTTCATATTAGAGCTGTTCTACATGCTACATTTGTTCTATCCTTCTGTTTCTTTATATGAAACATAGAGATTTTACTTTCCTTATAAGGCAACATAAATGATAGGAGTGTACAGCACCTAACACAGAGCATGGCAAGTGGTAATTAACTAATAAATGTAAATGATGTTTACTGTTATTTATAATATTTCAGTCCAGAGAGACAGAAGTGATACAAATTAATGCAAATGAATGGCATTTCTAGAGTATATAAAATAATTCTTTAAATTACTTTTTAAATGAAGTCATATAAAACCAAGAAAAGTTCTGTCTGATAGAAATATAGAAATAAAATTTCCTTGCAAATGCTGTTTAGTAGATGTTAAGTTGGGTAAGAGAATTAATTTTTTAAAATCCCCCCTAGACCTTTCTTCACATTTTTATGGTTTTCCTTTTATAAGTCAGGAACACGATCTTTTTTTTTTTTTAATTTTTTAATGTTTATTTTTGAGAGAGAGAGGGAGACAGAGTGTGTGAATGGGGGAGGGGCAGAGAGAAGGGAGACACAGAATCCAAAGCCGACTTCAGGCTCTGAGCTATCAGAGCCCGACATGAGGCTCGGGCTCGGGAACCTCAAGATCATGACCTGGGCTGAAGTTGGACGTTTAACCAACTGAGCCACCCAGCACCCCCAAGGAACACGAATCTTTTAATCTTACTTATTAGCACAGCCCATGGATGGATAGCCAATAGCTAATATGATTTATTAGGATACAGTATGGTTTTCATTTGTTGGATGATATTCACATTATTAGGTTTTCAGATGTTTACAAGATTATGTTCAATTTGAATTTTTTTATACTCAATTTGAATAGTTCTTTGGATTTCAGAAAATGGGAATTGAATTATTCTGCCAAAAGAAATAGCTTTACCCTTTCTCCAGTAAGACAGAACTGGCATCATGTAATCAGTCCTTCACTCTGTCAGCATGAACAAACATGAAACTATAAACTAAAAAACTCTTATCTGACAGTTTCTTTTTAGGGGTTTACATTACTTTACAGACATTCCAGTGATCTTCTTTGACTTCTCATCCATGCTTAATTTGATAGCTAAGTTTATTCACTGAAATTCTATACAAATTTTTCTAACTTAATATAATGCTTTTTTATTATTGAAATATGCATTGGATTCTGTATGTGATTTATGAACAATAATTGTATGTGAACAGTATTGGTAGTATTGTTATTAAGACTTACTATATCAAAAATATACTTTATGTATCAGCTTCTCAGTGTTGGAGAAGCATATTTAAATCCAACTTCTCTGCTTCTGCGGGTAGAATAGCAGTCAAATAATTCAATAAAAATGACATAATCTTGTTTTAATCTATCAAAAATATTTCTAACTTTATTTTTGTTTCAAACACAGAAGAAGCTGATTCTTGTGGAAGCAAAAAAAAAAAAAAGATAATAATATGGCATTGACGTGGTATATATGCTTTAAAGAAAAGGTCACTGCCCAAAGCCCAGTCATCTTGAATTTTATCAAATATTAGAAAAAACTAATATCTAAATTCTGGTCCATTATGTCCACTGGGTAACCTACATTTGGACTAGGGCAGATGTTTGTT
The DNA here is from genome assembly GCA_028646485.1 of Cryptoprocta ferox. NCBI lineage: Eukaryota > Metazoa > Chordata > Mammalia > Carnivora > Eupleridae > Cryptoprocta > Cryptoprocta ferox. The sequence goes on along the minus strand of CM053571.1, from coordinate 52,758,240 downwards.
GATTTTCAATGAATAATGCATAGAAGAAGCAAGGTGCTTGAATTTTCTCACTGGAACTTCCAGTTGAATAGTATATAAGCAAACATAGAGTTGCTGCCTATTGAGATTCTTCTGTTTGTAGAATACCTTCAAATAGATTTTTGACATCAAAAGCAAAGAATATTTTGGTCCTGGTATTTCAGTGTGCTCTTTTTTCTTTCCCTTTTTATAGGAATAACAAATTATCATTAGCATTGCTGGTCAATGGATAATAGACCAAATGCAGTGAGAGAAAACTTTTTCAAGGCTTCTCTGCCCTATTATCTGTAGTATACAATCTCAAACTATGAGTCAGAGAAACACACGGCAAATTTTCCTGAAGCATTAAAGACCAAGTCACGCAATGAGATGCTGCACTATAATTAAAAAAGAAGCAATTGCTGATTTTATGTAATAAAATCCAGAAACTCATGATTTAAAGAATTTTTTAGCAGTATGTGTATACAGGGATACATATATTAATAACATATACTTATATTAAACTCATAGTTTAATTAAATATTAGTTATATTGAACACAGGTTTCTTTTTATGTTAGTTGACTGAGAGAAAATAGAGAAAAACACTAGAGTTAGACACTTATGTTCTGTTCAGTTATTCCTGATTAAGAACAATACACATTTAGGTGATAATTTGGATACTTTATACATTAAAAAAGGTTTTTGTTGAAATACATTTTTAAAAAGGGCAATCTTCTCTTTTAATTTCACTGTATTTTATTATTTTATTGCTAATTTTATTCTGAATATGAAGACTAAACCAGAGTTAAAAGGAAAAACAAGTGATAGTGTGTGAGAATCAACCATCTAACAGATAGTGATTTAACTCTTATATGGCACCCGTAAATAAGAACTATTATATCCATATTTTACAGATCAGAAAGATGAGGTACATGGAAATTAAGAAACGCATCAAGGGGTACCTTGACGGCTCAGTCTGTTAAGCATCTGGCTTCAGCTCAGGTCATGATCTCATGGTTTGTGAGTTTGAGCCCTGTGTCAGGCTCGGTGCTGACAGCTCAGAGCCTGGATCCTGCTTCAGATTCTGTGTCTCCCTCTGTTTCTGCCCCTCCCCAATGCTCGCTCGCTCTCTCTCTCTCTCTCTCTCTCTGTCTCTCAAAAATAAACAAACATTAAAAAAATTAAAATAAATAAAACATCAACATTGCACAGTGAAAATTCAAGCTCATGTTATCTGGCTTCAAAGGCTATGTCTTTACCTATTATACTTTACCACCTTAATATCGTAGTTTGAATTGTACCACTGTTCTCACAAATAGCTTTCAAGAATGATGGGATACTTACAGAAGATACTAAAAGAGAAAAACTTTCCTAAAGACAACTTTTAAAGCAACATGGCAAAGGAAATTAGATTTATATAACCAACAATTGGAATTTTCCAGAAGTTTTGCAGTATCCAGAACATAACTTCCCAGATATCAAATAGTAACCATGAATCTAAATGTTTGCATGTTCATCACCTTCTGTATTTTTTGCACATGGGAGTGATTTATTTTTTTTCTGGTATCTCAGATTCTACAGATGTCTGGTCCACTATGTGAAGACAAAATTCTAGTAAATCTGATGGAATTAATTTTCTAGATAATTTAAAAAATTCAAGGAGTTTTCAAGCTAGTGAAAGAAATGTAATTTATTCTGAGAAAAATGGTGATCCAATACATATATTTTTAGCAGTAAAGTGCTGCCATGGGACCAGTTGATTTGTCTGATTATTTTTGGAGAGAAGAATTAATTAGAAGATACATTATCATTATTCATTCATTAATCAATTCGTGATATATTTTATTTTATTTTTTGTGGGGGAATTATATTTTATTTTTATTTGTAAAATTTTAATTCCAGTATAATAACATACAGTGTTATCTTACTTTCAGGTGTACAATATTACTGATTCAAAATTCTATACATTGCTCAGTGCTCATCATGATAAAGTGTACTCTTAACCCCTTTCACCTATTTCACATCCATCCCCTGCCTACCTTCACTCTAGTAATTATCAGTTTGTTCTTTATATATTTAAAAAATTATTTTGATTATTATTTTTTCATTTTACCTAAATCCAAGTTAGTTAACTTATGATATAATAATGGTTTCAGGAGTTGAATTTAGTGATTCATCATTTTTATATAACACCCATCGCTTATCCCAACAGGTGCCCTCCTTAATGTCCATCACCCATTCAGACCATCCTCTTACCCAACACCCCTCCAGCAACCGTCAGTTTGTTCTCTGTATTTAAGAGTCTCTTATGATTTGCCTCCCTTTGTTTTTGTTTTATGTCTCCTTCCCTTTCCCTATGTTCCTGTGTTTTGTTTCTTAAATTCCACATATGAGTGAAATCACATATTTATCTTTCTCTTACTGACTTATTTAGCTTAGCACAATACATTCTAGTTCTATCCACATTATTGCAAATGGCAAGATTTCATTCTTTTGGATCACTGAGTAATATTCCATTGTATATACATACCACATCTTTATTCATCCACCAGTTTAGGGACATCTGGGCTCTTTCCATAATTTGGCAATTATGGGTAGTGCTTCTATAAACATTGGGATGCATGTGCTCCTTCGAATCAGCATTTTTGTAGACTTTTAAGAAATACCTAGTAGTCCAATTACCGGGTCATAGGGTAGCTCTATGTTTCTTTTTTGAGGAACCTTCATACTGTTCTATGGAGTGGCTGTACCAGTTTGCATTCCCACCAGCAGTGCAAAAGAGATCTCCTTTCTCTGCATCCTTGCCAACATCAATTGTTTCTTGAGTTGTTAATTTTAGCCATTTTGACAGGTGTGAGGTGCTATCTCATTGTGGTTTTGATTTATATTTCCCTGATGATGAGTGATGTTGAGCATTTTTTCATGTGTCTGTTCACCATCTGGATGACTTCTTTGGAATAGTGTTTATTCATGTCTTTTGCCCATATCTTCACTGGATTATTTGTTTCTTGGGTGTTGAGTTTGATAAATTCTTTATAGATTTTGGATATTAACCCAAATTTGAGGGCTTCCAATTTGGGGGCATAAATATACAATTATTAGATCTTCTTGGTGGATAGACCCCTTGCATATGATATAATGTTCTTCTTCATCTCTTCTTATAGTCTTTGTTTTAAAATCTAGTTTGTCTTATATAACTATGACTACTCTGCCTTTCTTTTGACATCCAGTAGCATGATAGATGGTTTTGTATCCCTTCACTTTCAAACTGCAGGTGCCTTTAGGTCTAAAATGAGTCTCTTGTAGGAAACAGATAGATGTGTCTTGTTTTTTGTATCTATTCTGATATCCTATGTCTTTAGATTGGAGCAATTGGTCCATTTACATTTAGAGTGATTATTGAAAGACATGAATTTAGTTCCATTGTGTTGCCTGCATAGTTCATGTTTCTGGTAATGTTCTCTGGTCCTTTCTATTCTTTGTAGATTTTGGTCTGTTTTGTATTGTTTTGTTTTGTTTTTTCACCACTCAGAGTCCCTGTTAAAATATCTTACAGGGCTGGTTTAATGGTCACAAACCTCTTTACTTTTTGTATGTCTGGGAAACTCTTTATCTTGTCTTCTATTCTGAATGACAGCCTTGCTGGATAAAGAATTCTTGGCTGCATATTATTCTGATTCAGCACATTAAATATATCCTGGCACTCCTTTCTGGCCTGCCAAGTTTCTGTGGACAGATCTGCTGTAAACCTGATCTGTCTTCCCTTTAGGTTAAGGACTTTTTTTTCCCTTGCTGCTTTCAGGAATCTTTCCTTGTCTGTATTTTGTGAATTTGACTATGATATTCCTTAGCGATGGTCAGTTTCTGTTGAATAATGGGAGTTCTCTGTGCTTCTTTGATCTTAATGTCTGTGTCCTTCCCCAGATTAGCAGTTTTCAGCTCTGATTTGCTCACATAAACTTTCTGCCCCATTTTGTCTCTCATCTTCTGGGACTCCTATGATTCAAATGCTATTTCTTTTTAATAAGTCACTGAGTTTTCTAAGTCTTATATTGTGATCTTTTGCCATTGTTTCCTCTGTTTTCTGCTTCATTATTCTCCATAATTTTATCTTCTGTCTCACTGATTCACTTCTCTCTGCTTTGTCCATCCTTGCCACTGTGGCATCCATTTGAGATTGCATCTCGGTTATAACATTTTTAATTTCAGCCTGACTAGATTTTAGTTCTTTAATATTCACAGAAAGGGATTCTCTTGTGTCTTCTATGCTTTTTTCAACCCCAGCTAGTATTCTTATAATCGTGGTTTTAAAATCAAGTTGTGATATATTTTCAAAGACTCCCTACTATATGCAGGCATTGTGCTCAGTATTTAAAATACAAAGGAGAACCAGAGAGATATAGTCCCCACTTTCATGGTACTAATAATCTATCTCATAGGAAACCATTAAGATGGTACAATCAAGTGATGCTGGAGTCCTGATCTAGGACAATTGATTAAAAGGAAGTTCAGATGTGAAAAAGGTTAAGGAAGAAATGCCAGGTTTTGAGAACTTAGTGTGAAGAAGGACAGGAATAAAATTGACCAAAAGGGAAATTTGAAAGAAAATATGTTTTTATTTTTTTTAATTTTATTTATTTTTTGAAAGAGAGAGTCAGAGTGTAAGTGGAGGAGGGGCAGAGAGAGAGGGAGACACAGAATCTGAAGGAGGCTCCAGACTCTGAGCTGTCAGTACAGAGCTCGACAGGGGGCTCAAACTCATGCAATGTGAGATCATGACCAGAGCCGAAGTCGGAAGCTTAACTGGCTGAGCTGCCCAGGCACCCCTTGAAAGAAAATATTTTAAAACATTGTTATTTAGACATTTTGTGACAAGTTAGATCTAAATGGATACATCACCCAGGTGCCTGGACAGCTCAGATGGTTAAGCATTGTACTCTTGATTTTGGCCCAGGTCATGATCTCACAGTTCATGAGACTGAGCTGTGTCAGGCTCTGCATTAGTAGCACAGAGCCTCCTTGGGATTCTCTTTTTCTCTCTTTCTCTACTCCACCCCTGCATGTGGGCTCTCTCTTTCTCTCTCTCTTTTATTAAAAAATAAAAGATAAATGGATGCATCAGTAACAATTGGTATTATAATTAGGGGATTCTAGAGTCACTCCGTTTATACCAGGTCAAAACAGTGACTTTTATAATCAGTCTTCTATTATATAAATACTTTTCATGAGAAACTCAAAGTACTCTTACCCTGCACATACCACTTAGATCAGGAAGTCCATAAGAGAAATAGCATTACTTCTCACTGAGGAAAAAGCAAAGAGAAAATAAAGAGAAAGGGTGAGAAAGGCTATTAGAGGAATAAAAACTGTACAAGGAAGTATCAAATACTCTGCTAGTCTATAAACATAAAATCTAAATATAGATTTGTACATTTGAATTTTAGTAAATAGATATATTCAAAGGAATGTGAGAACTTTGGAAAATTTCACAGAAGAATGAAGACTAGAAAGTTCATTCTAAAGTTCTTAAGGCAGATAAGCACCTGAAAATAATTTATTGCAGAAACCAGAAAAAGCAGTAGAAGCTAGTGGGACTGAGAAACATTAATGCGTACAAACCAACAACATGGGCTCTGAAGCTAGACTACCTGGTCTGGAATCTGGCAATACTACTTACTAGCTGTAATCTTGAGTAAATTAAGTGTAATTAAGAAACTCAATTTACCATGAAGTAATTGATATATGACTTGTAGAAATGAAAACGATAGTCTAACTTTCTTTATTGCTATAGCTCGTGAATATTTATATAACTTAACTATTTTTGTCTTCTGCCTAAATATTAACTGATGTTATTGCATAAGATGTACTGTGATGCATAATTTTATTATATGAAGAATATTGAGTAGAAAGCATGTCAGAACTATGAGTAGTAACTTATAATATATTGTGGATAGTTGAATATATTTTGGTCAGAATGCAGAATGGTTGCATTAAATTAGGCAGAAATAGTTTTAATTATGCAAAGAAGTGTGTATATGGATGTTGGGCAGCCAAAGTGGTAAACTGCATTGGGAAATTTTACAAGTAAGGCTGGCCAGTTACTGGGTACTGTGGTCTGCTTCCTTCAGACCTTGGCATCCAGCTCATCACTATGTGACTAAAGCTAAGCCAGTCACATTGCATCACCTGGAGCAGTGAGCCTATAGTGAACAGGCAAGTCTGACTCTGGTGTTAGGAACCCAAATAGCAGTGACAGGTTAGGATTCATTCCTCCAATCATGGCTTTGACTGCCAGATCTCTGCATTTATTTATTTCTTCTTTGATTTCATTCATGTGAGTTTTGTAGTTTTCACTGTATAGGTCTTGTACATATTTTGTGAGATTTATGTGTAAGTATTTCATTTTGAGGGGTGCTAATGTAAATGGTATTGTATTTTTAATTTCAAATTCTATTTGTTTGTTGCTGGTAATTTACTTTTGTATATCAATCTTATTTCTGTATCCTTGATGTAATCATTCATTAATTCCTAGAGATTTTACTGATTCTTTTGTACTTTTCTATATAAACACACATGTCTTCTATGAAGAAAGACAGTTTTATTTATTAAATACATTTTTTCCCTTTATTGCATTAGCTAGAAATTCCAGGACAGATTTGTAAAGGAGGAGTGAGACATTTTTACTATTCACCTGATTTTAGTGGGAAGGCTTTGTTTCTCACTATTAAGTATAATATTAGCTGTAGGCTTTTTGTAACTCTTCTTTATCAGGTTGAGGAAGTTTCTTCTATTCCCATTTTAATGTGAGTTTTTTTGTCATAAATGGGTGTTGGATTTTGTCAAATAGCTTTTCTACATCAATTGATTTTCTGTTTTAGTTTGTTATGTAATAGATTACATTAATTAATTTCTGATTGTTGAACCAAGTTTACATGCCTGGGATGAATCCCATTTGGTCATGGTGTATAATTCTTCTTGAACATTATTGAATGCAATTTGCTAAGTATTTTGTTAAAATTTTTCTATGTTCATGAGTAATATTGAACTATAATTTTCTTTTACTGTAATGCTTGGTTGGTCTCATAGAATAAGTTAGTAACTATATCTTTTGTTTCTATTCTCAAAAAGAGATTATAGAAAAATGGTATGACTTTTTCTTTAAATGTTTGGTAGAATGTTCCAGCAAACCTATCTGGGCCTGATATTTTTTGTTTTGGAAGGTTACCAATTATTTGTTCAATTTCTGTCATAGGTAGATAGCTATTAAGCCTATTTATTCTTGTGTAAATTTTGCAGAATTTGTCTTTCAAGTAAATGATCCACTTGATCTAGATTTTCAAACTTGTGGGCATAAAGTTGTTCATGGTATTTTTCTATCATCCTTTAATATCCAAAAGATCTGTAGGAATGTTCATTCTTTCATTTTTAACATTAGTGGTTTATTTCCTCTCTCTTTTTTTTCTTATATACTCTGGCTAAAGGCTTATGGATTTTTTGATTTTTTAAAAACCATTGTATTTTGGTTTTATTTTCTCTATTGATTTCCTATTTTGAATTTCATTGATTTATACGCTAATAATTTTTCATCTGTTTATTTTGGATTGAATTTTCTCTTTGTTTTCAAGTTTTCTATTTTAGAAACATAGGTAGTTGATTTTATATCTTTCCTCTTTTCTAATATATACATTCAATATTATAAATTTTCCTATAAGCAGTGTTTCATTGCATTCCACAGATTTTTGTAAGTTGTGTTTTTGTTTTCATAGAGTTCAAAATATTCTTTGTAATTTCTCTTGAATTTCTTGTTTAACCCCTGTGTTATTTAGAAGTGTGTTGTTTAATTTCCAAGTATTTAAGATTCTCCTCTTTTGTTTCTGTTATTGATTTTTAGTTTAATTCCATAGTGGTCTGAGATTTTTTTGATGTTTGTTTTTATTTTTGTTTTTTTGTTTGTTTGTTGTGGGTTTTTGAGGGGCATTTGTCTTGTTTGGTGTTTTCTGAGCATGCTAGAACATGCATGGTTCAGTGTCAGACATTAATTTAGGGAAATTCTCAGTCATTATTGTTTCAAGTATCTTTTTGTTCCTTTTTCTCTTCTCTTTCTGGTATTCCCATTACTTGTATGTTACACCTTTCGTAGTTGTTCCACAGTCATTTTATATTCTGTCCTGGTTTTTTTTTTTGTTTGTTTGGTTAGTCTTTTTCTCTTTTCTCTTTGGTTTTAGAAGATTCTATTGATATATCCTCCATTTCACATTCTTTCCTCATATTCTTTTTCCCATCAAAGACTTTTTTTTCATTTCTGTAACATGTTTTTTTTTTAATCTGTCACATTTCTTTTTGGTTCTTAGAGTTTCCATCTGTTGCTTACATTGCCCATTTGTTCTTGCATGCTGTATACTTTTTCCATTAGAGCCCTTAGCATATTAGTCATAGTTTAAAATTTCCACCCTGACATGTCTGGTTCCGACGCTAGCTCTGTCTCTTCAAAGTGTGTCTTTTGCCTTTTGGTATGCCTTGTCATTTTTCTTGATAGCCAGACAAAATGGACTGCTGTAAATACGGCTTAGTAATTGTAGTGAGGAGATGGGGGAGAAGGAAGCATTTTATAGTCCTGTGGTTATATATCCAGTGAGCCTGGGCCCCTGGACTGTGAATTTCTGAGGTATTTCTCAGTTAGGTGGCTAGTGTGGGATGAAGTTGGGTATTTCGAAGTTGGGTATTTCCTTTTCCTCAGGTCAACTGGGCTTTGATAATGTGGTAGGTTAAACTCTAGTTAACTAGTTTCCATGAAGGTCAGGTCTTCTAAAGGATAGTATGCGCTGGCATGTTTCAAAATAGTTTCTGTGCCCCTCCTACTAGAAGCACAAGGGTATTTTTCTCCAATATTTGCTGTGGGAACTTAGTTGAGCTCTTGGGGGTAAGTCACACGGTAGTTGGGGATCCCTCTGTGATTGGGTCCCGCTGCACTAGTTAATTCTCAGTGCTGTCATCACTGAGCCTCCAGCAATTTGCCAATTACAGTTCAGATCTTCAGACTCCAGCACTGGTTTCTGTGGTGTTTTCTGCTTCTGAGTGTCTACTCCAGTAAGCTGTGACTTCCTCTATTTGCCTGTCTATCTCTTCAATTCTGGGGACAATGGCTTGCCCTATGTTTTCTCTTCTCTTAGAGATCCAAGAAGAGCTACTGATTTTTCAGGCTATTCAGTGTTTTAGTTGCTTTTAGGATGAAGCAGTGATTTCCAAAGTTCTTACATGTCAAACTAGAAAGTTATATAAATTTTTAAGAATTCACATAACTTCAATTATCGGACAATTGTCAGTCCCTTCGCTACTTTACCTTATGTCAGGATGATCTCTGGAAATCTAGAAAAAGAATTATTATCAAGCCAGTGAAAAATGATCTATCTTGTTGCCAATAGATTTATTATCATAATATTGTCTTTTTAATTTTTTCCTTTATTATCTATAAAGCAATAACACTTTAAAGGAATATAACAGTTGGTAAGGGGAGAGAGTTAAGTCAAGCACAGAAATTAGATTTCCTATGAGACAAGAAGTTTCGAGATAATTTTCCTTATCTTTATCTTTGATTGACTGACATATGCTGTTCGGGAAAAACACTTTTGATACTTAGTGATGGGAAAAATAAATCATATACTCATTTTTGTGATTTCATATATTTATGATAATTATATCACTTAATAAGAATTATACACTGGTAAGATAAATGTATTATATGCTGTAGTAGATGTTGACTAAAATATTTTATAACACAAATTTAAATACTCAATAAGTGATAATTAAAATATTTATTAGAATTTCCCAAAAGCAGATTTTATAAAAGTATATTTATTGCCATAGCAATTATATGCTTTTAAAATAAGCTCTCCTTTATTAAGTAGTAGGGGGAAAATGGTCTGATATATTCAATGTGCTATAATCCAGTTCTTCTTGAAAATATTTAATATACAGAATCACCAAAACATGCTTGCTTAAAAATTCCATTGTCACATACTAGCCTATTTTCAGAAGAATTCTGGGACACTGTTAATAATAACTCAGAACTCTGATTATAAGGATTATAATCATCAAATATAATGTACCATCTTCCATTATTACATATACACTTCAGTCTCGACAGTTTATCTATTTTCCTTATAACCAGATTTGTATTACAAGACAAATAGATAATATTTGTAAAAATAATTTGTTTCCATATGCATTGAAGGACAAAAAGTTTATTCACCAGACGTTTTAAAGTACAATTATGATTCATTTCTTTTAAACAAATAATCACTTTTGATATAATTCAATATTTGAATTTGTTGCCCTTTTTCTATTTTCAGCAAGATTCTAATCAGGCTTACATTTTCATAATATTTGTAGCAGTATGCAACGTTAACATCTGTAATTATTACACATTATAAGAATGATAAGATAATAATGTGATTATTACACATATAAAAATGATTTATTTTTAAGTAATATCTATTCCCAATGTGGGGCTCGAACAAACCCTGAGGTCAAGAGTCATATGCTTCACCAACTGAGCCAGCCAGGTACCCGAAGAATGATCTGTTTTAAACTAATCTCTTATTACACTAAACTCTGTGGATATTATTTATCATTAATACTTTGAAAAATTCTCAACTTATTTTATGAGAAAAAAGTGCTCATGTATAAGAAGGCATTTCCCTCTCAAATTGTCCCTCAGAAATGAAGAGGTTACCTTTTTTTGAAAATTTACCTAGACTCTAATATTATGGAACATTCTTTCAATTGTTGATTTTAAACCTTATAATATTGAAAAAAATAAGATACTATATCAATTAATTCTAGTTTTGGGTTTTATGTTACTAGATTAAGTTAATAAAGGAACAAATGATAACTAATGCCAATCTAATAAATATTATTGATACTTTTTAAAAAAACATATATAAGCAGAATCTTGAAAACATTTCAGAATATTAGCTGTCTCTTCTCAGGTGAGACATTGATATAAAGAGAATTGACTATAATTATAAATATGAAGATAGTGACTTGTGTTAAGGATGTTCATTACTATGGATAAAACAGAATTACTGAAAGGCGAGGCACAGTTTAATGATGCTATTCCAAAGAGAAGAGGTGGGAGAGAGAGAATTAATTAGTTAGTATATATCCTTTTTCATATTTTCTGATATTCCACATGAGCCTCCTACCAGAAAATCTAGGAGTAAGAGAGTATGAATATAGCCCTAACATTATAGAACAAAGTATAGGAATCTAGGAGGGTGAATATAGAGCAGAAAAACAAATGACAAATACCCCATTATGGCATGTAGCAACTTTATGTTCAGTTATATCTCATGCTACATGAAATGACAAAATACAAAAGAAGGTACTCAGACCTAAATGAGCCATGTATGAACTTTGATTCACATTGTTATAGGAGTCACCATTCAACTGTCTGATGAATCTTGTTGAGTCATAATTATAACTTGGCAGTAAAATTGTCATGCCACTGTTTATGCAAATACTAAGATAATGGAAATGCTTTCTTAGAAGTTAGACATAATGATGCCTTGGAATTATTCCTCTATATACATGAAGTGTTAATGTAAATATTTTTATAACTTTATAAGAAAACAATTGAGATTTTAAAAATTGCTATTTGTTTAGCCCCTTCCATGCAATTTTAGGATACTGGAATTGTCTTAAGGTGGGTGGGACTATGTCCCCCCAGTCTTTTTTTTTTGTAGAAATACCCTTATAACACTTTAGTGGGCAAATACTATATACCAAGCCATTAGCTACATTTTTATAAGACAGCACCATTCATTTGTCAACTCTGATTTTTCCAGCGTTAGCAACACAGTGATTTATATATCATAAGTGCCTAATGATACCATTAAACAAACAAATGCATAAATAAATATACTGTGACTTTTCTAAAACTAATCATATTTGAAAGTTTCTGAAGAAAAAATATTTCTATGTAACTAGGTACAAGAGACTTAAGTATAAGTAGTATGTATAAAGGTTGACTAACATTTTAATTATCCTATTCTGCTCTTACCCAGAACCAGGAATGTCCTCAGATTTTATTAGATAACCCATCATACTAATTTTATGTGTGGAGAGACAGAGTTTGCTCTAAGCACATATACTGACTGCTAAGGCAGCTACAATGTTGGTCATGTCATCTATTTGCATATTAATCCATTTATTAGTTCTATATATCTCTTCTTCTAAGAAGTTGTTATATTTCTCATGTATCTCCTCTTAAAGATAGCATATTTTTATAGCAACATAATATTATTCATGTACCTACTTGTTGAATTTATTTGAATCTATATTCAGAAGTTCATGTGGCATTTATTGCTATGTGATAAATTACCCTAAATGTTAATGGCTTAAAAAACCACATATTTGACTAATATCAGGGAAGGTGGTTGGAAGAGAAAGGCCAAGGAATTCACCTCTCCATGTACACAACAATTATACTAGCAGAAACAGTCTGAAGTGACTACTTTTAACTCAGGAGTTTATGTGAACATTTCAACCTCCACGAAAGAGCTTGGATGGTTAATTTCTGTCAATTTTATTAATCAGTGTGATGTCAGCTATTTACATACCATCCCCCAGCTTTATATCAGGACTTGAGGATGTTAACTGTAGAATCTGGTACCATATGCTGGAACCAGGGTGCACAACAAGGAACTTCTCCTCCAAACCTTGTGATTCCGTGTTTTGATTGTGCATTATTGCTTCTGATTGCAGAGGTGTATACACAGAGGTGGGTTGTCATTGCTGCAATTCTACCATATGTAGCAGCTTCCAGGAGATTTAAGTTGCTGCACCTACTTTTTTGGATTTTCCAACACTATCTCATAATATGGGAAAATTTGGAAAGACCACACATGCCTATGAAAAGATGCAAGCTCAGAAAAGACCTGAAAAGATGGTAAACTTTCACCTAAGGCTGATGCTTAACACAGAGATATCCTAAAACAATAAAATAATAAGTAAGCAAACCATGGGGAAGGGGAGTGTCTAATTTCCAGATTTATCATATTATAAGACTTATGTATACAGTTTTCAATGAAAATTAACAAAGCATACAAAGAAAGAGGGAAGAATAACCCATTCAAAGGAACAAAACAAATCAGGAATGATACTAACAAAGCCCAGAACTTGGACTTACGGGACAGAGTGTAAAACAACTATCTTAAATATGACCAGTGAGTTAAACAAAGACACGGGAACATGGACTGGATGGCTAGATTTGACAGTCTTGCATCTGTCAGTTCCTGAGAATGGGTTATGATGTTAGGCAAAACAGCTCATTTAACCCAAGGACAACTCCCAGATAGTATTGAAACTTGAGGGCCGTTGCAAGATAGCATTTCTAGTATTTAGAAAAATAATTACTTCGATCAAAAGGAATAAGACTGTGTATCAAGTAGAGCCAAAACTATCTCTCCTCACAGATTACATGATTGTATACATGGAACACCCCAAAAAATTTACAAGAGAGCTAATAGAGCTAATAAATAAATTCGTCAAAGTTTCAGTGTGAATGGTCATTTATATTTCCAAACATCCACAATAAATAACTCAAAATAGAATTTAAAAAAGAAATTCTATTCACATTAGCACCTAAAAGAATTAAATAATTATAAATAAATAAAACCATGGAAGTGAAAGAAGTATATATTGAAGATTATAAAATATTACTGAAGGTGCATATAGAGAAGATTTATAAGGAAGACTTATTAAATGGGAAGATACCTATGTTTAGGATTGGAAAAGTTAATATTGTTAAGATATCAGCACTAACCAAAGTGATCTACAGATTTAATACAGTTCCTATCAAAATTCTCACATCTTTGTTTTTGAAAAAAAAAAAAAAAAAGAAAAAAGAAAAACCAGTCCCCAAATACATATGGCATTACAAGTGGCCACATTAGCTAAAACAGTCTTAAAAAAGAAGAAGACATTAGAGGACTCACACTTCACAATTTCAAAATTTATGACATAGATAGCTATGATAATTTTAAAGCATGGTACTGGAATAAAGGTAGATATAGAAACCAATGGAGTTAACTAGAGAGCCCTGAGTAAACCCTCATGTAATGGCCAATTCTTTTTTTATAAAAGCATGAAGACCATCCATTGGTGAAGAACAGTTATTTCACAAATGGTGCTGGCAAAACTAGATATCTATATGCAAAAGAGTAAAGTTTAACCTTATCTATACCAAATACAAAAATTAAGTTAATACCTAGAAGCAAATGGTAAAACATAAAACCTCTAGAAGAAAATATTGGAGAATATCTTCATGATATTTGATTTGGCAGTGTCTTCATGGAGATGAAGCACAGTCAACAACAACAACAAAAATAGATAAACTAAACTTTGTCACAATTAACATTTATGCATCAAAGTTTACCGTCAAGAAAGCAAAAGGACAATCTAATGAAGAGAAAATATTTTCAGATTAAATAAAGGATTAATACCAGAATATATAAAAAGCCCTGAAAACTCAATGACAAAAGACCAACAACCCAAAAAGAAATGGACAAAAGACTTAGGGGACATTTCTTCAAAGAAGATATATAAATGATTAATATGTACATGAAAAGATACCCAACATCAATAGTTATAGGAGAAATACAAATCAAAGCCACAGTAGGATACTGCTTCACACTACTAGGATGGCTATAATAAATAAATAAATCAGAAACACCAGATAACAACAAGTATTGGGAAGAATATGGAGAAATTAAAACTCTCGTGTATTGCTGTTGATAATGAGAAAGGGTGCAGCCATTGTGAAAAATGGTTTGGTAGTTTCACATTGGATTAAGCATACAAGTGCCATATGACCTAGCAATTCCACTTGTAGATATACATCCAAAATAATTAAAAGTATGGACTAGAATAGATATATGTCACCAATGTCAGAGCAACATTATTCACAATAACCAAAGATGGAAACCTAACAGATGAATGGAAAACAAGATGTGGTACACACTTCATAAGAAAATTATTCAGCCAAAAAAAGTAATAAAATTTTGATATATGCTATAAGATGGACTTTGCAATCATTGTACTTAGTGATATAAGCCATATCCAGAAGTACAAATAAATGACTCTACTTACATAAGGTACCTAGCATAGACATATTCATAGAGACAAAAAGTAGAATCATGGTTACTCAGGATTTGGGGTAAAGGGTATTTGTGTTTAATGGGTTTGGAGGACAATGAAAAAAGTTTGAGGTATAAATAATGGTGATGGTTGCAGACCATTGTGAATGTATATAATGCTACTCAGTTGTACACTTGTAAGTGGTTAAAATGGTAAACATGTATATTTTATCATAATAAAACAACACAAACAATACATATTTATTATCTCCTAGTCTTTGTGGATCAGGAATACTGGCCCAGCAAGCTAGGCCTTCTACTTCAGAGTCTTTCACAGGACTACAGTTATCTGAAAGTTCTACTGGGGAATAATCTGATTTCATATTCACGCATGTGGCTGTTAGCTAGTTCAGTTATCTGAGGGTTGTTGGATTGATAGGCTTAGTTCTTCACTGGCCAGTGGTTCATGATCAGTTTGGTGCCACATGGACTTTTCCAAGATGTCCAATTGCTTTATTAAAGCCAGAAAGAAAGGGAGAGTATGCTAGAAAAACAGCAGTCACAATCCTTTGTAACCTAATCACAGGAGTGATATCTCATCATCTTTGTCACATTATTTTGGTTAAGAGTAAGTGACCCAGTCCAGTCCACAGTCAGAGAGAGGGAATTACACATCCCAGGAGGCAGGAGTCACTGGAGACCATCTTAGAAGTCAGCTTGCTACAGTAAGATTATATCAAATGATACCATGACATTTGAATAAAAATTATTAATATCACACTATTGTATCACCATATAGAAACACATCAAATGTTTCTGAATATTCAGCAACAAGTAGCCAAAGATTTGGATGATAGACTTGAATATTCCCCTCTATTCTGTTTTTTTCTTGTACCATAAAACACAGCCACAAAGATAAATATACTTACTTTGATAGTTCTACCATTTCTGATTGAAATATGAGAGCATTTTGCATGTCGGCTTAGATAAATGACATTTTTTGAAAGATATTTAAACTATCTGGCCTTCTGAGCATCAGATTGCTTTATTATTGAACATCAATACCTTTCTTCCAACAATTTGACATGCCATTAATTGTAACTGTAAATCTGTGCTAGATCCTTGTAGAATTGTAATTGATGCCCAATGAAATCTAGCTAGTACCTTAAATTGTTTATCAATAAAGTTAATTATGTCTTTGAATAATATATAAATATATATGAATGTGTATATATGTATGTATATATGTATGTATATACAATTTGTGCATATTGACTCACAATAGATTTAGAAGTAGACAATATTTCTTTAAAAACTAGTAGTAAATCCTAAAACCCTGCCTTAGTTCTTAATAAAATAAATTTCTCATTTTACTTGGCCTCTAAGCTCTGATTAAATTTCCTAATTTACTCATATTCCCAGAAGAATGAAAACAGACAGTCTTAACTCCCCACCAAGTACCTATACAGGCTGTAGAGTTAATTTATTGAGTGCAAAATGTTGTTCTCATTTTCTTTGCTAACTGTGAACTTTGGGGCATTTATTTTACTTTGTAGCTTTTAGCCTCAGTTTTCTTAGCTGAAGTTTTATTGATAATATTTCCTGCTAGATAGGGAAATCATGAGAATGAAATCACCTACTACTTATAGAAGTCCTTAGAACAGTCTATACAAATATGACTATAGATAGAGATAAAGGTATAGAGATGTTGATACGGAGGTATAGAGGAATTCGTGCTTAAAGCAAACATAAAATGTTAAATGCTGCAACAAATATATTTTTATTTTCTCTCTTGGCTTCTCATGCTGGTGTGCAGATAGGGTGGGGATTCAGGACACAGCAAGTTTAATGAAACACTTGAACTTTCCAAATAAATATAATAGTAGCTTCTGGTTTAAAATAACAACAAAACATTCTTTCAGGTTAAAACCGTATCTTTTGGGTAAACGCTCAATTCAACATTTAAAACTACCTTTCAGGGTTAATTCTCTCCTCCTAATCACTCATTTTTTTTTTCTTCTCAAAATAGCTTCTTTGAAATCTCTAAAATCTCTAACGATAGCACTAATCACTACAGTTCTCTCAGGGACAAGTGGTATTTTTCTTTTTTACTGTTCTTCTGGTAAGGTAGAGAATTTTCAGGGGCTTCCACATAGTCTCTCTTAACTTATTGTCCTCATGAGATGACTCTGGTGTCTAAAATGGGAATTCTGCCATTAATGAGTTTGTCCATTCCAAGTATGCATTCAGAAACAAAATGGTCATTAGTATGCAATATTAATGGTATTTGATGACTTAGTTAATTCAAAGACTGTCTTTAATAACTTTGAAAAGTTTGGAGGGGCGCCTGGGTGGCTCAGTCGGTTAAGCGTCCGACTTCGGCTCAGGTCATGATCTCACAGTCCGTGGGTTCGAGCCCCGCATTGGGCTCTGTGCTGACAGCTCAGAGCCTGGAGCCTTCTTCGGATTCTGTGTCTCCCTCTCTCTCTGCCCTTCCCCTGCTCTGTCTCTGTCTCTCAGAATAAAAATAAAAAAAGACATAAAAAAAATTTTAAAGAAAAGTTTGGAATTTCCCTTTTGTTGCAGAGCCATTCAGGCCATGGTCTTCTGTTTCATGATGATTTATAATACCTAACCGAGAGGATCTCAGGGTCCTGCTTGAGGTGACATAGTCACATTTTTTTTCAAGGAATTCCAAAATCTATGAAGTGGCTGTGTCATTACAGTGTAGTTCTTAAGAGCCCAAACGCTGGGACCAGATTGTCTTAGTTAGCATGTGCTCTGTACCTCACAGGTTGCATAAATTTAGGCAATTAACATTCCAATGAAACAATGTCTCCTCAGTTAAAGGATGAAGGCTTACTTCACAGGTTCATTGTGAACATTAAACACAGTGAAGAAGGGTGCCTGGATGGCTCAGTCAGTGGCGCATGTGACTCTTGATCTTGGGGTTGTGAATATGAGTCTCATGTTGGGTGTAGAGATTACTTAAAAATAAAGTATTTTTTTTTTAAAAAGTTAAGAAACTGGGGCGTGACCTGATGGCTTGGTCAGTTAAGCATCCGACTTCAGCTCAGGTTATGAATTTGCGGTTCATGAATTTGAGCCTCGCGTCAGGCTCTGTGCTGACAGCTGGGAACCTGGAGCCTGCTTCAGATTCTGTGTCTCCCTCTCTCTCTGTCCCTCCCCCTGCTCACACTCTGTCTCTCTCTCTCAAAAATAAAAAAGATTGAAAAATATTTTTAAGTTGAGAAACTATATATCTTAGAGTGGGAGTATTAAAGCAAGCCAATTCCTGAGAGGCACAGAACTCCTCTGAGTGTTGATTTTGATTTGAGAATCTTCAGTGACTGTCAAACATCTTACTGCTCTGTGGTCTAGAACTTTTTTACCCACATATCCTTCCCTTTTTTCTTCACTTGGGGTCTAACTTCCTTAGATGTCTTATGACCATCCGAGCTCTCTTGATTTGTTCTCACAAGCATTTAACCTAACAAAATCCTTACACTTTATTTGGCTTTATATTTGCTTCTCAGAAGATATGCAGCAAAGGACTTGTTATCATTTGAGTTAACCAGGAAGCTGATTCTGAGATGGAGATTAGCATATAATAAGCTTATCAGGGAGTATTCTTGAAATCTGTGTCTGCCAGAAAACTAAAGTGAACATACTTGGGGAGAGGAAGTATTTGAGCTACACGGCAATATCTTCAAATGTGTTAGCAGAACTCATGAGGAGTTGCAGATCTCAGATGGCTCTTTTAAAATGTCCCTGTTTAGC
>CM053571.1:52679557-52739225 GCA_028646485.1 Cryptoprocta ferox | reverse complement strand
AAAACTGTGACCTTTGAGGCATTTTAAATGGTTTTACTTCTATTACTCTCCCTTCTGCTCCACAGTAGTCTTTAAACCCACAGCCTCACAAAGTAGCAGTGAAAGCCAGCATCCTAGTAGCCACTAGAGAGGCAAAACGAATTTGGAGCTGGTTCTCAAAAGCCCGTCTCCTAATATTTGTCATTATTTTATCTGTCTTTCAATTGACTGGAAACCCTCACACACACACACAGGACTTACCTTTTATTTGACCTGACTTAGAGCTTGCTCACTTCAAACAGCCTTTCCAACGGGTGTTTGTACAAAACAATCAGCTATATATATATATAATATATATTACATATATATATTACCTGTATATAATATTGATATATATAATATATAAAATATATTATATATATCACCTATATATAATATATATTTTATATTGATATATATTATATATATCACCTGTATATATAAATTATATATATATATATATATATATATATATATATATATATAAAAGTTATACTTGCAAGGGACAATTATAACAGTTGGGCAAATGACTTAAAAGGAAAAGCTGTGGAAGGAGATGTTTGTGGTGGGGGGTGTGTGTTTAAAACCTGGGGTATATTACTGGGAATTTAGAAGGCAACATGCCTGTGCCAGGCTGGTGTGCTCTTCCAGGAAAGACCTGAAAGTCCTACTTCTCTTACACCTGGCTGGCATCAAGGCTCTTGAAAGCAGCGGTAAAGACTAAGGTAAGGTTATAAATACCTATAGGAGCATTGAAAACACAGAGTCCCTTGGTAGAAGCTAGGAGGCTTACTGGTTCAAGGCACTCAAGAAGATCTTTGTCTACTTATTAACTGACAACTATGCTAACTAAGCAGAAACTCCAGTAGCCACACTTGACAAAGGATACAGACTTTACAAAATTAGTTCATAAAAGTCACTAAATAGACAATAGCAACAACAAAGTCTGGGAAGGGATATGAATCTAATTTCCAGAGTTGACACATTATATTGTTTAAAATGAAAAGTTTGCAACAGCAACAAATATTTAAGACATCCAATAAAACAGGAAACGATGACCTATGTGTGGGGGGAAAAGAGCAGTTCAACTCTCAGGAATCTTAGACTTGGAAATATCTAAACAAAATCTTTGAATCTGCTAGTTAAAATAGTTTCAGTAGGATGCTACAGGGGACTCTGAACAGAACAATGTCATCAGAGGAAACCAATAATATATCCATAAAATTTAGGATTTAGTTCATATTAATGTATCAATATTGGTTCATTATTTGTGAAAAATACAGCATGATAACATAGGACGTTAACAATAAGTCAAACTGGGGGTAGGATATACTAGAACTCTCCCTATCATTGATTCAATTTTACAATGAATCTAAAACACTTCTGAAATTTAAAAATGCATTTAAATATATACATATTTAATGTATATTACTGCCAGCAGAAACCGTTAAAATGATTAAATGAATTAAATATTTATTTCTAATATGTTTCTATTAGCAGTAATAGTCCTCATGGTTTGCTGATTTGAAAATCTCTGATCTCTCCTGTACTTAAATTTAAAACATAGTTACATTAGGTTTAAAGGTTAGCAATTATTTATATTTTTTTGTAAGTATGCTCTGTGTCCAATTGCTATTGCATTAAAGGTAATCCAGACAGACACCCACATCTTACAATGTTATTTGTTGAGAACTTCACCTCTGCCATTGTTAATTTGTAAGAAAAAAGAAAGAAAGAAAGAAAAGAAAGAAAAAGAAAAAAAGCAATTGTTAACATGTGATTCTATTTCTAGAATCTTTACTGTGTTCTTTTGTACATCAGTTTTTTATTATGAATGTGATGTGCATTCACTTTTTAAAAGTTTTTTTCTGTGTTGAGATAATTAATGTTTTATTCTGTTAATATTACTAATAACATTAATTGATTTTCAGTTTGTTCTATCAGATTAACATTTCATGAATTATACTTTCTAAATGTCACTGGCTTCAGTTTGCCATTAATTTGTTAATTTTTTTTTACATCTACCATTTTGTGTAATAGTTCCCTGAAATTTTTTTATTAATTGGTTTTGGAAAATGACAATATTGCTCTTAAAATTATCTGCTCGGAGACATTTCTTCTTTCTCTATGTTCTGAAAAGTTGTACAGAATTGATGTTATTTCTTCCTTACATGTGTCATAGAATTTAGCTGTGACATGATCGGGGCTTGGGTTTTGTGTTTGGTTTGTTGATTTTTGTTGTTGCTGTTATGGGGCGTTTTTTCTGAAATATAATTCATTTTATAGATACAGGGTAATTTGAATTTTCTATCTCCTCTTGTGTTAGGTTTAGTAATTTGTTAAGAAATTTATTAAATTCACTTAAATTGTTGAAATTTTGGTAGAAAGTTATTCATATTATTCTTTATTTATTTATTCTCTTTCATTCCTGATATAAGTAATGCATATTTTATATATTTATGTTGATTGGTCTAGCTAGAGGATTACCAAAGTAATGCATATTTTATATTTTTATGTTGATTGGTCTAGCTAGAGGATTACCAAAGTTATTGATTTTTTTAAAAAAATAATTTTGGTGTTATTTACTTTCTCTATTGTTTGCCCAATTATATATATTATATAACAATATATATAATATATTATTGTTATTATTTTTTCTTTTACATGCTTTAGTTTCAACTTATGTTTCTTTTTACAATATTTAGAAGCTTAGATTTTTAGTTTTATATCTTTCTCTTTATTATAATATATGTATTTAAAGCTAAAAAATTCCCTCTAGGCGATGCTTTATTTTCATGTTGTGCTTTAGCTTTAATATTTTGGTTCAGAATATCTTTAATATAAATTTTTATTTCTTTTTTGGCCCTGATTTATTATAAGTATATTGCTTAATTTTGAAATACATGGGAATTGTCTCTATATAGTTCAATTATTGCTTATCTATTTAATTCTGTTGGAGCCAATGAAGAAATTATAATTACAGTTCTTTTCAATTTAGAGAGACTTGTTTTATGGTTCAGCATATTATGAATCTTGCTGAATGTCTCATTTTCATTTGAAAATATTTGAAATTCTGATGTCCTTGAGTTTGGTGCTCTATAAATGTAAATTAGGTCATTGTGGTTGATATTTTGTCATGGCTTCTCTATAATTAATGATTTCTTTTCTACCTATTTATCAGTTACTGAAAGAGGAGATTTGAAATCCTAAATATAACTGGTAATATGTATATTTGTCCCTTGCTTCATACATTTTGAAGACCTATTATTGTAAGGATATACATTTCCAGTTGTACTCAGAATGCACATTTAGATAATTATGCTTCCCTCTGAGTTGACCTCATTTTTATTGTAAAATCTTCTTTACACTTGGTAATATATTCTCACTTTGATGTCTGCTTCGTCTTATATTTAGTCAGTCCAGCTTTGTTGTGATTAGTATTTGAATATTGCATCTCTTTTCTTTGCATATACTTTTTACCTATTTTGTCTTTATGTTTAAAGTAGGTGTCTTATAGGTAGCATATACTTGGGTCTTGTACTTTTATCCAATGTTTGAAACAGTAATATTTAGTGTAATTATCAACATGGTTTAATTTGTATGAACCACTTCACTTTTTAAAATCTATCTAGTCTTTGTTCCAGTTTTCCTATTTAGCTGTTTTCTTCTGGATTAAATGAGTAATGTTTAGAATTCCATATTATATCCATTATTAATTTCTCAATATATTTAAAAATAAAATTTGCTTTAAAAAGAGCAGTCTGCTTTCAATTATATAAAAAGAAATTAGGAAAGAGTGGTGAAGCGTGCCTGGGTAGTACAGTGGGCTAAGCATCTGACTTTGGCTCAGGACATGGTCTCGTAGTTCATGAGTTCAAATCCTGCATTGGGCTCTCTGCTGTCACCACAGAGCCTACTTCAGATCCTCTATCTCTCTCTCTCTCTCTCTGCTCCTACCACGCTCTCTCAAAAATGAATAAACATTTAAAATAAAGAAAGAGTGGAAAAACTGAAAATGATATTGTGATATTGTTTAGTTCAATGGCTTGCCTAAAATTCTACAATGAGATAACAGAGCCAAAACTGGAATAAAAGTATTTTTAATTTTATTTCATTGCTTTATTATTGAAATTATCTGCTTTATAAGAAAGCAAATTGATGGAATGTAAATACAGTTTTTTTCTGTAATTAATTCACTATAAAGTTTTCTTCCAGCTCAGAATAATATGTATAGAGATGTTAACTAAATGTCACTTAAGCATCGAATCTATCGTTTACATAAAAATATTCTTTTATCAATAAGGACTCTATTAAGTCCTGGTAAAATGGAAACAAACATCAGGAAGCAATCTCTACCCTCATGATATTCACATTCTTTCAGAAATGGAGACACACAATAAAGGTGTTAAATAAAAATGCAATATAATGCAACTAGTAAATGTTCTATGAAGAACACCAAAGCAGGGTAAATGAGATGATGAAGGGCATGTAGTACTGCTTTTGACAGGGTAGCATGCTTCTAGTGGAAATATTTATTAGGAATGTGGTGAAGATGATTTATATATGCTAAAATTAAACTTTACCAGAAAAATAAAATATCCTTGCAAGTAACCTGAATTCTAAAAATATATTTACAAAATTCTGTTGAATCATCCGGAATGAATTTGATTATATTTTAATGAATTTTTAATCCAGAGATTTTATGATTTTTCAAATTTTAATATAATTTAATAAAGTTGACTATACTTCGGGGGCTTTAACTCTTCACATACTAAAATATATGTTTTACATTTTAATATTTATTGAAACTATTTTATGAATATGTTGTATATTATAAATTTCAAATTAGTCAGTGATTTCTGATATTACACATTAAAATCATTAACTAAATGTCTTTATTAAAGATAAAATTTTATATTGTGTCATAAGACCAAACAATATAGTATTATTAATCTCCTATACAAAGCATTAAAACCTTTAGATTGAAGATCCTCTACAACAATTTTCTTTTGTAATACTCTTAAAGCAAGGCCAAATAGATGCTAGCGATAGTCTTCTTGGCCTTGAGAATAAGATGTGGAATGGTATTCTATAATTATAGGCAAACTCCAGAATTCTTATGGGTTCCAAACAGAGCTAAAATACTAGGATCTTTTAGTTAATACACTATAGTATAGTATGGTATAATATAATATAATATAATATAAATCATTACATAATATAATATAATTAATATGACCTGTGCCTGAGCAGAAATCCTCAAGATATTTATGTTAAACGAGATTCCTCTATAAGTGAGCGTTTTTCTAGAACTTCCCATATTGATCCGAGGTTTAGGTGTGGTCAATCACCCTTTGAACTCAGTAACTATATTCCTGCTCCCACTTACTGCAGATGACTTCAGTATTACAATTTCTGTAAGACCTTTTGCACAGAGGCTGTTTTGGTAATATATGCCATGAGAGCATATTATGATAATGGATATTCTGAAAGAATGTTCTAATAGTCTGACATAAAAAAAGGTTTAACAGATGCTTCAGGGACTTTTTACTTTGACTTGTTAGGTATTAATTGGTTACTCTTCCCCTACATTTGATAAAGCATGATAAGTATCCCCAAAATATCAAAGTAATAATTTTTGTGCTCCCTTAAATATAATCTCTGTGGAGAAGGATAACCAAACAATCAGAACAGGGTAAAGGCAGAGAAGTATTTTATTATAGGCCACATCAAAGATCAGTTTGTACTGCCCATAATAACAAGTTTAAATGATCCTGCCTGAGTCTGCTATTAGCAGTTGCACTGTTACATTATGCATGGCATTTAACTATTCATAGAAAAGAAAAGGCACTATATTCCATTAGTGGTTTCCTATGAGTGCAGGTCTACAAATTACTGGTGATGTTTAGGCTGATGTGTTGCTATTTTGCATATTTATGATGCTCCTGTCACATTCATTATTAATATGAATGTAATGTGAGGTACTAGAGATCAATATGATTTCTATCAATTTCAGATTCTGTGTTTGTGATTAAAATTCTTATGAAATATGATAGTGTACTTATATGCTCCATTTATGCATGATTACAAAAGACCCTTGTACTTTGTCTTATATCATAACTATATACCACAAGTGTAAAAAGATATCCCAAAATAAGTTAAAGTAAATACTGTTATTTCTGAAATCAGTAAATGATGACATTGTACAATGGCTGGATATTCTGATCCAGAACAACTCATGGACATTCTCTAGAAAGATCAGCATATGATTTATCTCCAAAAGTGAGGATCTGTTTTTATGGTAAACATTTCTAAAAGAGTTTTATAGGATGCAAGTTTAAGCATCCTTAAAGTTTAAGAGTCTTCTAGACTCTGAGAAGTTTATCTTTCCCTTTATTGTGTCTGATTATAAAGATTTTTATGCCACATACTTCTACATGATTGGTCCCTCAAGAAAGTTTAAAACCCTGGGGTAGGGAAGAACAAGTGCATCTTACATATTCATGGTGCCCATCAAAAATTAGATTTGGGACATTTTAGTTTCCCAGTCTCAGGAATTTATAAATTCTCATAATGAAAATAAATTATTAAAGATGTTGCTTCCAGCTTTGACAGTGTGGTGATAATTAGACCATAAATGCTAGATAAAATTCTTGTTTAAATAAAAAAAAAAAGAGCAGAGAGACGGGTGGAAATCCAAAAATACCGTATGTCTGAAGGCACTGGAGAACAGTCCGTACTTAGGAGGCTAAGATTCAAGAAGAACAAAATACATTGAAGTGACCCGTATATTTGCAGGCATTTTTTTTTCTCTTGGGACTTCTGTGCATCAGAAAGACTGCCTGGATTTGTGGCAGTCTTTCTGAGTTACCAAGGAAGCCAGCACTTAACAAAACCAAGATCTCAAGTAAAAGTCAACTACAGTTTATTTCAGGATACAAGCTTGTTTAAATGTTTGAAAATTATCATTCACCTCACTACTTATGAGACTACATGGGAAAAATTATATTTGATGCACAAAATATATTTGATTAAATTTAGTACTTAATCATGGCTTAAGAAAACAAAATAAAAATAAGCCATATAAAAAATCTAGATAGCCATGCATAATAACAGTCATTCTTCATTTAATAAATAATAATAATTATAAGAATATATAACAGATACCATTATAAAAAGTAGTATGGTGGAATCTTGCCCCAGGAAATTATAGAAGTCTGTTTATTAACATTATGTTTTGTGTTATTCTTTCAAGAAAAAGAAATACAAGTATGAGAAACAGAGGAGAAATAAAACTGTCTTAACATGAGACATTATTGTTTACATAGAAAATCCAAAGAATATACATGTAAAGTATTACAAATGTTAAGTAAATTTAGTACAATCATTGGATACATTGCCAATATAAAGATTTGAATTGCATTTCTACATCAGCAATAAGCTCTTTGAAAACGAAATGAAAAATACATTTGTAATAGTATTAAATTATCAAATATGTAATTACCAAGTGTAAATTTTTTATTTTTCCCTGATGAGATTGACAAAATGAATCTAAAACATATGGAAAAGCAAAGTACTAAGAATAGTAATGATACTTTTGTGAGGAAAGGCAAAATTGAAGGACTTGCACCATTAGATTTATTTAGATTATTAGAACAGTGCCACAGCACCTGGGTGGCTCAGTCAGTTAAACACTTGACTCTTAATTTTGGTTCAGGTCATGATCTCATGGTTCCAGAGATTGAGCCTCTCTGCTGATGGTGTGGAATTTGCTTGGGATTCTCTCTCTCCCTCTCTCTCTTTGCCCGTCTACTTCTCATGTGAACATGTGTGTGCACACTCTCTCTAAAAATAAATAAAAATCAAACAAAAGGGTGTCATTGAAATAAGAATTAAAAAACAGACAGGTGGAAGAGAATAAAAAATATATACAAACCTACTTCTATAGTAATTTAATTTATAACAATAATTTCCACTCTGTGCTGAATATTCAGATGGGGAAAAAATGAACCTTGATTTTTAAATTATACCATACATAAAAAATCAATTCCAATTCCTAAATGGAAATAATTTTCCAGCAGAAATAATAGAAGAATATCTTCCACTTTCCTTGGGATAAAGCAATTTTTTAAGATTAAAAATAATAAAACAAAAAATTAATAACAAAAAATAGATAGGTTGGGTCTTATTAAAATTCAGAACTTAAGTTTATAAAATATGTCACAAGAGAGTGAAGATGCAAACAGAGAATAAGAGAATATGTTTAGGACACATATCTCAGACTGAAGATTCATATTTGTTAGTATATAAAGATTATTATATATTGTATATCAATGAGAAAGGACAGACGATGTAATAGGAAAATGGGAAAATGACAAGAAAATGCTTTTAGAACTAAACATACTAAAATATATTTCACATCGCTAGTTGTAACTATAGTCACCTACTTATTTATCTCTGCCCAAATTATTTAAACTAACAGAAAAAAACTGAATACAAACTGTTTATGAAAGTATAGTGTGATTGGAATTACATATATTTTTGGTACAATATGTTACATATATTGTCATAAATTGCCATGACTACTGTAAAAATAATGTGCTAAATGTACGCATATCCTATAATGCAGCAATTCCACAGCTATGTATGTATATATTATAAATACATATTTACACCAAAAGAAATGTATGAAGTTACACCACAAGAAATGTACAAAATTATTTAAAGCAGGCTTATTTGCAGTGAGGCCAGACTAAATAACCCAAATGCTATCAACAATAGAATGGCTAAATAATTTGTGATATTTCATATGTAATATGCCTTAGTAATCTAAATTAGTAAATCACTGCTATGCACAACAGCATAAATGAACCTTATAAGTCATGCCACATGCACCAACATAGATGAATTTAAATTATAATATTCAGTGAAAGAACCCAGAATCGAGTATATAGCATATGATTTCATTCATATAAGTTTCAAAACCAAGGAAAGCTAATCTTTGCTGATGGGATTCAGAATAATGGTACTTTTGGGGCATAATGTCAAGGGGCACACAAGAAATGTTTCTGGTTTCTGTGGTAATTTTCTTTATTGTGATGGGAGTGCTCACACACTTCTGTTCTCATTGTGAAAATTCACGAAGCTATATACATATCATGCATGCATTTTCCATTCTGCACACTGTATTCCAATAAATAAAACTTTTGTCTGACATTGTTTTGGGGAAATTGTTGCTTTTCAAATAGTGGCTGTATTTCTATTAAATGGGACATCTGAAACCAAACAAGTTTTATATATAATATAAAATTGCTTCTGTATTTACTGTCATACCATGATCTTCACTTCTGAGTAAGACATTGGAAAAAGAAATGTACCCTTTTCTTGTCTTCATCCAAATATCAGCCCATATTTATGGGAGGAAGATTTTTTAATATAAATCATAATAAATGAATTTTAGAAATGAATAAATTTTTATTATAATAATGCATTTCAACAAAAGAATGGGAGAATAAACTATTCATCATTTCTATCAAAGTTATACTCCTGCTTCAAACTTTATTTAAAATGCTAAATATTAAACGTAGTTTCCCTAAGATCTCTAGTCAAAACTAATGTCCCCTTCTGTTATTCCAGTTTACTTTGCTTGGTTTCTGTCTGCTTATTATAATACATGTGTAATTCTGCTTTGCATCACACTGACTTGCTTCAGTGTCTTCTACCTCACTGCATGATTGTTGTATGTAAAATAATAACACATGCAAAGGTGAATAATGTGAAATTTCTGTTCCTTCAATTTTTATTCTAAAGGAAAAGCATATACATTGAATTTTATATTGCAATGGAAATTTAAAATAAATACTACCATAGAGATGGAAGAAAGATACATTTGGATAAAATGAATCATAGGGAAAAAATGTCTTGTGAGGGAGAGAGGGTTTGAACCAGATTCAGGTGTGTAGTAAGTCGTTTCTTTGTTATTTTATTTAGTCAATTATTTAAGATTTATTGAGTGTTTCTGCATGCCAGGCACTGAGATAGATGCTGAAAATATACAAATGAACAAGATGTAGTCTCTACCCTAGAGAAGTTTAGATTTTAATGGTAGAAATCCACACCTGCCTTGATATATAGTCACAGCAGAGTGGAATGCATATATAAGAGTTATGTTTAAAGTGCTCTGATAAAACAGAGGAAGGAGAGATAGTGGCTCAGTGGTCAGTAGACATAAAACAACATCAACAATATTTCTTTTCCAACTTTACCACATACAAAGCACTGCACCAAGTGTTTTTCATACATGAGTTCTCTCATTTGTGCTTAGGCTAAACTTTGCTAGTAGGCATTATTACTGGATTTAATGGATGAGGAAACCAAGGGACAAGAAGTCAAACTAGCTTGCCTAAGGACACCCAATTAGTAATTCCATATCCAGGATTAAACTATAATCATCCTATTTCAAAGCTATGAAAATACAGTCTTAACCTTTAATTGTAGTGTTTCTGTGAGTGTAACCTCCTGTGATACTTTCTGACCTCCAGGCATTAAGAGCAAATACTGAAAAACTTACAAAATTCTATTTCACTGAATGCACAGACAGGACTCAGAATTTTTCTCAACAAAGGCCTACAGCCACTACTAATCTACCAGAGTTACATTGTGTTATAATTTCCTCCTCAGAGAAGTCTTCAGAGAAAGATCAACTCTGAGCACATGTTAGGTAGGTGGAGAGGTAATGAGGAGGATGAGACCAGGGAAAAGTCCTTGCCAGCCATGGAGAAGAGCAGATGGAAAACAAATGACTAAGAGAATCTGGTTTATTCGTGGGATTATAAGCACAGTAGCTTTAAAAACTCTAGTAAAAGAAATATAAAGGAAGAAAGTGGAAAATGATCCTGAGTAAGACTTGAACAGACATGGATGTGGGTGAAAGGAATTTTGCATAAATTCATGACCAATCAGTTAATTACTTAGTGGGAACAAACATATATCAGTGAACAATACTGTGACACTTTAAACTTAAAACTAATAGTATGTGCCAGCTAAGAATCACATGAGTAAATAATACTGTGCGCATGATACGTGTTTAATGTGTATTTATTGACTTAGATTTTAGAAATATTTTGTGAAATATTTGTTGACATATAAATATAAAAACTCAACATGTTTACCTCATTTAATATTATTTGAAGTTTGTTTTTCTTTTCATGAGACAAGGGAATATACAGTATTGTGCTGTGCACAGCACGTGCTAATGTTTCCAAGAATTTTTGTTTCTTCTTTCAAATTTTACTAGTAATCGTTACAGTGAGTAACAATGAAATTTAGACATGTAATCTTATATTCAGTCTCCACATTTACAATGCATCTCTGCTTGATTTTCGCATCTGGGGTTAACATCGAAGGTTACTAAATTTAAGAGTCAGAAAATATTACTTATAAATCTTCATTTGTTCCATGTTTTATGCATTTATTAAGTGTGGAGAATTGTAAGACATCACTGCTGTTTTGTTGTAGAAATCTTACTCAAACTTAAAATTTAAAATTTGATGTCTAAAAGAGCATCAAAGCATATTTAATGGTCCTGTACTTGCTGGAATCTAAATGTGAGACACAGAGTGTCACAACCAAAAATGAAAGGGACTTCCATTACTGGAAAAAAGCTTTCACTTTGAATGTCTGTCACAAAACGTCTAACACTCTTTCACACTGAATATGGGCAATTGACATTTTTACTTTTGCTCATTCATGAATTACAGAAAAGAAAACAGAACTGAACAAAAGGCTATAATTGTATCTCTAAACTGAATCAAAGACAATGAGCCTCAATTAGGCATATAATATAGAATGTTGAAAAGCATGTGAAGAAAATCTGCAGGAATTCCCAAAGTCTAATTTTAGCTGATAACTTTAATGCACTTTCCAATAGAACTATTTAATCAGGAATAATGAAAATTAATGACTGTGGGACAGCACTTCATTTTGAAAGAGATTTAGGGAAGTTAACACACTGTTATATGGACTTAGCTCTAATAGGCTTCTGGGTCACTGGCGAGCCAGTTCAAATATGGATCTACTGTGCTGATTAGTCATGAGTCATGTGTCTGCAATTACAAGGGTTGTGCTTCGGGTATTCTTTTAAGATATTGCTATATAAACCAGCTGTCTGTTAAAAGGTTTTATCCAAGATATGTGGGTCAGTTCAACAGTACAGAAACTCCTCATTTCATTAAGAGAAAAATAACAATACATATGTGTGAAGGGATATGTTACTGTCTGAATATCTACATAGGTTTCTACAGTAGACATTTTATTAAAATAATATTGTTCAGATTTCAGACAGCATCTTTGATGTTCCTAGTACAGTTTTTTTCAAACAAAATAATTTCTATAACTACTTTATCTTTCTCTACTTATTTTTTAGTAGATCTTCTGCCTTGGACATTTTCTTCTAACTCTGGATGACATCATCCACTGCCAGCTCTTCAATTTTCGCCTGTACTCTCTCTTTCTCATTCTCTTTCTCTCTCTCTCTCTCTCTCTCTCTCTCTCTCTTTCTGAGGGCATCTTAAGTCTACTCTTTTAGCAAATTTCCAGTATCAGTACAGTATAATGAAGTATGTTCATAATGTAGTACATTAGATCTCTAGACTTGTTTGTTCTTTATGGCTGCAACTTTGTACCCTTTGGCAAACATCTCCCAATTTTCCCCACCTTCTGCCATTGAGATCTCTGCTTCTATGTATTAGACATTTTTAGATTCTATATATAAGTGAGATCGTGCACTCTTTTTCTTTCACTTAGCACATTTCCCTTGGCATAATATCCTCCAGGTCCGTCCATGTTATCACAAATGGCAGGCTCTTCTTTTTTAAGACCAAATAGTATTCTACTCTATACATATACCACCCTATTTATTCATCCGTTGATAGACATGCAAATGAACTTTCAAAGTCAAAGCATCTATCATAAAGATATCTTAACAAGTTATTACGAAAATACTTGAAACTTAAAAAGGGAACTTAGCAAAGAAATAGCAGTTATAAGAACTAAATTGAAATTTTAGAAATGAAAATGTAATAAAATATTTTTTAATCAATGAATTGGCTCAAAGGCAGAAAGAAGTGTACAGAGAAGTGACTCAACCCAAAGAAATAAAAGTAGAAATTACCCAATCTAAACAACAATAAGATTGTAGACTGCAAAAAATCAAGAGTCTCAGGAATACATGGGACATAGGTACTGATTTGTCTTCAGAGTTCTGGAAAAATAGGAGAAAATGCTGGGGCTGAAAATGTATTTTAATTATTTATTTCATAAATAATGGCCTCAAAACTTCTAAAATTTAGCAACAGACATAGTTTTACAGATTCAAGAAGATGAGCAAATACCAAACACACCAAGACACATCATTTGTCACACTTCTGAAAACTAAACACCAAGAAAAAAGTTTGAAAGTGTTGATAGTGAAACAGTATCTTACGTGTGGAGGGAAATAATTTGAATGACATCAAATTTCTCCCAAGAAACCATTGCAGTCAGAAGAAACTGGCATACCATTTCTCAAGTGCTGAAAAAAAGGACTGTCAATCAATTCTAGATTATCCAGATGTCTAATATATACAGGAAATATAATATACACAGGAAAATATTCAGGAATGAAGAAATCATTGCATTGTCAGAGAAGAAAAACTAAGAGAACGTGTTGCCAGCTGACCTAACCCTTCTCTTTAATGTGTATAACTCAGAGAATCAACTCTTTCACGATCTCCATCTAGAGGACCAAGTACAGAGGACTTCATTTTTTGTTTCTGAAAAAATTCTAGCAGTATTAAATATGATGAAATTCAAAAGTTCTTCTCAAGAACAATTACCCTTTCTTATCATTGCCAGGAATGACTCTACACTCAAAGTTGCTTTTCATTGTTTCCTCTCCCCCTCCCCCTCCTGCCCCAGGCTATAGTTAAATAGTTTGGGGTAAAAAAAGGTAGTATTGATTCATTTGCTTATTTATTTAGTAATAATTAAGACCTCACTGTAAAACCAACACAGTATTAGGTACCAAATAAATATAGGTGAAATGGAGAAAAAGATCCTGAACTCTAGGAAATAGGGTAAATTTTTTTAAAAAATAAAAGGAGAAAGATAGCCAGAGAATAATTTGAGACTATGTAAGTGCTTTGCTGTTTTTCTGGCCACAATAGAACAATATTGCAATATATTAGAAGAATTAACAGATTATATTTTTCCTGTAATATATGAATTTTCATATATCAGTTAAATAATAATAACTGGGATTAGTAATATGCAGGCTAAAATTTTCACTTAAATATTTTCTGTCTTCACAACAAGCACTGGATTTTGCTCCAAGTTCCAGAGTGTTCTGCCTCTTGTTTACAGAGTGTTTTAATTGAATGAATTGATTCTCTGAAGAGCATAATAGGATATTATATATTGTCATCATCTCTTTAAAATTTAAATATGTAATACATCATGGAGGAGATTACACAGGTCTTTTTTTTTTTTTTTTTCTTAGGAAGAGCATGAGAGACAGAGAGTCCCAGCAGGGGAGAGAGGCAGAGAGAATCTCAAGCATGCTCCATGCTCAGCATGGAGCCGCTCTGGGGCTCAATCCCACCTTCCTGGGATCACAACCTGAGCTGAAATCAAGAGCAGGATGCCCAACTAATTGAGCCACCGAGGCACCCCTATAGTTAGGTAGTTTTAGTTTCTTTCCCAAATACAGCATAATTTTTATAATATATGCTTCAAACAAAAAACTAGTTACCATTCTCATTTAACAATTTAAAATGCTTATATTAATTTAAAGAATGTTTGAAAAGACTTTTAATTTTAAGAAACAATAGATGGAAGTATGATCATGTTTGATTCTATTAGAGTGATGTGAAATTGAGTCTTGTAGAGCCATTTCAGTTTACGGCAAAAAGCTTTTGACCACAGAGGAAAGGCTTAAATAACAGCACTCTCAGTCTTTTTTTTTTTTTTTTTTTAATACATGTTCTCTCCTGTTAAATGCCTAGTATTCCCAAAGGTAAATAGTAAAGCTCTTTCTTCCCTATTTTCAGAAAGCAAACATTTTAGATCTCTAATCTTGGAGAAATTGCACAATGATTTAATCTTCAGACGAAATTCTCTACAATAGAGGCATTTGAAAATACATGTTCAATGTGATTTTATCAGGATATTAGATTTCATTTTTTTGGTAATGTTTGGAGATTAATTGTGTTATATATAAAAGGCAATAAAATCAGTAAAGTTTATAATGAAACCGTTTGAAAGAAGGGTTTCTCTTTATAAATGAACTTTTTAATCTATGTTAGGCTTCATTCTTTATTACATAGATACTTACATGGGTGAATCCAACAAACAATAAATTCAGATTCTTTCATTTATAAACTCACCTGGTTCTCAAGATATATGGTTTGGATTGTTTGAGAAAATCCAACGGAAATATTAGGCTCATTATATTACAGAATTGAACTTTAATTATACAGACTTTGAGGCCAAAAACAACTTGACATTGAAACTTATATTTGGCTGGTAAATTCTTATTTAAATATCTTGAGATACTCAATGCTTATTCAGATAAAGAAAAAAATTAAAAGCTATGGGTATTTAAATACATAAAAGAGAATCATGTTTTAATCAAGTGTTTTAAATCACTGTAAAGCTGAACTCTGTTAAAAATTGTAATCGCACTGTAAGAAGGTCTGTTTAATTTTTAGGTACCATTTGTATTTAGTCTTAGTTATCTCAATACATACTTCAATGATATTCTATATCAATAAACAGTTATAAGTAGAGAAAGTATATATATATTTTTAAAAACCAGCAAGATTTTGAAGGATTTTAAATTTAACATAATTAAACTACTCAGCACACAAACCGTGGTAGAGAAAAGGTATGTGGGAAACCTTTAAAGAAGGATGTAACTGAACGTTTAAAATGTCTAATTTCATGGCAGAATATGGAGACAAAATCCCCTGGGAGAAAGGAAGCCAAAAATCTTCCTTTTGAAATGGCCAGCTGTTGTGTACATTCAGTAGGATTCAGAGTGAGTGAAGTAAGCTGGGAAGCACATGAATACAGGGTGTTTACTCAGCCTTGAAGAAGCAGAGCTATATGTCAGGGACTCTAATATTTGTCATAGAAAAGTTTAGAAGAAAGCATATTTCAGGTTAAGAAAAGACAATTTACAGCCTCAGCTACTACTGTAAGTAGAAACTCAACTCCTGTTAGAAATTCCGGAGTTAGAATTTGAAAATGAGGAAATATATTTTGATATTAGGCATTAGGCCAGAAATTAATGGTGCTAAATGCATTCTGCTCAATTTAATGTATTGATAAATTTCTAGGCAACTGATGCATGCAAGAGATGGGATGCTGGGAAAAGTGCAAATTATAAGGGATAGCTGACATTTTAGTTTAAGTTCTACTCCTGGTCTTAGCTGCCTGCTATGGAAGACACCAGTTAAGCCACAAATCAGATAAGATACATGATTAACTGGATTTTATTCATTTTTAGGTATAATATCTTGAGCATGTTACTAAATATCTTTGAACGTCAGTTTCCTACATGGAATAAATATTGTCATGTCTTCCTTACAAAGTTGTTTTAATAATTAAATGTATTATCTTATACTTGAGAGAACTCACAGGAACCTTGAACATAGCTATTACATGTAATTGATTATGAATTAGTAATCATTCACTTTTAATAACCAATTCCATTGTTATTTATTTCCCTTTGAATAGGCCCAACTCTTTTGTCATTCTTTCACGGCAAAGCTAAAGATCTATATGTATTTCTTGTTCGCTTTTATGCTGTGACACATTTTCTGTCACAGTGTAAATTCAAGGTGTTAAGTCTTTTTCTACCATTTGGCTGCCTTTTATTCTACTTGGGTTTCTAATTTGAAACATAACTGATCCCTACTTAAAGTTCTCTTTTCCACACATGGCCCTTATACTTTGGATAAATTGCATTCTGAAATTTTGCTCCACACTGATTTCCTCTGGGGTTTTATATAATACCCTCTAAAAAAAATCACTCACTGTGGTTTATCTCCGAACTGTAATGCTACCACATGCTGCCTCATTCTAAGACTTTATCTCAACTCAGTCTGTAACTTATTCCCATATTTTAATAAAAAATTTTTGACTCTTATTTGGGAATGTTCTATGGAAAAATCCATATGTCTAATCTTTGGCAAATTTTGATCTTGTAGTAAAGTTATTGCAAGTTCTATAAAATCTGAATACATGTAATAATCCTAATATTTCTTCCTTTTATAGATAATACATCCATCTGTAAGCCAAGTTTTTTAATATATCACAGGGAGTAAATTTTTGAATTAAAAAGAGATAATCTGGGATTATTAAATATCTCTTGTCAACAATTCTGATCCTTCTCCATGCTTTCAAGAGACTGAACTCTGTTTAATGGATACACCTGGCAATAGCAATCCATTATAAGTGCTCTAAAAGCAGACAGAAGTAAAACAACCTAAACCATATCCATAGTTAATAATTGATGTTTATTCATCATTGACAACTATTGATTATAGGCGTAAAAGGGAGATCTTTGTATATTGACAGAGAAACCTTTGCCTTGCTTCAAAGTAGCCTCCCCTTATCCACAGGGTATATGTTCCAACCCCCCAGTGGATACCCAAAATGACCTATAGTACCAAACCTATATATACTGTTTTTCCTATACATACATACCAATGATGAGGTTTAATTTATAAATTAGGCACAGTAAGAGATTAACAACAGTAGCTAATAATAAAGTAGAACAATCATTACTATATTGTAAAAAAAGCTATGTGAATATGGTCTCTCTCTGTCAAAATATCTTATTATACTGTACTCAATGTCCTTGTGATGATGATATGAGATAATAAAATGCCTACATGATAAGATGAAGTGAGTGAATGACATAGGCATTTGTGAAGAAGGTATTGACCTTCTGACTATATTTCAGAAGGAGGATCATCTGCTTTTGGATCATGGTTAACCACTTGTAATTGAAACTGCAGATAAGAGGGGACCACCCCATAGACAACTGCAGGCATCATGAACTTAATTCCATTATAGAAACAAGATGCAGTTTTTTATAGACTGGAACAAGTTACCCCAGAAGAGATGACACAAAAGAATCCTCGTGGGATTTTCTTAAAAGTGTGGACTGCTGTTACTAATGGCACCCTTAAAATTTAGAACTGTTTTATTCTAGAGGGTTTAAATATGTGTATCATACATTTTAGATGTTAAGTGGAAACTGAATTTTACCAAATGATTAAAATACCAATCATGTTGTTTGAAATGTATTTATTTCATTTGTTTTGCTCATGACTCCAAACATTGTTGCATTGTGTAACAGAACAGGGCCAAAATATACAATAACGCAAATATAATACATATAAATACATTATCACATATACCAATGGAATAGTGGGGCTACTGTGAGGTGGTCTCCATGTTTACTGTGTCTTCTTGATGTGGGAAACCATACAAATAATGAAGAGGAGAGAGTTATAAAGGAGAACAAACTAGGACAAACATTTCTGTCATATGAGAAACCTTAAACTGGGGCATATTGAACAATTATAATTACATCCTAATATTGGAGCTATCAGTAATTATCTTATGACACTTGGCTTTTCACAAAGCCTGTTATTTCTTACATGTTAAATGAGTGAAAGTAAAAATTTGTCATAACTCTTCGACAGGATGTCATGAATACTAAATGGCAAAGTAGATATGGAAATTGTAAAGTTTGAGAAAAAACTGTAAAGGGCAGGGTCTTGTTATTTCTCTAGACCTAAGATACACAGGATATGATGGACAATGACAAATGTAGGAAAATTGAATCAAAGCAATTATAGAAGTGATTAGTCATTAATAGTTTTGAATGTCAAGCTCTTGAGATAAAGTCTTTGGATGAAAATAAATTAGAATATTTAAACCAAATTGTTCAGTTATCAGTAACTTGTACATAAGCAAAAGACTAATAAATTATGTGTATCTTTGTATTATTCACCTACTTTTTTCTGTGAATGTATAAAACATGTATGTCATCTTTTTAAAGTGAAAACTGTAATGCCATGCTCTATGTTCATAGTGTCAGCAAGTTTATAGCAACCCACATTTGCATATGCTAATATCCACATTGCATATAGAAACATATCCTGTAAATACAGTGGGACATATTTGTAATACTGCTTTTGTGGGATTGTGATACAGTGAAAAGTAAATAGAGTTTGAAGTGAAGAAGATATCCATTTATATTTTAGCTCTGATGCCTATTAACAGTTTAATTTTAGATTTCACTTATTACCATTAGTTAATTGACACCTAATTCACAAACTGTTAATAATTTAAAATGAAAAAGATGAAAGTTAAAACATTTAACATAATGCCTGGCATATATTAATTGCTCAGTAGAGATCAGTTCTTCTAACAAGCCAACTGTTTCTCCCTAAGACTTTCCTATCTGTAGTTATGACATGGTAAACGTTATTTAAACAAACAGTGTACTAAAGTTTAAAAACCATTTTTCATTTATTTCTCACAGTGACCCTTTTACAATTAGAATATTTTTAGGTACTATTAGGACAACACAACTCTAACTGGCTTAAACTATGAATGAGTTTTATTGTCTCAATAATTAAGACATTCAGAGATAGAATGGGGTTTTGGCCTGGTTTGATCAGATGTCTCTAGTTGTGTTTATATGTGATCATCTTAGCTCTGCTCATCTTAGTTCCTCAAAATCACATCCCTCAACATGGAAAAATGAATGCGATCATTTCTAGTTTCATGTGAGCATTTTACATGGTCTAAGGAGAGTTTCTGTGTCTCAGAATTCCAAAAAAAAAAATATATATATATATATATATATACATATATATTGAGGTTGGCACTAATAGGCTTTACCTGTAGAGCAGAGAAATTCCATCTGATTGGCTAAGACTTGAACTTCCTAATTTTCTGTGATAGGATTAGAATGCTCCTATTGGCTTAGAGTCTAATGCAAGAGCTAGGAAGAGGATAAATCCTAACCAAACTAAATGTCTGCTGCATAATGGAATGAAGGCTGGAGTAATGATTATAATGTTCAAGTAAAACCCCGTGGAACATGTAGGAAAAATTCTGCCTAATTTCTTGTCTGTAGTATCATGGTGAAAGAATACATCAGCCCAGAACTGAAGGAGAACTTCCATATTATCAATGTAGCTGTCTCTTCAAATCTTAAGTTTGAATGACGTATTCAAGATAATATAAAAACAGTCTTGAAAAATATTTTAGTAAAGCTTATTTTGGATTCCTTTCTTCTGACTGCAAAGAGTTTTTACCTACTGAGTATGGATCACTAGGTCTCATGAAATGTGTAGAACTACTCTGAGATATTCAGCAATCTATCTAAATATTAAATATGATTATATGCTGAATAAATAGAATAGCTATTATCATATAAATTATTGTCATTATAAATATGTCTTCATTCTAAAAAACTGGGAACTACTGCAGTACTGTATACAACAGTTCAGATGAAATATTTTCAAAATGTTGACTGGAAGCTAATTCCAAATTCTTGTCTCATGACACATTTTTATTAGTACATGGTTATATACATTAAAATTTCAAACAGAAATTATGCTGTACTTACATGTACTATAATTATTAGTTACAATGATGAGTAAAAACCAATATTTATGTGATCTAAATGTTCATGGACTTTAAATTGCACTAAGCATATTTCATCACATTCAGAACTGGAAATATTGGGAGCACTGTTATAATCTGTTATTTAAGGATGGGAAAGAGAATATAAGTTATCAGAACTTTATTAGTATGTGGTTGAGACAAAACCTTAGTCTAAAATTATTGAAAGATAGTGGGAATGCAAACTGGTGGAGGCACCCTGGAGAACAGTATAGAGGTTCCTCAGAAAATTAAAAGGTTCTATTAAAAATAGAACCACCCTACAACCTATCAATTGCACTACTAGGTATTTACCCAAAGGATATAAAAATGCTGATTCAAAGGAGCACATGCAGCCAATGTTTACAGTAGCGCTATCCACAGCAGCCAAATTTTGGAAAGAACCCAAATGTCCATTGACTGATGAATGGGTAAAGAAGATGTGGTATCTCTCTCTCTCTCTCTCTCTGTCTCTGTATCTCTCTGTCTCTCTCTCTATATATATAGATATAGATATAGATAGATATATACACAATGGAATACTAAGTGAAGAAAAGGAATAGAATTTTCCCACTGGCAACAACATGGATGGAACTAGAGGGTATTATGCCAAGCAAAATAAGTCAGTAAGAAAAAGACAGATAGATGGGGCACCTGGGTGGCTCAGTCAGTTAAGCATCTGGCTTCAGCTCAGGTCATGATCTCACAGTTCGTGGGCTCAAGCCCCGCGTCGGGCTCTCTGCTGACAGCTAGCTCAGAGCCTAGAGCCTGCTTCGGATTCTGTGTCTCCCTCTCTCTCTGACCCTCCCCTGCTCATGCTATCTCTCTCTGTCTCTCAAAAAAAATTTTTTTAAAATAAAGAAAAGAAAAAGATAGATGATTTCACTAATATGTGGAATTTGACAAACTCAACAGATGAACATAGAGGAAGGAAAGGAAAAATAATCTACACAGAGGGAGGCAAACCATAAGAGACTCTTAAATACAGAAAACAAACAGGATTGCTGGAGGGGTCTTGGGTTGGGGGATGGGGTAAATGAGTGATGGGTATTAAGGAGGGCACTTGGTGGGATGAGCTCTAGGTGTTACATGTAAGTGATGAATCATTAAATTCTACTCCTGAAATCATTATTGCACTATATGTTAATTAACTTGTATTAAAATAAGATAAAAAATAAAAATAAATAATTGTAAACTGCCCCCACACAAAAATAAAATTATTAAGATTATTCTTATAATAATTTTTAAGATAGATTTAATACCAATAAGAAAAATTAATGATTGCAGTTAATATATGACTATCCACTCATAACTAACATTACTATTATCTTTCAGTCTTACTTCACTTTATTAAACTGATTTTTAATTTCTAAAGTAGTGGGAATAAAATATAGTATTAGCTATCTATTGAGGTTAATATATTATTCCAAAATTTAGTAGTTGAAAACAACATACATTTATTATCTCATAGTTTCTGTATGTCAGAAAGCTGGACATAACTTGCTGGTTTCCACAGGTACATGGACTATCATAAAGCTGCATTTAAGCTGTCCACTGAAGCTACATCTTCCTCTGAAGGCTTAATTTTGGGGTGTCCACTTCCAAGTTCATTTGCATGGTTACTAACAGGCCTCACTCTCTCTATATGAGTTTTTCCACAAGACAGTTTCACAATATGGAAGCTGACATCTCCAAAGTGATCAGAGAGTGTAAGAAAGTGAGAGTTCTATTTGTTAGAGTGAGTCAGTGGGTTTAATTAATAAATAAGGACAGGAAATAATACAGGTTATGAATGCCAGGAAGAAGAAATCTTTGAGGATCTTCTTAGAGGATACTTGACACAATCTGTCCTCTGGCCCCCAGTGATTCACATCCCTGATATGTGCAAAATACAACCACACTTTCCTAACGGTCCCCTAAACTCATCTAATTACAAAATTAACTCAAAATCTAGAATCTCATCACATAGATCATGTCCATATATGAATGAAGCTCCTCCTATGTAATTCCTTAAGTACAACTCTTCATGTACCACTTGTTGGTTTTTACTTGAGGACCTACAAAATTAAATAGATAAGTCATCTGTATTTTTCACACACATCTATATCGGGCATGTAACATTGGAATTTCTGTTAAAAGGGGGAAAAATGAGTGGCACAAAGTTGTCCTTGGTTCATAGCAATTCTAAAATTCAGTTAGGAAAGTTTCTTGACTAGATCTCAATGCCTGGGACTAATACTCTGGCTCTAGTCTCCACTATCTTTACTTTTGGCTCCACTCTCTAAATCATACTTCTTTTAATATTAAACGTACCAAATGTTACAGCTGAGCAGTTATCTCAGTCTGCTTCCTGTCAGTAGAACTCTGGGCCTCCAAAGGTTATTTCTCATTCTGTATCTTCCCAGTCAACCTTAATCCAAACTGGTAATGTCTCTCTACATATAACTCTTAAAAACGCTTGAGAATTCCCTGAGAATCTTCTTAGGGTTTATGGCAATAAACAAAATTCATGTTCAAAATCTCTTCCAATAAGCCAAAATCCAGAGAGCTGACACCACCAAATGCTGGTTAGGAAGTGGAGCAACAGAAACTGTTATTCATTGCTGGTATGGACAAAAATGGTACAGCCATTTTGGAAGACAGTTTGGTAGTTTCTTACAAAACTAAACATAGTTATATCTTATAATCCAGCAATTGCATTTTTTAAAATTTGCAAAAAAGAGTTGAA
This sequence comes from Cryptoprocta ferox, assembly GCA_028646485.1. Lineage (NCBI taxonomy): Eukaryota > Metazoa > Chordata > Mammalia > Carnivora > Eupleridae > Cryptoprocta > Cryptoprocta ferox. The sequence continues at coordinate 52,715,749 of CM053571.1, read as the reverse complement.
AACCTCCACACTGGGGTTTATAACAATTTTGTTTATAACTGCCAAATCTTGCAAGCAACCAGTATGATTTTGAGTAGGTGGATGGATAAACTTTGGTATATCCAAAACCTACAGTATTATTTAATGCTAAAAATAAATGAGCTTTCAAGCCTTGAAAAGACATGGAGGTAACTTAAATGCATGTTACTAAGTGAAAGAAGCCAAAAAGAAAAGGCTATGTGTTGTATGATTCCAATTATGTAACATTCTGGAAAAGACAAAACTATGGAGAAAGTAAAATAGTCGCTATTTGCTAGAGATTGGAAGGAGGGAGGGATAAATAGGTAGAGCACAGGGGATTTTTAGGGCAGTGAAACTACTCTGTATGATACATTGTTGCTGTATACGTGCCATTATATATTTGTCCAAATCTATAGAAGGTACAATTCTAGGAATGAACCCTGATGTAAATATGGCCTCTGAGCATTAATAATGTGTCAGTGTAGGTTTATCAATTATAACAAATATACCACTCTGGTGGGGGATATTAATAAAGGGAAAGAACATGCATGTGTGGAGACAGAGAGTATATGGGAAATCTCTGTATCTTCCTCTCAATATTGCTGTGAACTAAAAACTCTAAAAAATAAAATGTACTAAAAATTTTTTAAATACAGGGTGATATGATGTAATGAAAATAGCTAAATCATACGGGAAATTTGTGATTATTTAGTTAACAATCTTGTCTTCAGAAAGATTTGCAATTGTATTCAAAATGTGGTTATTATTAGAATTCCTCTGTTAAAAGTATAATACAAATTTGTTAGTTGAAATATTTCTAGAACAATTTTTGATTAGCATTTTAAGAAACACACACATATAATTTATTGTCCATACTAGGCACCTTTGATAGTGAAATAATCAATATTTAATAATGACAATGAATTACATATTATATATTAGTATTATGATATATAATTGTAGCTACAGCCTTCATTCTGCTTCCATAATTCATTTTTTTGTTCATCCAACCCAATTAAATAAAGTTTTAGTACTTGTAATATGAATTGTAGGGCACATATAAATTATTACTTTTTATATTAAGCAATTTAAAAACTTTTTTTATGTGTAGCATGTTTAAATAAAAGTCTCTTGTTTAAAAATAGTAAAACTTAAGTCTAACTTAAGAAAAATAAATTAGTAATGGAGGCTTATAAAGAGATACTGCATATTCTCTGGTAGAAAAATAGGTGCAATAGGTGTATTTGGACCTCAAGGACAGCTAATTTAAAATTTGGATTTAAAATTTGCTAGTGTCCTATCTTTTCCAACTCTTTTATTTGCTCCTATCAACCCATCAGCTTCACCCTTTCTTAATACATCCAGGATTACCTCCATACACCAAGACTTATAGTCTCTGAGAGCTCCTAATTTTCACTCCAGTAGCTGATAGTTATTGCTGTGTAACCAATCACCCAAAACTTAGTGGCATAAAAAAACAATGATTTACTTTAGGGGTCAGGAATATTTTTCTGGAAAGAGCTATATAGTAAATACTTTAGGCTTTGTAGGCCATAATGTCTCTGTGCAACTAGGCAGCACTACATGTCATTGTAGTGTTAAAGCAGCCATAGACAATGCATAAACAGATGAACGTGCTATGTTTCAATGATAGTTTCTTGATAGAAGCAAGCAACAATCCAAATCCAACAAACTGGATTTGGTTTGCAGGCCATAGTTTTCCAACCTCTAATTAATTAGTTTGTGATTTTGACCATCAGCAATTATTTTACTGTACTTAATTGAGAAGTTCTTGGTTTTTTTTTTTTTTTTTCTTCTCTAATCTCATTTGGGTATCATCATGTGTCTTCAGTGAGCTGTAGATCAGCCAGGGAAGTTCTGAACGCTTTTTCTGATGATTTGTTGGTTTGCTGTTGCCTAGAGGAACTTAATTCTCTTCTACATGCTTTCTCATTATCCAACAGGCTATCCAAGTTTGCTTTCATGGAGGGAGATATCCAGTAAAAGGAGGAGAAATGTGCTGGGCCTCTTTAGCCCTAGGATCATAATGTCACGCCATCAATTCCTCCACATTATATTTGCTAAAGAAAGTCATAAGGCCAGCCCAATTCAAACAGATAAAATATCTTTCTTTTCTTATTGGAAAGTAACATTGCAAAAAAAAAAAAAGTGTGATTAAAAGGAGGGACGATGATTTCTGGCCATTTTAAAAAGCAACATGTCACATCTTCTATGGCTCTCATCACCACGAGAATAGGAATAATTGTTTCTTCCAATAACTTAGAAAATCTCTGTTGGATGGAACATAGATCATATGATTATTTTTGAACTAATTAGCTAACTCCAATGGATGATATACAGATTGTTGAAGTCAAATTAACTAGCCTTCTTGGTATGGTATTATCCATATCTAATTATAAAGCAAAACAAATATGTCCTTTGAGAATATCAGCAGCCAGCTTGAAATTATGATGACCAGACTTTTAGTCTTTGTTCTATTGAACATCTTGATCATTTGATGCTCACGCCTCTATCTTATACTTTTAATACTCTCGTTCTCTGAAACTCCATACTCCATTGTCACATTTCCTCTTTTCCAATAATTCCATCTCTCTACCCAAATCTGTAATATTAGTGTTTTTCGCAGTGTGCTGGTCAACCCACTCTTTTTATCACCTAAATACATGCACTCCTTGGAATACTCTTCTGCCTTTCTAATTTCAACAATCATCTATATACTAATATCACCGCATCTTAATTTCCAACTCAACTTCAAATTTATATAATAGGTACTCAGTAAATATATGCTGAATACATAAATAAATTATTGAAGAAGGTGCTCTGTAAACCCCAATGCTCAAACAAGCAGCAGTTGTTATCATGTATGATGATGCAGTCAGGATTATTGTTCTATACACCTTTGTAAGTACTTAATCAACGGCTACCCTTCGTACTTGTGCAGGCCTATCTTTGTCATCTAAATGACTCGAGTCAATCATTTTATATTCTTGTGTAGTATGAAATATTCATGTTTATAAATTAAAGTAATCACTTTGCAGTTAAGGAAATTATTTTTTTTCTTTTTCTTTTGTGCTTCACTCAAATATTAACACTAATTTGGTTTTATTTCATTTTGCCAAGGATAAAGTAGTCTTGACTGGCGTTTTGCCATTAGGAGGAGATAGGGTACCTACCACAATCTGTATTAGGATTAACTGGAAAGAATTTATGCTTGTAGAATTTCCAGTTCAACAGAGATTATAAATGCAGAGTAGGAAAACAAGACACTTTTGCTTGACTCTTTCCTGTTGAAAGTAAGACAGCATGAGGACATTTATTGTTAAATGTTCCCAGAGCATCTGTACCATTCCTGCTTCTCTTAATAAACTTTGGAAAACACCTGCCTGGGAATGTATTTGTTTGTTGTTTGTTTGCTTTGGAATTTTGCCTTTTTATTATGTGCATGAAATACATTCTCAATAGTTTGTTTATTGAATGACTTTAGAAAATTCAGCCAAGTTTAAAATAATCAAAACTGCTATTTTCTAAGAGCAAATAGATTTAAAATCTGTTGCCCCTGTTTGCCAAATGTTGAAGTATCAAAATGTTCCCAGTGAATAGCACCACTTATTACACTTTAGGAGCATTATATATACATGGATCATTTATAATCCATTTTTGGAAGTTGGACTAATCTTAAATGGGTCATCCTGCCATTGTTATATAATGGTGTGAACTTTTTCTGGGCAAGACAAAAAACATCTGAAAATAATTTTTTAAATCTCTCATCATTGGAACTATGCCACATAGAAACTTACAAGGTTACCAGATGAAAGCATTTAGTCATTCTACTAGTAATAAGGAAATTAAATTTATGGACTAATAATTTGTGATATGCCATTTACATATATGAAAAATGCTCCTATACCTCTGACATATTGTGAAAAGTGTTATATCATTTAAAATCACCATCTTAGGGCTGAAAATAGGAAAGAAAAGTCAGGTGTGAATTTCCTTTAGTTCAACTTTTCATTAAAACAAAGTGTTTGTTATGATATTAACTTTGAAGGCAGAATTCCACAAATTATACTCCTTATATTGTGAAATGAAAATACACCATAGAAATTTGCCAATATCCACAAGAAAACTATGAAAAGGAGTTTTAGTTTGAATTGAAGGCTAGGAGATGGATGGCAGTTAGTAGTTGAAAAAAAAAAGAGCAAGCAACTCCCTTTTATTGCTTTTCCCTTAATCAAAATTAATGGTCTAAACTGTAGGAATATTTCACAACATTATATCAATAGGCAGAATATAAATGCATTTTATTCTTCTATATCAAGAAAAAGTATTTAGCAAAAGTAACTTCATTTTTAAAAGACTATGGCTTTGAGACTTACTTATAAATTAAAACAATAGCTAGGAGTTTGATATCATGGCTTTACTGAAAAGAAAACTCATTGGGCTTCATAATAAAATATGATAGCATTAAGCTATCACTCCTCAAGCCATGAACCATTTGGCCCAGAAGTGTACAATGTGATTTTGTACTGAATTTGTGCACAAGAGGGGGGGAAGTATCAATATACCTATCAGAATTAATGCCATCTTATTTTGATGACATTTCAAGAACTTTCTATGGTTAACATATTAAATCATATTACATATGCTAGCTCATTTAATCCTTACAGTAAGTTGACAAGTGTTTATGCCATTTTACATAGGAAGCAACAAACTTTGAGGTAACTGATATTGTTATACAACTAAAAAGTTTCACAACAGAATACAAATCCAGACACCCTGACTACATTGTCTTGAGCCATTATGCCTGTATGTTTTCTTCCTTTCTGGAAAATGACATTTGCCATTAGGGCAAATGGTTTCTAAAATGATAGAGTTCTAATACTAGCTATAAAAATAGAGAAAGAAACCAAGCATGACCTTAGTACTCCCCTTAACATCAGGCTAGGGAGTGTGCCTCAATAACCATTAATAAGCCAAAGTAATTTTAATACGGAAAACTCCAAAACAATCTCTTTAACTGCATATTTGACATTGACATTTCCAACCAGATACGTAATAGCCATCTCAAACTAAACCTATCCAAAATAGCTATCTTGATTCATTCACCCTCTATCCCAATATTCTTCCTCACCTATGCTCTTGGTTCTTAGCAAATGGTTACATTATTCATGTAAGTTCCCAGCAGACAAGGAATGTTGAAAAAAGTCATCTCTTTCTGGGAAACTGTACCCCAGTAAGATGACACTAAGAAAGAGAATAAATCTTTGATAGAGAACAAGCTGTCTCTGGACACTTCTCACTCTGGCTAACAAATATCAGCATGCAGATATTCCTCACACCCAGAGCACCCTCACACTCTTTCCCCAACAAATATTCCACAGTCCTATGGAGTTATTTAATTTTAATGGAGTTTTATTCAACTCAAAGATCAAGAAGTCTAATGTGCACTTCTTTCCTTCATTTTTAAATGTAGCTGCACACAATCTGGTGTTATATTAGTTAAAAATCAGTTTATTTGTCTCTATATTCCCCACTACAGACACACATATATGAGTGCCCATAACTGCAGCAAACACTTTTATTAGGAGCTGACACTGGTCCTATTAAAATCCACAGTATCACAATGACAAACTCCTGCAGGTGAATCCTGCTTTTATGGCAGTGGTAAAGTTCCTTCTGAACCCCTCGATTCTGCTTTTTTAACCCACTGAGCCACCCAGGTGCCCCCAGACCTTCGATTCTGCTTTCTAAGGGGAATTCCTTCCTCTAGTGTCCATGTTTCAAGCTCAATGGTCTGAGGGGATTCTTTTGTCTATTTTCCTCCATAGACATGTTCGATGAACTCTCTTCTGGAGGCTTACTGTTCATTCAAATTTGGGGATCCAAGGGTTGTTTTAAGATTCAAATATTCAAGACATTTTCCAGTCAGTAATTTATTTCACTACATGGTTTCCTTAAAAACTTAGTGGGTTTGAAAACTATATATTTCTAATTGGCTCAATCAGCCAATAAATACACTAAAAATTATTTCCAGATGAAACTTCTAAAACTGATTTATTTCTCTGTTTTTAACTTCCTTGGTTATTTGTCTCAAAAAAAAAAAAAAAAAGGATAGCTTGAGGCTGCCTGGAAGACCATGCTTAGATGAGGAAGACCCCATTCTTAATCTAATCTTGTGGGTATAGACATTAATGGGCCTTACCCATCCACATTCTTTTTCAGTCACATCTCTTACTTCTGAGGCCTAGAAGTAGTTGACTTTTCAAATATTGGAGGCCCCAAGATTTTGGATTCCTTTTATTAATTTACATTATTTACTTGGAAACTTGATCAGTCTTGTCTGAGCTCATCTCTTTTCTCTAATACCTGGATAACCTCAACCAGTTACAGCAAATGAATCATCCAGCTTTCTGTTTCTTCATGTTTTCCCACACAGGACTAGTCTTAGAAGGAAACCTGGTCAACTTTGAATCTCTCAAACTTTTATCAACGAAGAGTTTCTGTCTCTAAATTTCCAGCTCTGTTATCAGTGTCTTGCTGCTTGGTGAATGAAGTCTAACTGATGTTCTCTCTCATTTTTAAGGATTTTTTTAATTGTCATTGTTAAAACAGCATCTACTTTAACAATATCTGCATTATTTAGAATAAAACTAACAACTTTAATAACAAAAACAAAATCAAAATATAGTAAGCTACTGCATTTTGTAGCTCTTAATCTGATTTGGCATTGATGTATCTCAAGAATCCTAGCTTATTTATGGATATTAGAAAACTGTTGACTATGTTGGCTTAAATAAGCGAATAAAGGGGAAGTTACATTGAGAATCTCATGCCAATAATAGAAATAAAAATCCATGGGTGTTGGTACATACATTTGTAGTTACTCATTTCAATTAATGATTTTATTATTAAAAACACATCACTGAAGCATTTTGTGAGTTAGTAAGGAAAAATCTAAAAGTGAATATTCAAAAGGAAGAAAAGTGACAAATAAGAGGAAAACTAAAATAAACTATGATTGTTAATAAGATAGCAGGATGAATCTGTAACCCAGATGACATTATTTCTGTAACATCTCTTTAGTAACAGAGCAATGGTGTTTTTTAATTCATAAAATACTCAGCAGTTAAACCAATCATTTTGATGACTGTGTGTTGAATGGCTTTCATTCTTTGGGTGTGATTACAACAGTTTCCTCAAAAGTTAAAATAAGCTTTTTATGCATCTGGTATTTCTTATGAGTATCTGCTCAGTGTGTTTCTATCAATGTTATTTTAATTATCAAAAGAGATTGTATTAACTTTTAAACACACTTTAAGTTTTTACTGTACACCATATTTTCCTCAAAACAGAAAAGCAAACCAAACATCAAATAAACATAAAAAAGAAAAAAAAAAAACCTATAACTATATAAAGGGAAAACATTAATTTTGGGAGTAAATGTGTATATATTACATTTTTGAAACAAAATCTTAACAAAGTTATCCATTTATCTCACCAAAACAATAGAATGCTTAGGTAAATGATAATATATCACTTGATACAATAGTATTCAGGCATTATAAGTAATCTGTCTTACTATATTTAACCATGTGCATGATTGAAATATATTAAATATTATATATTATATTAAAATAAAATATTAAAATGCATACTATGCCTACTGTATATTTTATCCTATTATAATGTGATATACATATAATACACTTTTATGATAAAGTACAGAGAAGGCATTGTGTATGTGCAGGTAGGCATATGTATATTGCATATATATGTGCATTTACATGTGATGTTTGAGGACAATAGAATGTTAACTCATTTTATTTTTTATCTTTTAACTTCTATATTATTTTATAATAGTTTTTAAAATTAGACTAGCAAAAAAAAGTATTCACACATAATTCAATTCAGTGCAATTATTTTCTTTCCTGTTTGTGACGTGAAGATAAATAGGGGAATGAAGGAGAATACTCAGCACTTAGTAAGTGATTGTAGTTCTGGACATTTAAATTTGAATAAATACATGTATGGGAGTTGCATTGGGAGCTTGGCCCATTTACGTTATGCCAAGCATCATGTTAAGCAGTTTACCCATTTTATCTAAACCTTTTTTTCCCAAATGTAAATAATTTTTATTCTGTAGCTTTAGAATTATTCAGAATTAGAAGTCTTTTGCAGTCCTATCTTTCCTTTTAATGTTTTAATTATTAATCAAAACGGTGCATGTATACATAGTTTCACCAAAAAAAAAAAAATTAAAGAGTAAAACAGACATAATGAAAAGTGGTAAATCCCTGTCCATATTTTTCAACTAAGTGCTCCAAGCCAGAGGCAAAACCTTATATATACATACATATGTATGTACATATGTATGTATATATATATACACATATATATATTTAGTTCTTACCTCCTTTTCCCCTTAATAATATATTTTTATTACTACTTCTTGACTTGAAAATATGATGAGTTATTCTCAATATGGCTATATGACTATTTTTAAATCCCTTTTGGCTCCCTTGTTTGCTTTAATAGTATAATCCCTAAATCTGCCCCTTTCCTTCCCTTCCCTTTCTATTCCCTTTTTTATCTGAGTATAGCTGACACCCAATGTTGCATTAGTTTCAGGTGTACTGAAAACTTAGTGATTTGACAAGTGTATACATTATGCTATTTTCACCACAAGTGTAGCTACCGGCTGCCCCATTAATTGCTTTTACCATATCATTGACTGTATTCTTTCACTCTGCTTTTTATTACTGTGACTTACTCATTGCATAAATGAAAGCCTGTATCTCCCTCTCCCCTTCACCACTTTTGCCCAACCCTCCACCTCCTCCCTCTGGCAACCATCAGTTTGTTCTCTGTATGTATAGTTCTGATTCTGTTTTTGTTTGTTTATTTATTTTTTAGATCCCATTTTTAAGTGGAATCATATGGTATTTCTCTTTCTCAGTCTGACTTATTCGCTTAGCATAATAAACCACAACGTGAAATTGATTTTATTATCCCAATGTTACAAACCAGAAAACTATATATTAACATACTTGTCCAAAGTCGACTAGCTGATAAAAGACTAAGATTTTTCAGTTTAATTCTGTCTATGTCTAAAAACCATGTGTTGTCCTTGAGGATCTCAAACTATAGTTATAGTTAAATAGAAAGACAAATAAATAAAAATGCTTCGTGACTAATATGACAACCAAATAACAGGCAAAGGTCTATGGAGTACAGATTAAAGAGCAGTCAGTTCTGGAGGAAATGATCATTGGGGGGAAAAGGCAGAGAAATACTATTTGATCTGGGTCTTCAAAGGCAGGGTGAGTAATAGATTTTAGCAAGCAGATAAGTGAGGGTAGTAAGACCACAGGCAGCATCAAAAGCATCAGCAGAGACATGTGAATGTAGGAATGGCTTTATTCATAGACTAGTGATTAGGGCAAAAATTATGGTTCCTCATAACAGCCCCACCCTTTCACCCACAATGTGACTTCTAATTTCTTTATTTCTTTCTAGCTAATATCATCATTATATTCACCTTTTCTATGGTATAGCATCAATATACTATACTTTCATTATAAGGTGTTTTCTATATTTATTAGCCAGTCAAACATATGTTAAGCTCTGTTGTAAAATTCTCAACAATTGGAAATGTGTGAGTTGGTCTATATTCAGCAAATGAGACATGGCCCAGGATGGAGAAGTATTCATCATAATCACTAACATTTTTTTCTGCTCAATCCAAACAGAAAAAAAAAAAGTTTCATTAATTATCTCACTTTCAAAATAATTTTAAAGTGTCTATTATTGAATACACGTTTTAATTTTTTTTTCCTTCAAATGTTTATTTATTTTGAAGGCGGGAGGGGGGTAGGCGCAAAGGAGGAGGGAGAGAGAGAATCCCAGGCAGGCTCTGTGCTGTGCAGAGCCTGACACAGGGGTTGACCCCATGAAAGGCAAGATCATGACTTGAGCCGAAATCAGGTGCTTAACTGACTAAGCCACCCATGTGCCCCCGAATACATGTTTTTAAATTCTATTTTTAAATCTGCCTAGCCCAAGCAAGTATCAAAAGCAAGAAGTTTAGGGGTGCCTGGGTGGCTCAGGCCGGTGAGCGTCTGGCTTTGGCTCAGGTCATTATCTTGCGGTTTGTGGGTTCCAGCCCTGCATCAGGCTTTGTGCCATAGCTCAGAGCCTGGAGCCTGTCTTCAGATTCTGTGTCTCCCTCTCTCTCTGACTCTCCCCTGCTCACGCTGTCTCTCTCTCTCTCTCAGAAATAAATAAAAAACTTAAAAAAAATTAAAAAAGCAAGTATTTTAACTTTTCCATTGACATCTTTTTTAATACAATTTGAAAATTTTAAATACATTAATAAATGTAGTAATAAATACTGAAAGGTTAGGTTTTAAAAATTTTTTTAAATAAAAATTAAGAGTCATGGGAAAATTTCTAAATTTTCTAAATTTAGATTTCTAAATAAAAATTAAGAGTCATGGGGAAATTTCTAAATTTTCTAAGTTTAGATTTCTAAATATCTAAATTTTATGTGTTTATGGCCATAATCTTTATATATATAGGAAAAGAATATGTGGGTGATGTGTGTATGTGTGTATTTTCATCCAGTTTGGGGCCTATACTTCACGCCCTAGAGCTGTCCCAGAAACCTTTCTATGTTATTGCAATACTCAAAGTAGCTCTTGTAGTATTAAATAATCTATCAGATGATAGAGGGAAAATTAATCCTCCATTTGTTTATAGGAATAAAATTTTATTTTAAAATATGCAAATATTTGTATGGATGGAATATCTTTGAATTATTTTATTTCATGTAAAACAACAGTATTTTGCAGTGAATAAAAATATACTGAAGTAAAATATACTACATTTAAATTTTTTTCCCTGTTGTGAATTTTTTTCATTAAACAATGCTAATTTTCTCAGCCGTATTATATTTAAAGTGTTAGCATTTACATAACTTTTTACCACTCTGAAAATTTCTCTTTATAGTAAAAGTGAAAGTTCTGCTATACAAACAGTGTGATTCTCACATTAACCAGTAACATGTGTTAAAACTAAATTTAATATGGAAAGAGATGAATGGTGTTTTGGTTTTGGTTTTGTTTCTGTAATGGTAAAAACTTCAGCACTATCCTTAATCAAGAGGATATAGTGGATACACAGATTAATATTTTGAACTTCATAGAAGTTTAACTGCTAATATAATTATTGCAACTTTAGTACTGACTCAGATTTTAAAGGACTTGACCCTAAAATCATATTTATTTTCAATTCCTGTTTAATGAGTACATTTAGAATTTATTGCTTAATTGCATCACACATCAATGCATTTTGCATTTTGATTAGGTAAGAGTTTTATGTGATTCTCTGGATCATTCGATTAGACATCCATGGAAAAACTAAACCACACACAATAGTCCGAGAAAGGGCAAAACTTTTATTTTTGTTATTATGATTGTAAAATTAACTTGCTACCTTTGCAGAGACCTTTTTTTGTATGCCTAACATTGTATCACCTAGAATAATTTTTGGAAAATTTCCTCAAATTTATTTCCTTATATATAAATATAATTAAATTTCCTTTAATTATATTTCTCATCTCAATTATTTATATCAATATAATTTATATCTATATAATTGATATAAATAATATCAATTTATATATATGATGTTATATATATTATGATATAAATAATTAATGTTACTCATCAATTCTACCTCACCAATCCTTAGTATGAGCATTCAGTGACTTACTGAATATTATAATAAGGTCTTCTGAGAGTTTAAGATTGCTAGTCTCATTTTCAAGCTTTGAGAGGTGGATAGATAGATATGAATAATTTGATATCATATTAAAATATATGTGATTAAATATAAATATTATTATCACTTATGTGTTTATTATGGTATAGTAAAGCCACAATTATATATTATTATATATGATCATATGTATATCAATATCTATTATCCATCTAAAACCATGTCAATGTAGTATATCTTCCCTGCCTTTAACATCTCACAAAATATCACCAACTGTTTCTATTATTCTGATTGTTCGAACCCTGATATTGACATTTCTGAGAAAATGTAATATAGTCCCTGAGCAGAATTCACAAGTATCTACACAGAGGAATATAATTCACACAGTTTATATGAAAATCAGTATATCCAGGATGTTTATACTCTTCAGTGAGAAAACATAATTAAAATTTAAAAATGTATACCTCATAGCTTTCAATTCTCTACCACAGAAGTTTGCCAAGGAAAAGACAAGGCTTATTTAAACCTAAAAGTGATGCTGTAATCTCTCCTCTCAGCTTTGTTGAAGTTCCTCTCAAACATATTTTTCAGATATAAATTCAGATTTTTAGATTTAAAAAAAATACCATGTGTAGATCACATTTTCTTATGAACCTGTGACATAATCAGGTTAAACAAGTAGCATTTTATATTAAATAAAAGCAGGGACTCTCATTTGCCAGCCTGTATTGCTCTTATAACAGATATGAAACACATCATAAAGACCATAATGTGAGGAACCAGGCTATTCCATTCTGAATTTCCTTTTTGTTTTAGCAGCAGGGAAGAATGCTTACTGTTATGAGATATCACATGAACACCTTATCTTAAAAAAAATTACTCTAATAATCCCATTAAGAATAAATTACACTACATGTATCCAGTACTCACAATGAAATTCATTCAAGTAGAATTTAGAAAACTCCAGGCTATTTCAGATTTTTATTCTCCATTGATTTTTTTTCTTATAACATTTTTCTCTACACCATAGTAATCATTTTAAAAAAGAAAAGGAGTTCCTTGGGTGGCTCAGTCATTTAAGTGTCTGACTTTCGGTCTGAGCTCAGGTCTTGATCTCAGGGTCATGAGTTCAAGCTGGGCATTGGACTCTGTGCTGGGCATGGAGCCTATCAAAAAAGAAATCAAGTTATGGGGTTATGTGGGACATTTTAAAAATCACATTTTTCAAGGGAATCCTATTTTTAATATTGCACCACAGATCCTTGTGGGATTACAGCTTTTCTATCAGAAAGTAGTGTTTTGTTTTGTTTTTTTTTCATCATTTCATTGTCTGTTTGCTGGCCTTTGGTGGCACCTCAGTGGTAGTGGACGGATATAATTAGAGAACACAGCAATAGAAAATCACTAACGGGACTCTGCAACTGTCAGCAGTTTTTCGCTTTTCACATAAGGATGGGTTTGTTAATTGGATTAAGTCTGCCTCTAACTGTAGTTTCAGCAAGCATCAGTTAAAGGAGGAACTGCCATGTCACACCTCGGTTGTGTGCTAGGAGGTAAAGCACACAGTTAATAAGAATCATTTAAAACACAGCCTATGTGCATAATTAACTATGCCTATTTCCTTGATTAAAAATCTGCTTATCAAGGATAATTGTTCAACTGAATCTTCAGGGATATCTGGAGTAACTACCTATAGTACTTGAACTAGAGGCGGATTATAGGTGTCACCCAGTGTTTTAGTTATTAGGCAATAGAATTGCAGCTGATTTTACAGGCTTTAAAAGAATGTGAATACTGAGTTTTAGTGATAGTGGATGGCAGAGGACTGATCTCATTTAGAACATTTGTAGTAATGAAGTGCATGCAGGATCAAGAGGATACAGACTAATACCTGCTAGATGTGGAATCTATTTGTGAGCTAATTTTGCTTATTTGAAAAATTTAATATTTACTAGAACAGAGAGTTATTTACCAATATCATGATCTCTATTTAAAAACTTCCAGTGGCACCTGGGTAGTGCACTCGGTTAAGCATCCGACTCTTGATCTTGGCTCACAGTTCATGAGTTCAAGCCCTGCATTGGGCTCTGTGCTGATGGTGCAGAGCCTGCATGGGATTCTGTCCCCTGCTCACTCTCTCTCTCTCTCTCTCTCCCTCTCTTTCTCAAAATAAATAAATTAATTAAAAAAAAAAAAAACCTTTCAGAATACATCACCAGGATCTTTGCATCTATATGGGGCCAAGTGACCCAGTTTTAGCCAGTGAAATGTAAACAGAGACGCTGGCCACTAAAATGTCTCTCACTATCTTCCAAAGGTCTCTTTCTTTGATCACTCGCTTGTGGAATGCCATTTCCAGTGGAATATGCCCAAGCCCTGAGAATGAGCAGACCCTTCACTGGAAGGGAACTATGTCCCAAACGGCTGCGTGGAGCAGACTTTCTCTCACCTTCACAACTGATCAACATTACAGTATGTATGGAGTCAGGAATAAAACTTGGTTATTTATCAAATTAATGGAAAATGAAAATGCTGAAGAATTTGCTTTGATAGTTAATATAGTTTGAAATCTCTTTGTACCTTGGGAGATACAAATGCTGGTAGGTTTTGCCCCTGCAGTTAGTGGAGAACTGTGAGGCTTCCTATGTACAACAAAAATCCCTTTTTAATTTGCATTGTTCATACCTCCACTGTTGTCAGTTGTAAAGGAGTTAGCACCCTGCGTAAGTGCACAATAACTTAACTGTATATTACAGGGCCTTGGAAAAAGCAAAATCACTAGTAATGCAAACATTGTAGCCTCTTCCTTGTTTTTACCTTTTGGATGGTTTGCTTGCTGGTGTTTATGCTCAGGCTCAATATTTTCCAGCAACAGCACATATGAGTTCAAGAAACAAGCATACATCTCTTCCCCTACTCATTTCTTCCTTCATCAATCATATGCTTTTAATCCAGTAAATTTCCTAGCATCAGAATGGGAAAAACTCCAGTTTATTTCAATTATCAGCTTTGGGGGATATTAGAAAACACAAATGTTACATTACCTAAGTCAAGTCAGTTTACCCCCTGAGGTCTGTACCCTGCTAAAGCTCCAAGCAAGATGTGTTTGGATAACTTGGTTTCCTTATTTAAGGGTGTGAGCAGTGTGCTACAATTAGCTCTTAAACTATATGATGTTTTTATGCTAGATTCTTCTTTTATTTAAACTTAAGAAATAAATATATAGCAACATAAAACTATTAAATTGACAGACTTTATGAACCATTGTCAGTTATACCACTTGGGGTAATGCGCTTAGAAAAAATTATACAAACTGAATTAGAAAAGAGCATTGAGAAAGAAATATGAGGTCATTTGTCAAAGTCTTATTAGAATGAATGATTTTTAAAGAAGTGTTCTTTGTAAACTTTCTATTTCTGTATCCCTTTAGCTATAATGAGTGACTATTATAAAACTTTTATAAAGAATATTTTCCTTGATTCCTCTCCTCTGTTCTTAAGGAAGATGTACAATGTTGTATGGAAAGCCAGTGTTTTATAGAGAAAGAGAGGACGTTTAGCTAGGAGTGACAAGAGCCCTTCTATCTCTGATTACTTCCCTGCTCTTGGACTATTCCCTTATCTTCCCAGTGGCTTGTCGCATTTGTGCTGGACAATCTCTAAGTTCACTCCCATATCCTTTATGAAATGGAAGAAATAAGAGGGGACGTGAACAGTCATACAGCTCTTCTGAATTATTATTTTTATTTTTACTTCAAATACCACTATCTCTAAATTCTCACTCCTGTTTCAAATATCCCAAATTCTCAAGAAATTTTTAGTGAGTTTAAATCTCCAACCTTCTACCAAGGTTGTACATGAAACAATTTTTCAATGGGAGGAGGACAGAATGAAAGCAGCACCAGCAGGATGTCTACATCTTTTACTCAGTGGTTCACTATAGAAGAGGCTTAGATATTTTTAATCTTTGAATCACCAGTTTATTATCTAGAGTTCTTACAGAGGATCAGAAGTCTAATACAGGTCTCAGCAGGCTGAAATCAAGGTATGCTAGGTTGTGTTTTATTCTGGAGACTTTAGGGGAGATTCGATTTCTCTGTTCATTCAAGTTCTTGTCAGAATTCAGTTTCCTTTTTTATTCAAGTTGTTGGCAACTATAGGGCCACCACATTTCTTGGCTCATGGCCTTGGTTCTCATGTCCTTTCTCTCTGACTCACTCTACTGCCTCTTTCATCTTCTTTTAAGGATCATAAGATAATTTGGGTTTACTTACATAATCCTTCATAATCTCCCCACTCAAGGCCTTTAACCTGACAAGTCTCTTTCCCATATTAAGTTGACACATTTTCAGGTTGCTGGGATCAGGTCATGGACATTGTTGGGAGGCCATTATTCTATGCACAACAGATATTTATTATGAAAAATAACTTCCACATTACAAGTTGAACTTCAATTTAAAGATTTAGGGGAAAGGCATCTGGGTGGCTCAGTTGGTTAAGTGTTCAGCTTCAGCACAGGTCATGATCTCGCAGTTCATGGGTTCAAGCTCCACATCTGGCTCAGTCCTGACAGCTCAGAGCCTGGAGCCTGCTTCAGATTTGATGTCTCCCTCTCTCTCTCTGCCCCTTCCCCACTCATGTTCTGTCTCTGTCTCTCAAAATGAACAAATGTTAAAACATTTTTTAAATAAAGATTAAGGGGAAAGAATATCTATTTAGAATGCCTAAAATTTAGTCTAGGTCATCCAGAAATATTGTGAAAGTTTACATATTCTAGTTTACTGTCCATAGTAAAGTAATTAACCAAGATTTTAATATTTTAGGAAAGACATTTTATGCAGATAGAAGTTATTTTCAATATGTTTAGGAAATGCCTTTTTACTGAGAAAATTTATCTTGCTTATAAGAAGACTAAAGAAGTAAATTCTGTTTTACATCATTGGGCTTCACTTTTTAAAAGGAAATACATCTGTGGTATGTTTTGATGACTAACTTTTGATTCCAAAAGTATAAATTTTTTGCAGAAGGTATAAATATCCATAAAGCCCTGAACTAATGTCCTTTAAGTCAGCTGTTACAGATGTATTATCCTAAGACCATGACTTCTAATTTGGAAAGGTCTGTGCATGGAGCAATTTTACAGGGACTTGTAAATCTATTTTACTATACTTTCTGCTGTCTCTAGTAGTTTGTTTAATTTTACAGGTCCTGAATTATTTTCATTTTAAAAAGTAGGGTCTGGAACTACATACTATAATGGACAAAGATTATATGTGTATATATATATATATGTGTGTGTGTGTGTGTGTGTGTTTATGTGTATATATGTATATACATATATATTTATTTATTTAAATGTCATAGTTTCAACTTAACTATAAGAAAATGGCTTTTATATGCCTGTTATTTAACTTAGAGTGTATCAAAAGTATATGAACTATTTACTTATGTTAAAGAGATAATTAATAGAAATATATTTTCAATTATATTTCATAATTAATTGAATAAGAGAATATTTTGTCCTGTAAGCATGAAGGTTAAAGGATTTTGGAAATGAACCACAAGAATTACCATGAGTGTTCAGCCTAACACCAACTGGCTACAATATCATTAAATAATTTAGTTGCATTTTAGTGTATATAGCTTGGTCCTTGATTTTATAGCAGAGGTGCTTAATCACAGCAATTGGGAGATAAAAAAATAAACTAATTCCCTTAAACCTAATAAATATGTTTTCTATGATAGTTAGGAAGGCAAAGAAGAATAAAATACAGTCCTTGAGTATAAGAAAACATTAAAACTGAAAGGGACATTTGTCAGGAAAATGTTTCTGGAAAATAAAAAGGCATACCGATTCTACAACTTTGTATTTCATTCTTATACTAAAAATGCATTGCTATATGCCTACTAGACTTCACAGACATCTGTAAAAGACTACAC
This sequence comes from Cryptoprocta ferox, assembly GCA_028646485.1. Lineage (NCBI taxonomy): Eukaryota > Metazoa > Chordata > Mammalia > Carnivora > Eupleridae > Cryptoprocta > Cryptoprocta ferox. Next base: position 52,698,011 of record CM053571.1, on the reverse strand, counting down.
CCAAAACAGCAGAATATGTATTCTCAACAAGTGCACACAGAATATTTTCCAAGATAGATGATATACTAGAACAATAAAAAAGCTTCAATAAATTTAAAAAGAATAAAATTATACAAATTATATTTTCTGACCGCAATGTAGTGAAATTAGAAATTAATATCAAAAAGAACTGGGAAATTCTAAATATGTAGAAATTAAATAATACATTTCTACATGCCAATGGGTCAAGAGGAAACCACAAGGGAATTAGAAAATGATTTGAAATGCAGAGAAAGACACAATGTACCAAAGCTTATGGAATTCAGCTAAAGCAGTGCTCAGAGGGAAATATATAGCGGTAAATGTCTACATTAATGAAGAAAAAAGACCTTAAATCAATAACCTAACTTCCACATTAATACACTGAAATACAGGAGCATACTAAACCCATAGGAAGTATAAGAAAGGAAATAATAAGGCTTTGAATGTAAATTGATGAATTATAGACAACTAATAAAATTTTAAAGCCCAACAATTGGTTCTTTGAAAATGTGCACACAATCAACAAACTTTTAGCTAGACTGATCAACAGCAAAAAAGACTCAAATTATTAAAATCTAGAATGAAAGAGGGGACATTACTACTGACCTGGCAACAAAAAAAAAAAATAAATATGAGAGAATGTTATGAGCAACTAAATGCCAATGAGTTAGATTAGATGTGGTCTACAGATCCCCAAAAAGGCAAAGTATTAAAAAAAAAAAACCTACCCATAATGAAAATTCTAGGTGCCGATGATTGTATTGATGTGTTCTACCAAATATACAATGAATAATTTACACTAATCGTTCACAAACTCTTGCAAACAATAGAAGAGAAGGGAATATTTTCCAACTTATTTCATGAGGCAAGTATTACCCCGATAACAAAATCAGGCAAAGATAATTCAAGAAAAGCACAGACCAATATATTTTATGAATATAGACACAGATAGTCAACAAATACTTGGAAACTGAATAGCAATATATGAAACTAATTATACAAGATGGACAAGTGAGATTTACCTGAGGAATATAACATGGTTTAACACCTGAAAAATCAAATATTGTAATACACCAGATAGTTTCCTAAGGCTGCTATAGCAAATCATCACAAACTTGATGGTGTAAATATATATATATATATATATATATATATATATATATATATATATTTATTTATTATTTTTTTTATGTCTGCTCCTTTCCATATTGTTTCCTTCTTTGCACTTTTATTTATTAAGTTGGAAATTAAATTATATATACATATAGTATTATTTAAAATATTTTCTACTTTTCTAATTTTATAAGTAACCCATGGGTTATTTATAGATGTACTGTTTAACTTTTAAATATTTAACAATTTTCCAGATACCTTTCTGTAATTACACTCTAAGAATATACTTTGCATAAATTGAATTCTTTCAAATTTGTTCTGTTGTCTTTGTTTTATAGCTTTGCAAATGTTCCATGTGCCTTTGAAAAGAATATGTATTCTGCTTTTGTGGGGTGGAGACTGCTGTTCTGTGATCTGTTACTGAGAGTTCCCACTCCACTGTACTTTTGCCTACTCTCTTTTCATTATTTCACTTGTTTCCCACGTGTAGCCTGAAGTTCATTTGTTCAATCTGTAAGTAATTTTGGGATTCTTACATCTTCCCGGTGAAGTGAACTCTTTATCATTTTGTAATATTTATCCTGTGTAATCTTCCTTGTTTTGAAATATGTATTTTTTCTAATAGTTATATAGCCATGTCAGTTTTCTTTAGATTCGTATCTCCATACTATTTTTCTCATTATTTTATTTTTGACCTATCTATTCTTTATCTTTGAAGTGGGTTTATTATTGCCAGCATAAAAGTAGGGTCCTCTTTTTAATCCAATCAGTAAATTACTCTCTTTTAACTGGTGAAGTCAGAGTGTTTATATTTAATGTAATAATTGATAAACCTGGGTTAAAATCTACCATCTTTTTAGCTCTGTTGTTTACTTTGATCATTTTTCTTCTTTGATAGGTTTGTTTTTGATTTAATATTTTTATATCTTACATTCACTTATTTAAATTTTGTTACTAGTTTCCTTTTGTTATATATCTAATTTCATCTTTTTCCTTTTTATAATTTTTTAAAGTTTATTTATTTTGAGAGAGAGAGAGCATGAGTGGAGTAGGGGCAGAGAGAGAGAGAGAGAGAGAGAGAGAGAGAGAATTCCAAATAGGCTCCACGCTGTCAACACAGAGCCGACAACATGGGGCTGGAACTCAGGATCCATGAGATCATGACCTGAACTGCAATCAAGGTCAGATGCTTAACCGACTGAGCTACCCAGGCACCCTTAATTTCATCTTTTTCAAATAATATTAAACTCCAAAAATATGAAATACTCCAAATATTGTCCTCTGATGTGTAGATTATCATAAAAATCTGCCATATTTCTTCATATCTCAATCATGATAAAGGGTTGAAGAAAGTGAAGAGCAGCTCCAGAGATTACCAAAGTGCAAAGCCTTACAATGATAATTCCCTCAGGCTAGAGATGAATACCCAATGCATCTGAAAAAATTAAATAGAGAAGTACTCTCTATCTGCTCTTTTCTCATTAGATTCAATCCAGGGAACTTCCTGTACTATTATTTATTTTAGTATTTTATAATTTTCCTAATAAATTCTGTGTGCTATATAATTTTATCATGTTCTATAATCTTATCATCTTGAAACTCCTGCATGTCAAGAATGAAAGTGGCATGTCATTCTTAGACAGTAAAGGAATTAAATCTATTTTTTCTCTTCCCAAATGGTACTTTGTACATGTTAAATCAAGTTTTACTAATCATAACTAGACAAAAATCTGGAATCTAGAAAATGTAGAATTTATAAACCTTAGATATAATACTTTTTCAGTTGGAGCACCTGGCTGGCTGAGTCGGTTAAGCATCTGACTTTGGCTCAAGTCATGATCTCGCGGTTCATGACTGCAAGTCCCACATCGGGCTCTGAGCTGTCAGCTCAGAGACTAGAGCTGGCTTCAGATTCTGTCTCCCTCTCTCTCTCTGCACCCCCACTCATGCTCTCTCTTTCTCTCTCTCTCTCAAAAATAAACATTTAAATTTTTTTTAAAAATACTTTGTCAACCTCAATAAAATTTCATACATTTTAAAATATACACTTAATAAGTGATCGGAAGGTGGAAGAATGTAGTAATTCACTGTTTAATCTCAATAAATATCTCTATACCATGTTTGTTACACTCTAAAATAATTATCTACAATAAGAAGTACATTTGGGGGTGTCTAAGTGGCTCAGTTGCTTAAGCATCTGACCTCGGCTCGGGTCATGATCTCGCAGTTTGTGGGTTTGAGTTCCGCATCTGGCTCTGTGTTAACAGTTCAGAGCCTGGAGCCTGCTTCAGATTCTGGGTCTCCCTCCTTCTCTCTGCCCCTCCCCCACTCACACTCTGTCTTTCTCTCTAAAACATTAAAAATATTTTTTAAAGAAATACATTTGTACTGCAGCACAGGAAACGCTGGGATAAAAAAATGAATATATGAGATATCAACTATGTGCCAGGCTCTATACAAAACATTATTGATACAGAGATAAATACATTAGAATCCTAATCCTCAGGGAACATGAAGCTTTTTTTGTAATAATAAAGATTATTGCTTCTAAAAACTATAAAACTCTACAGTTTCTATTAGTGTAAAATTATAGATATACTTGTGAATATATAATTTATGTTTGTATTAGTGTAAAATTATGGATACACTTGTAAATACATAATTGGCTCTTTCAGCAGTAAAAGTTCACTAGTTTATATTCTGTAGCAGTAGCAAATGGAGTATAAATGAACACCTCATGCACAGTGTTGAGATTAGGCCTGTTTACACAAGTGATTTTATATTTTTTATTGTATTAACCTGACATCAACCTGCTCCTAATCAGTCATTCACTCAGAGTCACTTATTTACACCTTGGCAGTAATGTTGATTAAATAGCCAATTATTATTCAGTTAATTCTGTCCATTGGATTGTGCTTGTAAATACTACATAAGTGTTCTATATAAATATATTTGAATGTTTGCACAGGATTGTTTTCAAGATGATATAAGGATTCTCTACTATAAGAAGCGATATCTCCTGTGTTAGAAAAATCTAGATTCACTCTCCTATAAGAGGGAGAGATCAAAGGAAAAGACAAAATTTTCGGGTACAATTTTAGCAAGGATTTCTGGTCAGTATCAACATCTCTTCCAGTCAATGTCAACATCATGCTTTAAAGAAGGGACCTCATCTGAAGCTGGGGAACACAGATAAAATCCAGCTCCTGAGGACTAAAGTTTCCTAAGTACAAGGCAGATTAACTGTCCCTTATCAACTGGGTCAGTATTCAGGACAGGGATGTAATTATAGGGGGGAACAGGAAAGTAAACCACTAACTGGGGTAGACTGATAGTCATTTGGAATTTACCATCCACAGTGGAGGCTGAAAGAATCTCTCTGCTTCAATATGTGTTATGAATTAAGAAGTTGGAATAGAATACTGACTTTATGGCCAAAACCCAGTTTCAGATTCAAGCCAAAAGTAGTGCTGATTAAAATAGAAAATAAATGTATTAGAGTTTATAATTTAAGAAAATGGTAGTTTTTATGTGTTAAGAACTTTCAAGTGTCAAGGATCAGTGTGCATGTGTGGGTGTATGTGTGTACATATATATATGTGTGTATATATGTTTATACATATGTGTGTACAACAGTTCTTCGAGTTAAATATTTTCTTTTCTTGTTATAAATAAAAAATGAGTCTCAAAAGTTCAACTAAATTTAAATGTTGCAAGCATAATGAATAGTAGAGTCTCTTTCTTTTGTGATTACTCAATATGAAATGATATACTCACTTGTCTACATATCAGAATAAATCCATTGTACATTTAAAGGCTTATGTCTGACACTTTTCAATACTTTCTTCCTATCCTATTACAAGTTGCTACTTGACATTGTGTATGGTTCAGGTAACTTCCATATCTCCAACCAATAAAATAATTTAAAATGCATTTATGCAATACATATTCTTTGCCAGGACTTCTACCGCTCATTTGTTTTTTCTCACTAGCTATAAACTAGGTCTGAGTGGCAGTTACATGCTTTGCCCCTTCTACATTGTGAAAGAAAAATAAAATGTCAATAAAATTAGATGTTTAAGTAGATTTGTCTTGTTATGGGATAATTATATCTTTCTTCATATTTAATCAATATACTCTTTTTAAAAAAATTTTTAATGTTTATTTTTGAGAGAGAGAGAGAGACAGAGAGAGAGACAGAGTGTGAGCAAAGGAGGGGAAGAGAGAGAGGGAGATACAGAATCTGAAGCAGGCTCCAGGCTCTGAGCTGTCTGCACAGAGCCTGATGCAGCACTTGGACCCACAAACCGCAAGATCATGACCTGAGCCAAAGTCGGAAGCTCAACCCACTGAGCCACCCAGGCGCCCCTAATCAATATACTCTTTAGTGGAATTGGATGTTTTGACCAACATTTTCAGAAAGCCACATGCTAAGTATCAATGTGATTTGCTTCCAAATTTTTGTCTCTTCTTTCAAAAGCTCGCAAATAACTTGGATACCTAAGCACTTAGAAAAATTCTATCTTAATAGTTTTAATAAAATGAGCATTTAGTTGTTTAATGTAATTGCTTATTTAATTCTCTGTGATATCTGTTTAAATTATTCAAGTGACATACTCCTTGAGATTAATTCTCCTTTGATAAGACATTGCCTGAAAATTTCTCAGAAAAATGTTTTATTGCAGAGGCACAGCAAAGACTGCCCTACTTCCTCTTCTAATCATATCTCTGCCCGAGATTGCTCATAAAAGTGCTTCCACAAAAATTAGTGGTCAGGGAAATTACCTCTGGGAACAAATATGGCAAATTATACTTCTGCAGGTATTTTTTTTCTCAATTTTCTTTATTTAACTTGAATACATGGGCTATAAACAGTGGAAGGTATCTTTTTTTTATCTTATTCAAGTACGTGTTTAATAAATTCACTTCTTAAATGTGATTATTTCTGTAGGATATTTGTTTATATCATTTTATTATGCATCTTTTTTTTTTGCACAAGCTTATGAAGATTGGTTAATTTTTAGTTATCTGTATCAATGAAGTTGATCAATGAGGTGACTAAGCCTCAGCAGAAATAATCAAGAGCCTATGCTAGTTGTGGCAGAGAAGGTTGCCAACAAAATAATCATAAAAAAAAACTATAAATTGGAACATATAATCCCTCTATGAAAAGCCCTCTGTCCTTCCTGGTTATATGTAAAAAAAAAAATACAGACTTCTTAATATGTCCAATCAAGTCTGAGAAATCTGACCCCTTCACATTCTCATCTGCTGACTCATCAAACTTGGTACACACTGGACTTGTGGTCAATTGTCTGTTGAGGGAGCATGTCAAATTCTTCTTTAAGGACCTTCAGACATTTTATTTCCTGTATCTGGTGTAGTCTAGACAAATAGACTTGACGGTGGATGGACTGCTTACCAGTTAACAAGTGATATTTCATAGATCAACAAACAACTAAGTTATTTGAATATAAAGCAAGCACTTAACTAGGCTCAGCTGTTTGTTTTGTTTTTTATGAATATTGTATTGTTTTATCCTTAGCAACACTTTCTCAACGAAGTGCTTTGATTTATATCTTCCAGAATACTAAGTTGAGAAATAGTGCTCTGGATGTTTTTTGTGTTCTCTTTTTCACTCCTATCTAACACATTCATGTATACTCTGACACAGAAACAAGCTTTTTATGTCTATGTATTACTCCTCCTTCAAGTCTTAGTTTAAGGGTAATCGCATCAGGGAGAATTTGCTGACTGCCAAGCTAAAATAAGTTGCTTGGCCCCTTCTGTATTTACTGTCAAGACATCTTATTAAATTTCTATGTAACAATAACCATAACTTACAATTTTATATTTATTAGTTGCTTACTTGGTTTCTTTTGTCCTCCTCTCCCTGAACATTTAATTTAATTAAAGACTTATGCCATTTTTGTGCACTATGCTTAGTGCCTGGAATAAAGTATTCAATATTTAAATAAAAATTTATATGTATATGCTTGGCTGTGTATTTAAACGGTTAATGGGGAGAAAGGAGTCTCTCTTCTGGATTCTTTTGCTTTAGCTCATTGAGCCATGGCTCAATGTCCTAGCAAATATCTTGGGTGTTATTGGTAGCTGTCTTTGATTTTCTGGAGAATGTTTTTTAAGAAATAATTGATATTACAAATTTATGCTTTGACTCAAACCACAGCTTCAGATTCTATCTTCCTAGACCTTCTTATTTGTGTGATATAACTGTCATATGTATGTTACTGCAATTTGTGTATACCTACATCCTAGAAAATGTTATTACACACTGAATTTACCTGTTTATATGTTGCATCCTCCATTGGGCAATATATACATTGCTAAAGAATAGGGAATTTTATAATGGTATTTGTAGTCCCACTTTTTCTTCTTTGGATGTGGAACCACATACCAACCACATTATTTGAAGTCTGTTTAAAAGTAACCTCTAGGAAGATCTGTCTTGCTCATTGTTCTCCCATTACAACATGGAATTTTTGGAAGCTGGGGATAAATTGCATTTGTCCCTTTATTACCAACTACTACCCCACTATGGGCAATATTACAGCACAATACACTTTCTGTGCATTCTGGAATAAAAAAACTGAGTAACATTAAATAATGGAAGGGCCCTGTGAGATGATTTAATCATTCTTTTCCATCAGAGATGAGCAAATGCTCTATGAGGTAGTATAATTGTCCAAGATCACAAAGCCATTTGATGTCAGGAATGTGATTAGATTGGTTCTCCTGAAGCCAATTTATGGATTTTGTTATCATCCAGTGTATTTTCTAGGTGGATGATTTAGCTGCAACTCCTCTAACCTCAGGCAGTCACAACCTGAACAAAAGAGAGGAGTGGTTGAGTCTCTGAAAAGGATGAAGTGAGCCCAAAGACTGCATATGAATTAAGGGCAAAAGCTTTCTTGGGATTCTGACATCAGTGTATTTCTTCCTTCCCCTTGGGCTGTGAATATACTTGGAGGCTTGAATAGAAATAGAGGGAGAAAAAGACTTCTATACCCTAAATCATTCTCTACCTTGAGAATGTTGATGTTTTATATTATGTTTAAATATTTTTCTTTAAAAAGAAAAAAAAAAAGACTTATCTCACTTGGACAGGCTGACATTTAGCCAAAAGTAATTTTCAACGGTCTCCTGGTTTTAGCCAGGGAAGAGTGATTATACAAAGATAGTCCGACAGTGCCTGTAAGCTTCATGAGTCAAGCTCCTTATTTTTCTCATCCACTCTATGGACACTGATACTTTTTGAGCTACACTTAAGAAAGAATATTGCGTTTCCACCAAGGAACACAGGACTAGAGCATTCATGTGCAGTGGAGAGTGAGGCCATTCTGTCTTAAGTCACATTTCTCTCAGTTCCCTTGTCGCCTGGTAACATGGAAGGGCAAACTTGATCTCAGAATGCAAAAGGATAGTGAAATGATAATGAGATGTGTTCAAGAAAAATAGAACAAGAAATGTTTTGGTCCTAGAAATCGTGTCAGTTCTTTCAACTTACTGAAGAGAAAACAAAGGCACCAGAAAGTAAAACTATTGTTTTTAACTTTGTTTCTAAATCTGGGCTTTCTTCTTGCTGGAACTGCTTGTAGATTCCCAAACATGCTAGCAAGTATCATCCTGGCTTTGCTCAAACTGCTATGTATGTCAGAAATGCACCCAAATCCTGACCCCTCTCTGGTCTACATCCTTAGTATGCAACCCATCATTAAAATGTAGAAATGATAGATGACATTACTGTCAATGCATTAGGATGAACGATGCCTAAGCAAGGCAGAGTTAGTGAGAAAACTTCAGGACCGAGCAGTACAACAGAAATCAGGTAAGTGAGAAAGAAAGATCAATCCAATCAACTAACAGAAATATTTTGTCAAATTAAAAAAAAAATATTTATGAGTAATGTCAATAGAAGTGGAAATCAGATCATTTTGAGTGAGTACATTTTTCAAGTCAAATTCTGTAATTGTTTTAGTTCCCATTCTATTTCTTCAAAAAGTTATTTTAGGGAATAAATAACTTTGCTTTAGGAACTATTACAGTTAGAAGGTTTGATACTTAAAGTAAATATTTTCTCTTCAATGCTGCGTGCTGATCCAGAGTAAGAAGATGAATATTGTGAATGAGTTCAATTCACAGCAATGATCCTAAGGCAATGTTCTAAGTGAATCTCTTCACTTTATCACAATGGCTTTGTTAAGAAATTGCATCTTTCGTAGAAACAACAATTGGAACAATTAATTAGTTTTAATTTTAATTAAACGATGATCTCGTTTAGCTCTGATTAAATTATGGCAGCTAGATAAATCCAGACAGCAACATTTAGCTAATTTAATTAGGTATGGCATTGCTTTTCTGTATTTCCCTTCTGAGTGACTAATAGTTGGGTGCTAGTGTTTTCCTTAAACAAGATTCTGCACTAGTATTGGATAGACACATGTAAACAATAAATAAACTAAAAATAAGTTATACCATACTTTCTTTTTCAGGTTTTAAAAATACTTTATAATACATGGCAAATAATTGTCTTTTTCTTTATTAGAAAAAAGATAATCCTCAACAAAAGTTGACTAGTTTCTTAAAGAAGTAAATTTCTAAATTATTTTGAGATATCAAGGGTTAAATTTCACTGTAGAAAGCCTAAACCTCCCTATCTCCACTATTTTTAAAAAATTACCTCACTTGGATTGATGTTTCAGTCTGTTAGTTCAATATTTGCATTGTACTTTTCTATTTTGTTTCCATTTTTATTTTTATTCTCTCTCCAGTTTTAGGTGCCTAAAAAGATTGAATTTCCAAGTGGTTATAAGCTGTGATTCAACTTTAAAATTTCTGACTTCCTTAGAAAATTGTGTATCAGTTAGGGATTAAATTTTTGCAAATAACTGTAATTGGAGTAAAATTGAGATTAGTTTTCTTTCAAGAAACCAATAGATCCAGGAGTAGGCACCACAGGTCCAGGGTAGCAGCTGTTAAGGAAAAAGAAACCTGCTGGACAGGATAAACAAATAAAAGTCAATTTTGTTCCAACAGTATTACGACAAGGGAGAGATAGTGAACTCTGTTCACTGAAACAAAAGCAGGAAAGTTTTAATGAGCTAGATGGGGGGATTATGGGCTACCTGTTGATGAACTGGTCACACACAAAGGAAAAGTAAACTTTCCCCTATCTTAATGGCAGAGGCAGTTTTACAATCCAGAACCAGAAACCCACTGCATTTGGGCTCTTCTCCTTCCACAGAGACTGGGAATATGGGTGCTATCTTCCTACCATGTTTATATTTCAAAGAGATGTTTCCTAGTTCCTTGAGAATGACATTCTTTTACTCATATTATTGGCAAGAAGAGACTCATATACATTTTAGAGGGGCAGAGAAATAATTTGAAATTACACATTTTAGATAGGAAGAAACATGTCTAAAGTTGTCAATTGAGGGGAATGTTAAGGCCTTTTTGGCTATAGTTTCAAGGGCATTTAGGGCTGAGGCCTCTGTAGTCCTCTCTGTCTTCTCCAGCTCCAGCCATTATATCTACATTTGGGATGGAAAGAGGAGGAACAAAAAGCCAAAAAAAAAAAAAAAAAGGAGGAGAGACTCATGAGTCTGGATCCTTTTTAAAGGATTAAAAAAAATGATGAATTTAACATACAGTGCAGTGGTCATTACTGAGTCTTATGCCATGTCCATCTGTAATAAAGCCAGAAAAGTTGTTTGTATTATTTTGACTGTTTGTTTTCCAAATCTGGGTATGTTGACACTCCAACAAAACTGGACTAAGTTGTGTAAAATAAGTAAAATTTGTTTAATTTATTAAAACAATAATAAAATAGTTTGATTTGATGTTTTTTAAAAATCAAACTGTATGATGTTTTACCAGGTGGCAATTAGAAATTATTATGTTATATTTTTCTTCTCAGTTCAGACTTTTCTGTAATTTTATTAAAACTTTAGTTAAGGACTACCCTGGGAGCTTGTTACTCCATGTTCTTTGTGCTTTTGCTCTGTTGCTTTCCTGCTGTCTTAACATCCTTGGCCTTCCAGATTCAAAGAGCTTTATTTTGCATTAAACACCATGAAATATCTCTAGATACCATTGTTAAGTTTACTTTTGAGTTGCATTTGTATTTTAGGGACTAGTTTATCCCCTTTCTTCTCTTCCAAGACACTCACAGTGATTTTCAAGGACGTTTTGTGGACAGAAATGAGGGTTGAGTCTAGTTTCAAGAAAAATATCTCTTTCGATGTAGTGATATATTTAATGAGGTTCTCCAGATTAGTCACTAAATCAGCCTACCCACTGCAAATTCAAATGCTTAGAGTTTGCAGGCATAATTCTCAAGCAGGGGGACCTGACAGACTGACTAACGGGACTTTTCTTTGTGGGTAGGAATATAGGCAAAACAGTCCATTTTTAATAGAGGCAAATAACATTCAAACATGAAATGTATATATAAATAACACTTTAAAAGACTATTGGGGAACATGGAATGATATCTGAAATAATGAAAAAGAAAGCATATTCTGTTTTGGAATAAAGATATTCAGTATGGAATTTGGAATATAAAAGTATCAGTTCTCTATAAATTGATATATGAATTTAAATCAATACCAATAAAAATGGCAATAAAAAAAATTACCCCAAATATATGTGTCTCTCCTCAACTACTCCACCTTTCAGCATCATTGAGATTCTTTTGTGAAATGACTCTTCCTGTTTAAGGAACTTCTGTTTAATTTCCACATCATCCTCCTAATCAGGATTTCATCCTGTATCACTAGCTTTTTCTGAATCATATTAGCTATTTTTTGTTCTCTGCTAACTTAAGTGCTAGACTAGACTCTAGGCCCTCTAAATATTTTGCATATAACTTCCCCTTGTATTAGATATATACTTTATGTACATAGAATATACTATAAATAGATAGTAATATATGTACAGATTTATATATACTATAAATAGATAGTAATATATGTCCAGATCTATCTATCATCTATCTGATTTATTGTCTATCTATATATCTTCATTTTGATAATGAGCACTCTATCTAATCTGGTTCCCTCCCATTTTCTCATTTGCTTCCATTCATAGAGCACTACTCCCTGAAATCACCTTCACTTATTTTATAACATATTACCTTCTAAATTAAAGAGTAAGCTTCATGATTATAAGCCTTTTAGTCTGTTTTGTTTACTATTTAACCACACTAAACAAATCAGAGCCTGACTCATACCAAATACTCAACATGTTTTGAGTGAAAGAATGCTGAATGCATATTAGCTCTCTGGAGTTGTAGAAATTTCTCTTTTATTTTTTTAAATTTTTATTATTTTTCAATTTTTCAATTTTATTTAAATTCAAGTGAGTTAACACATATTGTAATAATGATTTCAGGAATAGAATTTAGTGATTCATCACTTACATATAACATCCTGTGCTTATCCCAACAAATGACCTCCTTAATACCCACCACCCATTTAGCCCATCCCCCCATCCAACACCCCTCCAGCAACCCTGTTTGTTCTCTGTATTTAAGAGTCTCTTATGGTTTGCCTCTATCTCTGTTTTAATCTTATTTTTCCTTTCGTTAACCTATGTTCATCTGTTGTGTTTCTCAAATTCCACATATGATTGAAATCATATCCTATTTATCTTTCTCTGACTGACTCATTTATCTTAGCATGATACCCTGTAGTTCCATCCACGTTGTTGCAAATGGCAAGATTTCATTCATTTGGATCACCAAGTAATATTCCATTACACACACACACACACACACACACACACACACACTCCATCTTCTTTATACATCCGTCATCAATAGACATTTGGGCTCTTTCCATACTTTGGCTATTATTGATAATGCTGTTATAAACATTGGGGTGCATGTGCCCGTTTGATTTAGCATTTTTTAAATCCTTTGAATAAACACCTAGTGGCACAATTGCTGGGTCATAAGGTAATTCTATTTTTTATTTTTTGAGAGACCTCCTAACTGTTCTCCAGAGTGGCTGCACCAGTTTGCATTCCCTCCAACAGTGCAAAAGTATTCCCCTTTCTCCACATCCTCACCAACATCTGTTGTCTCCTAAGTTGCTAATTTTAGCCTTTCTGACAGGCATGAGGTGGTATCTAATTGTGGTTTTTATTTGTATTTCCCTGATGATGAGTGATATAGAGCATCTTTTCATGTGTCTGTTAGCCATCTGGATGTCTCCTTTGAAAACTGTTCATGTCTTTTGCCCATTTTTTTCACTGGATTATTTGGGTGTTTTTTGGGGGGGGTGTTGAGTTTGATAAACTCTTTGTAGGTTTTGGTTACTAACCCTTTATCCGATATGTCATTGGCAAATGTCTTCTCCCATTCTGTCAGTTGCCTTTTAGTTTTGTTGATTGTTTCCTTGGCTGTGCAGAAGGTTTTTATCTTGATGAGGTACCAATAGTTCATTTTTGCATTTGTTTCCCTTGCCTCTGGAGACATGTCCAGTAAGAAGTTGCTGCAGCCGAGGTCAAAGAGGTTGTTATCTGTTTTCTCCTCTAGGATTTGATGGTTTCCTGTCTCGCATTTAGGTTTTTCATCCATTTTGAGTTTATTTTTGTGTATGGTGTAAGAAAGTGGTCCAGGTTCATTCTTCTGCATGTCACTGTCCAGTGTTCCCAACACCATTTGCTGAAGAGACTGTCTTCTTTTTTTTCCATTGGATCTTCTTTCCTGTTTTGTCAAAGATTAGTTGGTCATACATTTGTGGGTCCATTTCTAGCTTGTCTGTTCTGTTCCATTGATCTATGTGTCTGTTTTTGTGCCAGTAAAAAACTGTCATGATGATTAAAGCCTTGTAATAAAGCTTGAAGTCTGGAATTGCAATGTCTCCAGCTTTGGTTTTCTTTTTTAACATTACTTGGGCTACTTGGGGTGTTGTCTGGTTCTATACAAATTTCAGAATTCTTTGTTCTAACTCTGTAAAGAATGCTGGTGTTATTTTGATAGGGATTGCATTGAATATGTAGATTGCTTTGGGTAGTATCGACATTTTAACAATATTTGTTCTTCCAATTCATGAGCATGGAATGTTTTTCAATTTCTTTGTGTCTTCTTCAATTTCTTTCATAAGCTTTCTATAGTTTTTAGCATGTAGATCTTTTACCATTCTGGTAAAGTTTATTCCTAGTATTTTATGGTTTTTGGTACACTTGTAAATGTAGAAATTCCTATCTTTTTAATATGAACTTTCTTTACAGTTTGTTCACCTGTGTTTATTTGAATCTGTATGTAAACACAAGAAGTAGTACTACCTTCATGATGCCGATGGTAAACTTAAGATTCAAAGACTTGGGATTTTCCTGAAGTTACACAGTTTATAGCAAGACACCAGAATTAGATCTCTATACTATGTTGCACAAAGTGGAACATATCAACAAGAATTCTATTATTAGATATGATAATGTCTATAACAATTACATGACAATAATCCTTAGTTAAAGTTAAAATCCTGAACTCTAGGACTAGGAATAAATCTTGTTTGCCTTTCTAGGTGCCAAGTTGATCTAAGAGCCAAGGGAAGACTATGGTACATATCCTGGATTATATAGTAGGCCTCATTGAAGAAATGCAAAGGGATTTAATTTCAAGAAATTAGAAGAAAACCATTGTCGTTGTAACTTCACCCTTTTGGCCTGCCCTCATTTTTCAAACTGTTTGAATTGGTCTGAATCAAACTTACCAGTTAAGCTTCCTGGTTTAGTTGAACAAAAAGTCTCCCTTTCTCTTTACTTCTCTCTGTCTCTGTCTTAAAAGGAACTTACATATTTCCCTTTGGATTTAATAGTTCACTGCAGGAATTAAAATTAGGCTACTGTGGTGGATAAAAAATTAGGCCAATAATTTTTTCCAGTTACATTTTTTACAAGAGCTATCTACTGTCAGAGGAATACTTTTTGGAATTATAGACTCCAATGTTCTCGTGAGACTTTATATGCAATCTTTATTTGAAGATCTGAACTCTGCCATAACTATTGAAGTTGCCTAGAATGACAGATTAAACACCATGACTATTAAGGTAAATTATGCTAGTTTGACCACAGTGCCAAAGAACATTATTTCTGGAAACAATCTTTCTTCACCATAAAAATTAAATTCTTTCATTAGACCCAAAGACACTTGTAGTTATTAATATGCAATTACAATTTCATGAAATTTGAAGTGTAGAATTAATTACCATTTTAATATTTGATCTTGCCTTCCTATTTTATATTATATAAGTATTATTGAAGCCTTTCTTCTAGGTACAACACATATTAGGAATCTTGAAAATGATACAACTTAAGTGGAAACATGGCAAGTGTCATTGCCAAAATTGAAGGTCCAGAACAATGTTAAATTAATACAATATTTATAGAAGTATCAGCATGAGTGGTGTGAGAGCCACTTATCTTTTAACCAACAAGGAGGCTTAGGCTTAGATTTCATGCTCTCACCACCCTCCTCAGCCTAATTGGAATGTGATTTAGAGGGTGATAAACGCGTATCCAAAAAATGCATGTAATTGAGGAATGGAAACAGATTTCAGAAATACATGGCTTAATTGATGTCCTGAGGAACTAGAACAGCTGGAGGCCCTACTTCATTATGCTACTTCTTCACACTGGGAGAGAGGAGCATAAGAAGATTTCTCTAGCTGCCAAAACACCCACTATCTTCTTTCCCTATTGTAACCATAGTCATATTTTCTCAGGTATATGCTAAGGTATATGCTCAGAATTTGTGAATAATTATCTGTTCCTGAAAGAAGTAGAAATTGTTTGGAGAAGCAAGAAGATTTTGCAGGATGCATGGTGAATTTCAGCTGAAATTAAAAAACACTGATGTGTCTTCCGAAGTGAAATTTCAGTCACCACAGACAGAAAATTCCCAGATTAACTACACATTCATGTATTTTTTACATGTGCTGATATTCAAATTAATATCTAGATTGACACATGGTGTCGGAGTGAGAACAGATGAGGACAGGCAAGGTGGTGCTACTCTCACATAATAAATGTGTAAAACCACTCACGATATCATTTGGAAAGAATTCACACATAAAAAATGCAGACTGAGGCAGAACATAGCTATTGTTTTAATGGATGACAAAGCTGATCCACGTTCCTATATTTCTTACAAATTTGTATCCAAATCTATTGCCTTACTTTCCCAAAATAATGTCAGGGTTTCTCTCTCTCTCTCTCTCTTTCTCTCTCTCTCTCTCTCTCTCTCTCTGTGTGTGTGTGTGTGTGTGTGTGTGTGTGTATTTTTAATTAACCTTGTAAAGAGAAACATGGACATTTCAGCTATGTCACTTTAGGATTTATCCAAAACATTAATTTGATAACAATAATTAGCTTGTTTAAAAAATAGAATTCTTACATTTGAAAGGGAATAAAAAAAGAAATGACACCAAAGTAAATGCTGAAATGGAATGGGATAAAAAGTGGGTTCTTTTGCCTTATACTGTAAATTGCACAAATGATAGAAATAAAATTATTTATTGACCAAATAAAATGATTCTTAGTTACAGTGGGTTGAATAGTGTCCCCCCCCCCAAATTCACATGCCCCTGTAACCTTACAATTTGACTTCTTTGAAAATAGTCTTCATAGAAGTAATTAAAATTAGGTCATATTAGATTGTGTTGGGCTAGAAATCCAGTGACTTGTGTCCTTGTAAGAGGAGAGATATACAGATGCATGCTAGGAAGAAGGCCCCGTGACAATGGAGACAGAGATCAGTGATGCAGCTACAAGCAAAGGATAGCAGCAGTCTCCAGAAGCTAGGAGAGAGTTATGGAACAGATTCTCCCCCTGATCCTCCAGAAGGTACCAGCTTTGCTGACGGACACCTTAGCTTCACACTTCTAGCCTCCAGCACTGTCAGAGAATATAAATTCCTGTTGATTCCAATTACCAGTTTTGTAGTACTTTGTTATGTCAGCCCTAGGAAACTGATACATTAGTTAGAAGATAACATGGTGTACAACTTGCGAAAGTGAGAAGTGATGGAGGAAGCTGGGCCTAATTTTTCTATGCGTGATTCTTTGGTAAGAGCAATGTGTGCTAATCCTTGGCATGGGCAGGATGCGCTGGTTTGTGTTAATTCTCCCAATGTTATCTTGGGACAGGAAATTGCCTTCCTCCCCCTTAAAAAAAATGTTAGCAAAGTAGAATAAAATTACACCAAAAATAAACAGAAAAATGTTCACTTGAGATGATTCTCTGTGTGTTGGCATGAATTATAGAATAATTTGTTTACACTGGAGTTCAATACCCTATATATTGAATGGAATAGCAATTGGAATAAAAAGCTATAGACACAAGAATTGAAAAACAAATGAATAAAGTAAAAATTGACATATTTTATAATATTAGAGAAAGGAAGAAACTCAAAACATGTGAGAACAGGGTTTTTTTTTGCTACATTTGACTAATCAAAGTTTTAAATTTTTATAAGAAAATGTACACTATGAAGTGATTTAAAACTCAAACCACAAGCTGTCACCAGCTCTTTGCTCTTTACATAACATATCAATTATGAATAATAGAACACTAATTCTGTTTTAGGGCACCATTCATTTACCAGTTACTCTTTTCGCTTAATTAGTACACCCAGGGATGATTCATACTGTTGATTTGGTCCCAGATTGCCTAGATGGTTCTATCTTTAAACTTTTGGTAATCTAATGATGTTTAACGATTCTTGAACTTCATTCAGCATGATGTATTGCTATAACTTATTCTCTTTTTAGTTTCTAAATATTTTAAAATATAAATATGGCAGAATCAGTTCTTTGTTGCTAGCATTCCCAAAATTCAGAGCTAATGCTTTTTATAAACTTTTGTATATTACAATCATTTGAATATGTATTTGTGCTGGTCTCACCCTATTGATAACCAGTGTTGTGGCTTAACTGCCCTTGTGACTCATATCGTGATTGCAAGATACCTTCCTTCAGCTTTTAGGATCAAGAAACTTTGAAAGAGGCAAGGGTTATTAATAATTAGTTCTAAAAATTAACATGACACAGCTGGGGCCACTCAGCGAGGTCATGGGTAAAGAGAGATTGAGAGTGAAGGCCTGGGATTCTGTTCTATTTTAGTCAAGAGTTGGGGGGGGGGGGTCTCGGATTTGGTCAGCTCATTCTTTATTGGTGAAATTAAAACATAAGACCAGAATTTAAAATGCAAGAAGAGAAAAAAACAAGTGGCCTAATTGGCCAGTTAAGTAAGGACCCTAGGGGTGAGGGTGGGAAGCCCTGTCTCTTTAGTC
>CM053571.1:52660362-52679457 GCA_028646485.1 Cryptoprocta ferox | reverse complement strand
CCCCATTTCATGTTCTGTCTCTCTCTGTCTCTCAAAAATAAAAATAAACATAAAAAATTAAAAAAAAAGAATTACTGCAAATAGTTTTCTCCAAAATGCACTCAATTCTATGTTGTCTATGAAGCACCCACATAAAACAAAAGTAAAAAGACATTATTATGAATATTAAAATATTGAAATAATATATACCTTCTAAGATCAAATGCTTTTTTCCATTTTTTAATACAGCAATCTGTAGGATATTTATGCAAAACAAATTCTGAAAAAGTCATATAAATTTTTCAAAATACCTTTTTTCCCCCCGTGGTCATTAGTAGCTGTATACTACAAGCTACTGTGAACACAATTCTTGCATTTACTTTCCAAAGTAGTTTGTCATTTATTCAATTGAATGACACAATTTCATAAAAATGTTTCCCTAAAAATCTATCCATATGATGTCAATGATGATGTTCTGGTATCTCACTGCCTCTCTGTGCATTTATTTTTCATTTCAAATGTTTGGCTTGTAAAAAGTAAGAATTCACACAGTGGATGAAAACCATTAGATGAGGTTTTACTTCCTTTTGGAATCATTATTTCCTGTTTAGACCCATACTTGAAAAATATTAAGTTATCAAAAATATATGTTAAATAAAAACTTAGATAAGGAATTCTGTTTCTCTTAGTACATTAACAAATTCTTTCAAATTTGTAAACTTAAATTTTTCCACTTTAAATGAATAGAGAAGGGAAATACCTGCTTTCCAAGATTGATTTATATATTAAGATAATTTATGTAATTGCATTTAACAAATTTCTTAGCATAGAGGAAAAACTTAATATGACTAACTCTTTTCTTAAATCTGTTCGCTTTATGAATGTGAATTATACTGTGAATTATGTATGTATGATTGGTGTTTAAAAGCCTGACTGAAAAAAAAGTTGAATTTGTCAAATGATAAATGTAGTGATGGTTTATTCTACTATGTTGGAACTAAATTTAATTTATAAAACATCAATGAGGCACAATTTAATATTTTATTAAATCTCGACTTTCATTTCAAACTTAGTGCTTGTTTTATAAGGGGACTTTGGTAAACATAGAAAATATCAAAAATAAGTTTAAAATTGCCTTTATTCACTGTTTCACTTGTTCCTTGACTAAAAGGCACGTCATATTAAAGTCCTCTCTTCCCCATACCCAATTTTATTTCCAACGGTTCAGACTTTTAAGTATAATCTCACTCGTGTGATAGGAGGACGAGTAAACCTTCACTGAAAATGCCTTTTAGCATTGGACTAGGTATCTTTCTTGTCTCCCCCAAACCATCCCCAAACTTTTCAGCTTTGACCTGTGTCCTGGATGCTTTCCTTGCTCTCTGCCATTCTGTTTGGTTCCTTCTGAGGATGGCTCCAGCAGAAGTTATGAAATTGGGAAGGAAATAAGATCAGAGTATTTGTTACCCAGGCTCCTTTCACTGGGTTCCTGTGCACAGGCTTTCCTTCTCCAGTGCAGACAACAGCTCTTTCACCTGTCATGTCCATACAGCTCTGTCTCTGGGTTCCGAGGCTGCTCCTTTCCCTTGTGATTCCAGACGTAGGGGAGTCAGAGTTTTCTGTTGTCACTAGCCTTGATGCGCTGTACCTTCCTTTCCCTAAACCCTTTGCGAGTGGTTTGTTTTTATAAAACTCTTCTCAATTATAATTTCGAGTGGCCTGGCATCATCACTGTGTTGTGTGCATCTAGACTGGAACATCTAGGTGTACATTCATTCGTTCACTCACTCATTTCTGTATTCATGAGTACCTTCCCATTAGAATGGGAATATGGGTTGGGTTTCTTTAAATCCAAATTCTGGGAGGTACATATCCCACTGGTGTTCTAAAATCAGCTGGGTTTTTGAACTTTCAGGATGTTGAACTTGAAACTCTAAACAGCTGAAAGGCTGCTGTTACCACACTCTTGATAGTCATCAGTAATATGTAGGAATATCTCCTTTCTATATTCTTCTAGACATTCATTAGAATTTACTTTTCTTTTCTATTTATTTTATTTTATTATTTTTGAGAGAGAACACACATGAACAGAGAAAGGGAGAGAAAGAGAGAGAGAGAGAGAGAGAGAGAGAGAGAGAATCCCAAGCAGGCTCCACACAGTATGAGCCTGGTGTGGGGCTTGATCCCACAACCTTGGGATCATGACCTGACCCAAAATCAAGAGTCAGACACTCAGCCAGCTGAACCATCCAGACATCCCAAAATTCACTTTTGTTTCTTTTCTAATTCCTATCATTGCTTTATGTAAAAATGCATAGATTTTCATGACTAACATATCCCACTCTCTTAGGAATATTTTTTACTTGATTTGTGTCAACACCACAATTGTATATTTGGTCATGGGAAGGTGTCGGTTAGTCCTGATTTTATGAGTGAAAAGTTCATAAAGAGAGCAGATTAGAACTGAGGAGGCAAAAATGGCTTATAATTTGTTGAGCTTCGAACTTTAGCTCATAAAGCATATCAGAGCCATTTTTCTGTTTTTGGAGATCTGGGGTCCAAGGTCAATCATCTCCTCATGATATGCAGAGACTACTCCAGAAAAACTATCCTCTCAATGGGAGATCTGACTGCATGTCATCGTCCATGCTGCACTTACTTCTGTGCCTTGATAGTCCTGTGAAATGCAAAAGACTAATTTAAAATATTATAAATAATTATGTAAGAAATATGCCTCCATACACTTTAATACTATTTTTTATTTTTAGTCTTGAGGAAAGCAGTTGGCATATGGCTTGTTTAGCTGGATGAACAACATTTGCAAAGACATATTTTTTTATTTTGCTTCTGTCAATTGATACACAATCCCAGTATCTTTGTTTGGAGAAAGATGAACAAAGAAAGCATCAGAATAATTGAAAGCAAGTGTAAGAAAGGTCACTGGCAGGCATCTACATGCCTTTTCTTAGTTCACATTAGAATCTAGAATGAGGAGAGACCAAGTATTGGGTCAGAAATATTGCCTCAATAGATCTTTCTGTTTTGAAAACTGTAACTATGGATGATCATGAAAATATCTCAAGATAATGGATGATATTTAAGAAGTTTTGGGCATTGATATAATGAAATACATTCAAAATGCTCCACTGTCAGAGTTAAAAACATGAACAACAAAGAGCTTTTATGAAAGAAAAGTGGAAGCACAGATTGAGAAGGTTCCAGGCAGGTATTTATAGATAATTTGAGGGCTCGTGACAACACAAAATAATAGTAACTCAAGTATTTTTGTATTTTGGGTCTAAGGGAGTGGCTGAAAACAAGATAAATATTTTCAAAATCATTCCTGGAACCGTTCCTACTTAGTGGATGTAAGTATCATAAGCATCATTAACTAGGAAAGTCATTAATATTGACTCGTTAGGAAAAAACTAGAATTAAGAGCTATTTTCATGAAAAAAATAATAACAAGGTGGAGTGAGTACTTTTAACAACTCAAAATTCTGATGAATTAGAGAGCCCAGTGGAGGAGATTCGGAATACTAGGGAAGAGTGAGTTTAGCACTAGCAGGCAAATACAGTGTCAGACGATGCACATGAATTCATATCCTATGTCCATCATTCCTCCCCTGTGAATTCCTGAGTTCCTAAGCCTCCTTTAGTTTCAATATATATCAGATTAAAACTATAGTTAAGTCATAGAGTATTTGTAATGGTGGAATAAGATAACACATTAAAAGATATTATAACTCCATATAATATATAGCACAAAGTTATCAAGTTATTCATGGTTTGACTATTACAGAATTGTGATGCAATGAAGATGTAGTAAAAACAATAGATTAAATTGACTACCTTAAGTTCTTCAAATTCTTTTCTTTCTAGTATCAGCCAGTATCTGGTTTCCAATTTGTTTGGTACTGACTAAAATTACTATCTCCCAATTGCTAAGTCTATTAACCCCTTCTTAGATCATATACTGTTTTTCCACAAAGAAAAATTTTGTAACTCTTACAGTTTCCTTCATTTTGAAACCTCATGTGTCTTCTACAATGAGGTTTTCTCTTGGTTCTATTAATAATGAGCATAGCTTCTCAAATTCTGCTCCTATCATCAGTCTTTCCAACGTTGGTGATTCCTTGGATTCTGTTTTGCTGTTATTTTTTTTTAATTTTTCATTTCTGCTAATTTACTGATTGTTGTTCCGTATTAAATTCCAATGTTTTAGTCACACACACCATTATCACATACAACTACATACACACACAAAAAAATACTTCTATTTCTGCTGAGCTCCACAATTCATGTTTCCAATAAGCTTTTCAATATTTTCACCAACATAGCCAGAAGCACAAGGAACTTGGCATTTCTAAAGACTTAACTCATCTTCCCAAACAAGTACCAGCAACTTGAAAGACAAACTTGAATCCTCAAAGTATAAATGATTGGATTCAAGTAGACTTAAACAGAATTGTCTTAGTGTGAAGGTAAATTTCAGACTGCCTAGAGAAAGGAAAATTTAAAAAACCAGTAGGGAATTTATAAAAACCTATTGGAAAATCTCCAATGGTATTGTGAAAGATCATACTTTAGTGGTTAATTTCAGTGAAAAACTGATAAAAGAATTGGTAGTATGGTTTATGCTACAATATACATATATATTTCTTTAAGTTTTTATTTAAATTTCAGTTAGTTAACCAATGGTATAATATTAGTTTCAGGTATACAGTATAGTGATTCAACACTTCCATACAACAACTAGTGCTCTTCATAGCAAATGCATTCCTTAATCTTCATCACCTATTTTATCCATTCCCCTCCCCACCTCCCTTCTGGTAACCATCAGTTTGTTCTTTATAATTAAGAGTCTGTTTCTTGGTTTGCCTCTCTCCCTCTCTTTTTCCCCTTTATTTATTTGCTTTGTTTCTTAAATTCCCAAATGAATGAAATCATATGGAATTTGTTTTTCTCTGATTGACTTATTTCACTTAGCATAATACTCTTTTGTCCATCCATATCATTGCAAATGGCAAGATTTCATTCTTTTTTTATGGCTGAGTAATACACACACACACACACACACACACACGCACGCACACACACACACACAATCTCTTCTTTATACATTTGTCAGTCAATGGACGCTTGGGTTGTTTCCATAATTTGTTTAATGTAGGTATAAACATCCGGGCACATTTCTGGGTTTTCAATTCTGTTCCATTGATCTGTGTCTCTTGTTGTGCCAGTAGCATACTGTCTTGATTACCACAGCTTTGTACTATAACTTGAAGTATGTAATTGTGATGGCCCCAGCTTTGTTTTTCTTTTTCAAGATTGCTTTGGCTATTTGGGGTCTTTTGTGATTTTAGGATTGTTTGCTCTAACTCTGTGAAAAATGCTGGCCATATTTTGGTGGGGATTGCATTAAATGTATAGATTGCTTTGAGAAGTATAGGTATGTTATACCTATTTGTTCTTGTAATGCATGAGCATGGATTACTTATCCATTTCTTTGTGTCGCCTACAATTTATTTCATCAGTGTTTTATAGTTTTCAGAGTACAAGTGTTTCACCTCTTTGGTTAGGCTTATTCCTAGGTGTATTATATTTGGTGTGCTTTCAAAATATATATGTTTATATGACTATGTAAGATATATACACATATATTCATATACATATATGTATACATAGATCTGTGTGTACATATGTATGTAAAAATTGTATCTTAGAGCTCATTTATTTAGATACGTAATATATTTTCCTCAATATATGTTATATATATCATACATATATTATGTGCTCTTTGAAATTTAACACAGTTAAGAATCTGTTGGTGTTAGTCCAAAAATTATTCATTAAAACTAGTAGCACATTATTTTATTGATATTGTAGTGGCTTCCGAATGCATATGTAAATGATCATTGTAATGATACAGCTATAGAAAAGAATTCATAATTCATGCAGAATAAGGTCACTACCTTCATATTCCTAAATCAAATGTGTTTACAACAATCACCATTTATCATGTAAATCAGATAAATGGCAAATATTATCCCAAATGCATCTGATGGATTATAAGTGACATCCTAAATTTTAATGTTTCAACATTTTACAAAATGCATACCCCTCAATTAAATTTGGCCCCAATTTTGTCATTATAAACCATAAGTTGATTATGAAATGTCAAAGAAAGATAAAAATCACATTACAAAATCACATTACCTAAAAACATAGGAAAAATATAAAAAAAACGTTTAAATTTAGTATGAGTAAAGTACTAAAATTCATGACTAAAATAGATTATGAAAATGATTTTAAAACAAGAAGATAACTATAAGGTAACTAGTTGTATATAGTAAATCCAATTGTAGTTAATGTCTAAATTTAGATGTAATGAATCATATTTAACTTCTGAGAAATCCTTGTGCACATACACAACACAGTGAAGCATTTAGAGAAAATAATTATTAATTCATGAGCTCATGGCTACTCAATCTGTTTGCCATGGAAATAAATACTTTGGCTTTTACTAGCAATGGATTTTCCTAAGAGATGAAATATGTAAGCAAGTATGTAACTCATACTGAGTCATAAAGAGAAAGGGATAAAACAATTTTTGCAATAGTAGAACTTTTGTCTTTATACAAATTCCTGCATTTGTCATTTATAAATCTTTTCTCTAAATGTTTCCACTATTGTAAGGGACGTGAGTGCTTTATATTCAAATTGTGAAAAAGCTTATTAATATAACAATCCTATATTGTTTCTCAAGAAAACCAATCAAATGCATTTTTATTGAAAGCTTTTTTAGTTTCAAATCATTATATAAACTTTTGCCATATTTAATTGGATTCATGCATATTAGTTTCTATTCTTCCTTCATATACAAGAGATTACTAGTTACTCTCAATGTTGAGAGAGGAAAAGGAAAATTTGTTCTAATTACAAACAATGTGTCAATAAAATTGTGACCGATTGATTAAATAAACACTTAGCAAATGTATATTGGCTACCTGCCATGTAATAATCATGTTTAGGTAATTTGGGTGTTTAAATATAAAAGTGAGATATTTGGGTAATTAAATACAAAAGTTAAGATATAATTTATTTAATCTGATTTATGTCTGTAGCACAGAGGGAGATTCTGTATTTTCTGACACTCTTACTTCTACACTAGTAATGAACCATGAAATTGTCTAACCAGTGGTAATATCTGAAATAGAAACAAATGGAAGATTACTAGCATTATCTATATGTCTATGCATATTGTATGCATAAAGAAAACATTTCTAAATATGCTGTTAATATAGTCTGGTCATTCTCAGGATAGACAGAAAGCTAGGTAGGTAGGCAAATAGACATCACAGATCCACTGCTTCTGTTCTGAATTAATTGAAGGCTACCATTTATACCACAAAAATGGGTTCTTTAATTTTCCATACAGTTAACTATATGTGAATAATGATTTAAGTTGTCAGGCCTTTAATTCTTTATCTCTGGCACTATGTGTTATCTTCCTTTCACACTTTCCCATTGCTAAGCAAATAATGATAAATACACAATTTTGGAATTAAATAGTTGCCAATTTAAAAATAAAAGGAAATAAATAAATAAACAGAAAGCTCAGATATTAATTTCATGTAGCCAATCATCAAAAGCAATCAAATTCCACACAATTAAAATTTGGGAAAAACAATGGAAACTGTCAAGAATCAGGATGTATGTTTTATAATTCTTTTGCCAGAAATTATGACTTGTTCCTTAAGTAATTGATTTCAAATATCAGTAAATGACAGAGCGTTTCAGTGTTCTGATTTTTAAGTTAAAATTGTAAGCAAAATTCTGAGAATTTAAAGATACATTTGAAATTTTAAAAATCATAATCAGTTCAAAACATAAACTCTTATTGAAATCAGAACTCTATGTGTTGTGTAACTGTCACTAATGAAAGGCCAAAGTCCATATATAGAATTTACATTTGTGAATAGCCATGTACATACAATATATAGTGTTCAACATGGTTCTACCCTCTAGCCATATTTCAGGCATACTTTTTGAATGAATGTTTTTCCCTTTAACCTCAGAATTGTTTTAAGGATGGAAAATATTCCATCTTCCATTTCTGCTCCTTAGTTGGAGCTAAGTAAGCCCTCTCGTGTTTGAAAGAAGTGTAAGCTATACATATATGAAGTATGAGAAATTATGCCTTTTCCTCAGGAAAGATTGTGAAACTCTAGAAAATCTATACCATAAAATAAAATCTTTAAATCTTTCTCACTGGTCCATTAAACTAATTATATTTATATCAATAGGGAAAAGTTAATTTCCTATGTAAAATTTTATATTGTGAATCTCAGGGTATTGTTTAGCACAGTGTTCTATAAGCATTCTCAGGCAAGGGACCTACTATCTTCTCATTTCATTATGTAATTAATTTGTATCCATGTGGAGAAAACATTGATCATAGGGTATCTGATAAGTATGGACAGTGCTGAGACTGGGTGTGGGTAATGAAAATGATCAGACTGGATGTGGGTAATGAGAATGATGAGGTGGGTATTTCTAAGAAACAGGACCCAGTAATGCCCTTACATTTTAAATTTCTACAGAATACTAGAAGACAAATGTGATGGTCACTCTTGAATTTCAGGTACTTTTAAGACTCTTAATAATTTTAAACAGTTCTTAATTACAAAGCAAAAAAAAATGGTACCCACTTTTAATTTTTATTCCAGAAACCTCTACTTATTTTGATATACTGAAAGATTCTCAAGAGTTAGGAGAAAATAATAGAATTCTAAATTTTTCAACCAGGAGCTCTTCCACATTTATTCAAATGTATTCAAATGAGTCATTCAGCTCAGTTAACCTAGCAACAATACCTAAGCTTTTACTTGAAAACTGCCCCATCATAAGTCATTTCTAGAGGAAATCTGTTATACAGTGTAGGGCAGCATTCATGGTTAGCAAATGCTTCTTTGGTTGTATCCAAATATAAATAAATAAATTTGGGTATAAGCAAATATGTAAATAAATGATAGAGTGTGTGTGTACTTGTCAGTTACATGTACATTTAAAAATACAAAATTTTTAAAATTTTATATATGCCTGAAATAACTGAGAATGAATTGCCTGATAGCCTTGGAATTTTAGTCTATTAAATCAAGACAGCTATGATGCTCTCTATAATATTTCTTTGCACTGCTTAAAATGTTGTCAACACATAAGTATAAAATCCCTCATCATGGACATTAGTGGCATACAAGTTTCTAAATGAAAACAGTGCTTCCGTTCTCTGTACAGATCACTCTACCAGAGCAAAACATGGAGTTTTGTATCTACAGCCTCACCCCCCCCCTCCGTTTCCCCTTACAAATAATCTAATTCATCAGTACTGAAAATTGGGTGTTCTCTAAATTTTCAATTCTTTCTGGAGGTCCCACACTTTTCCCTGTTGCTCTCTATGCCTGAAAAATCCTATCCAATCCTCTTTGCCTTCCTCTCTCTTAATTCAGCCATTTAAACCATCCTAGGAAGTGGTCTTCTCTGACAAGCTGCCTCCAAGTGTATGAGCTATTATCCTATGTTAATCCTATGTGACCTGTTTTTACTCACACACTCTGGCACCAAATGTGTGGATTTTTTTCTTGCACCAACCAATTCTCCAACTTACTGGATACCAACTGGATTTCCTAGAATTCAGTCCAATTCTGACTCTAAATACCCAGGTTTAGTGCAGACCTCCCATGTTAAAGGCTCAATCCCACAAGTTACTTCCACTCCAGATTCCAACTGCAAGTCCAAGACACCTGTACTTCTGACCAATCACCTATCAAGCTGGGGGCTCCCTCTACTTGCTCCCCAGATATGATCATTTGTTAGAATGTCTCGCAAAACTCAGAAGAGGGTTTTGTTTATCATTAACAGTTTATTATAAAGATACAACTCAGTCAAATGAGAGAGATGCATAGGGCAAAGTATGGGTGGTTGTGTGGGGAGCTTCCAAACCCTCTTCAGGAATACCACTCTCCTAGCCTCTTGATGTGTTCACTGACCCAGAAGTTGTCCAAACCCAGCTGTTTAGGGGTATTTGTGGAGGTTACATTACATAGGTATGTTTGATTAAATCATTAGCTATTGGTAATTGAACTCAACCCCCATCCCTCTCCTCTCCCCAGAAGTCAGGGAATGCGACTGAAAGCTCCAATAATCATGGCTCAGTCTTTCTGGTGAAGAGCTCCCATTCCGAAGCTACCTAGGAACCCCTAGCAACCACACACCTTATTAGCATACAAAAGACACACATCACTTTGGAGATTTCAAGGGTTTAGAAGCTCTGAGTCAGGAACTGGGGACAAAAACAATATATATAATATATAATATATAATAATATATATAATATAATATATAATATATATTATTTATGTATTTAAATTTTTAAAAATCTTAATTTACATTTGAGAGAGAGGGAGAGACAGAGTGTGAACAGGGGAGGGGCAGAGAGAGAGAGGGAGACACAGAATCTGAAGCAGGCTCTGAGCTGACAGTACAGAGCCCAACGCAGGGCTCAAATTCACAGATAGTGAGATGATGAACTGTGCTGAAGTCAGAGGCTTAACTGACTAAGCCACCCAAGCACCCCTAAGCTTATTTATTTTTGAGAGAGAGAGAGAGATGGGGGAGAAGGGCAATGAGAGAGGGGGGACAGAGGATATGAGGAGAGTTCTGTGCTGACAGCAGAGAGCCCAATGATGTGGGGCACTCAAACTCACAAACCGTGAGATCATGAACTGAGCCAAAGTCGGATGTTTAACTGACTGAGCTACCCAGGTGCCCCCCAAATATATATTTCTTATTGTATCACAGTGTGCTTTGTTCTTTTTTGTGTTCCATGTTTACATTTTTAAAATTTCTCTGAAACTTAGACACAAAGAGGATTCTTTAAATTCCTATTAGAGATGACAAGCTCTTTATATATTGACTCTGTTGGCAGAGATAAGAAAGAATGGTTCAAAAGTGAGCATTCAAAGTTCAGGAAGGAAGAGGGTCTGAAATGCATGTGCTGATTTTGCAATCAATTATGATTTTTATTCGTGTATCTCTGTAACAGGTGCCAAGAAAGGTAGCTGGCAGGGCTGTAGGCATTTAATTATTTTAGAGTTTTTAATGATGCTCTTGACCAGTCCTGGGTAGCTACCCAGAGTTCTATAAATATGAAGATGTATGGAATGTTTGCTTTAGCTACAAACATTTCTTTAGACATACTTCTTATATTACTCATTAGGATCAGTTTGGCCATAAATATTTTTTTATTTTATTGTTCTCTAATTTAATTTCACTGATAGTTTTAAATACAAACTGAGGCCTTATGGTCATATCTGCATTTTCTTTATACTTTCAAAAATACTTTTAAATATTTAAGCAAAAATTTGCAATTTGAATAAAATGGTTGTATCTCTTAAAAATCTCAGCTTTCCAAATAAATACAAGAGGATATGAAAAATCTGAATATTCCTGTATCTTTCAAAGGAATTATTTTTTAATTAAATATTTTTAAATAGGAAATTTCAGGCATAAGGTTGTCACTGTTTAATTCAAACTTTTAAAGACAGGGCAATGTATATATGAGAAAAATACTCATATTCAAAATGTTTAATAAATTTTAACAAATCTATAAAAAAATACACAATTTAAAATGGGAAAATGGATTAAAAATATGCTTTATAAATGAGGATCTCAATCTGGCCAATAACCACAAAATATATTAATATAATTTTTCATCTGAGAAATATCACACACATCAATACCATAATTAATATCATTATCTACCTCTCCTACCCCTAAAAGTAAAATTTAAAAGATGGATAATATTATATGTTATTTAGTAGTGGGACAAATAAAACTTTCATAAACTGTGAGTATAAATTGATATAACCACTTTGTAAAACCTTTTGGTATTATCTACCAACACAGAACTCTCGCATGCTAATGACTCAGCAATTCTACTTCCAAGTCTATAACCAATAAAATTATATACAAATGTTTACCAAAAGACACTTTAAAAATGTTGATTCCAGCACTGTTTGTAATTGCCCAAAACTAGAAACAAACCAATGTCCATTAACTGCAAATGGATGTATAAATTATGGTATATTTATGCAATGCAATTCTGTGCCATAATGAGAATGAATGAACTACAGCTATACACATCAACAAAAACAAATCCCACAAACACAGATAGCATTGTGAAAAAGCTAGACTCAGGAGAACATAAAATCCCGTTACATAAAATTTAAAAGTAGGCAAAAGATAATGGACTGTATTAGTGTGATCGACCTTCTAGGAATGTGGTGACTAGACTAGAGTTCAAAAGTTGCTTCTAGAATGTAGACACTGTTTTGTTTCTTTATTTGAATGTTGTGTTGATAGTGTGTTAACTTTGTGAACATTTTTGAGTTGTACACTTATGATTTGTGCACTTTTATATGTATATGATATACTTCAATCACAGTTTACTTAAAACACACACATGACTATATACACTATTCATTATTCAGTTCTTCTACTGCCATAAATCACTCTCCAAGCTGCTTTCCCCCATTCAATTTTTATATTTCTCCCTAGATTTAAAATGAACAATTCTGAAAGCCACCACCAACACCCATGATATTTTGTATAAGATAACTATTTTATTTGCAAGTAACAGAATGTTACCTCTGATAGAAGAAAATATCTATTAGTGGATCCCATTAATTCATTTGGGACTATTTGCTGGTATAACTCATTTATAACCAATATATATGATGCGTGGTCAGTGTTATGAGCCAACATAAAACTGGTTCCATCTTAAAAAGTGCAAGGAAGTTCAAAATTTCTCATGACTTCCACTAAGATCTCATTTTGGTTAAGATTGGATCCATTGGAATTTTTTAAACAGGTAACTCCAAAGATATTTGTTTTCTAGATAGCCCATTCCTAGAACCTATAGAAATGGAGTCCAAGGATAATGTTAACAAACCCAAATAGATAAGGAAAATACTTCTGTTTTTGCCTTTCATTTTTCCATTTCAGACACTTGCCATTTTTGCTGATAAACTACAAAGTGATGGATTTTAGGGATAGTTCATTTCATTGGCTGGTAAAAAAAAAATGTTAATTTAAAATTGTTCAAGGTGGCAGAACAAAGCACATGATGAGTGCATTAAGTATATACTGTTGCCTAATAAAAATTACCCCAAAACTTAGCAGCTTAGAGCAGCCATATTTATCACACAGTTACGTGAGTCAGGAATCTAGACTGGGCTTAGTTGGATTCTCTGCCTTCTCACAGGAATGCAGGTAGGGTATGCACCAGGGCTGCAGTTACTTTAAAGCTGAATTGGAAAAGGATTTGCTTCAGTTTATGACTTCCATACCACACAATATGGTAGCTTGCTTCATCAGAGTGAACATGCAAAAAGAGCAAGAAAGAGAGAGTGTTTGAATAAGATGGAAGTCACAGGTTTTATAGCTCAATCTTGGAAGTGACATCTTATCACTTTTTCTATATCATATTTGCTAGAATCAAGAACTAGGTGAAACCCACACTCAAGGTTACAAATTGCACTATAGCAAGATCACTGGGAAGTAGGGGCAATTGGGAGTTAATGTAGAAGGTGCCTACTGCAACAGGACAATTTTTTTAAATAAACAACAAAAAATTATCATTGACACAATCACAAATTAACTACAAATATGATCTCCTAAAACAAGCCAAAATCATGAGACATAGAAAATGCAATTTTCACTATCTGGTAAGTGTAATAAGCTGCCTGCTAGGATTTGTAAATTGTTATTGATGGAAAATTACTTAAAATTCCTTTTATTATCTATTTGCAGTCTTGCAGTTTTCTAGTTTCTTTATCGTTAAATACTTTCTATTTTTTACTTGTCTACGTAAGTTGATTTAACTAATATAGCCTTCTATGATGTACAAGATTACTTTTGAACTATTCATAAGACATAGAGCTTTATAAACATAAAAGTACTTTATGAGGATTGAAATATAGACAGCTTTTTTCAAATTCTGTAAAATTTAGTCATGTATAAGAATTTCAGAGAAAACTGGAAAGATTATATTAGAGGTGAATTAACCTAATTGGGGGTTAATTTATAGAAATTCAGTGTGAATATGCTTAGAATATTACCATACAATATGAAATTTTTAGGCCAAAGTTCAATTTTGAAATTTATCCTAATTAAAAAAAAATTCAAAATGAGTATTTTTTGGTGCGTTTTACCAGTATGTGGACATATTCCATACTGATTTTGTGAATATTGGATAATATTTAGGATACTGTATATGACGTAATATAAACAAATTATAAAAAAAGAATTCACTAAGGCTAGAAAGGAATATCTTATAAAGTTGTAAATCATTAAGCAAATTCCCAAAACAGCCATTCCACTAAAATAAATTAACATATTTCAGTGCACACAACTAAGAAAGTAGCATAAAATAAACATAAAATTTTGTTGTATCTTTTGCTTTCATTTTTAAATTTACTGACTTTAGAAGCAAACTGAAAAAAAAGTCTTCTTTATAATGAAACTCTGAAATATGCCCAGGCCTTAACATCAAAAGGTGGAAGTAGAAGATAAAAGCACTTACAATTATCTTGTTTATAATGTAAGGAAGACAAATAAAAGATCCATAACACCTTATTACATTCTGACTACTATTTTTATTTTTTTGAATTTTTCTACCTTTTTCATAAGTAGTTATCTATATTTTTTCCTCTTACATGTTCATCATATAGAACAGCTTGTAAAAATTAATATACTCTTTGATCCAGTATTTTTAATCCTTATAATTTAACCTAAGACCATCAAATCATCAGTGCTCAAATACATATACCAAAGCATATTCAGCATATATTATTTATAATGCCATAGTTTTAAAACAACAAGATGAATTTTTATCACTAGCAAATTGCTACCATATATTGTTAAATTCATACATTAATTGAATACTAAACAGTTGTAAAATTACTATGGAGTTCTTCTTTTATGGATATACATATGTAACAATTTAGATCCAATCAGGAGAGAATCACACATATATGGAAGAGTAAATTTGGAGCTGAAAGGCAACACATTGATAATTGGTATTATATATCTGTTCACAGTTATAATGCTACAGGAAAAAATCAGTTTACAGAATCATAGATATAACATTTTTTTCATCAACAATATTAATATACTAGGTGGTATCCTGTGTATTAGAAGTACAACACTATACAAAACAAATTTCCTACTCTGTGGAGATTACATTCTAGTATATTCTTATTATGTTAAAAACTGTACAAAAGCAGATAGATATATCCAATATACAGTTTATTCAGAGTGCTGTTAAAATCATTATCCTAAATGAAAATGATTCTCTGGGGTGAAATTATAGAACAGCATTATTTTTCTTACAATACTGTGTTTTAATAATATTTTGAATTTTCCTTTTTTAATTTTTTATTTAATATATTTTTTAACATTTATTTATTTTTGAGAGAGAGAGAGACAGAGACAGAACATGAGCAGGAGAGAGGCAAAGAGAGACAGAAACACAGAATCTGAAGCAGGCTCCAGATTCTGAGCTGACAGCACACAACCCTAAGTGGGGCTCGAACCCACAAGCCATGGACCATGACCTGAGCCAAAGTTGGACACTTAACTGACTGAGCTACCCAGATGCCCCATGAATTTTCCTGTCTATCACTGTAAGACAATTTAGGCAGATACCATAGATTTCTAATTCAGTTTTAGGTATTAAAAGTTTCATTCTCAATTATTAAAAAAGTCTATTCTGATCTAAATCAAAATGTTTACCTCTCATTCACTTAAAAGTATCTCTGTCTTGGGCCCAATGAGGCTTAAAAAATGATTATAAATAAAGGATGTGTGATCAACTTCTTTATTCTTTTCCTGCCTTACTGTTTCATGATTTCTCTCTTCATTCTGGTACATCTGATTCCTGCAGATTGAAGCTAGGAGGAAGAAAAAAGTGAGAGATGAACAAGATAGCCCTTACTTAAGAGCACTATTACAATCTGGCACTGGTACTTTCCATATGATGGATATGTTTATCAGAGTAAAAAAATCTCAGAAAACACCTTTGGAAGGTAGCATCAAAGGGGAATCCTAAAAATCAGTGTACATACAACCATCTTTGGATATTGCTTCTAAAAAAGTAACTCTCAAATAATGGATACACCCAGGGATATCTCAGCATGCTGAGATAATTTTAACAACTAACATCTTATTTTATGGTGGTAACCCAACAGCTGTAAAGACTTGACCATGGTCTATTTTTATTCCCTAGCCCAGTTATCCAACACTGGCCATGATGGTGAGTCTGATGTGCATTCTCCGGTCAATATGGAAGACAGAGATTAATCCAACATATAGGCAAATTGTACATCATTGTTCAAAATAATTGTAGAGAGGACCCAAAATAAAAAATGAATATTCTCAAATCCTCCATCTTTCAGAATATAATCCATTCCTCTACTACCCAAATGAAAGCTTAAGTTCCTATCCAACAAGATTGCAACAGTTGCATTCTTTTATTGGGCTTTCCATCCGAAGTATTTTTAAAATATTTTCTTTAGATCTTTCTTTTTCACTTTTTTGGGTTTTTTAAAGGTTTATTTGAGAGAGAAAGAGCATGCATATGAGCAGAGGAGGGGCAGAGAGAAAGGGAGAGAGAATCCCAAGCAGGCTTTGTGCCATCAGCGCAGCACAGAGCCCAGTATGGAGCTTGATCTCACGAACTCCTCCTGACCTGAGCTGAAATCAAGAGTTGGCTGCTTAGATGACTGAGCCAACCAGGAGCCCTGTTTTGTTTTGTTTTTACAAATTCTAAGGGAGAGCTTACATGGTCTAGAAATCCATCCTGAATGTCCTTCCAATACCCTAGTCAATCATTCTTAGAGTGACTCTAAGGTCAGTTTTTATCGGCACAGGTCAAATTTTAATTAGTCTGGAAATAGCGTGAAATAGCGTGTTTGAAAGGTTAGACATAGCATACGGGAAATACAATGAGAAATTCCTGAAACAGGACAATTGATATCGCTCTCTATGGAATAGCTAACTATCTGGGTCTTTTTTTTATTTTATATTATTTTAGAGAGAGGGAGAGACAGAGAGAGAGAGACAGAGAGACAGAGCATGAGCAGGGGAGGAGCAGAGAGAGAGGGCAGTATCCAAAGCCAGCCCCAGGCTCTGATCTGTCAGCAAAGAGCCTGACACGGGGATCGAACCCACCAATTGCAAGATCATGACTTGAGCTGAAGTCGGATGCTCACCCAACTGAGCCATCCAGGAGCCCCTGGGTATTGCTCTTCCTTGGCTGGCTTTCTGCTAACCATTCTCTAAGCCTACTAAAATGTTAAAAGGACTCAATTCTCCACCTCCCACACCCCCCAAATAACTACCAGTGATGATTAGCCTCACCCCAAATCAGGTATTCGACCTCCTCCAGCGTTCAAATAGATGGGAAAAATAAAATAACTTTTTCTCTTCTCTCAGAACTGCCTGTAGCTTGGTGATATACTTGGGGCTGCAGTTCAGAAAGATAATTTTTAGATCATTACACAGAGCATTTAGCTCTACATTGTTACATTACTTCCCTTGGTTCTGATTAGGATCTCTTACAATGTTTTTCTATACAAACAACTCAAATTTCCTTGAGGCTTGAAATGGCATTTTGTCATCATCAAGTCATCAAATTTTTAAACATTCTATGAAAGTACCACATTATATGTATGAAAACTATGTGTAAATGTGAACTTATGTTTTTAAGTAGGATTTTTCAGCTGTCAATCCAGTCGTGTGTGGCTGAAGAACATACTCATCATTTCTGCCAGTTCTCAGGGTTTCCTGGCTTTTACTCTCTACTAGTACCTCCTCAGTCATCCCAATCATGAATACTTTGGATATCTGTGATGAATATCTAGCATTCCTATGTCTCTCCATTAATTTATAATTTTTTTAAATTTCTATTTATTTTTTAGAGAGAGAGAAAGAGACAGACTACAAGCAGGGGAGGGACAGAGAGGGAGAGAGAGGGAGACACAGAATCTGAGGCAGACTCCAGGCTCTGAGCTGTCAACACAGAGCCAGATGCAGGGCTTGAATGCACAAACAATGAGATCATGACCTGAGCAGAAGTCAGACTTAACTGACTCAGCCACCCAGGCACCCCTCAATTAATTTCTGATTAGACTTCCAAACTTCCTGAACCAAGTTCATAATTTCAGGATAATAATAAAACGGATTTTTCCTATTCATTAGAAACTGAGTTGATAATTTTTTGGCTAGCAGTGCTGAAGATTTTTACTCCGTTTACTCCCCCCACCCTTCTTCAGTGCTTAATGGAGTCTGCCATTGCTTATAGCAAAATCAGTGGATTGTCCTATCAGCCTCAAAATGGTACACCTGTAGTTTTCATCTGGGTTGAGATTTACCAGCTGAAATGATGGCCAAAAATACTTGCCTTCTTACACAAGACATTTGTTGCTTCTCAGGAATAAACATTTCTCAATTTATTGCCTTGCTTTGGGTGATTTTTATTACCTAAAATTGTTGGTTTTGACAATTTTATTTAGCTTTGTATCATTTTCTATAGTGTAGGGAAATGCGAGAATGTTTCAGGTTACCATTGCCCAAAGGTATTTCACAACATATGGTTTCCATAGATAATTTTTTCCTAGAGTGAGATGCAATAGAATCATATAAATAAAATCTTGTATATTTTTCTAATCCTTTATATATATAAGCATAAATTAAGTGACTATGTCACAGCACTCAAAGCTGGAGGAAAACCAGTACTCAAAACTATAATTATACACAGCAACTCAGGTTTTCACATTAATCATGATTCATCTTTTCTAGAAACAAATTATAAAGTACTATAGATTTTCATTTAAAGTGTGTATTTTTTGGTACTGGCACAAAAACAGACATATAGACCAGTGGAATAGATTAGAGAGCCCAGAACTGGACCCACAAATGTACGGCCAATTAATCTTTGACAAAGGAGGAAAGAGTATCCAATGGCAAAAAGATAGCCTCTTTAATAGGTGG